>CM049375.1:9042856-9787856 GCA_026937815.1 Etheostoma perlongum | reverse complement strand
CTTCCACTTGGCAGGCGACCGCTCTACCACTGAGCCACAGCTGCCCCCCATTGCTAAATTAATGTTTTCTAATCAGTGAACAACAAAAAGCTGTCCACCTTCACATTTTTGCTTAACTTGGACCATGTGGATGTGGTACTAAATTGGTTCCAAAATACAGCTTACATGTAACTTACATTTGTCAATACAAAATATGAAGAATTTGTCAATGCTGCAATGAAACACACAAAGCATTTGGCTGGAACTATTCTCTTATTGGTGCTGCTTGCAATAATTTAGAGAAAAATAAGACACATGAATGAGAAGAAAACAATATATGTACAATCAGTGGGTTTTCTAAAACACCTTAATTTACTCTAATCTCAAAGGCACACACCACAACTGCGATGTGTTACAAACCAAGAAACTCAGTTACAAAAACAGATGCGACGTCTTTATCAGTGTAGCAGAGGGGTTTATCTCCTCTAAGTGGCTCAGAACAAAGACAGTCCCACCTGTTGTGCATCTCCCACAGCTTGGCTCCCATCCTCATCTCCCACACGCATACCAATCCTTCACCCCCGCCGCTCACGATCTTCCAGTCGTCCGCCTGCACCGAGGTGACACCCAGGTGGTGGGCATACAGGGATGCTACGGAAGAGCCGGCTCGTAGGTCAAACACCCTCACCCTGAATCACAGCGGAGAACAAATGATTATCAATTTATTGACAAATGTGTTGTTTATTTGCCATGGCATTGCAATTAGGTACTGTAGGTCAATTGAAAAACATGATGCATTATTTATTGAGGTCAGACATCGTTGCTGACAGTACTATAATAATGTAACACTAGGTGAGTTTTATAATTGCAAATAGTAAGTGATTCAAAGGGAGTCCAATAATAGAAGTAGTGACGTGAGTACAGTAGTATCAGTCATTTCCAGTGAAGCATGGTATTTTTGGATTTCACTTTCTGCTTACAGAGGCGGAGAACTCCAAGACTGCACAAGAGAGAGAGAGAGTACGTTTTTTGTCAAAGAGTGCATTCATTTACAGACAAAGGGACACTATTGAAGGAACTTTCAACATCCAGCCAAGAGACCAAAGACAAATACAAACTGACGCAGAAACCGACTAAACATGAAACTGCTACATTAGATGAGGCTTGAAAAATCCATTATGGTACAAATGGAGTATTACAACAGCCGGTCAAGGGGCGCTAATCATTAAAAACAGCAACAACATCTAAACACCAGAGATTAAGGAATGACAATAATTATAAACAAAACTAAAAACATGAATAAAGGGTGTGCAAAATACCAGAAGGTACAAATACAGGTCTACAAGCAAGAATTACAACACAGTATGGTGGAATATATATATATAGCATAAAGGTTTCACATCTCTTCACAAAGCAGACAAATAAAGAACTGATTTGAGGATGTTGCTGCTCACATTCAAAACACATGTTGTGGCCACAGGCAGACAATCTTGTTTCCTCTTTTAAACCACTGTGTTGTAAACTTTGTTTTGACTTCACCTGACTCTTAGCTTTGTTGTTTTTATTTGCCTAATGAAAAAATAAGTATTTTTTAATGTCATTTTGTCTTTCTTTTTGACTGCTTTTTTTTATTGAATGGATTCATTACGGTTACCCATATATGTATTTAAAGTGCTCATATTATGGTTTTTGTCTTTTTCCCTTTCCTTTGTTGTGCTTGTTATAGGTTTACAAAGTGAAAAAGCCCAAAGTCCACCCCAAAGGGACTACCATCTCCAACAGAAAACACTGTTCACCAACTGCTCCAAACAGCTCTATTATAGTCCAGCCTTTACTTTGGTGACCAACGTGCGTCACTTTGTAACACACGTTATAATGCTCGCCTAGCTGCTAAGGTGGCATGCCCACATACTCTGCTTCTGACTGGCTAGTAGTCCTTACCTCGGTACTGCGCATATGCAACTCCCAACATAGATGGAACAGAAGTGAGATGCCTCACTCTGTAGCTAAAACAGAGAGCTCAACACACAGGGTGGCGTAATGTGCAGTATAACAAAAATATGGTGTTTTTTGAAAATTAAACCATGTAAACCTATTCTGATATAACCTCTAAATACAATTATGAACCTGAAAGTTTGCATTATATGAGCACTTTAATACATATTTTGATTAGGATACTGCTTTGAGAAAAGTGTTATGTGAGCTTTTAAGATGTGATTATTATTATTATTAAAGTACAAGTATTTGTATTAGTATTTCTGATCTAAAAAAAAGACAATACCAGCAGGGATTTCTGCTTGCTGGGTTTCATGAGAAGCTCAAGCCCGGGGGACCATCAGCTCCATCTGTTGTCATTGTGGCTTTATTGCAGCTAAAAGCAGCCAGGACATGACTTCATCCAGGATCAACCTTCTTCCAAGACTTCATTACCATAATCAAATTTACGTTGGGGACTCAAACTGATTTCATTTCCGCTTCCAGAAATGTTTTCAAGAATCACAGTTAAACGGCTAAATGGGCCGAGGTCTTGATGTCCACAGTTCTGCTTGTTTAGTGGCATTACGTGATGGAAGCACACGTTTAAACAATGAGGACTGAGCATTATTGGCAGACCGCAGGGAACCATAAATCTAATGTTGGAAGCGGCTCTGTCTTCAGTGAGCTGTCAGTGGCCAAGCTCCTCTTCATTAATCAGGAGGAGCTCTGCCTAATAAGAGAGGCTCAGAAAACTCCAGTTAGTTTCCTACAGCTAGACGAGACATTAATCATCATACACTGAGAATTGTGTTGGACGCAAACCTGTGATTTGGTGATCCCAAGTGGCCTTGTTTAGTATTTCATACAAATTGATACCTTCAACATTATTATGCATTTTGTCTGGCGCAGTGCACAATGACACAATTGCAAAACTTTGTTGCAGGTTTTCTGCTCTGCAGACTTTGCAGAATCCTTCTGCAAGATCAAGGTAAGGTGAATTCAAGAATGAGAAAATCAATCAAACTCCACAACAGGTGAAAGTTATCAAGGTCCAACTAAGTTGATGTACAAGACTGTGTCCATTACCCTTTAGCATCAAATAAACGGCTAGATAAAAGTTAGTACAACCATGCTAGTGGCTTGTTTGCCTGTATTAAGGCACAGCGGTACATCAGTCAACATGCTCACAATGACAATGTTAACATGTTGATTATTAGCAGGTATAATGTCTGTGTTAGCATGTTAATATTTATCAATAACTCCAGCTGATGAGAATGGCAGTTTTTCTTGTATTTGGTCATAAACCAAAGTATTGGTCAAATTAAAAAATTGTACTAAAGTGTGTTCGCTTCATCCTGGGGAGAACATGAATCTTTGTACTTTTGTGAGCCATTTTTGTGATTTTTTATTTAAATCTCAAATGTGAGTTTCCTGGTGAATCTATAGGAAAACTCAGAAGATCAAGTCATTAGACTCCATTGTCTAGGAAACATGATAGCTGTACATGTTTGCACCAAAACATGTAGTAGCTTTTGCAATTTTTCACTGGATAAGTGAAGTGTCAAGTGATCAGAGGACCATGAAAGTCTGTTCAAAATTACAACATCACTGGCATCGTTTTTGAGAAACTTAAACTTGGACCAAAGTGGTGGACCCTGACCAACAGATTGCCATCCGTAGAGCCAAGTTACTAGCGTGACTAAAAATCAGTTTGAAGTAATTTAAAGTTTTTAAACTGGAAGGAAAATTTAAGTGAAATCCAAGACTCTAAGTGTTCTTGAGTGCACTCCTGCATAATGATAGCGAACCACAGCAGGTATGACACTCCCTCTTTCTTAACATTTTCCTCCATGCCCACATCTTTCTTGTTGGCACAGTGGTGGCTTTTTTCCAAACAGCCCTTATCAAGACCCTCATTTGCTCCCTGGATCTCACACAAAACAGAGGGACAAATCTCGTTTGGACAAAAAGAAGGGATTCATTAGGCTTTGGCTAATGGGAGGAGCACTATCCCTCAACCTCCACCATTTGTCTTTGACTGAGCTGCATCAGCTGGGGCTAAAGTAGAAGAGCCAAGCTGGTGTGTGAGTCTCTCTGAACACAACTACACACTACACATCAGACAGCAAAGACCACATTATGCAAAAAGGAAGTGGTTAAAGACTCTAACAATGCCATGGCGAGAAAACAACCATTTCAATTTTTCAATCAAAACAGTGCTGAACATTTTTACCGTATTGCACTTGGAAAAAAAACATCTTTAACAGAGCATTTTTTTGTGTACAGTTGATAGGAGTCATAACAACACCTAAACAATATGATGTGGTCTGTCTTTTGATTCAAGCCAACTACTTAACAGCCAGATGGATTTGGTGCTGAATAGAAACAACAGGGGCAGCTTTGGACGAAGATGTGCCAAGGATTTTTCTTTTCCTGCCAGCTCATGCACCGCAGCACCCGCTAACAAGTGCAGAATAGATGAGAATGGCTCTTTTATGTGTCTGTCCTCATGTAGAAAGCCAGGATCGCGATGTGGCTTGTGTGTGTACCTGCATGGATGTGTGGATGGATTGCTGGATGGGATCAAGACGGCATGATTTTGTTCTAGTATAGATAGACATATCTTTTCAACACAAAGAGCAGAAACATCTGTGTGTGTCAATGCCTCAGTCTACTTTTTTTTACTACATATTGTTTTATCAAGGCAACAGAGAGACCGTGTGAAGTGTGACTAATGCAAAAATTCAGTACTATTCAACACACTTTCTGTTGAATAGTACTGTAGCCCCAGTTTCCCATCTGGTGCCACTGTGGGAAACCTATTTCACAGAAATTCCTTTTATCTTAACTTCTTGGCTCAGTTTCAACCATTTGTAATGTTTGAATAAATCTCAGAGTGTCAGTATTGGGAGATTTTTTTCCTGTCTGCAAGTGTGTTACCTCCTGTCTTTATTTCCACACACCAGCAGGTGAGGAGGGCTGTCTCTCAGGTTGATGCAAGTGAAATCTCCCAGCGAGTCGCCGACACAAGCCACAGATTTGCACGTCTCTAAGCAGTAGACGTGGATCTAAAAAGCAAGAAGACACATAAACAAAAAACATTTTCAATTTTAAATTCAGTCAACCTCCAAATGGTCACCACCAAATGCATGAGTTCAAAGAGACGACTAAGCTTTTAAAGGGCGTTTACGTCAATATTTGGTGAACCGTGGTCTGTTCTTCAAACTATTAGTAATAGTCCCTGGGCCCTATCTTGCACCCGGCTTACTGAAGTGTTGCTATGCCAGGTAATTAAAAGCAAAGCAGCACTTAAGTGTTAAATTTGGGGGAAAATGAAAATCAACCTAGATGCATACTTCAATTACGGACAGAGAGGCACACCATTGCCTCTGGCTCAATGGCTGCAAAAAAAAAACTTTCTTCAAACAAACTACAATGATGTCATCTGAAGCTGGCCTAATTGGTCGATTAGCGGCTGGGGTTTTCTCATCCAAATGAGACGGAACAAAAAGGATAACCCGCCAGGCAAAATTGTCTTTGAATAATTAAAACGATTAAGAAAATCGAGGAGGGAGGGAGAGAAAGAGAGAGAGAGTGACAGAGCCAGAAGGTAGACGGTAGAGAGTGAGATGGAGAGACAGTGACAGAAATAATGAAGTTTGAAGGGAAGGGGGGGGAAGAAGCATGATGTAAGCCTTGAGAAGGTGCCAGCTGTTTTTGTGTGTCCCTTATTAGGGCCAAGCAGAGCTTTAATTGTGCACCACCCTGGGGCAAAGCCCAAATCACACCGGACTTTGAAATGACAGCTTGATAGGATTTGGACAGCGAAGGAGAGGAAGGCGAGCTGAGAAAGAAGGAGGGGGGTACAGAAATGAGAGTCCGCCTGCTGTTCTTGATGAATCGTTACAGTTTCGGGAAGATCATTTTTATTAAATATCTGCCCACCTCACCCACTAAAATGAAGAAGTGTCACTGAGGGAGGCAAACAAGACGCTTTGTGATTATAATGGAGGCTTAGAGACCGCAGCAGTGTGTTTTGAGGAAGAATCATCATGAGCATGACTAAAGAGGAGTTGTTAGGTTAATGCACTTGCTGGAGCCCTAGTGAGGTTTGCAGACAAAGGAAACTCTAATGGTGGCTTGTACTGGGACGTTAATGTAATTACTCTGTTTGCTTTTTTAAAAGAATGAAAGATTTGGCAACCATTGCTGCACTTCTGACAACACCTTTTGTTTTGCTGTTGCCTAACACAGTTGTCCAACGAGCAGAATTTGGTTTGGTTTTGAGTTATTCTTAGGTAAAATATCATACACCAGGAATGGAAAACAGCTGAGGTGCAAGGTTTGAATTAAATCCACAGACTGTTGGCTTTCTATGGCCCCATCCTTGTCTTGTACAAATATCCACATCTGAAACAAATATGGATTCAGATCGACATTTGGTTTAGACAACATGTGGACAAACAGAGATTAACACGTTGGACCAGATGCACGATAATGGCAGGTTTACGGTTTGATGTCGTTAGGGAGGGCTTTCCAACTCATGCCTCGAGTCAATCTAAACTGCTTAAAGTATACAACATTGCTTTGTGTATTTCCACAGTTGTAGAGAAGCCTGTGTATTGTTGAATTAGATGTCTCCCCGGACAAACAAGAAGCTAAACTAATAAGAAACACACACACACAAAGTAGTTTTGTTGTGCTGCTTGGCTCATTAGTGGTTTGTGCTTAGAAGCTGTTGGCTGTTGCCCAAACTAATTAAACAAGGGTAAGGTGATTAAATGAAGAAAGTAGACACTCCACGGAGATTCTGAAAGTACATACTGGAATTGTTTTTCCTGCAACAGCACCTGCATTACCTGCAACATTGCTGCATTCTGGATAGGAGGCAATCAAATTGGGTAGGTAAGTGTATATGCTACGTTATTACCAAGCTTCAGTAAAGATAGTTTTAATGAAGTGATATTTATACGGCGCAGTTCACCTGTATATTACCCTGATGAGCCCAGGTATCCAACATAGTGGTTGATTCCCTACCCTCACATTGAAGGTGCTCACTAAATAGTATATTACCACTGGTCTCAAGTCCCTGACAGGGCAATAACTACCCACAAGTAGTAGATTGCACATAATGGCTGGTGTGAAGCTTTACATCCAGTTTTTAGTCTCTCTGGCTGATCTTTTTGTATGTTTGTGGGGAGTGACAAATTCACAACGCAGTACATATTTTACATTCAAATATTAACGTTTTATGTAAATTGGCTAGATAAAAAAAGCAGCAGGTTAGTTCAGGCACACAACAGACTCTGCTCACTGAAACAGTCAAACAAAGTTGTTTTTCTAAGTTACCTGGATAACAATGCTGAATAAAACTAAATAAAATTGCATTGTTCACCTAAAACTCTTCAATCTTCACTGAATAGAATAAAGGATTCTGATGGATTGATGTTTTGGTCCTGATGTGTGACAGTATTTCCATCCATCCTACCTTTTTCTATCCATATCCTATTCTATAAACCCCATCTACATATATACTGTACATCAAACCATTTACTCCCCCCTTCCATATATCCAACCAACCCTCTGAACTTAAGGTAATGAGGAGTTTTAGAGAACACTTCTGTGGTAGATCCAGTGCAGTGGATGGATAGTTTGCCAGTGGACATGCCAGCTTGTTTTGAATGCCCAGCCACGAGCTGGGTGGATGCCTGGGTGCTCCGGGTCCACTGGGAAGAAGGCGGCCAGTAGTAATGAGGATCTGGAGACTGGCTATGACCACCCACCCACCCCCACACACACACACACCCTACACCCCTTACTGACAACACCAACAAAGAAGGTGAGGGCTAGAAGACATAGCCATAATCTAAACAATAATACATGCCAAAATATGATGAAGAATCTTGTATATCATCGACACTGAGCTTTAAGCTGTCAAGATTTTCAACAAAACTGCAGCAAAACTCTGCTGAGTCTAAAGCAAGTTGAAAAAAAAAAACACAACAATGTGGTTGAGTTCATCCAGGTCAGAATGCTGTAAATGAAAATGTTTCACTATTCTATGAGACAAAAAGGTGTGAGATTTTGACAGATTTTAATGAAGCATACTGACAGATTTTAATGAAGCATATGTTTTCTTACATTGCTGCCAATTCATGCTTTGTCTTTTTCGCAGTATGAAATTGCGGTTAGAATCGTGATGAGAGTGACAGATAGGTTAATTACATTTGTGTAATTAGTAAGAGAGGAATGCTAATCATAAAGTGGTATAATTTAGATGGGAGTCTGGACTAAGCTTGCTATGGAAACAAAAAAGTTTGAAACACTTTGTTTCGGTGCTTCTGTACTGCAAATGAAATGAACTGAATGTAATGCTAAAATTCAATGCTGAAGATAGAAATGATGGTTTCTTGTCAATTGTGAGTCTTAGCTGGATTTTTGAAAATGATTGTACGATGCATTTGTTTTTGCAGGGCTACATCAGCAACAATTCCCAAGCCAGCTCAAGTTTTTCAAGAAGATGAGGAAAAAAGGTTCACAAAATTCTTAACACAAAGGAAAAGAAGATGAAGGAAAGCTTGAAATTGGGAATTCAGATTCAGGGATGACAGCCGTAGGTAGGAAAAAAAACAAAACAGTTGTGACAGTTAGTAGAAATACAAACTACAATAGTTATTTGGTTGGCAAATAATAAGATTGTTATTAATGTTTTCATCGATTGATCTGCTGGTCATTTTTTCCAATAATTGATTATTATTAGTATTATTATTATTGTCTAAAAAATGTCAGCAAATAGTGAAAAAAATGGCCATTGCACAGTTAAAGATGATGTCTCCAAATGTCGTATTCTATCCAACCAACAGTCCAATTCCCAAATATATTCCGTTTAAATTGATATAAAACTGAGAAAGCAGCCACTTCTCACATTGCAGAAGCTACAATCAGAGAATAATTACCAGGGCCCAGGTTTTGCTTTGTATCACAATTTTTGACCCACGATTCAATACAAACCTCGATTTTCTTTTTTTGTATTGTAAAGTTGTATTGCATTTACTTGTAATGCAAGTAAATGCAATACAACTTTTTTATCAGCCAAGATGCAGTAGCATATCGTTACAGCCCTACTTATAAATAATAGTTGCCAGTTGTATTTTGGTCAAACGATTAGCTAATCCACTTATCATTTCAGCTCTAAATTAAATATAGTAAATCCATTACTCAACAGTGGATAGATTTTGCCTCTACGTCGCCCAATATGGCTTTGTTTTTATGATAAGGTGAGGATATTACACCCCTCACTGCTACTCTCTCCTTGGTCCACTATGTGGTGCTTTAGGGCTGCCACAGAATAAATGCTGAAGCTTTCCTAATAGAGGGTGATGTCAGTGGAGAAGCTTTGCCAAAAACTTGTCAATAACAAACAGATTGACACGCATGCATGGACGCCCCCCCCCCACACACACACACACTTTTCTGTTTAAAAGCTTCCTCTTGGCCAGTCACTATGGCAACTAGCATCTGCTTTTTTAAATGACAAAAGTGCATTAACATTGACAAAAATATATTGATGGAGTGAGCTTTAAAGCATAATGACTTCTGCATAGCTGCCTCCTGATCCCAACAGAATCGTTTGTCTCATGGCTCTTTCTGCTTTCTAAGTAAAGGCTCAAGAGTCAATTAGGTGCATGGGGTCCTTAGTAACACAATATTTTTAAGAGGCAAACAGATGCAGCATGGGGAACAAAAGTTTATCAAAGTACCATTAAAGGCTGTAGTAATTAGGAGCAGGGCCCAATGAGGGCTTGTCACTATTTAAGATAGCTATTTCTGCTATGAACAATTCCCCTACAGGTACACAACATTCATTTCTAAGGGGACCGAAGGGGTCTAAGGGGACCGAAGGGGTCTAAGGGGACACAGAGTAATAGTGATCACACTGTTAAGAGACCCAGTTCCCATTTACACAAATGAGTTGTGTTTAGAGAACAGTATTTGTTTGCAATGCATCTAAAATTCAAATAAGCTTAACGTGTGGAGCAGACTTAACATAACTAAATAAAATGTGCGCTCCACATTTAAAAAAGGCAGGAGGCATCTTTTCTCCCAAATAGTAATGTAAGTGAGAGCACGGAAGATTTAGCTATAGGCCAGATTAATCAGAATAATCAGATAATGGCCTAATGCCAAAACCTCTGCCCTCACGGCACTCCTCTCCATGAATAGTATTCCTAAAAAAGGAAAACATAATCATCATTCTATTTGTGCAAACAAAATGTTTTGCCTTGTGCATGTTTCCGTTTTCTTTCTTTCAAGTGCATGTGACCTTGTTAACTGGAAAGCTTTCATTTCAATTAGTAAAGTCTGGGTAGCATTTTGTTTTCTAGAATCCAGCTGCAGAGTTCCGAGGCTTTGCCATCTACTTCATCAACATTCAAGGTTTTGTTTTGGTGTGTTTGTCTTCCTGAGACTTTTCAGTTCCAGAAAGCACAAAAGAGCCCTTGATACAGCTCCATCAAATCAATTAACAAACAAACACTAGATTGGTATTCCATAACAAGTGCTGTTCACAATGGACTAGATAATCATCATCGCAACATGTGAATTGGTAGCAGCATATATAGTTCATTTAACAATATTAGACATTGTTGTTCTAATTTAGCTTACTTTGCCTGAAGTGGTCCTGCCTTCCAAGGCATTCATTTCTGATCTTGGCTCTGGACCTACTTTATATTTGTGAAGCCCAAATTCTACTATGGTTGTGCCCTTCAAGCAAAACACAATGAGGGCCCTATCTTGCCCCGGCGCAGCGGACACAAGTGTCTTTGCTATTTAAAGTATTTTATTTTTTTATTAACGCAGTTGTTAATTTCCCGTCCTGCTTCTACGTCGTTTAATTAGCAAATGCACCTGCGCCGATCTGTGAGACCATGGGCGTGCTGGTCTTACAGGGAGGTGTGTTCAGGTGCATTCTGGGAGTATTGCTATCTAGAGGCAACAGGAAGTGATCGTGCCATTGAACAACAACAACATGCTCTAAAGTCAATAACGCAGCATTTCATTGTTATTTTAACAACGCATTAGTGAAATGCGCCTAGGCTCGTGCACAGCTCACGCACACTATGCGCGGGCTGTTTACACACACACACACACACACGCAAAAGATTACAAGTAAAAATATGACGGTGAAAATCCGGCATCATAATAGCAATGCTCCACGGTACAAACGTGCCTGGCTTTTAAAGGGAATGGGAGATGACACTCTGATTGGTTTATTGCATGTTACACCCAAAACACACCTATGAGTTAATGAAGACACTAAGTACAACCCTTTTAAACCATGGGCCCGGCGCACAACGTTTTTCTCCGCCGTCAAACTATCAAAACTGGATTTGGACATGACCTAAATGCACATGCGCCAGTCGCTTTATGCTATGCGCTTAGATTGTTAAAATAGGGCCCTGAATGTTTGAAATGCCTATTTGCAAGCTCTCCTGACTCCAAAAAAGGTGGTGGATATACTGTAGGTAATAAGCATTTGCAAAAGTTTTAATTCAGGTGAGTGCAAATATTGTTTTTTTGCTTGTTTTTTTATTGGTTTTAGGGTCTTTGTATGTAAAGGTTTTACATGACAGAGGCTTCAAATCAAATGTATTATTAGTATTAGTAATAGTATTTTTAAGACAGATAACTATAAATATATAGCTTTAAAAATCAAAACTCAAGTGGATGGCGGAGTTCATACCACAATTATAACGACAACAGTAAACGATATCGCGGGGATGACTTTCAGAGCGATTTAATGAACAATAGTGTATTACAGTCATTGTTCTTGTTCGTGGTGTGGATGGCCCTTATTGCAGGGTGTGAAATACTTCTACTCTCTACCTAAAACTAAACCCACCTTGTTTCCTCCATCGTACATGGCCCAGCCTGTACGCTTCACTCCAAGTGCAACATGGGAGTCAGAGGCATCCAGGCAGGTAACAGGATGACCGTAGACTGAGTGGAGCGTCTGTGGCTGCTCCTCCCGGGGGTCCAACAGGTACACAGCCTCTCCAGCGACCAGGGCCGCCAGAGGGCACTGCTGGCCCCTGCCTGGCACCAAAACTAGGCTTTCTACCTGCCATACAGACAAAACAGGGACATTTTCCTTCAATTACATCCAAAACTTACTTAGGAAGGAAAAATTAGCAAATGTCTTTAAACAATGTTTAAATGTTCTTTCTTCTATTGTTCTATTGTTCTCAGTTTCTTGTGAAGCCATACATTATACAATGCATGGCTGCAACTAAGATTATTTTCATTAATTAATGAATTAATTTTCCAAATCCCAGGGTGATGTGTTTAGGGGGGGCAGTAGCTCAGTCCATAGGGAGTTGGGTTGGGAACCAGAGGGTCACAGGTTCAAGTCCCCATATGGACTGGGAGCTGGAGAGGTGCCAGTTCACCTCCTGGGCACTGCCAAGGTGCTCTTGAGCAAGCCCCCTCACTCCGACATCTCTCCATTTAGTGCATGTATAGGTACTGAGCATGTAATTCAGGCATGTGTGTAATAACAACAGAGTGTAAATTGTAATTTCACCTTGAGGGATTAATAAAGTATACATTATTATTATAACATTTTCAGCACTTTTCCTGCCAGAAACTGAAATGGCACAAAGTGTGCAATCAGTCAAGGGGTGTTAAATGCTTCCATTATTAGGAGACATTCTTAGATAAAACCACAAGAGGGAAATGTGTGTGACACAGACTATTAATTAACACAATTGCCTAGTATGGAATACGTATGAGGAATCAAACTGCCTGACTTACAGTCTTGGGCAGCCGAGCCTGGCAGACGGTCCTCCAGTAGCCGCGATCATCAGCACAGTCCAGCCGAATGTCAGGCCCAGCGGCAGAGCACAGGGTGGGACTGTCAGGGCTCAGGGCCAGGGCCTGTATCGTCCCTGTGCTCTGGTAGTGGAGGAGGGGCTCTCCACCTGTCTCTGTGCTCCACAGGTCCACACAGCCTATAGCCAGAATAGTAAAACACAGTCCCTTAGAACCTTAATAACTGCACTGAGACCAGAATTTAAAAAAGATGAGATTTAATGACTATGTTTCTGTCTGTGATGTCTTATTAGCACCAAGAAGAATTCATTGTTTACCACAGGATCACACTGCATAAACACACACTAACCATCTTCATAAGTGGCAGCGGCCACTGTGCTGTTGACCTGGACGTAACGGACGTAAGGTCTGGGTTCAGAGTTAGCTGACAAGCTGTTAATCTTCAAGTAAGAGGCTGTTGAGTCCCAGTTCAGCGTGTCCCACAGCCTCACGTCACCAGACGTGTACCTGAGATACAAGCAAGCACATCAAGTCACACTAAACATTCCAAATTCACATATTTAGCTTTGTACAAAAAAGGCTGATGAATGACACAAAAAAATTATTTCTCGTTTCCATCACAGGTGGACAAGTTTGTCTCCACAACAATACCTGGCATTACCCTTTTACAACTGAAACATGTCCCTGCTCACACTTTACGCCTTTTTACACTCCGACTTGTTGTTATTCTGATTTCTAATATCTTTGTTATATGATCTTTCCACGATTGTTTTGGCTGATCATTTCAACCCTTCAGTGAGGTAGGGGGATTTTGTTTTGTTACATGTTGCACAATCAAATTAACTGCGATAACTTGGCCTTATTTCTGGTAACAAAGAAGACCAAAATTGCAACTGACAATTTTCAAAAATCACATTATTGTCCTCAAACTGATCAATTTTTTAAATTGTTGGGAAATAATTTTCCGTCGATCCACAAACTGATTATTCAACTAATTGTTGATGACAACTGGGAGCTTCTAGCACACATACTATACTAGCACCAGTGTTTCTTAAACTGTACACGACAATTCCTAAAAATCTGGTTTGCACTTGTTTAGAGCTGAAACTATGAATTAATTGAGTGATTGATCAACAATTAAAGATAACTGATTGTTTTGACTGTCATGTTTCAAAACATTTTTGTTTGTCTGCTTTTCTTGTCTATATATGATTGTAAAATGATATGTTTGATAATCAGCAGATTAATTGATTATGAATATACTGTAATGGTTAGTTGCAGCCCAAAAATTTGGACAACAATTGTCTCTCCCTTAAAAATGAAGATACAGGGCGACCAGATAGCTCAGTTGGTAGAGCGGGCGCCCATATTTAGAGGTTTACTCCTTGACGCAGTGGACGCGGATTCGACTCCAACCTGTGGGCCTTTTGCTTCATGTTATTACCCCTCTCTCTCCCCCTTCATGTCTTCATCTGTCCTGTCAAAAATGCCCAAAGAAAATAAAAGAAATAATACAAATGAAGATACAAATTAAAACTACAAATATTTCACTGGTCTTTTACTTTTACTTTTTAAGGAATTAAGAGGTTATGAGCTATTTCCAGTTGTACGTGCAGAAGTGTCTACCTAACTGTGCCACAGGGAAGGCCCTTCTGTGCCTGAAGTCAATCCAACCGGCTCGATAATAATCCAACCGGCTCGATGTTAATCCAACCGGCTCGATGTTAATCCAACCGGCTCGATGTTAATCCAACCGGTGCCTCACAGTACGCAGGTCAACAGGCTGCCAATCTCCTCAGTGATTGTTAAGTTTGCATGAACTATACAAATGTCTCATTACTTGTTGGGCTAATAAACTTATGAATGTTAGAATACTACATGTAGACCAGTAAAGTAAATTGCACGTTCATGTACAATCTGCCCTCATTCTTTTTTCTTCTCGCACTCTCATCCTCAAGTATCAGCCAGTACACCCCCCCCCTCCACCCAAAATCACCGCTCTGGCTTCTGTTCTGTCCTGGACCCCCATCTTTCCGTTCGTTTTTCACCCAAGTCAATGAGTTCTCACTGTGGGAGATGACAAACTGCCAGCGTTACCACCTCCACTTGTCAGAGCAAGTATCCGCCTCGCAGCCAGAGTGTGTGACACAGTGACAGCAAGTGTGCCAGAGTGTGCGCCCATGAGTGTGTGAGTGTGTGAGTGTGTGACTGGCATTGCAGGGTTTGGCAGGAAGTAAACAATAGGAATATACGCTTTCACTTAATTGGTACTTCACCTCAACGCCGACTAGCAATGATGATGCTGAATCTCATCCAAGTAATTTGTCAAACTTTTTTTTTTTTTTATGTACAGAAAACTTTGAGCACAGATTACTGCAATCTTCATGCCAAGCCTCACTAGACGTAGCCTTTGTGTCACTGTGTGACTCCAAGAGTTGCTGGGTTAACGAGATAGTGTCCCCTGTTGCCTTTTTGGTGCCAAATCTCATTTCTTCGGTTTTCTAATAAGATTTTGTAGATGTAGATTTGTAGATGCAATGAATCATTCTTGCTCACTCTTAACTGCTATTGATTTGTTTCTAGTTAAACAAATTCAAGTACTTTCCCTGAGATATATGACCCTTTAAGTACCAATAATAAGGAAAGTATTGATGTTGTGAATATGTTAATAGCAATGGTAGAAGAAGAAGAAGGATTTAACAGTATGTTCACACTTTACAGACTGCTTTATTTCATGTCTAGACTTTTTTGGTACTGTGTGTCCTACATCTGCTAACTTGAAAAGATGCAAACACACTGTCTTCTCCGATGAGACAGCAGGACAGAGGGGAATCTAATCACATTACTCCCTGGAGACACTGCACATCTCCTAGTGGGCAGTCTATAATGCTCCTATGGGCCCTGACAATCTATCACTGCCTCAGCCCAGTTATTTCAGGGCAGGTTTGGTTTGCACTCTTCCCTCGACGACTACTGCCATTAGTAGCACCATTAGTAGGAGTATAAAAATATGTGACAATATGCATCAATGAGCAGAAAACTGAATTGCAATATAACTAAATCTGATTAAAATTGACTCCAAGGTTTGAATTTGTTGTTAATGCTGGAGAGTACAACTATATTTCATTGCTTATAGTCTTAAAATCTGTCCATGTCCTATTTTTAAATCTAAAATAAGTTAATGTGACGGTGTGTTACTCTGATCATGTTCACTTATCCTTTTTTCCCGCTTATCTTGGTGTTAATAAAGCGCTTGTAAAAACATTTTTGTTCATTTAAGACATTATTTGCATGTTGCACTAAGCCCTATAAGACAAAGTAATTTTGAAAGGTGGAGCGTTGAAACTTAAAAACAGTGTTTGTGCATGTTTTTTTTGGCTCAGGAGGGATATATGTAAGAGGACTTTGGTGCAGCCTGTTTGTTTTTTTCATCTTTGTTTAATTTATTGTGAGTGTGTCGAACAATGAACTCTGTAACGCATCATAACGAGCCATGATCTCACTGTTTCCTTACACCTTCTCCATTAGCCAACACTCTAAACTCACAGACTGGCTACAGTGAGTTTTAAAAAGGAACTAGGGGAGCATGATATATCGACTCAATATCGTTATAGCAATATCACATTACGCAATATTATACCAAAAGTGTCACAATAAGCATGCAATATTTTGTTTATTTTGTGGAGCGATGCGTCCCGTCAGTAGACTGTGTGTCTTAGTTGTGTTTGAGTTTAAAGTTGCTTGAAATGCTGTAATGATCATGTTTCATTGGTCAGTTTCAGTGCCAGTTGCACATGTTAGCGCACGTCAGCGCATGGGGTCACTATGTGACAAACCCTATGGAGGTACCACGTGATTTGTGTGCATATTTCAACAGAGTGACAGCGTAATTGAAGAAATGGAGAGAGACCAAAAAAAGGAACAAATTAGAGAAGTGAAAGAAAATAAATGACCTAAAAAGAGAGCGAAGGGAGAGAGTGGCGCCAAAGAAAGTACACAAATGTGTGAAAATGAGTGTTGCTCAGGGAGAACACAAAATAACAGAGATTGAAGAGGAAACTTAAGTGGCCAAAAAGTAATCCCATCCCACATCTATTTCTCACTGGTAGCTATCCTGCAACTTTACAAACAGTGCAGAAAGGCAGTGCAGGCAGTTTGGAGTCGGAAAGATTGAATATGTTTCATCCGCGTGAAATGGAGCTATACATGAGTATTAGGGAGCACTCTATTGTTATGAATGTATTTTGATGCGTTTACTTTAACTTTAGTAATTCTACATATGTTTAAAAATATGGCTGGGCAATATATCAATATTATATTGATATTATGATATGAGACTAGATATTGTCTCAGATTTTGGAAATTGTTATATTGTAAATGGGTTAAGTGTTGTCTTTTCCTGGTTTTAAATGCTGCATTAGAGTAAAGTGATGCCATTTCCTGTGTTACCAGACTGTTCTAGCTCTTCTATTATTTTAACCTTTACACACTTAGTGATTATATCTACATTACTGAAAATTATTTATCTTAAATCTCATTGTGAAGATATTTTATTAAAGCACCAATTGTCAACCCTATAATATCTTCACAATATCGTTATTGAGGTATTAGGAAAAGAATATTGCGATATCTGATTTTCTCCATATCGCCCAGCCCTATTTAAAAATATTGGAATTAATAGAGATATCGCAATATTCATAATCCATATCACAATATCACATTTTGTCAATATTGTACAACCCTAAAAGGAACATGCATGTTTCAATAAGTAAACCAAATGGCAATCAAAAACCTTGTGTGCCCAGTATTGGTGACAGTTCCGCATAATTTCCAAGAACGACCTAGTTAATGCAAATGTTTTGTTATTAATCACTAATGCATCAATCAGTGATGCACAACGCCTTACGTCTAAATGTCCCATATTGTAAATCAAACACCCAGTCATAAATCAGAAGAAGATTTATATCGAGATTTATATGACAAGATCAAGAGTGACAAAGAAAATGAGGCAGATGTATTCAGGGTATACTAGCAGAAGTGTAAGTTACAGCTGATGTTGGAGTCCTTGAAACTCACCCAGCCAAGACAAAGTTGTCACAGGAACTGACATCACACAGCACCTTCCCCAGCTCGAACTGCAGCTGGCTGATGGATCCCACTCGATTCTAGACAGAAAATATTACTTGGCTGAAAACACTGCATCCATTATAAAAATACATCATGTTATTGCAAGCAGGACACTAACTTAACTATTATTATTACTATTATCTAACTAAACTATAGAGAATAGGTTGGCTTTCAAAAGTAAAGTCTTTGTTATGATTAACCTTCCCATTACTTTTTACATAACATTTCCCTTTGCCATTTTGAATGGTGTTTATTGCATTTTATTATACAAAATATAAATTACAGCTAAAACTGGAGACATATAGTCCATGGTCTACTAGGGATTTCACCACACAAGCCCCAGTGCGGATGTTGAATTTGGTTGATTCTGATTCCCCACAGCTCGAGCCCACCTTCCAGTTGGAGCGCACAGTTTTGGCCGAGTTCCTGCAGTCTCGCAGTGTGCTCTTCCAGCACAGCGAGTCAGACACACTGGCCTCCTGATGGTAACCCTCTCCCGTGCACATCTTGAACCACAGAACGCTGTCCTCTGCGAGGACTCTCCATGCCCTGCTCACCTGGGAGGAGATTGGACAGTGTTACCGTGGATTGAGTCAGCATACATTACGAGCTTGCATCACTTAATTTATTTGTGCTTAACGAGCCCGGCTGACTGCCAAGTGGACTGTGTGTGTACACCACATGCTGTAGGTCGGACACACAAAATGTAATTCATTAATCTTTACCAATTAAAGTCACATAAGGTATTAATGCTGCCCTAAGCAATTCTGCATGTTGGGGGAAGTGCAAGGTAACTGTAAATTTAAGGACTTTACAACCAAGATTTCTAAACCCTTAGATCAGCAAGCTGCAGACAGTGTGATCACTTTACAGGAAAGAATACCGAAGGGACAAGAGAGACAATTCATTAAGCGTGCAAGTTTGTTGCTTTTTAGGAATTGAATTTGTCATTTCACCAGCAGAAGATTTAACTGACTGAAAAATCTGCTCCAGGCCTCCAAGCTGGAGGTTTAGTCCCTCCCAGATTGTTACCCGTACCCTTACCCTTAAAATGAAGCAGCATCAACTTGCAACCTCTCCTCAAAGGTCTATGTATGTCTAGGAGTTGTAAGCTATTGAACTGAAGTGTGATTTGTTTTCCTTCTTTTTTTGGAAATTGTAAGGTAAAAATGAAATACTATGTGGATCTGTTATCTTTATCATATCACCCTCAGAGTTACCTCTATGGGATATAGACAGTTAATCAGCTGTTTATTTGTTGTTGTTTTTTTAGCTGTTTCTTGTTTTTGTGCAACTCTTTCATCCGCATGTCGATATAAGTGAAAATATGGCTATTGATGTGGTGTGTGAGGGTCATTCCTTTCTGTCGCTGTCTCTTTCTCTTTATTTCATAAAGCAAAGTGCTTGCCAAAAATAGTTTCACCACAGCAGCTTACCTGTGCACATCGGCCTAGCTCAGTAGAGTTTAGATATTGGAATATCTTTAAGGCTAACTCGTATGGCAGCTCAACATCAAAGAAGGGAATGTCATTGACTTCATTCTGCAAAAGAAAGAATTTCAACACATTATTTACTTAACTAATTCTGGTCAACCACCATCCCCCCATCATCATCATCATCATCCTACCAGATCCTGAATGAGTAGATCCAACAGCTCGTCGTCTTTCTTGATCTTTCTCTTAGGCTGTTGCTGTTGTGGCTGCTGCAGGGATGAGCTGCAGGCGTTCGTCATGTTTTGATACTGTCTCTTTCTCCTGGTTCTCTCCTCCTGAATCCTGTCCAGCAGGGGACTGGTCCTCCCATCCAACAAACTACGTGCAATGGCCACATACTCAGGCTGATCCTCTGACTCTGCTGTAGCGTTTCTTCCTCCACCAACACATGCTTCATCCTCAATGCGACCACCACCTTCTGATTGTGAAGGGCTACAGGCCTTGTTGAGATTGTTTAGGTCTTCAAAATACCTATTTTTGAAGTCGTTCTGGCCTGCCTGGACAGAAACATCCGAGGAAGGGGAAGGAGCACACACAAGTGGCTTATCTTCTTTATTACTCGTTAATTCTTCTTTCCAACACTCCCTGAACGCAGCGAGTTCGTCGTCCTCGGCCATATTTTTCAATCATCGTTGATAAAATATTACTTCATAGTGTTATAAAGCGGTTTCGTGGGAACGTGTTGGTTATACTGGCCAGTTAAGTGAAGCCATAGCTTAGCACCGACGCAAAATTTGCACGTCCTTCTCTATAAACAGTCCGAAGAGAGACAACGCGCTGCTGTACTGAAGTTCCGCAATTTTTTAATTCCGCAGTTTTATTATAGACGCGGCAATCAGGGAAGGTGTATGATTTTGTGGCCACAACTGTCAATTGTTCTGAATATCATTGCAAGTATTTCCTATCCCATGCCAGATTATATTTAAATAATAATACAAAATGCATATGTTTACTGTTAAAACATGGCAGACAACAAAACAACGTCCAGAACACCCTACAACAAAAGACTCCTTTAGATCAACCCAGACAGGAGAGATTCAAGAGTTAACCATTGCATCTCTCTTTTGGGAAAAGATGATGTAAACCCCAGACCATGTGACACCGTAATGAATAATACAGTAGAGAGAGAGCGAGAGAAAGGGAGAGAAAGGGGGGACGCAAACACCGTTAAGGTTTGATGAGAGAAGAAAAGGAGGGTCATATATGTTCAAGATTTAAAGAGAGAAGACTGGTTGTTCTGTCTGAGAAAGATGTGCTGGCTGCCGATAGACCAGCCTTTGCTCCTGCCCGGTGACTCGACCTGCAGTGCCCGGCGACCCTCGCCGTGCTCGGTGGCTCAGCTGCTCGCGTCTCGCCTGCGAAGGATCGGAGACCAGCTGGAGAAAAGCTGGACGTCCAGGGAGACGGACAGCGGCTTCAGCTGCAGGGGCGGAGGGACGGTGGTGGTGACCGGGACAGGGACAGGTCACTTGAAGAGCTTCCTGCGCACTGCAATACATTTGACCGTGCTCGTGCTAGTCGTCGCGAGGCGACACCTGTAGGGCGCGAGGCGACAACACCAGCAACAGGTGCGTATTAACAGTCACCTGCGTATGTTGTGTGCAGAGGTAGCTTTGTGTAGCCTATGACGAGTTTTTCTTTAGCTAAATTATGACCTCCAACTGTAAAAATAAATAAATAGCTGAGTTATGAACAAAAGGCTCCTATTTTGTTCTGTAAGCTATATAGAAACATACATCCAAAAAGTGCTGTTAAAAATAGTTGTTTTAACTCCTGGCTGCATTAGGTTAATTGAATAATAAACAATGGTAAAGTAAATTGCAGGCTAATTTGTGAGCCCTACAGATAACCTACAGTAGACAAAAGGTTTCTCTTAGTCTCTACTGTAGGTTAAGAAAACCTCTACTTCAAGTTTCTTAGTCTTTCATATATAAAATGAAATAAAAAATAAAGACTGCCTTATATCCTTTACAAGGTTTGGAATGTTTTCACATCACAGCACTGTTATACAATTACACCCAATTTAACATAACATGAACCTTGGTGTCTTATAAACTTAGCTATTTTGTTTTTACAATTTTACAATTATCAAGCATTCGTTAATTGTTAAACCTTTATGAATAGATTCATTCTCACAAAAACACACATAGCCTAAACATTTTTCAATGTTATGTTAAATGTAACGTCAAATAAAAAAGTGGCCTAACTATGCACATAAAGCGCAGGCAAACTAAGTTTTGAATTTGAATGGCTTTGATTCACATTTAAGAATTGTTACATGAGGAATAGTACATGTTTTCAATTCAACGTTGAGGGTTTTTTACATTCATTTACCACATCTTAATTTAGTTTGCTGTAGGCTATATTTTAAAATATCCTGAATTTGTATCTGCTTTTGAACAGCCAGGTTGCTGTTAGGAAAATGTATAGAATGTTATAATCTGTTATAATTTGTCAGTTAGAATGAGTGAGGTAGATTCTAAATGCACATTATTGAATAGCCTACATGGAAATAATGAGGAATACGAAGTGGATGTGTTTGTTTACACCATTATTAACTAATTTCAAAAACATTTATGTATGGATGTTTTATGCTAATAAGTGCATAATATATTATATCTCATGTAGATGGTGCCTTTAGGATCATGCAGGAGGAACGGGCTCTCATCATATGCACTAAAAGCAAGGGATGCAGGAGAGTTGGAGGATGCGGTCCAGCATGGAAGATTGGCAGCAAGTAAAAGACATACGGAGGAGGAGGAGGAGGATTTAACTTAAAGTCTGACTGAACTCCATGTGTCATGAAGACTTTCTCAGGCTCGTTGTGGATGCACTGAGTTTCATATCGAGCTCACACAGTGAACCCCAGCAGCCCTGCAGTCAGCCAGTTGCATGTCCTATCCCTGCGTGACTCTCTGATTCAGTCATCCCAGTTATAAAACGGTGATGTAATCCTCCCCTGGTAGAGTGGAGGGAAAAGCTTACTAATAGGACTCCTTCAAATGTTCACCTCCTACGAAGTGAGAGCATGACAAAGGGGTTAGACTGATTAGACTTTTTAATTGTTTGTATTTAAGGCTACTATTAGTGCTGCAATCCTGAAACATGCACTGAAATAGACCTGTTTATAAGCTTCATAATGCACTCCACTTTTTTTACATAAGCTATACTGTAAGTGTAAGCTTGTAAATAATGAGAGGATAAATGGTTTTATAGATGTTTTCTAAAGTGTTTAGGTGATGTTTACACATTCTCCTGTGCTTTAGCGTTATCTGTCGGGGGCAGTGTTACGTGACTTTTCGTCATAAACAAGATACAGGACCTGTGGATCAGAAGCTATGCTGTTAATGCTGTTTGTGATTTCCAGAAATAAGCTTTCTCTGATATAGCAAGTGTAATGTGAGCAGAATTACTGAAAATGTCTTTTTTATAAAGTGTACGTGTTATTTATACAAATTAAATATTTCATATGGATTTTTAGTAGTTATCTTAATAAAATCTCATTCATCTCAATCTCATTCAGTCATTGCAATTAGACAAGAAATACACTTGACACAGTGAGCTAAAGTGCTTTAATTTAAAATGGAAAACCTCTGCACTGCAGTGCATTCTGCATTCAAATCATAGTGTCTATTATGCAACCTGGGAATGACTATTCTAAAGGAAATTATTCAAATAAAAAATATTCATAAGGAATAACAATGAAATAAAAGTTTGGAACAACATGGAAAATTATCAGACATGAATATGCCAATGTAAATGTATGGAAATTTGGAAATCTAAAAAAGGTTATGATTATGATGCCCTGCTGGCACACACCACCTTACGTTCATTACGCAATACCTAATAAATCGGTTGCTTACGAAGACTAAACTAACTGTACATACAGACCTACTGATTTTGTACTATCATTCTAAGACATCATGTTGTGTTGTAAATATCCCATTTTAAAAGAAATATTGCAAAACTTGACAAGTAATATAATAGGGCAAGTTATACAGACAGAAAACAGATGAAATGACAAAATCTTAGAGCATACCAAAAATAACTAAATTTACCACAAAGTGTGTGAATGCTGTGACAATTTATATTACCACCACAATAAATAAAAAGATTTGTTAGAAGATACATTCTTCTATCATGTGTTTTGAGTAAAACACTGTCTAAGTCTATATGTACACAAACATGATTTTTGCCATAACAATATGACTATAGTCCAATTCGAAAACTGACAAAAGACCAAGCTTTATGTTTCTTTTAAGTCATACCATGTTGCTAAATGGTAAATGTGATTTTAGACTCTACTAGAGAGAGAGGTAGAGGTACGTATCCTCACAGAAAGTAATCTAATCAACGTATTTTCTGGTCTTTTCAAATGCCTCTAATAATAAAGTTACCTCCCTACGTAATGTGTGGTACTTCAACTGCTTTACCCTGATTTAAATAAAATACTGCACTAATATAAACAACAAAAGATGACCCACCATCACCATTGTCTAACTCGCGTTACACCACAATGACATCTTGCTGAGTGCATGTGATATGTTGCCATAACTCAGTAGATCTGGAAGTGAGCTGAGGTGGTGCCGTCCTTCCAGCATCGCAGGGTCTCGATGACAGTGGAGCGACACAGCGGACATGTTCTCTCCCGGTCGAACCATAAACACAGGCACTCCTCGCAGAACACATGCTGCAGAGGAACATAAAGCGCCCATCAGTGATGCCGGCCGTGGTTACAGGCGGTTAACCACTGCTTTTCAGCCAAGTTTCTCTTTAAGTTTGTGTCTGTTACTTTTAATTCACTTTGATTTTTTAACCTTCCCTTTAACAAGTGTATTGAGTCCTTACCTGACAGAGAAGGGCTATGGGGTCTCTAAAATCAGCCTGACAAATGGCACAGACATCACCCGCCTCGCTGCACTGCTGATTGCCTGCCCTAATTCCATAATTCTGGATGAGACACAAACAGAGAGTGAAATTTAAAAAGGATTAAACTCTACTCTTTTAGATTTATTCTGAAATCTTAATGCAAAGATGCCAAGTTGAACATAGCTCTGTGTGTGTTTACTGAAATGTGAAAAGAGTCAAATCAGTCTGACCTGAGAGCTGCAGAGCATGACCAAGGCCTTGCGTATGGCAGACACACGTCCACAGATATCAAATGACTGCAAAACAATACAGACAAAGGACAGTTTTCTTTAACAACAAAAATTGCAAATGCCCACAAGCCTTCATATTTTTTTCTGACTTTCTTTTACACTTTACCTTATGTTTTCAGTTAAGCATTGGACACTTTAGACCTGATGATCTGGCGAGATGAAAATGTTAAGGGGTCACCAAAGCGATTACAATTCATCGTGAGGGGAACATAAAGCCAATATACAGTGGGTACGGAAAGTATTCAGACCCCTTTAAATTTTTCACTCTTTGTTTCATTGCAGCCTTTTTCCAAAAATCAAAAATGTTCATTTTATTTCTCAGTAATGTACACTCAGCAACCCATCTTGACAAAAAAAAAACAGAAATTTAGAAATTTTTGCATATTTATTAAAAAAAACAAAAACTGAAATATCACATGGTCATATGTATTCAGACCCTTTGCCGTGACCCTCATATGTAACTCAGGTGCTGTCTATTTCTTCTGATCATCCTTGAGATGGTTCTACACCTTCATTGGAGTCCAGCTGTGTTTGATTATACTGATTGGACTTGATTAGGAAAGCCACACACCTGTCTATATAAGACCTTACAGCTCACAGTGCATGTCAGAGCAAATGACAATCATGAGGTCAAAGGAACTGCCTGAAGAGCTCAGAGACAGAATTGTGGCAAGGCACAGATCTGGTCAAGGTTACAAAAAAATTTCTGCTGCACTTAAGGTTCCTAAGAGCACAGTGGCCTCCATAATCCTCAAATGGAAGACGTTTGGGGACGACCAGAACCCTTCCTAGAGCTGGCCGTCCGGCCAAACTGAGCTATCGGGGAGAAGAGCCTTGGTGAGAGAGGCAAAGAAGAACCCAATGGTCACTGTGGCTAAGCTCCAGAGATGCAGTCGGGAGATGGGAGAAAGTTGTAGTAAGTCAACCATCACTGCAGCAATCCACCAGTCGGGGCTTTATGGCAGAGTGGCCCGAAGGAAGCCTCTCCTCAGTGCAAGACACATGAAAGCCCGCATGGAGTTTGCTAAAAAACACCTGAAGGACTCCAAGATGGTGATAAATAAAATCCTCTGGTCTGATGAGACCAAGATAGAACTTTTTGGCCTTAATTCTAAGCGGTATGTGTGGAGAGAAAACCAGGCACTGCTCATCACCTGTCCAATACAGTCTCAACAGTGAAGCATGGTGGTGGCAGCATCATGCTGTGGGGGTGTTTTTCAGCTGCAGGGACAGGACGACTGGTTGCAATCGAGGGAAAGACAAGTACAGGGATATCCTGGACTAAAAAAAACCTTTTCCAGAGTGCTCTGGACCTCAGACTGGGCCGAAGGTTTACCTTCCAACAAGACAATGACCCTAAGCACACCGCTAAAATAACGAAGGAGTGGCTTCACAACAACTCTGTGGCTGTTCTTGAATGGCCCAGCCAGAGCCCTGACTTAAACCCAATTGAGCATCTCTGGAGAGACCTGAAAATGACTGTCCACCAACGTTTACCATCCAACCTGACAGAACTGGAGAGGATCTGCAAGGAGGAATGGCAGAGGATACCCAAATCCAGATGTGAGAAACTTGTTGCATCTTTCCCAAAACGACTCATGGCTGTATTAGATCAAAAGGGTGCTTCTACTAAATACTGAACAAAGGGTCTGAATACTTATGACCATGTGATATTTCAGTTTTTGTTTTTTTTTAATAAATATGCAAAAATTTCTAAATTTCTGTTTTTTCTGTCAAGATGGGTTGCTGAGTGTACATTACTGAGAAATAAAATGAACTTTTTGATTTTTGGAAAAAGGCTGCAATGAAACAAAGAGTGAAAAATTTAAAGGGGTCTGAATACTTTCGGTACCCACTGTATGTCAAAATAAATCTATCCACGTGGCCGGCTTGGCTCAGTTTATAGAGCAGACGCACATATACATAGAGGTTTATGTTGATGTTAATGATGTTGAGTTGTTAATGACCATGAATGTATAAATATGAATCAACACATGTTTTATACATATGTACAGTATATGTATAAAACATCTGGACCAAAGTGGCTACCATCAGACAGACAGACCAACCGACTGATATCAAAGTACCCAGAGCTACGTCACTAGCACTGCTAATGCAAAACGTTCATGTGACGTCCGAAACAGCAACAAGTAGGAACTTTCTCTAAAGAAACTCACAGATGTAGCATTTCTCATCACATTAATTTTATTTAAAACTAGAAGGGCATTCAGAGGGTGCAGACCCCCGCCAAGGCAATGCCCTGTCTCACAATGTTAACAAAAGTGAAAAACAATGTGTGTGTCTTCCCCGTGATTTGGATCTGTTCGAAATGTAATGGGTTCTTCCTTGGCCCACGCTAAACCCTTTACCCGAGTTTCATTAAAAAAAATTGGGCCTGTAGTTTTTCCCGTAATCCTGCTGACAAACAAGGAAACAAATACATAACATCCTTTGCAGAGGTAATAAAGTCATCACAAAGTGATCAATGCTCTGTGCAGTTTTTACTGCCTACGCATGCTTAGTTTCTCCCTCTTGGGAACTTTATCTTACTGTTGTCCCATGTGACACAAACAGAATGACAACAGGGAATCAACCACTGATCGACATCAAGCATTTTAGCACACCCGAAAATTGACACACTGCTGATATGGCCTGATCTTTGAAAAATACCAGAGTGCCCCACCCAGCAGACACAGACAGGAAACTGTCCACCCAATTCAGCTGAACTGGGCCATCATTACAACTATAACCCGCTGAATCACTGGTGTATTACTTGTTCTGTAGTGTGTGCACTATAAATGTCCGCACACACTACAGAACATATGACAGTGACAACCTTCGCTGTGTCAGGGGTTTTTCCTGGCTCAGAACGGACCTTTGGGTGGAAACATCTTAAGTTAAGGGTCTGTGGGTCTGGTGGCAGGTAACAATTCAAATATAAAATATAATGGAATATAATGCAGTAAGGGGGCTTTTGCATCCAACTTCACTTGACCACAAAGTCCAGTTCATTTGATTAGTATGAACAAGGCATGACGTTAACTTTTTCCAAGGAGCACATTTTGCTCCTAAGTTCACATTTTTTAAAGCGATTTATATAAGCAAATTTGTACAATAATACAATAGTGTTATGAATACAAAATGTTATTAAGAGCCTAATGTTTTCTATTTTGAAACACTGATCAATAATTGTCAGTGATACAGTAGGCTAGTGTTAAGGGACCGGCCCTGCAGTTCTGCATGCATGCGAACTGTAGCTACTGTAAATCCCAATTCTCTCATAAATAGCATCGCTTTGAGACTTGCTAAAATTCCCAGAAAAGGATTTTAACCTGAGGGACCCACTGACCTTTTGTCTGGCACCACAAACTTCAGTAAGCCTTTAGTAACAAGATCAGCATTATGTTGGTTATTCTATCCAACACTTTCCTTTTGAGAGGTGTAATAAACAAAGCAGACTCGTGGAGAGTGCTAGTGGGGTTTTAGACTTTGAGTAACAAATTTTATATTTTAGGCACCTTCACTTACGTTGAGCTCTGTTCTTCACAGGAGTTTTTCATCTATCAGTTGTCAGACACTTGTACGTCTTATTAATTCATTCTTATGCAGGAATTACGTTTTGTGTAGTCTAAATTTGCACTAATAGTGAGTGCTTTTGTTGAACAAAGGCATCTGAAATCTAAAAAAAAGAATGTACAAGAACAATATTAATCTTGGCCACCGGGCACTGATTACCTTGCAGAGGCTGTAGATGATGATGAGTGTGGCTCCCAGGAAGTAACTGTTGGAGGGGTCCTCTCCCATGATGTACTTGTACCACAGCTGGATGGGCACCAGGGCCCGAAACAGCTGGCTCAGCTCCTCGATCAGCAGGTAGAACTTACCCTGGACAAAGACACACAATTAGAAACTGCAATAGCAGCGGAGGCCCCTCTAGATGATTCTATGAAATGTAGTGTCTACATGCAGCTTGCACGGACTGTCAATGTGCCAACTAAATATTTTGCTTTTTAGACTATCAGTGTTTTTGAAGACAAACCATGGAAAAACAATGGGACCTCAGCAGTCTTAACTAAGTTTTAATGAAATTAAAAAATACTAAATTAAAACCATATGTATTCATTCTTTGATCCTTTCACTAACTGTTGCAAAAAGCAGAAAGTGCTCAACAGCTTCGGGGCACTCTTCTATCTAGTCAAGAGCAGTGCAGTATTAAAAGCTTAAAACAGCATGCCTCCAGCCCAAACATGGCTGCTGTCCAGAGATCCGCAGTTTCACAGCAGTACAGGCAATTTCCCCACACTGCAAGGGAAACTGGCAGCCACTCTTTCCACCTGCTACTCAGTGCCCACATTAAACCCAGCCCTATGGGGGCTTGCTAGCTGCCTTTAAAATATCCCCTTTCCTAAATAATCCCAGACAACAAAAAAAACTTCTGACTGCTACAAAGTGCATTAAGTGAATTGGGGACAGTTAAAAACCGTGGTGACGAAATGAAGGCAAACTTGATTCCCCGATGGCCCCCGTGGCATCCCAGCTTGCATAATGACTTCCTGGATGTTTGCTGACAAAGATTGATGACTGTGGGTAAAGAGCCACGAGCAGCCAGGTTGGTAGGGGAGGAAGGCCTCTGCTAGTGGCTAATTCATCTTCCTTATTGTCCCCTCAGCCTGGTATCCCACAGTGCCCATCACGCCCACGTAAAAACTGTCAAATCTAAAGTTTGGACACAAGCCAAGGAGTTTGAGTAAGCTCCACTGCAGGCCTTGTTTGGGTAGTTTTTTGCTTATTTGGTTTCATTGCTTTGTCAAATCTCGTTATCCAGTCCATAACTACACAAAGAAACAGACACATAAATCCATAACTTTACATTCTAATCTGTAACACTGTTATTCTTATCAAATTTGTATTGATTTACATTGGGGGTAAGTGGGTGGGGTTTAAATTTGGTCTTAAATTGTTGTGGCTACAATTTATCAACTAAACTGGGGGGCCTGTACTATCATATCCATATCTTTTGTTGGACTTTCTTCTAAAGGTATCCTGTGAATTTCTATTGTAAACAAACAAAAGTTAAATTTACATACAATGTGTTACCTAATAAGCGTGTTGAGTGCATTTCCTTCCTCATAAAACATTAGTAATGCAGAATCTTTTAAATAGCTTAAATCATGCATTGTGTACATAAATGTTTGCTTGCTAGCATTCTTTTTCTTTGCTGCCTTTGGTAACACTCTGATTGTTGCTGCTTTACTGCTACCAACTATTGATCGGTGGAACCAACAGCAGAATGTAAATCGCGACGTCTGCCTGGTTGTGCACGCTCCAATCAAAACCGGGACTCACTCTAAAGAGCATTGCACCATGGCGCTGCTAGTTGTCAAAAACTCCACAGGGTAGCAAGAATGGCACCCATCCTGTCTTTGCCCTTTAACCCAGCCTGCACCAACTTCTTCTTATATTTATTTCAAAGAAACCATTTCATTTTGATTATGTGTTATATATTTATTTTACATTTGACTTTAATTATACTATCAATGAATTCAGTGGGTTATCAAGCAAAATTGCCACACATTCTCTGGTTCCATATTTTCCTTTTCTTTTTATATAAAAGAATAAAAGTGAATGATTGATGAGTTGATGTATTTGGGTTTTGCAATGTTGGTCAAATAAAGGAGTCCCCTTGGTCTTTTAAGACAATTTAAAAAACAATTAATTTAATGAATTAAAAAATGTCAAAGACAAAAATACAATCAATCAGTTATTTAAATAATAATTACTTGTAGTCCTATTCATGCTCCTGTTGAACAGCTGCAGAAAGTCTTCAGCATTAAATCTTCCCAGAGGCCAACAGAACAGACACGTGGAGCAGCACCAACAGAGCAAAAAGTAAACCCCAGTTTGACTGTTACGGCCACCAAATTTAGCAACTACTGCATATGTCAAAAGACTCAGAGGCACTATTGCACAACAAGGAAAATACTTACACACTGAGGAAACATACATACATTGAACATGATTCATACACAAGCAGTGGATATGAGCCCTCTAAGCTTTTAAAACAAAGCCATCATGGAACTTTTGTATGCATGCCTGCTTTTACTTGTGCAGACTTGCGCTGACTGTGGTGATTATGTAGGATCATTAGTGTATCTGCAGTTGGATGCAGTAATGAAGAAGACAGGCTTATTATGTGACTTCATGGAGTTCATAATAGATGTTTTGGCCTCTACAGTAAAAACACGATAATGCAATTTGGGATTCTGTAAAACTTAACATGTCCCATCAAAGTTATCAAATAAATGTGTGTATACATATGTTGTGTGTGTGTGTGTGTGTGTGTGTGTGTGTAGGTAATGGTCAAGCTCCAGGGAGGGATGACCTCACCCGTGCAACCCCCTCGAGGGCAAATGAGCTCAGATGCTGGCTGCTGTGGTTTCCGATAGGCCTGTAGGTCTGTTTATCAGTGGAAAATGTAATCCTAATACTTTGTATCCCCCTCCTCCTCCCCCATCTAGCTCAAAAACACACACCAGGAATATGCTGCACCTGTACGGACATTGAAGTATATGTGTGTGTGTGTGTGTGTGTGTGTTTTGCAGTCATATTCTGTTGCCTCAGGCCAGACTAACCACGCACACAGACACCAACATTGCATAAGCTCACCTAAGGAGTAACATTTAAAACCTAATGAATACAAAACAGTTTCACACTGTGACCCTTTAGCACTTTCTTCACTCGGTGGAGTATTTCATCATAGTTGAGCAGATTTTCTTTTTTTAAATTATCTACCAAAGTTTCACTACTTTGTCGGTGAACTTCCTGTAACTTAATCATTGTCTATACCATGTTATGGATAAGCATGATTATGGCAGTTTATCAGAACCTTAAACTCAGATTAAATGTAAGCATGTCACACAAGACTTTCCTGATCTAAAAGCTCAGCAATGTGTTTAAAAGGACAAATACACCCTTGTATGCTCTTATAGTGTTATGGCTTTTACTGCAAAGCAGCTGAAAGAAGTTGAAGAGTTAGCCTACAGTTACATTAAATTAAATAATTTAGGTTAGATAGCTTTCAAACTAAGGTTAAGGCTAGTCTTAATCTTCATTTGGGCTTTTTTGTCTGTCAGCTGATCAAATGTATAAAGGTTAGACATAAACAGGTTGGGGGGAAAGCTGCATGCATTTATTGCAGTTTTGGCAAATGTCAAATGCACATAATTAGGGCTGCAATTAACAATTACTTTCATTATGAATTAAGAGGATTATATTTTAAATGGTTTAATCGTTACCGTAGAAATGTCTACAAAATGGCAGAAAATACTGTAATACTAATCACACTTTCACGGAGCACAAGGGGATGTCTTGTCTGACTGTTATAACCTCCAAAATTGTTGTGGTTGGGGGGTTTTGTTTGGGGTTGTTTTTCCCATTTGGCCTTCCCTGTGTTTGTGTTTCAGTTTTCTCCCCAGTCTTGTGTTGTTTTGTTCAGAACAAACTTCTGTTTAAAGTAATCAAAACCAAAGCTGCAAATCCCCAAATTAATTTTCCATTTTTTCTTGATGATATAAAATGATTAATCAATTACAAGAAAATAAACTAATTGATCAATCATTTCTACACCACACATAATCAAGGAAAAATGTCTATTACAATGCTATTATAAATGCATGTTGAGATTGTTGGATGTGTGGTTGTTATAATGTAGAGACATAGTGTAAACTTAATTGTGTCTAGGCATGGGCCTAGACACAATTAAAGGTATACCGAGGTTTTGAAAAAGTTTTTGTCGTACCGTTCCTAAGGTAAGACATATTTTTTATGATTCTTCAAGGACACAAAGTGCAGTTTAGAAATCCCTCCCCCTGCCAGGATGCAGTGTATTTAAAAATAAAATACATTGTGTTCAATGGAAAAAAGCGGTTGTTTTTTTACCAAGAAAATATAGCTGTCATTGCAATACTGTAATACCATGAAACCGTGACATTTTTGCTAAAGGTTATCATACCGTCACAATCTCATACCAACCCATGACTAATTGTGTCCCATGAGAAAGTTGGCAAAATTAACTAATGATAAGAAATAATAAAAATGTGTTTTTTACCCTGGATTTGAAGGCCAGGAGAATCTTGGGCAAAAAGAGGACAAAGCATTTCAGGCTGATGGTGAAGTACTTGAGGACAAAGTCAGTGATGCCCACTGCCCAGATCAGATCAAAGAAGTCAAAGCTGTTGAGGTTGGGCTTGGCAAATATGAGGCTAGAAGAAAAGGAAACAACATCTAGATGAGATGTTGTAGGGAGGTCTGGTGAACACTCGGGATGGTAGAATGAAAGGCAACAAAAAAATGGAAAATGCTTAAAATAATATGAGAAATGCTCTGGAAACAAAATAAAATAAACAGAAAATACTCACAGGACAAGACCAGACAAGAACAGGAACACTCCCTAAAGAAAATACAAGTCTAAATAAAATGTCTCACACAGCACAAAATGAAAGGAAAAACCTAATTGTATAAATGAAACCCAAAACGTAAGATGGCAGGCAAGGAATCACACAGCTACTGTAAAAATACCTGCTTGTACAATACCTGTTGTGCAGCTCCTCATGACTAAACGAATAGTAGATATAAACTATGTTTCCTGCAAGGAACATCATGATCCACAGAGCAACAAATACAGAACGTTCCGCCTGGTAACAAAAAAGAGACACACAGAACTATTTTAGCAACATTACAATCAATTTCTTTACATCTTAAATTGTAATTTAACTCAATGTTTTGCAATAATGTTGTAAATAAATAAAATCTGTATATTTATCTGGTGCATAATTAGTCTGCCTGACTGTGAGCTTGTGTGTATGTGCCCTCATCTCTTTGCTAGGGGTGCTCAGGGGCATTTCATATTTTTAATAATACAAAACATTTTTGGTTGCATTTTCATTACAGATTATTTTGAGTGTCCAACATACACCGTCCAGCAGCTTTAAATAATCAAGAGTGTATTAATCCGCATCTGAAAACAGTCCCCAACAAATGCCCGATATACTCCTGTTTCAGTACCATTTCATTAAAACTACAATACCCAGCTGTTAAATGAAATGACTTAGCCTTTACTAAAAGTAAACTATACTTGACCAATTGTTTTTTACAAATTCCATATTCAGTAAGAAATAATGGCTTTCGGATTGACAGCCACAGACAGGATAGGGAAGTTGGAAAGTATTGAAAAGTGGACTAACACATGGTTGGGTGTGGTCTTTTCATTGGATTTCTTCACAGTGAGAAAAATATAAAATGAAAACACCCTTATTCTTTAATACATACTGTATATGCATGTGTGAAAAGCTTAGCCTGAATTTAACCTAAGACTAAGTGTGTATCAGTATGAGCATTGGTTTAAGCTAATATTGGATATTACATGTATCTACACAGCAGTTATTTTACTGTAAGTGTCTTTTTTTACCCGTAATGACACTTGGTGCCTAAACGTAGAATTGGCATAGGTGAATGTGCTGGCCATGCCCACACACATAGAAATACCTGCAGGAGAGAGGGGCAACATCATCACTACACCTTATGCAGCTAATGATTCATTATTGTAAGTAGTGTAATAATAGTGTAAAATAGTAGGCACTTATAGCAGCACTATTACTTCACAAGCTGGTGTACCTAGCTTATGCTGGAAGCAGACTTTAGCAAGCAGAATGAGGATAAAGGGGAAGCCTCTCTGCAGCCATGTGACTACTGCCTTCAACTCAGACAGGGCTGGGGCCGGGGTAGACGGGTCTTCCTGGGCCTCCTCCCTGGAGCTGTGCCTCTCCGAGCCAGCTGCTGTGGTGGCCTGCTGGAGCAGAGAGGAGGTCCTGTGCTGCAAGGGCTGGTGGTGGAAGTGGTGGTGATGGTGGTGCGGGGGTGGCCGAGGGAGAAAAGGTCCACCCTCCGTACGGTGGGGGCCCCCTTCTTCTCTGGACGATGCAGTCATCTGGATAAAAACTTCAGGGGGAGAACCCAGGACTAAGCCAGCTGCCTGGAATTGGGCAGAGGAGACAGAACCGGAGGGGACACCCACCAGGCCAGAGAAGATCTGCTGGGGTGAAGCGGGGGAGTCAGGCTTCAGGCAGTCAAACACGCCACCCTCATCGAGGCTGCTCTCGGATCCCAGAGTTTGGCTTCGGCTCCTAAATGGGAAAAAAGCGGGGAGGCAATAAAAATCATTAGCCTGGAAGGATGACTATATTATTTTTCATGTCCTATTTAATTTACACTTTTAATATGGCATATTTTGCTGATATGCCATGTAAAATGATCTGTAAATGTTACATTATGTCTCTGTATGGGTAAAAATACTCAAATGATCAAAGTGCAGCAACAGCCACGTACATTCTGTGATAAGGCCTGGGTCCATTTCATCCCAAATGTGTTAGATGGGATTGAGGTCAAGGCTCTGTCATGTTCTTCCACACCAAACTGGGAAAAACATGTTTTTATAGATCTGGTTTCATGTTAGATAAGATGGTATCTTTCCTAACTAAATGCAAACCTCATCTTCAAAAGGTATTTCTGAGACCCTATAGGAGTCTTTTCTCTGCCACAATTATACTGTATATACAGTGGGTACGGAAAGTATTCAGACCCCTTTAAATTTTTCACTCTTTGTTTCATTGCAGCCTTTTTCCAAAAATCAAAAAAATTCATTTTATTTCTCAGTAATGTACACTCAGCAACCCATCTTGACAGAAAAAAAACAGAAATTTAGAAATTTTTTGCATATTTATTAAAAAACAAAAACTGAAATATCACATGGTCATATGTATTCAGACCCTTTGCCGTGACCCTCATATGTAACTCAGGTGCTGTCTATTTCTTCTGATCATCCTTGAGATGGTTCTACACCTTCATTGGAGTCCAGCTGTGTTTGATTATACTGATTGGACTTGATTAGGAAAGCCACACACCTGTCTATATAAGACCTACAGCTCACAGTGCATGTCAGAGCAAATGACAATCATGAGGTCAAAGGAACTGCCTGAAAGCTCAGAGACTTGGCAAGGCACAGATCTGGTCAAGGTTACAAAAAAATTTCTGCTGCACTTAAGGTTTAAGAGCACAGTGGCCTCCATAATCCTCAAATGGAAGACGTTTGGGACCCGACCAGAACCCTTCCTAGAGCTGGCCGTCCGGCCAAAAAACTGAGCTTTGGGGAGAAGAGCCTGGTGAGAGAGGCAAAACAAGAACCCAATGGTCACTGTGGCTAAGCTCCAGAGATGCAGTCGGGAGATGGGAGAAAGTAAGTCAACCATCACTGCAGCAATCCACCATTTATGGCAGAGTTTTACCTCTCCTCAGTGCAAGACACATGAAAGCCCGCATGGAGTTTGCTAAAAAACACCTGAAGGACTCCAAGATGGTGATAAATAAAATCCTCTGGTCTGATGAGACCAAGATAGAACTTTTGGCCTTAATTCTAAGCGGTATGTGTGGGAAAACCAGGCACTGCTCATCACCTGTCCAATACAGTCTCAACAGTGAAATGGTGGTGGCAGCATCATGCTGTGGGGGTGTTTTTCAGCTGCAGGGACAGGGCGACTGGTTGCAATCGAGGAAAGATGAATGCGGCCAAGTACAGGGATATCCTGGGCCGAAAACCTTTTCAGAGTGCTCTGGACCTCAGACTGGGCGAAGGTTTACCTTCCAACAAGACAATGACCCTAAGCACACCGCTAAAATAACGAAGGAGTGGCTTCACAACAACTCTGTGGCTGTTCTTGAAAGCCAGATGACTTAAACCCAATTGAGCATCTCTGGAGAGACCTGAAAATGACTGTCCACCAATGTTTACCATCCAACCTGACAGAACTGGAGAGGATCTGCAAGGAGGAATGGCAGAGGATACCCAAATCCAGATGTGAGAAACTTGTTGCATCTTTCCCAAAACGACTCAGGGCTGTATTAGATAAAAGGGGTGCTTCTATTAAATCTGGAACAAAGGGCTGAATACTTATGACCATGTGATATTTCAGTTTTTGTTTTTTAATAAATATGCAAAAAATTTCTAAATTTCTGTTTTTTTTCTGTCAAGATGGGTTGCTGAGTGTACATTACTGAGAAATAAAATGAACTTTTTTGATTTTTTTTTGGAAAAAGGCTGCAATGAAACAAAGAGTGAAAAATTTAAAGGGGTCTGAATACTTTCCGTACCCACTGTACATATGATTCAATATTTCCACGGACGATGACATTACACTCTACTCTTCTTCTTTGTTGGAAGAAGAACACATACTGTACAGGTTGCAGGCTGGGCAATGGCTTGCACAGTCTGTGCAAATATTGCAATTTATAAATGGCTTTACCCCAGGCAAAAATAAGATTTTTGCAGGAAGACGGTAGACATCTGTAGGATCACAACAAGACCTATTAAGATACAACTCACTGCAGAGTAACAGGTTAAATAATAAAGTTTTTACTTGTTCCCTTAGTTTTGCATTGGGAGGGTTTTGTGACCAGAGTTAGGGAGTGCTAAGGTCCCAAGTGGGGCTGGGCCTTCCCCAAAATGTTGCCACAAAGTAGGAAGCATACCAAAATATCATTGTAAGCTGTAAATTTATGATTTGCTAACCTGGAACAAAGAGGACTTGCCAAAACCATAAAAAAAAAAAAAAAAAACCCAAGCTTGTATGCATGTGGACAGGGGGTCCCCATACATTTGGCTATATTTAAAGTGTGTGAAGATAACACACACACAAAGGGCTTATGCTGCTTCTGAGAACTCTTCCCACCTTTCAGAGGGCATGCCATCCGTGTTGCTGCTGTGTCTCCTCTGCATGGCACACCGCTCATCACCACATGGTCCAGCCCTGCAAATGCAAATCAACAGTGTGTCTGACTGAAGAAAAGGACGGCTTACAGCTTACATCTTTAGTCATTCTGCTTTGTGTGTGTTTCAGTCGTTGACAGTAAGCTGAAAAACAATGTTGACGACATTACCTGAATTAGTTCAGTGAATTGCCCTTCGGTTCTTGGCATATTTAGTATTAGGGTTAGCTAGGTTGATGGGTGGATGCTGCTGCAAAAGATGCTCCGACGGTCCAGCTCGAAAAACTTCCTGTATGACGTCAACGAGGTGACCTTCTACCAATCAGCGTCCTCCTTCCCACCACACCATATCCGTGTGTTGGAAATTTGTTTTGCTGATGGTGGATGTTAGATTTCGCTGGAAAAACATCACAGTTGCTGCTTGTTAGACGTAATGTTGGACATTACAAGGACCATTTTCTTCAAATGAGACGAAACTACGTCACTAGACTGTGTTATAGCGTATTATAGTTTTTAATCATCAGTACTGTCTAGCTAGCTTAACGTTATCTAAGACAGAAAGCTAACGCTAACGACAGCTAGCCAGCAGGCTAACAAAGCAGGCGTTTATGATGAAACACCGTTAACTAGCTTTACGTTTCGTGCCCACCAGTTAACGTTTAACTGTTTGTGCTATGTCAGAGCATAATTCACACTGACAGCCATTGTACGTTTAGCGTAATTGTGTTACAAAGTTAAACCTGCAACATGGGTTAGCTGAGTTAAAATAGAACTCACTTGGTTGGTAACGTTAACGTTATTTGTGTTATTTATCACATCTGCTGTCTGATAAAAGCTAGCTAGCTAACTAACGTCAGTTTACAGAGACAGTTAGCTTTACAGTTTTGAGCCATTCATCCTCACGTAGGCACACAGCGTTGCATATTCTTGACAAATACGTCAGTCAGGGAATTGATACCCCTGGAGGTTTGATGTTCTGGACTGTAACTGTCACCGGCATCTCCACAAGAAAGCCATGTTATGATGGTGCTACGGCGGTTACTGAGAAAGCGCTGGGTGCTGGGAGTAGTCTTCGGACTGTCTCTCATTTATTTTCTCACCAGCACGCTTAAACAGGTACAGAAACTCACACTACACTAAAGCTAATGGTAGTATATTCTGCACCATGGATGGGGTGTCTGGATAAGATCCTTTGTATATGATTATTATTATTTTTTTTAAATTGGGAAACCTTTTTATTTATGAAATCACAAGATGGGGGTTGCTGATTTTGACTCTGAGAAATCAAGGTGCCCCTGCACATTGGTGCAAAAAATCCAGTAAACCAAATGTTGCCCTAAATCAGTCCTGCTCCAGCTAATACACAAGCTGCCTTCAAAAAAATTAGCGTTACGTAGTTAAGTTACTTGTTTTGTCTGATTAATAATCCAAAGAGATTCAGTTTACTATCACAGATGACAACAACATCTAAGAACAGTGAATCGTCTGCATGTTTGCTTGAAAGGTTACTTATAAAGATGAATGGATTATACTGCGGAAACATTTCATCTCCATACAGTATATCTACAATTGGCTTAGCTCAATCTGATTGAAGTCAGACATTTTCAACTTTTACAATACTAACGGTCTTGTATGGCTGCTTTATTAAGACAGCATATACAATGTGGGAACATTGTCTTTTGTTCAATGAAAAAATGGGTCATAGAGAAAACCATTGTTATTATTAAGACATCAAAACAAGTTTAATGTCAGCACTATTGGAAAATCGGAAAATCCAGCCCTAATGTTTGTGTTGTTATGTGATGTGTTGGTTTGTGTAATTCGGTCTCAACTTTGTGAAATGTTGATGTAATATATTAGTATACAATGTATTTGCTGCATGACTGTGTAACTCACACTATGCAGTTATTTTAAAAATTATATTTGGATTATCTTTTTAAAAAGGCCTGACCAGAGACTGGGGTTGCAGATTAACCTATTGGCTAGAAACCTTTCATGTAACACATCTACACATAATGTTATGGCCTGGACTGTAATAATTATGTATTTAATAATGTCCCTGAGAAATAAACTAATAAATAAATTTAAAAAAGTATGAACCTATTCTGAACTTTGTTGAGTTGTTCTTCGATGGTATTTCATGACTTTCTATGTGAATTTTGCAGGAGGAGCGGACCATACGGGACCGCACACTCTTAGAGGTCAGAGATTCAGACCATCGCATCCCATGGAAAGTCCGCTTCAACCTGGGCAACAGCAGCCGACAGATCACTCAGTGCAGAAACTCCATCCAGGGCAAGACGCTTCTCACAGACGAACTTGGTATGTAATGCAGCCATTACTCACCACCATACAGTGATGATACCACATCAGCTCTGTGAGAGTGTTTTTTTTGTGTGCCTCTAATCAATGCTTATCTGTGTTAATGTTTTACAGGATATGTCTGCGAGAGAAATGACTTGCTGGTTAACGGCTGCTGTAACATCAATGCCCCCAGCTCCAGGCAGTACATTTGTAAAAGCTGCCTAGCCAACGGTTGTTGTAGCATCTATGAGTATTGCGTGTCTTGCTGCCTCCAGCCTGATAAGGTAATCTTCCACATCAAGGACGCTCAGGGGATTAGGTTATTACTGTCATCTAAAAAGGCTCACTGTCCACATGTTGCATCATGCTAGACTGCTGCATGTATACATTTTAAATAGTTGATCCTGAAATGCAAGATTTCAGATACTAAATCCCCAAAGTTGAACATTGATTTTGCATTTTGCATTTTAAACACAGCAGGGGACCAAGAGGGGTGGAAGGAACAGGTTGAACAGATTGAAATCGGTACCTATGTGTTGTACACCCTCTCACTCTCTTATCTGTGTACTCTGCTTTAGCAACTTCTCCTTGAGCGCTTCCTGAACCGTGCAGCTGAAGGTTTCCAGAATCTCTTCACTGCTGTGGAGGATCATTTCGAGCTGTGCCTGGCCAAGTGTAGGACGTCTTCACAAGTATGTTATGAAATAAAAAAAAAAAAAAAGTAAAAAACGTTCCAAAACAATCCTTTTTTTTTCCAACACTGATGGACCTAAAACAATCCATTTATTAATGTTTTTTAAAACTACAGAATAGTGAAAACAGTTGTCCCACAGATACCCAACCACACTTATGCCTTAGCAATTAAAGTCTATATTCCACTTGTATAATATTTATCATCTTTTTTTAGTCATATTGTTTTATTTAAACAGCCAAACAAAAGTGCAAAACATTGGTCCAGATGACAACATACAGAAAAGTACACTACACACACATCAAAGAAGGCACAGTACAGCTTTTCCACAATCCTTTCTTGCGATCAAATGTTTTACTCCAAAACAAAGAGAGGAAATACAAGAAGGAGGGAGACACAACAAAACCACAACAGCAGGAATGATGTCTGCAGATAACAAACAAGACAAACAATAACAGACACAGACAAACACACACAAACAAACAAGAGGCATTGCCAGGGAGATCAGCATAAGACAAAGGGGACCAAATGCAGGCACATATAGAAGCAAGAAGGCTGTAGTTTAAATCTACAGCATGGAAGCGTCGAGAGTTCCATATACACAGCATCCAAAAAGGAAAGGGTATAAGTACGAATAGACAAGTCATGAGGTGGGTTTGCAACGGGTTGCAATCATTCTTTTGGCCGCTGTAAGTCATATAATATTCATCTGTGTATTTTTTGAACCGCTGTAAAAGATAAGCAGAAGATAAGCACTTCATTTATGTTTCACAATGACTCATTGCAATTGCACCCTCAATTTTCAGAATGTCAAAAACTGTCAACAACACATTTTAGCTGTTATGATGACTATCTTTTTCTTTTTTTGTATCATATATGGATCAAACAAGTATATCATCATAATCATTCTGCCCTGGCTTTGACCTTTTCTCCCCACAGTTAATTGCCTCCAAAACTCTTCTTGTTATTGTCAATTGCTTTCAATAAGAGCATCAGACACATTACTCAAATCTGTGTTTTATGGTTTCTATTGTTGAGTGAATGGTATTTGTATTGAATCTGTTCATTCAGCAGCAAAAAAAGGCATACTTGAATTTATTAACTTGTTCATTTATTTATTTCTGTCATGCAGAGTGTTCAACATGAGAACACCTACCGAAACCCTCAAGCAAAATACTGCTACGGAGAAAGTCCTCCAGAGCTCCTTCCTGTTTAAGCATTTGACTTTCTTCTCTGGTTTATGAAGCAAAGGAACAGCATGGGGGCCAATAAAACGCGTCCCTGTTAGGACACCTAAAGGTGCTTGGAGAAGATACTGTAAATAAACTGCTGTCTTGGACAATTTTGGGTTATAGAGACGAAGAGATGGACACATCAAAGACCAACCTCAAAATGGACAAATGCTGTATGTGATTTGATTATTTACACTTCATAAGTGCATAGAACGCTTCTTACATTCATCCGTGATGATCATCAGGTCTACATAGCAGGCAGCTTATCCATCAGGATTCGCTTCAAACCGGTTCATGTCATTAAATAGGCTTCATTTAAAGAAGGTAACCGTTGCTTCATTTTCATTTTTTATGTTGGATCTTAAAAAGAGCAAAGAAAGTGTCATTACTTCTGTGTGTAGTGCATGCATATGAAACTGCTATTTAATAAAAGTAACTGTGAAATTAAATGGGTTATAGGTTCTGCTTTTTATGTATGGTGACATTCAGAATTTATTTAATGTTACTATTGACATTTTAATGAGCTGTTGTGTTACAGGTGTAAAGAACCGTTAGAGAGTGTGTGTGTGTGTGTGTGTGTGTGCTTTATCCATAACAAGGGTGATAGGTATTTGTTTAATGGGCGAGAGAAGTGTATAGTGCTGCAAGCATTCCTTTTATTTAACCAGCCAAAAATGAACATTATACCAATGGAACAAACAAAAAATACAGACAGCATTCAAAAAGTTGTTAAGTTAAAACAAAAATGCAAATTTTTAACATGTAGACTCATTTGAAGCTCCTTCAGAACCACAAACGTTGGATTCATTTGATCACCTAATTTGAGGAGGGCGAGGCCCACATTAATCTTTGTTACAGAGTTGTTCTCTTGCATTGCTTTGATGGGAGTTTGACAGACTTATCTGCCTCGCTGTGCACTGTCCATCTGTCCACCAATTTCAGTCGAGTGATTGGAGTCCAAACTGGTGGCTTTCTGGGAAGGTGATTCTTATCAGCTTCTCCTTCTACCTCAGGCAACGTAGCTGCACACAAGGGATAGATGGCCAAACCCTAACAATTAATCATTGTGAAGGCTGAGAGAACAAACACGTAATTAGGAATTGTATTAGAGCGCCTTTTAATTTGCCTCTTTGGCAAGTTGATTAATTACAGTCACATGGGAACGATGTCAGTTGCTGAAAACTAGGAGGTTTATTTGAACAGCAAATTTGGATATAGCTTTCAGAGGAATAGTTTGAGATTTTGGGATATATACTAAAATGTTGCTACCTTGCTGAGTTTGATGAGAAAATTGATACAACCCTTAGACATGAGAGTGGTATTGATCTCCTGATCTCTCAGCAAAAAAACAAATATGCCTACTTTCCAAAGTTCCATAAAACTTTTATAAACAGTTAAATAAAATTGCTAAAACTGATTTAATCGTTTTTTCATCTGCTTAAGACCATGTGGAAAACTTCAACTTCATCTATTTATTCAAATTTAAGTATGAATGAAGCAGGACCCAATTTTCAAATGTCCCAAATACATGTTAACATGCTGTACACATATAATAAAAATAATAGTATAGTAATAACTATAATAAGCATTAAAAATATCTTGGTAAAATCTTCCACCTTTAAAGAAAAGCTGCCATAAACTGCAATCTGCATCACAAACTTGGATTACAAGGGGTGTACAATCCCCTCCAAGTACTGATGTGTTGCCTCAGGGGCGTTACGTTTTCCCTTATTTTTCTCTTTTTCCTTTGAAATTTGGACCTCAAACTTACTCTCCAGCCATCTCAGATAGTCCTTGGCTGTCTTCAACAGAGTGTGACTCCACTGCTTCCTGTCAAACGCGTGCTTGGGCATATTGGGTAGGGGTGTCGTTGAGGAGCATTCCCCTCCGAGAATATGCTTTGTACATACTGTGAGCTTGTGGACCTCGGAGATGGCGTTCTTGAGCGTCTTGTAAAGGGAATCATCTTTGTGACTCTGGTCCTCCTGGACTTTCTTCAGGCCTTGAGACATGAAGAGGAGGCTACACTGAACCTCTGACCCATTGATATGGTGGACCTGGAGCTCAGGGAAGCCAGGGGGCCAAGTACCAGGGTGCTCCCCATTGGCTTTCTCCTGGAAAAGAAGATCAACAGTGAATTTTTAATTGAAAGATTTATTTGGCTCATCACATAATATATCTAGTATGCAATCTCGCTGTATCACACATATTCCAGTAAACTCTGTTTCAGCATGTGGCCGGGTTAGCTCAGTTGGTGGATCAGGCGCACATATATAGAGGTTTACTCCTCGACGCAGCGGCTGTGGCTTTGACTCTGACCTGCGGCTCTTTGCTGCATCTCATCCCCCTCTCTCTCCCCTTTCATTTCTTCATCTGTCCTGTGAAAATAAAAGGCCTAAAATGCCCCAAAAAATAATCTTAAAAATGATCTGCAACACACACACACACACACAAAGAATGTGTCTGTAGATTAGGCAAAAGTTAGGGTTATAAAAGCCCACATTAACGCTTATCGCTGCATGTCATTGTGCTAATGTCTTATAGAGAAAAGACACATTTTGGAGATAAAAGCATTTACACAGGCAAGAGCAAGGAATGAATACACATGTTCTTGCCACAAAAGGCTCATCACAGACATTAAAATGAACAGCTCATGCAATTTTATATTCATACAATACAGTTGTATGGCACCCACAAACAATCTTATTCTATTCTATTCTATTATAATTAATATAAGAAGGTAACTATTGTATGAAGATGCATGTTAACATTTCATATCATATTTCATTACAAATTCAATTAGTTTCATCTATAACAATGCATCTCTACATCTGAAGTCTTCAACACAGAAGGTGGCTACAATTTGCTTCACCTCCACCAACTACAACCAACCAGTGTGGTAAAGACTGCGGCCGTGACACACATAGACACCACCTTCAGACATACTGTAGAGACACACGGTATTTATGATACTTACAAAATCTGCCAAGGCCTCTTTAACAACACTTTTGGCCAGCTCTGTCAGGTCTTTCAGTCTGCATGAAACAGCAGCAGCATGTGTCTTTGCCGCATGTCCTGCATCCAAGCTCTGCATTAGAATCACCATCCAGGCCCACAGCACCATCAGAAAACCTGCAATATGCAAGTGCACAATCACAACATTTTAAATCTATCCCTTGATTATTTTTTTTTAGACACAAATGTAGTAATGCATGAAGAAAGTGAGTTCCACGGCATAGTGTACCTGCTCTGTATTTCATCCTGAGTCCACTCAAGTTTTCAAATATGACACGAACTGATGATTAGTAATGCAATAACAATCATACGAGTCAAGGTCAGTTTTATATTTGCAAACCTCTTGAAGGTGGCGTTTAAAAGGAGTTGGAGTTGTGATAGATAAAAGATAAACTTCCCCTATTTCTATGTCATATCCTTTGATGAAAGAAGTGAGGCCGCAAACCAATCAAGATTGGGTTCCTACCGTGTCAACACCTTGTGCAGTGCTTTTTTGTCACTTCCACTTAAATGCTGAAAATGACTGATAAAGATGATTTGTATCTTCATGACAACTGTCATTAAGGTTTGCTCATTTTATAAAAATGTGTGTTTTTGCATCCTGATTAACCTTTCAGTATGACAACATTCAATTGCATTTCAGCAAATAACTGAAAGAGACAAATCAATTGGTTTCTCTGGTCAAATGATCATCCAGAACTTTTTTTCATTTTAATTTGTTTATACAGACAGGTCATTTTTATCACTGACATTTATTCAACACAACAATGAATTGGTGTTTTGTAAGAAATATTTTTTTTGTTTGGGTCCGAGACCAATAATAAACAATCATGTCATCTTTCCAACACTTCATGCTAAACAAAAACACTCTTAATAAACAGTGCGTCAGCTGTTTATCACATATTCATGAGATGACATATTTATGTTTTAATTGAGTCATTCCTTCTCGGATCCAGCTAACGCAATACTTCCTGTGTGTAAATGTGACACTAACCACAGTCAACAATATCCTTTCATGTCAACCTGGTTCAGTCCAATTCAACCCTCCAACTATCTTTTAAGTCTACATCACTGCTTTGATTAGGTTAACATTACATGGGGGTAGGAATGATGATTAGCGGTCAAAGCTAGTTCATCAACATGTTTAGTTACTCTTTTGTTAATGTATGTAAATGTCAAATGCGTTGTAGCGTTCGCCCCACTATTAAAGATAATAGATGTTTTTGTGGCATTGAAAAACTTCAAAGGAGACATGGAAGAAGCAGACCGGCAGGCAGGAGTCAGTTCAACAGAAGTGGTGTTTAGTTACAAAAAATATCAATGAAACAGGCAAAATGAACACTGTGAAATTCAAAACAAGACAAATAACAAAAGAAATGTATGTTAAAGAAAAGGGAAAAAGAACAATAAATAAAACCAAAATACTTTTCCAATACTAATTAATAAATAACAAATTAATTCAAACACTGAAATACAATAGATAAACGATATAATGTATACAAAATGCTACATTGTTTTCATCAACCCTTTTAAGAAAATAAATACATTTAACTATATCAATTTAAATTTAAAATACAGCCAAGTCTGCTGGTCATGCATTTAATTCACACTAATTCACATTTGAAACAAATAAACATCCATAAATAACAATGACAAAATGAACACTGTGCAAAGCAAAGACATTATTTCCGATGGGTAGCATAGCTGAGCTCTCATGGGCAGCACGTTGATCTTCATGTCAAACATCCCAATGGAATTGCTGGCATAATATCAGACATGGCAGATATTATGCCAGCAATTCCAAATTCCATTACTGTCTAATCAGAATGGGACTGTAGTAAAAAAGTAAAATCAAAACATGGCAGAATACAGCCTGTGAGTGTGAGAGAGTGTGAGGATGCCAGGTAACATCATCAGGGTCAGCATTGAACCCCTGCTGTCTATTTGTCACACACGTCCTTTGCCTCCGCAAGAATCAGCTGCACTTTTGTAAGCCAGTCCTGTAGAGTGACTATGACACACCATCCGTATACTTTTTTTGCATAGCCATCATCGTGGGACAAATGCGGTGGGGCTGGCGTTCTCGGCAAAGAGTTGATGTTCATAAGAATGTTCTTTATTTTAGCTGAATGGTTGTTGAGGTTTCCCTTGACTTGTGACAGGGGCTTGAAAACCAATTCTGGGTTGCCCCAAGTGTTATCATTATATTCTTTTACCTTTAAAATGTGAAACTTAAAATGCTCATTCTTGATGTAGATGTCCTGCAGCTGCTCAGAAATGTTGGTACCAGATATTGTGGAGTTAAGACACGTGTCTGGACCTGCATCAGTTATGGGTCCATGATACCATATCTGTAAAAAAGGAAGTGGATGAAAATAAATTTACCATAAAAAAAAGTGTGGGGTGAAAGTGCTAATTTAAAACTGCACACTGTAAATCAAACAATAACAAAAATAGAAGGCATTTCAGTATGTGAACTACAGTTACACTTTTGACAAATAAGGTCATAAGGACTTTTAGGATTGAATGAAAGTAAAATGACATGAAGGTTAAGTTTACAAGAAATAGAAATTTAAAGTCTTGGTAAAATGTCAGATCAGTTCCATCTCAGTTCTTCCAGACACAATTATATTATTGTATACATTTTTTTACATAAACAACAACGATATTGATACAAAATATCAGTTAAACTTGTTGTGTATGGGAACACCACAATGTTAATGGTAGCTGTTAATGGTAGCAGAAAGTGATATCAGCAGTTAAAATGTATCATGTTTTTGATATTCTTGTTGGCTTTTTTTTAGCAATAGCCATTCAATGTATTTACATTCTGTAATGAAAATAAAATGTACATTTTTTACATATTTTGTCAGTGGATCAGATTTTACAGGGACTAATGGAACAAGAAGGAACTACTCTCTTATTATGCTCTTCTGTTGTGATTTTGTTTTGCTGCACTGTAAGCAAATACAAATTTGTATTACTGACAAAGAAGTGGCTCAAAGAGGTTCCACTTGTGGTTACCATGGTAAATACGAGTCAACATAAATCAATTAAGACCACAATCTTAAGGATTACAATTTTAAAGTTGGTGCATCTTTAAACTGACTTTCTCTGTGTATAGATGACGAATGAATGATGAAATGTCTGTGCATGAGTTTCTGATTCAGCGAGGGAATTCATGGAATGTAATGTTTTTGTCATCACCGTATAGGCTATTATGAGTACATGGGATGGGCTGATGATGTTTTGTCAAATACATCAGCGATGACTTTACAACAGCACATGAAGGCAGCAGGGGAGGGTGAAATTCAACAACAAAAATAGATCACTTTGTTGTCAAGTGTTATAGATAGGCTGGGAGACAGAAATCTCCCTCTGATACTGATACCCTCTGATCACCATTGTCTTCTGTTGTTTTCTGTTATCTTTTTTGTGTTTCATTGCTTTGAGGATGGAGGTCTGGTAGTCTAGTTTTTGCAGCTTTGTTTCTATTAGTTAGTCTACGCTTTAGTTTGGGGGGCTCCGGCTTCTTCTTCTTTTTTGTTCTTTTTGGCTGGACCTCCAGATTCCCATTGTTTTGGTTTAATCAATTATAGTTCATTTGTGAAAAAAACTTAATTTATGTTAAATTTCCTCAGGTTTGGTCACATTTAAAGTATGACTGTTTTCTGTGGCCGTAACATCAAGTTAACTCAGATATTAATCCAAATCAGAAAGGAATTTTGTTGCCACAGTAGTTACCCTTTGTGGAATTTGCCTTGCCCTACACATTAAACATGAATTATTAAGTAAATGTAAGTGTGCTCTATTTATATAGCGCTTTTCTAGTCTTAACAACTACTCAAAGCACTTTTTACATCATACAGGAAACATTCACCATTCACACACTGTGGCCAAGGCTGCCGTACAAGGTGCCACCTGCTCATCAGATAAACACTCACACACAATCACACTCCGATGTGCAGCATCAGGGTGTAACTCGGGGTTAAGTGTCTTGCCCAAGGACACTTCAACATGGGACTGCAGGGCCAGGGATCGAACCACCAACTTTCCGATTGGCAGGCAACCGCTCTTCCACTGAGTCACTGCCGCCCCCAAAGTCACAAATCTCGAAACCAACAGCTGTGCGCGATGATGCCAAGATCAAACATGAGTTTTGATCAAGTGACAAAATGGGTTTTGGACCAGTGGATACATTGAAATGTTTTGTACCAGCTAGCAAAACTATCCCCAAGAGTGTTGTGCATGGTTACATCAAACTATGGAAAGGAAATATATCATACAGGAAATGACAGTATGACAGAATCACTGAGTGGTACTTACATATTTATCCAGTAGCTGTTTTGCATCAAAAATCAATAGGTCTGTAAGAGAATTGGTGCTGTCTAAGTCACAGCTGGTGTGAATCGATGCAGAACAAGTTAGCCTCCACTGGACTTCCATGAGCAGCAATCCAAGTACTAAGAAAAAAAGATCATGTGGATATAGGTGACTCAAAATGTAACACAGAATAATAGGTGAATAAGAAAGAATTCAGCATTTTTTAGGATGTATTTCTCTTTTCATTTGGCCTAAATATGTGGGGAAAAGGCCAACATTAGTTCCTTGTAAGCAGTCACAAGCCAATAATGTTGGGAACATATACCTCAGATAAACAGAAAGCTCAAAGCACCATGTGGTTGTTGTTTTTTTCAACTTGTCAATCAAAACAGAAAAGAACATTACTTAAAGAATTGAAAAAGATGTTGCAAACATGAATTAAACATGAAGGCATCTACGACCAAAAGAAGACAATACTTTGGGGATATAGGGTGGATCATCCTCCACTGGTTTCCAAATATATAGGACTGCACACTCACATGAATACTAAAACAAATAAATGTACATAAAAGTCAGTACAAAAGGTACTGCACGTCTAAGCAGCAAAATACTAAACTGCATTATTTGATACAATGTTTCATTTTAGATGTTGTATTAATTGTTACAAAGATATTTACCATAGTGCCTTAGAAGTCCATTGAGTTTATGATCCATCATAGCCAGCAGTCACTGATTTTCACAATGTTCAGCAGTTCTTGATAAATAAACCGCTTTATAACAGCAAGGTGAATCTTTGAAAAATAATTGTAGCTGGTAACCCTACATTTTAAATGCTCATCTACTCCCACTCACTGACACACACACACACGTATGCTACAAGGAATGACAACATCTTGTGATGAAAATTTCCGTTCATCATTCATGATATGACATTGTGCTACCCTTTGGGTTCAGCTGAGGTGTGACTTAATGTGTGCTCATCAGATAATATTTTGCAGACAGAGTTTACACTCAAAACGTGTAATAGTAAAATAATAGACATTGGTGTATTGTGTGTTATTTGCAAATGAAAATATCAACAAAGAATGGAAACAGAGATGACAAAGAAAGCACCCTGTTTAGAGATGTTTAATGACAATTTAAATTCAATTCAATTTTATTTATAGTGTCAAATCTATCTTGGGACCCTATACAGGTAGAGTAGGTCTAGACCACACTTTAATTAACAAAGACCAAACAATTCTCACTCAACAACATCAACAAAATGTCCCCCCACAATAAGACAGATGAACCACTCCTCCACTTACGGATCCTCTGCCAGTTTCAGCCGAGTTTCAATTTCTCTCACTCAGTGATACGGTGGCGAGTATAAAACCACCCTCTCATCCCCGTAAGATTCTGCAAACTTCTGTTTAAAATTGTCTTGGGTCTATCACTCGTGATAATCTCTTACACCTAATAGGCCCCTGCAATCTCTGTTCCTGTATACTTTAAACATGTTCAGTTGTGTTTCATCTCCTGAGTTGTAGATAAAAAAAAAAAACTACTGTATTTTACTAATTTTCACATAGTAGTTGTAGATGAAATTTCATCTCTGACAGCCTATTCCCAAAACTGAAATGTATTGGGCTTGTTTCATCTTCAGTTAAGTCAGGCTTCAGGCATTAAGACTAGGACCCCTGCTTTTGACCAGAATGTCAAGTACCTTGTTTGCTCCCGTTGTTACCATTTGAGGAATATTTCTGCTCTTTCTCCATCATCAGCTGGGATGGAGATTAAAAAAAAAAAAAAAAAAAAAAAGCTTTCATCTCTTTAAGACATGGCTTGTCTGGGTCGACCTCTAGCTCACCCGGTAAGAGCGTGCGCCCCATGTAGGTTAAATCCTTCACAGCAGCCCGGGTTTGAGTCCAATCTGCGACCCTTTGCTGCGTGTCATCCCCCATTCTCACCCACCTTTCCTGACTATCCACTGTCACTTTCAAATAAAGGGAAAAGCCCCCCAAAAATAATCTTTGAAACAGGTCTTGTTTTACCACACCCCAGACTCAAAATCAAAAGGTCATGAAAATGTTTAAGGTAGTGGCTCCAAGACCTCCGTTTAATGCAGGAACAGATTGAGAACCACAGGGAAGTTCTGAAAAGTCATTATTAATATTGCAATCACTGTACTTCAACTGTGTTCAATTCCTAATAAAACCATACATGACCTGTCATCTTAACTTCATATATTTGATTCATGAGGGATTAATAACAAGCTAAGGCATAATCTGAGGTAGTTAATATTTGTTAGAAAACGCAGCTGTGTTGTAAGCATTTGCCCTTTAAGAAATTGAACTGGCTCATGCCAAAAGTCAACAAAGAGTACCTATTTTCAATACTCTTTATTGAATGAAGCAGCACAAACATTACAAATGTTTACAGAATACTTTTACTTCAAAATTGTACAAAACTTGTACCAAAGAAAACAAATCTAAGTCATAATAGGTTAATTAAAAGTTTATTGTGCAAATACAAAATAAGACCTAGTGTTATTGACCTTGGCTAATACTACGGTTAAGAAATGACCTCTTAAAAAAAAAAAAATACTGACCAAGCCTACGGTCCTGCTTGACAACACTTGAATTCGTTTTAATACACAAGAACTAACTGCTCATTGTTCACAAACCAAAACGAGTGAGCCCTGTTGTCAGAAAATAGAAATTCTGAGTTTTCTTTTGCATAAAAATGATTTAAAGTTCAGCATTCTTACAAGTTCCTTGCATTTCAAGCTGCACACTTTACGTTTCACAAATGGAAAATTGCAATTTGTGCGAGTGGCCTTCTATTCAAAAAGAAAAAATGTATTTTAGACACATGGCATTAATATAGGGACATTACTGGAAGACTAAGTTGTGTGTTTATAGCACTGGTAAAATGTATGCAAGTGTGTTCTGCTGTTTGCAGCAAAATAACTATGAACAAATCAGACCACGTAATCTCAAGTCCTGCATAAGAGAGAAAGAGTCTATCTTGTGAATTTGAATGTGTAAGTGTTTGTTTGTGTGTTTGTGTGTGTGTGTGTGTGTGTGTGTGTGTGTGTGAAGGAGTGACTGTGCATTTTGATATGCATATGTGAGCTTGTGGGCCCCCCTGGGACTCAGTGCATCCTGCCTCAGATAGGTAAGACAGGAAGCCTCACAGGCCAACTGTGTATGCACACCATAGAGAAGCGCTTCTGGTGTTCATAGCAAGTTTGTAGTAGTTAATACTGCTGGCGATGCAGTGTTAGTCAAGGCACAAGGTTAGCCTCTTTTCCTACTGGCCTGCCACACTTGGCCACTGGAGTGAGAGACAGCATATTGAGCGAGGATCATCCAGCTCAGACCAGACTTCAGAAATCAACTGGCGGCTGGTTCTTTCCTCTGATGTTGGAGCATGCCTGTCACACTCACTATGTCCTCCTCAGGGACCTAGAAAATAAGAAAGTTAAAGCAGTGTCAGTTAAGTTTTCTCCTCCTTGCGGGCAGCGGAACAAGCTTTAAACACAACATTATAATAAGTTACTATGGTGAACGTGTTAAACAGTTGCCTATTTACACAATCAGCAGACATGGAACCCCTAAATTCACTCTCCTTTTTAGCCTGTAATGTGGTCTCCACCAACTCCTTTAGCTGCTAAATGCTTAACTACTATTACCAGGTAGTTGCTAACTTTGTGTGGATGTTGGTCAGGTAAGGTCCAGTAGGTACTGTATGTCAGATCTTTTACCATGAATACAGCTGCCAAAGTTAGCTGTGAGAGTGAACCAAAACAGTATGTTTTTTGAGCCAAAAAAACAAACAATGAGCTGAACATCAGAGAGGAACAATAGATACATGTAGTTGTCTACATTATGAAAATTCAAGAAAGTAATGGACCCAGAATTGAGCCTTGTGGCCCTCCACATGGAAGTACAGTGGCTTGCATAAGTTTACACACCCATGCTTAAGTTGATTAAAAAGAGGAATAAAAAAAAAAAAAAACATTGTTTGGAAATTTATATTAATGCCTTAATTAAAAAAGAATTAGGAAAATCCAACCTTTTAAGAACACCAATTTTCTTTGTGAATAAATAATGTATTGTAAATAAATGTTATTCCTTAAAATACAGGGTATATAATAAGTATACACACCCCTATGTTAAATTCCCATAGAGGCAGGCAGATCTTTATTTTTAAAGTCCAGTTATTTCATGGATCCAGGATATTAATTCATTCACAAAGAAAATTGGTGTCCTTAAAAAGGTTGGATTTTCCAAAAGTTTTTGAATTAAGGCATTAAGATCAATTTCCAAAAGATGTTTTTTTATTCCTCTTTTAATCAACTTTAGCATGGGTGTGTAAACATATGCAAGCCACTCTATAGCTGCAAAATCCCAGATTTTCAAATCTAAAAATTATTTTGTATCCAAAGTTATTGTAGTGTGTGACTGTTCATACCACATATCTTTAATCATACAATACATTTTCACAACTGTTTCCGACGACGTATAGATTTTAACTATTGCTACAGAGTAAAAGGATCTAATGTATATCTAGAAGTTTTCCTTTGCAACAATAATTTCCCCTTTTTGCACTGTTTACAAGAAGTGTGCAAGCGGAAGACACTGTGATGTCACAGCTAGTTTTTTTTCAATGGAATCAATCAATCAATGGAATTAGCTATTATTAGGCCAGTCTGTGGTTAACATTGATCCCACTCACGTTAAAAGGTTCCGGTAATGATGAAATATCATGACAATGATTAAGTGCAACAACCTTCAATGATTAAGACTCAATGACATGCTGGGTTGCATAACACAGCTATGTAAGCAAGTTACAGACTCAGAGCATTCTGAAGGTAGAAATGTAAAAAGAACCATTAAATACCATATAGAAACTCAAAGACCCAACATTATGTTGTACATCCATCCTTCATTTCGTTCACCTTTGGTCAGTATTTGGTGAGTAGGCTGAACAGCCCAACTTTCTCACACTAGAAAGTTGTATGAATACTTCACATTGCAAAGAGGAAGGAGAGTAGAAAGAAACAGGATTTCTATTAATGCAGTAATATGAATGACTTGATTCATCCCCGGTGCACACTCTCAGTCTTAGGGTTTTATAGTTCAGTATTCAATACAGTATTTTTAACCTAACTTGTTTTGCAAACTAACCCACAAATTAAGGTTTAGGGTATAGTGACTATAAAGCGGCGTCGCAATATATTTAGGGCTTTAGGGCTTAGATAAGTACGTCAAAGACTAAAAAGTCAAGGTGAAAACGATCTACAGAAACCACAAAACAGTCTGAGGAGATAAGAGTCTTCTCTAACATAAAGGTGCTTAGCTTTGCCGATTTACTTGACAAATATTTTGCAATCAGTTTCTGGATCACATTTCTTGGTAATATTCAAGATAACATGGGTGGCAGGAGTTGTCGACTAAGTTGGCATGTGGTTTGTATTTAATGCATCTGCGTCTGTGTGGTGAATGGTAAAGCAAAATCTATACTGAGATCACTGAAAACACCATTTGAAATGGATAAACCATCGTTATTTTAATTAGTTCAGGCTGAAAAAGATTTTGACATTGCAAAAGATTTTGACATTGCATCAAAAACTCTAACCTAATATGTACTACATCTTAATTGAAGAAACCTTTATTATTGTCTAAATAGTGTAATTATACATTCCACACAACTATTGTAATTGCTAGGTAATTATACAAATAATGTCCAAAATTAGATGCCTTTTTAAACACACCATACACAACACATTAAGTTGGACAACAAACTCAAGGACAACTTGATTGTTATCAAATTCAGACTCCAAACAGGCCTGTTTTAGGCTTCATTTTCTAAATTATACAGTATTTTGATCAAGGTGCAAATACATATGTGCATTACAGGATTTTTGAAATCATATACTTGCAAATTAATTTGAGGAATTTATACATACAAGGCCATATTTTTTAAATACTTTTTTCTCTAATTTAGAGACACATTCTCAAGCTGATTTGGAATCACCTGCCTTAACCATTCCTCATGATTACACCTCACAGGAATGCTGGTTAATGTGACATATTCTTGGTCTTTATCTGTCTATTGCTCCCACTTCACAAAACAAGAATCTGAGCAAGAGTAAACTTTTGAGTCACAAATGGGTTGAGGTTTTGACTTCCATGACGAATGTGGTGCCGTGATAATGGCGAAAATATTTTGGACTTACCAGAGCATGGTCGAAGCTGAAGGTGCTAATATAATAGGCAGAGATGTCGCTGTCAGCCAGAGGCTGAGATATCTGGGCAACTATACCACATTCATCTAAAAACAGAGAGTGGAGTATTAGTATCACAAACATTAACAGGTGTTAAGCCAAATTTAAAACCTTTATTGCATACAAATATAACCACATGATAACATAAAATATCTCGTATTTTCCCAATTGTTGCCATATTGTATTAAGTCTGTTCTCTATGTTATATGGACTGTAAGTACAATATTGTATGTGTAATTTAAAAAAATAACAACAAAACAGAAACTACTGATGGACCCATTTACATATTTTAGCAAAACCCTACCCTATCCCTTACAAAGTTAACACCTCAACTCACAAAATATATACAAATAAAAAAAAAAAGAAGAAAAAATTGACATTTATTTAAAAATCCCATCTGCGTCAAGAACAATGAAAATAAATAAACCGGCAACAACATCTTGGTAAAATGAAGACTCCTTAAACAATGTTTTAGGTGTATTATTTCAGAACCACAAAGTAATTGATATAATAGTATTAGTATATTATGTAAGAGTATTCCAGTCACACGGAAAATAATCGGCCCGACCCAAGGGTCGGGTCGTGCCGATATTTTCCGCCACAATCCTTGACCGTGTCAAAGGACAGCATTAATTAGGTGATCGAGACAAGAAAGTCTCCTATAGGATTTCAGGGCTTTGATTACGCTGCTGCCTTGATCTGTTAACCACACCATTTGGCTTGATTTTTGGGCCCAATCTAAACTCTAGTTGGAGTTGAACCATTTCTGATTGGATTTATGCCACTAATCAGACACTAAGGCTGTCCAAGGGTGTTTTAGGTATTTAAAAGAAAGTGGCCTCACCAAAGCCCAGCGGTTGTCCCCCTATACGGACCATTCTCCACAGCTCCCCGGAGGAGCTGGTGAAGAGAAGATCGGCAGGAAACCTAGAGCACAAAGATCATGCACTGATTTCTACCAAGCAACCAAGGGCAAACATGCACAAGAGCATTCCAGAGACAAACAGGGGAATACCCTCCAATATAAAAATGTCTTGGTGCTGCAACAACGTTTGTGCCATTCCAGCGTTTGAATGTGCATTCTTAAGATGTCAAAGGTGGACTTGGCCAGTGTAAGGTATTAGGACTCCTTACTGTCTCTGAGCCTCAGTGTCCATCACCAGGGAGATGTAGCCATCAATGAGGGAGAAGGAGAAGAACTTGATACAGTCCAAGTCCTGGTTGGGAGACGACTGTGCGTCCTCTTTGGGACTACAAAGAAAGAAAAAAAGAGACATTTGATGACATTAGGGAAGCAAAAGTAGCCAATATTATTTAAAGAAATGCGATTTATATATTAATAATTACAATAATAATAATACTACAGGAAGTAAACAATACACAGAGATAGATAAAGTTATTCAAAAAGGGATAAAACACAATGATAAAATAAATCTATTAAATTTCTTTTAGATTATATATATAATTTGGATTTATATTATGATCTGCTAAAGACCTGTGGAGTAAGGCAGAAAAGTTATTTAATGTTCCATTTCCATTTTATTATATTTTTCAATGTAGCTATTTTGGTAATCTAGGTGAACTTCCTCTTCGTGTTTCTCTGTCACAGGGCTTGTCAATTGTTATTTTGAATTAAAAGAACATGAATTTTAAATACTTTTGATTCTAAAACTACAAAAAGAAAACAAGAACAAAAGAAAATATAACAAAATAGAGACAAATATTAGCCTTGTATGTAACTTTCCCTGGACAATAATCCCAATAATCAATAATTAACACTAATTCTCTATGTTGACCCTTGTATGACCAGAGTGGCTATCTGCCATATTTATTGTAAAAAGCCAAACGCCGGTAAGCTGATGTCTAGCTTGCATCATGTGCTGCCACCTTGTGTTTCAGAGAGGTACTGCAGTGGTGTGAGCAAGTTCCTCACCAGTTGGAATAAAAGAGGACGTCAATGAGAGTGGTGGCGATGGACGGCAGTGTGTCTGGGTCCAGAGACATGACACAGAACTGGTTCTGGGGGATCAGCACCGGGTGAACTGTGGCCTGGATGGCTGGAAGAGCAAGAACAATGTTAGTTTGTAAGAAAAGCTGAAAAAAGCTTTTTTTCAGAAAAAAGCATAACCAACAGATGCACCAAGGATTTTCCTTTCTTATACTCTTACATATTTCTATTTAATAAAATCGAAAAAAAATCATAGAAAGATCTTTTGAGACATTTTTATAAATGTAAACTGTAACAATCTGGTCTTCTTCAGGAATTTAACTCAAACCGTTTTAGGGGCTGGATTTCCTGTTTTTCTTTACTTTTGCATTAGGCAAAACAAAACAGAATTGCCAGTGGGTAAAAGTTTCCAAATTATTCTGACATACGGAAAACGTTTTGGTCTTTGATGTTGATATTAAGCCGACATCTTAGGGATGCAAAGGGTGGACATAGTTTTCAGCATGTTCGGCTCTCTTCGTACAGCATGTTCTGTAACTCTATGAGGACGTAAAAATAACTTCCTGTAAGGGACACAGTGATTCAGTGCAGTTCAAATATTGCTGTATGTTTAAAATTTTGTGTGGACCCAGCCGGTTTGCATTGTTTCTTTATGTAATCTCAAATATAGCAATGTTTGTGTCAAACATGGCTTTGTTAGGCACAACAGGTGTCCTAGCAGCTTCCTCTAGCTATAAATACATATTTCATTTCACTCTTTATAATGGCACACATGGCTTGATTATTGTCAGAAAAAGCCAGACTTGAACATAAAATAACTACCAACAAGCACTCTTGTTTCTGTACTTATAATTACGTATAATTAAAATCGGTTTTAATAAAGTAGTTTTTTCTCATGGGGCTATTTCTAAAACAAAAATCTACAACTAAATCCTGATGTCTATTTAACAATAAATACACACACTGAATGTAGAATTTAATAGGGGGTGGGGAACACGTGGTTACCGGATTCTCTTTAACTTAACTTCTTTTTTAATTTTCTAATAAATTATTTTTAAAAATGTGATTTATTATACAGCTTTTATTTTCTAGAATTACACTACATTTTTAAGAAGCCTGCAGTCTGTTGTGCAATACTCTATATAAAATTAAATTGGTCTTTTAAAGTGCTGTTTCTACACCGTTACTTCTACAGTTACTCCTACAGTTGTGCAAGAACAGCAATAACGCATGTTTCACTCACATCTGGGTTGTGACCTGTGACTATCAGACAGTAAAATTAATGGACACAGCCACGCCGTAGATTTCCAACAGAAACCAGTGTAGTCTGTTAGAAGCACTTTTCCGGTGATGGCTGAGCGCTACTGCAAACTGAGCTTGATGACATAGGCACAGGCTAACTAAAATGATAGTTAACATTAGTAAGTCAACTTAAACAGCTAAGTCGAAACTGCCTGCAAGCTTCTCATGTACTATATGATAATTCCTCTACTATGCGACAAAGTCACATGGTTATGACACAATCGTTAGACTATTTTTACAAAAATGTCTGCTATGAAGCAATAACGTGAGATACAAGGTAATGGAGCCTTTTACACATTGTCGTGTTTCTTTAGAAATAAACAACGGACATATAAGAGTCTTTAAAAGGTCCCATGGCATGAAAATTTCACTTGATGAGTTTTTTTTTTAACATTAATATGAGTTCCCCCAGCCCTGGGTATCCTGCTCTACCTTTTGAGAAAATGAAAGCTCAGATGTACTGATGTGGAGTCTTGCTCCTTATGAGGTCTTAAGGGGAAAGGTTACCCCCCTTTCTCTGCTTTCCCGCCCAGAGAATTTGGCCCACTCATGAGAAAGAGAGAGACATCGTGGCTTTCAAACCAGCAAAGTGGTCCCCTCCTCCTCAAAAGCTACAGACTCAGATAAGGCACATACTAAGGAAAGCTCACTGTGGGACTGGCTCTAGTGGCTGTAATTCTGCACCAAGGTGGAATTTCGGGAAACAGACTTCAGATACGGTATTGGGGGACCACTAAGGTCTATATAAAAAGCATCCAAAAAGCACCATGTCATGGGACCTTTAAACACTTCAGATGTAAAGTTATTTGCTGTCAAAGTGATGCCAATATGAATGGCAGAATGCTAACTGCAGGTGATAGCTTGCTAGCATCAAAATGGCTCCATAAGAGTTACGTTTTGTGGAGACTCGCTTACCCCCTTGGTGACTATAGATCACTTCCTGTTTGATGAGTAAGTCTTTTAACTTTGCACAAAAAACCTGAAGGTGGTGCTAGAGGATCTAAACTTCATCCTCTGAGACATGCTCGATCAATACATGAGAGTAGGGGAATTCATACTAAACAGGACAACGACCGATACCTTCTTTTCCATTCTTTTGGAGGCCATTGGAAACATCCTGACAATGCATAGGGACAGACTCTCCTCCCACCTCCTTGTAGATATTGAACTCCTCCTCCAGAGTTCTGATGACTACAGACAGGTCTTTCTCTCTCACCTACACAACACACATGTGGAGCATACATATCACATATACTACAATGAGTTCATTTGCCATACAAGGTCAGTATGCATTGTGTCGTTTGAGCAACGCTGGCTCATTTTTTTAAAAAAGGTCCCATGGCATGAACATTTCACTTTGAGGTTTTTTAAACAGCCTTTTTTTAAAGCTGAATTTCAGGAAAGAGACTTCAGATATGGTATTACGGGACCACTAAGGTCTATATAATATTTATTCATAATTCAAATTGAAAGTTCAAAGAGAAAATGAAGCCAGATCAAATAAAAAAAAATCTTATTATGCTACTACTAGGAAAAATCATGCCATAATTAAATTTAAAAAATAAAAAGGAAACATAAATGCTTAAACTGAAATCTTTGAAATCGTTTATTGATTGAGAGAAACATCAAATATGATACTCAAAATGGAAAATAGACTTTCTTAAATGGAAATACTTAAAATAAAATCTCAAATAGAAAAATAAGAAATCCTTTTATTTTAGTCTTTGCATTTTATAATTTTCAATTTTATCTTTTGAATTTTATACTATAAAAAAGTCTAACGTCACAGCCCTGTTGCTGCGACCGGGATCGTCTGCTAGGCGGCGGGCCAGTGATTCTCAGAGACCCCCGCTGTCAGCTGGAAGTCTCTCACCCCCCCACCAGCCTTTGGGCCACGCCTCCTCATTTACATTGGCAAGTGTCAAGTCAAAATGAAAAGCCAAAGTTAAATTGAAACTGAAAAGTTGAAGTTTAAAATGTCAAAACAGTAATTTCCAAATGTAAAATGATAAAGTACAAAGATTAAAATTAAATTATTCCTTTTTTCCTTTTGAGATTTTAATTGAAGTATTTCCATTTAAGCTTTTCTATTTTCAATTCTGAGTTTCATATTTGATGTTTCTCTCAATCAATAAAAGATTTCAAATATCTAAGTTTAAGCATTTATGTTTCCTTTTTTATTTGATCTTGCTTTGCTTTCTCTTTGTACTTTTTGAATTATGAATAAATATTTCTTCCATAACATATACACATCCAAAAAGCACCATGTCATGGGACCTTTAAGAGAATATATGAGCTCAACCAGCAAGTGGCCCATTAATATACTTGCTGACACAAACGTCTGTCAAGGTGTTATCTATTTTTGCTCACTTAACACTTTTGCATGTAATATATCAACTAACCTTTAGTGCCCTCAGCTCTGTCTGAAATTCATTTTTTGTCTTTTTTTGTCTGGCCGAATTCAGTAGGTGAAAGGCTTTACTGTGCAATTACAAGTCTGGAGTTTTTACACATTTAGAGAGTTGGAAAAATTGCTCCAGATGTCTCTAAATTAAACAGTAGTGAACAGCTTACTGTGCTTCTTTCATTTTGAAAAGATATTTTAGTGAGCACCGTTCAGACTGGAGTGGAATAAAAAGAAATTAAAAAGACTAAAGTAGATGACACTCACCAGGATAAAGTCGGTTTGATAAGTGGAGAGCATGAAGACAGAGACATGCTGCTGGGCCAGAGGGGCGATGACCGACTTGGCGATCTTGGTCACGCCAACAGCCTGTGAGCTGCTGGAGGAGTTGCCATTGGAGACCACGTTGAGTGGCAGCCAGATGGAGCTTTCTACCTTGAGATGCTCTGAGGGCTGGAGCTCTGAGTGGGGTCAAGAAGAGAAAGATGGGTCAGTGAACATGGGCACAATATCCATGGCCATTCATGTTTTTAAATGAACATGCTCAAATAACAGGGATTTGCCAGTCTTTCTTTTTTTATGTTTTGGTTTCAACAGCGTTCCAATAACTACTGTATATTTCAATGTGCAGCAGGTCCTAACAACACATTAAAATAAGTCTATTTTGATGCCATTGATGCTGTTTTAAAGGGGCACTCCACCCATTTTTCTAACAGGGTACAGTCAGTATCACTCAACCTGTGAAAATAGCTACATGTCTTGTGTAGCTCTGAAAGGGGGGGTTTATGAAGTCTGAGTAGGCCTGTCACAATAACATTTTTTGCTGGATGATAAATCGTCCAAGAAATTATTGCAATAAACGATAATATTGTTGTGGACTCTACTTCTGTTAACAAAAAATGCACTGGAATAAAAACCACACACAATCAAAAACAACAAATAAAATGGAAATTAAAAACCACACAACCAAAATGATAAATAAAATGGATGTAAACTAAATTGCACTTCAAAGAATATTAAAAATTAGTCTCAGGCTCAGACAGAGTGCCAAAGAGATGAAGCAGGCCATATCCCAAAAGCTTTGTTTGTCGACTAAACGCCCCAGTGATTGTGTACTGTCGGGGAGACGGAGACAACTGTTGTAGTTGTCTTTCCCAGCTCGGAAAACTGCACCGGATGATTGTGTTTTAGGTGCATATATGCATGTTTGTTGTGTTGCCGTGTTTAGTTGCTACTGTTTTACAACTGCAACATACCGGCTCAGTGCAGTGTTGCAGTGTTTTTGGAATATCTTGTCCTTTGTGCCACCAATTTTGACTATTGAAATCATAACTGCAAAACACCCCTAGTGCCAGCATTACATGACATGAGAGTATTTAAAGTCAAACAGGGCAACAGAGCTCTAAAAGAAGCCAGTAATAAAGTTAAACCTGCGTTTGTATAAAATAAAACACACACAAAATTATTCAGTTATATCTCAGTGGAAAAAGTCTTGAAACAAAGCTTGAACAGCCAAACTACCAATGAAGAGGAACAGCTTTCACAAGCTAATACAAACCATCAGGGAAGTGACAGATGTAGTGTATACAACCAACTGTCATGCAACAACATTTCTACAGCAACCACAATAGTGACTTGGATCATTTTAAAGTAAAAGAACCTTTTGGATGAAGGGTTTAACCACATGACAACATTATGTTCCCGGGGATGAACTCTTAAAAGGTTTGTGAAGGTGTAAACTATTAGGCAAGTATAAGTACCAACTTTTTGATTGCTGCTCAGTATAACATACACGCACTTCCTCTCCCCCGCCATCTGCATCTTCCTTTTTCATTCACCATAAAGTGCCCTTGCTATTTATATTGCACAGTAACACAAGTAAAGCTTATGTGTGTAGTAGGTTGAAAATAAAAAAAAATATGGGTCAAAGGTCAAACAGGGAGATCACTCAGATGCAGCTGTAACAACCTTAGCCTGTAAGCCAAAAAGTCAAACCAGGATGTTTCACTCTTTTGTCCCAAAAAAAAAAAAAGACTTTAGTGGAAGCTGCCTGGGAAACCGGTTTCTATCCAGGAAATCAAAAAGACGCTGAAGCAACATCTACTGGGGTGATACTGAGTGAAAAGGGGACCCCAATCTTTTAAGAGTGTCACCTAAAGTCTCTAACGAAAAATACATTAACAGCTTTCCAGCTCTTCATACACTGCTCAATTACAAGGGGGAGGGGGGGGGGGAAATTCCTGAATGCTTAGTGGGAGAGAAAACTTTCTTTTGCATGTTTAAAATCTCAGACATCTTCAAAGGAGGCACAAACATTTTCATTCAGCTAACTAAAAGCATTACCAAATGGTGTCTACTTCCTGCACTGAATACTCATTTTTCTTTCCTGTCTTTCAAAGAGCCCCTGTTCTGGTTGGCATAAATTTGTCACAGACGGACCCTTGTGGCTTTGCTACACCAGCTTTTACCTCTTAAAATAGGCACTCAGTTAGAAGGAGAGCAAAAGAGACAGAGAGAGAGAGAAACAGAGCACCCGGAGGCAATATTTGCCTTTAACAACTATCTGTGTAAAAGAACTAGACAAAAATGGCTGGATGAGGAGTGGACGGGACTACAACATGTACAACATGTTTTACTGTGGACTCTGTCCCAAGAGTGTAGCCGGACTAAAGGGAACATTTTAAGAGGGGCTACCTAACTTATCAATACTTTAATAACTGATTAATTATCTTTTTTTTGGCTAACAATTGTTCAGTGTATAAGATAATTTAAAAAATAAAAAAAGGCATATATCCCTTACAATTGACCAAGAAAACATCTTAAAAAGTCAAAAGATGCTTAAATTCTCCAACCAACAAATTTGAAAGGAAATAACTTCTAACATTTTAGAAGCTCAAATAAACGGCTCATTAATGAACAAAAAATAAGGCAGGATTGCACATTTAAAGTGTAAATTTGTTAGAGTTCCCCTTTAAGTTTCCAAATTTGATATTGGTGACAGCTTCCCTAAAACTTGTTTGGTTGACGTTCTTCAGTGCATGTCTTGCATCAGTACAAAATGTTAAAATCAAGGTACAGTACATTCATTTATTGTATTCTAAGTGGCAAATACTACACTACATAGTGTATAATTTGTGGTATCACTACAGCGGTCAGAGTGTAGCAGGACAAACTCCTGCCCGATGAAAGATGTGTGTGCACAAGGGTGATTTACCTTTGAACCCTTCCTCGTCAAGGACAACTGTGTAGTTCTCTGGTGTCTCCGTCAGACTGAAAAACTTACATCTGAAACAGGAGAGAAAGTACAGATGAACAGAGGCATGCGGTTTAGGTAGATAACATAAGGAGGAGAGAGGAAGGAGAAAGAGAGTAGAAGAAGAGTGTTATTCATCAGAATCAGAATCAGCTTTATTGGCCAAGTTCGTGCAAACAAACAAGGAATTTGACTCTGGTTAATATTAGCTCTCTAAGTACACTCACTTAACATGTAATAATAAAAACAGAAAGGACAGTAAGAAATATAAAAAAATACTGTTAAGTATGCAGTATAAAAATACAAAAATATATACAGTAACAATTGAAAAGAGAAAGTATGGTCTGAGATTTAAATATGCATATAGTGCAAGGCAGTTTAGCGCAGTTTTAATTATATTAATAGAGAGAGATTGAAAATATACATATGGTAGATGAGCAGAACAGTGTTGGTCAGTGTAAATTGGGGGCTATTTCTGAGCCTTTAGCAGAGTGACTGCTAGGGGAAAGAAACTGTCTTTGAGTCGGCTGGGAATGGCGAACAGTGCCCCGTATCGCCTACCAGAGGGAGAGAGGTTGTGACCAGGATGTGAGGGGTCTGCAGAGATTTTTGCTGCCCTTTTCCTTTTTCTGACATATGCAAACAACAAAAGGAAGTTAATCAAGTGAATAGGGTTCCCCCGAAATCCACACTGGTTTCAGGACTGGCTTTCACTCAAAAAACACAAGACCCAAGCTCAGTATTATGCCAGCATCGCTCATTTATCTACAGCAAATGGTGGGTAACACATCAAACTGGGGCACTGCTTCAGCTACCAACTGCTTAATTCAAGGAAAGACCGGGCAATGCTTACAGGATGTTTATATGCATGCAGCAGCACCGCTCTGGTCTGCATTTTGTAGGCTTTGAGTCATCCACCAATCCGCAATTTTGGAAAGTTACTTTTGCTTCCTTCTTATACTTTGTTCTAAAAGAATAGCCACTATTTGAAAAAAATGGCGCAGTTTTACCACCTGATGCAGCCCACTGGGGTTAAAAATGTACAAAACAAGACCAGCTGTTATCAGGTGTTGTCATTGGGATCCGCACCTTTACATTCCTTGATTACAATGTACTGGGCTAAGGTTAGTAATCTGTAATATTTGCAGATTATGATATCTTCATCAGGCTTGGGGCCAAAAGCATTTGCTTTCAAAGGCTGTTGCTTGGCATGGCCACAGTGTTTGATCTTTGGAGGTTGTTTTTGGGGGGGGGGGGGAAAAAAGTAAATAGGCCCATGGGATTTGGTACAGGTTGAGGGAAAACTGGACGGTAAAACACACATTTTCTTGGATAACATCAGCTTTTAAGGCCATTATAAATTGTTGGATGGGAGAAATTCTTGTTCTTTATGGCCATTCCAGGCTTTCAAAACACTCAACTCAAACTCTTAATGGCTTCAAGGATTTTTCACTTTCTCTGGAAGATTTCCTACCACTTTTAGGATTACTACTACTCTTTACTCTATACTAATTTAATAGATTTAGGAGGAGGAGTTATTCCAGGCGCCCAGGGGAACAATAAAAACAAGTCCAGTTTATTTTTGTCACATACTGGAGCACTTCTTTTTTTTTTTTTTTAGATTATTTTTGGGCCATATTCTGCCTTTATTTTGACGGGGCAGATGAAGACATAAAAGGAGAGAGAGAGGGGGAATGACATGCAGCAAAGGTCGGCAGGTCGGAGTCAAACCCGGGCCCGCTGCGTTGAGGAGTAAACCTCTATATCTGGGCACCCGCTCTACCAACAGAGCTATCTGGGCCGCGCTACTGGAGCACTTCTACTTCTGGTTGAATCATGAGTAGCAATCAACTGCATTAGAAATGATGTTTTTTATTATTATTATTACTATTAAAACCCAAACATAAAAGCCTAAAAACACGAGGAGAACTGCTAAGGAGCACTATGTTTAAATACATTCAATCTCTTAAAATCGTGCTTTGTTTTTAAACAAAAATCTGAAGATTACATTTTGTAGAAACTAGATAAAATGATTAGCAATTTAGGTGGGCTTACAATCAGGGTGAATTTTACATGAATTCGGCAACTATGCTGCCAATTGGGATCCAGGTCTGATTTGCACCTCTGACAAACTTCTGCATAGAATGGGCAGCTGATGCTCACAAGTATTGTAGAATTTAGAGCCAGCACCATACTGTTTCAGAAACATAATAGTTTAGTAAATTTATATTTAGAATTAAGTTATCCAGGATAACTGTTTCTATGATGAGAAACACTGAGAATATCATTGAAAGAAAACTTTACTTATCACAACTAATGGCTCATCCCTTTTTAGGTGAATTTTTAAGGAATAGAGCCTTGTTATTGTACAGTACTATCTTTTTCGGTAGAGACAAATTATAAACAATTTCTACACAGATGACCTCTCTTGTTTTCTTTGAAACCCTAAAAAGGAAGCGCTATATATTCCTGTTTTTCCTAAAACGCCTCACTGGAGGTACACTTCCTCTGCTTATCAGTCAGCTGAGGCTATCACAGTAGAAGCCTGAGACTGCAATACTCCTGACTCAGCAAAAAGTAATCCCTGCCATGAGATGGGACAATTGCCATACAGAGAGACAAAGAGAGAGAGACAGAGAGAGAACACTGTAACACTAACTACCAGCTGTGCTAGTGAGTTCCGCCAGCCCATTGTGTTACAATACCCCCCTCCTTTCCTTTTGACCTTTCACCTTCCACAGCTCGCAGTTTCCTGCAGGTAGTGTGTGCCAAGCATCTATCCTGCCAGTGAGACTGATCCAGTGTGGAGCTGTATGTGGCGTTTCTTTGGAGCAGACAGCGAAAGTTCTTATATTACACCTGTTAAGGCAGCCAAAGCTCAGCCATGTGTGTTGTCAAGCAACCTAAAGGAAATCCATCTGTGGGACAACTGTGCTTGTTTGGCTTCCGGTTGGTGTAGAACAGATATGATGCTTCACCTTTACTTCATTATGGAATACCGACAAGACAACAGGAAAATATGTTTGCCTAACCTTGTTTTTACAATCTCTATTCAATCCTCTACTGTCACTGTCACAGTCAAAGGAAGATTGCTATTACCTACAATCGGTAGGCTACATCCCTGTAATTCTTATGAAGAGAAACCTTGTTATCTCTTGCTGGGGAAATGCAATATACATTGACTTCTATTTCTTTCCAAAAAAATGAATTGGCTTAATAACAATAAGATATGTATGTAAGTTATGTATCACTTAGTAGAATTTTTTAGAATAAATGCATAGGAGGGTAGAAAAATATGGAGAGAGAAAAACAAAGTAAAGGACAAACAGAGCCCAAAGGAAACAGTACTTTATGTAAGGGTTGGGTTATGCTCAAACAAAACTAGTTTGGATGACGTGTTGGAAATCAAATGTGTTTATAGTTGTACCGAACACTCAAAAGCAGAGTATAAAGCAGCTTGTCATAAAGAATAGGGAAATGCAATAGCATTTAAATATGGGGATAATGGCGATATAATTTAAATATGGGAAAACGGTGCACATTTTCAGACAGTCTCTGTTGAAAGATATTGATAGTGTTACAGTTGGCTGTTAAGAAAAAAATAAACCCTGGCTCTTCTCTCTCTTACGTGCACCGACCGGGCCAATCATGGCGTAACGTGGGTGTGAATGCCGGATAGTGGGTTTCGAAAAGTTACCGAAATTGTCAAAACGCTGCTTAGTTCTGATGTGGGAAGGTGTGTGAGTGGGCGGGTGTTTTTCTATTTAAACATCCAACAAGCATTTCTGAAGAAGCAAACTGGCAGCTTAACCATGAACCACCTTCTGATACACACGTCTTAAACTAAAGAGGGATGTTCAGCTTTAACAAAAAACAAAAACAAAAAAAACATAACTGCCCCGGATTTTTCAAAAAAATTAAACATTGTCCTCATCATCCCCCATGTCTCCAAAATAGGCTGTAATAATTACAAAAAATACAAACTACCACCATCAGCCCTTTTCCATCACAATGATTAGTGGATTAATAGTGAATGTTGGTGAATTTTGGCTGTGCGAACATTTCACAGACTTGATGATTAAGCGATTAATCAAGCAAGTTTGTACAGCACTCCTTACCAGTGACACATAGCCCGTGTGTGATCACTGCTGAGTTTGGTAAACAAGTTCCTTCAACTGAAGCATGAAGGAACATGAAGAGGAGGAGACAGGAAAATAAACAAAAAGGGACGAGGAAGCAACAGGTAGTGAGGGAGCGGCCGAGTGGGGAAGATGAAAACCTAGCACACGGGAGTCTGGACTTTGATCCAGCTGCACAAAGTGATGGGTGGTAGTGGCACTGTGTGGTGGTGGTGGGGTTTCTGCAACTGATGCACCAGCTGAGGAAACATGATAAGAGCGACGCAAACTGATGTTGTTGAAGTATGAAGAATGTGCCGCGAGCCAACAGAGCCCCATGGTCAATGGATGACCAAGCTGTCTGCTACCTACGCAGATTAAAACAAACCAGAATGTGTAGCGTTCTCACAACCTCCTCTATTTTCAGAACAATGGGGACGTTTTTTCTTCTTCTTTTTATCCCTTCATGTTAGAGAGGGGGCTTGTGTAAACGAGGGGAGCGAGAGCCCCCAACCTTGACAGATCAATGAAGCAGACAAGTGGAAAACTCCCCACCGGGATTCTGGCTCAGCTCAGGCATTGTTCCAACCCATGCTCTCGTTAGTGAGCCGCCAAAGAATAGAAAGCAGGACTGTGTGGAGCCTGCAAGGCTGCACCCACAGTACAGTAAGCCTGATATATCTGGCTCATGTTGGCCTTTGATAGTTACCACAACCATAAACTCCAAACAACAAATAAAAGAACAATAAAAGACTACAAACTAACAGTGTGCAAGCCTGCAATCCCCACACTCATGATCTTCCCTTAACCCATACAGCACGTATCTAGCCTTATTTATCGTCCAAACCTATTACCAAAACCAAGACTTGACCTAAATAATATTGCAACTATTTGGGTCTGTGCTTCTTGGTTGTGGTAGCTCGGAGAATGTGGTAAAAAGTCACAGCCACATGGGTACTGGAATCTTCAAAATGCTCCTCGTTTTTTACTGACATTCACATGAACCTTATCAAGCCCGGTGTTATGGTTACTATTTCATCATACATGAACAAAACAGAGGCCACACATAACAAAATGTCACACTTGAGTTAAGAGGCAAAGTAAACAGGAGCTCAGCAACATGCATCCATCTGCAACAGGTGTGTTGCCCAACTAACTGTAAAAATACGGGGCGCTGTAATGATGTTGCTTCTCTCGTATGTAGGCAAGTCAGTATGTCTTAAAAGGTACATTTCACAATTTCGACTGTTACAATATGTCCCTCACTTTTGAGGGGATTTGACGTTTCTCACACCTCAAACCCTTTGATGACATGTAGTCAGTAAGTAAATGTTGCTCACCTTCACAGCTAACAGCATTGCTGATATTTCTAGGCAAGGCACAGTCTTTGACTTCTTTCATGCTCTGCACCACAGGTGCCTCAGTTGTGTTGAATGGTGTTGAAGGGAAATCTATCTTCTTACAATTTGGGATACGCCTGGCTCTTATAAGCGATTACCTTCTTAAAATTCTGCTCAGGACTGCTTTGCAAAACTTTGCACGCATTCTCAGGGAGTTGTGCTCTAATGAATAGCAGAGGCCTAAAAAGGGAGATGGCTAAAACCAACTAAGGCAAATCAAGCTTGTTTTTGCACCATTGTTTTGAGTTGCTATGAACTCAATCTTCACCACCACTCCCCAATCGGCATCGTCTATAGTTTGACAAGGGTGGTGGGGGCTACTCCGCTATAGAAAAAACAAACAGGAAAAACACATCCACGCCACAGTACGACATAACTCTTAAGCATGCACAACAACACACTGAAAAACAGACAGGCCTGCTCTAAGGAAGTGCAGCCTGCATGCTTTTTCTAGTTCAGTCTAAGCCGAGCCTACTTTTTCCCCTCTTGAGACTGAAAACATCACAGAGCCTGTTCAAATGAAAATGAAGGCTCACACTTTTTGAAAGAAATACACCTTCAAAGATTATTTTCCTCTACAATGGTTATGGCCTGGGTATTACAGTGACCATAGCCTTGCATTACAAGACGGTGAGTCCACACAGCATTCCGGGATGGGAGGAAAAACGTGCTCTGGTTAACTGGCATTTCTGTAAACCAATCACAATTGTCTTGTGTGTGCTAAGCCCCCGACACAGTGACCTCCACAAAAATAGCTTGAATGTTCAAAAGTTGTTTTAGTAATGCAACAAAAAACTCAAACTGGACAGTTAGTCTAGCTAGTTGTCTAGATTTTCCTGCAGAGATCTGTGGAGAAGTTCACCATGGTCCTCATAAAAGCACCTGGAGTTTAGAATGCCAACACAAAGAAAGCAGAAGGTGTGAGACATCCGGCCTAAAAAGCGGGACCTCGGGCAGAATTTCCAGCAGCACCTGAACAATCCCAGAAAAAGTCTTTGAAATAAACTACAGTGACCACATGCTGTTTGTTAGTCAACATTTAATCTGAAAATACTGACCACTTCATACCAGGAGTTACCCATTTGTTCCTGCTAGCTAAGCTATTTACACATCTTACTGTAAATTCTAACAAGCAAAAGGATTCATCAAACATGTGTTTCATAGTTACAGCTGTGAAGCTCGGTGTGATGTCATTCAGTGTGATTCATATTCAGTCATAACAGTGCAATCATAAAAGGCTGGGTGGAGAATATTCTTTCATTGTGAAAAACATAGCCTACGTGGTTCATTTTCATAATTCACAATGAAAAAAAAAAAAGCAGTAGACATACCGCACCTAGGTCTGAACAACACATTGAAAAACAGACCAGCCTGCTAATCCAAGGAAGTGCAGTCTGCATGCTTTTCTGGTTCATTCTGTGCCCAGACTCCTGTTTTTCCCCCCCACACACTGAAAACATCACAGAACCTATTCAGATGAAAAAAGTAGGCTTGCACTTCTGGAATAAAACTAAACAGATTTTAATCTGGGGATCAGTTCCTGATCATTTACAATTATTCATTAGGAATGAGTTGGCTTGCACCTTAGATATGCTGGCACAATTACAGTACAACCTTGTATAATTCACACTGAGTAGTTATTTTGGTACTAATAGCAGTTTATAAGGTGGTAGAAGTCATCATGATTGTGCCTAGAACATGTCAAAACCTACTGTATTGCCCAATACTCTGAGACAAATGCGTGCTGAGGAATGCAGCTAGCCATGAACAGATGTGGAGCGTTTGATAGGACATGATATGAAACTCATTTCTCTATAGCAAATGTTTTCCAGGATCATCCACTTATGTAGACAAGGGCTAGTCCTGTTACTTGGTAAAGTGATTATCAAAGGGCCGTGGTGTTGCTAATATTCATATGATGCTTAGGATAAGCAAATCCTGAAGGACACTGTGTTATCTAGACTTCAGATGTCACTGAGCACGAATACGATCAGAGGAGGAAAATCTTCCCTGACATTTGCTTACAACTTCTTTGTAACTTGACTTGAGAGCAGTAGCTGAGCCTCTCCTATATCATGGCCAGCTCAAAGCCAGATGTTAAGCTCTTTTTTTCTACCCATGCATATGTGGGGCAGCCAGAGCAATAAACAATTACATAACAAAGGGAGGATATCCAGGGATTAACTGAAAACTGGTACTAATGCCAACATGAGATCCTGACAACTTGCAAACTGGATGTTGATTTCGGGTAAAGGAAGTCAAAGGTCGAGTTTGTGTTGGAGAAACAAGGTCCCACATAAATACAGTGCAGGCTCTAACATGTTTAATCAATGCTGGTCTTATGTTTTGGGGGTTTCTGTAAATAACATCACAGAGTTAGGTCTAGACCTGCTCTTTTATGAAAAGTGCAATAAGATAACTCTTGTGATTTGGCGCTATAGAAATAAAATTGAATTGAATGTTCAGTAGAAGCACCATTCATTGCATGCGTTTTACAGGACTACAAAGTAAATATGCACGTTCAAATATGACAAGTCCCTGTTAACTAAACTGCTGCAGGTTTTTTGCAAATGTAACCTAGATTATACACACACACACACACACACACACACACACACACACACACACACACACACACACACACACACACACACACACACACACACACACACACACACACACACACACACACACACACACACACACACACAGCCTGATGAATGCACTCATATCTGCATTGTAAGAATACGTTCATAAAGAATAATTTATTTAGGCTAATGTGCATGTTTTCCAAACGGTAAGTCTTTGTCATAAACTACTGTTATTGTCAACAGCTAAGCATTGCAGTGTGTCACACATGGAGGCAGAGCAGGGCATGCAGCACAGGCAAATAACCCAGAAATGGCTCGGCCACCCAGTGAATGAATAGGCGCTGTGGGGTTATCTCTTATATTCGTACTGGATTAACAAGGTGATTCACACCGCAGTGACACAATCTGACCCCAATCATAAGTCTTCTTACCGTGTCCTGTTCCGAAGAAATATCAGTTTAATCAGGGGGTGTGTGAAATTCACCAGCCCATTCTTGGATATGCTGGTGACCCGTAGCCTGTGGTCCAATATGTGTAAGTCCATACTGGCGGTTCCGAGCAGTGCAGTCTCCTCGGCGTGCATGTGCGTGCGGCGGAGAAAACGCCTTCTTAACTGAGTGATAGCATTCAAATGTTAAATATAGGCCTGGATGATGAGCATTACCGACGACTGCAGACACCACGACCTGCAGAACGCTGTGCTCAGAAAACATCCGATGCAATTTGACTCCAGCCTTGCAGAACTACTGTATATTCAAATAAAAAGGGACAGCCCCAGAAATGACACGCCCCCTCTTCTTAAAGGTACAGGTTTATTATGTTTTTTTTAGGTTTATGACGTTAAAAGTCTCGCGCATGCAGAGCGAGTATACTCCCAAGCTCCAGTTTCTTCTTTAAACATTCGTATCTAGTAAATACTTCGAAACAATTCAAAAATATACCCCGTGAGTGTTATGTTACTTTTTGATCCACCTTACTCAAAATATTTTCTTTTTTATTATGATAATCTTGATAATAACACTTTGGACTATGTAGTTCACTTTTATGTTTTTTATTCATAAACAGAAATGGGAAAAGGGACAGCCTTCCTTCCAGGTATTTAAGTTAGAAATAGATTTACTCCTTAAATCACAGCGTAACATTAAAAATAACCCCTTCTGTGTTTCTTCTACACAGTCTGGAAATCCTGACCAGTTTTCCTCTTTATTTTGTATAGATGTGTTTATTTATACTGTATGTTTTTCTTTTGTATGGAAAACTGTATTGTCATATCATGACAGTGTATGTTGTTTTGTGTATTTGTGTCTTTAAGCATCAATGAAAAACATAGTATTGCGCCCCTAAACTTTGTGTTAATTGCATCAATGTAAGAGACTGACTTGGCTAGGATTCCTCCGAAAATTAGACCTTTCACAGGTTTCACAGAAAAATAAACTGGACAAAGCTACAGTTCTACCACTCGTTCTACAAAAAAAAAGAAAATGAATTTGCATGTGACATTCTGTGGCTTTTTTATTCTATTATACTTATTTTAGTAAAACAAAATGTATTTTATGAATCTTGCGTTTCACAGTCACTGCTGTGAAGCTCAGTGTGGTGTCATTTGGTGTGATTCATATCTAGTCATTAAAGGACAGTAATAAAAAGCTGGGTGGAGAATATTCTTTCATTATTGTGAAAAATGAATACATTGCTCATTACCATTATTCATGATAAAAACAAAAAGCAGTAAACATACCGCACCTAGCTCTAAACAATCATGCCATTTTCACTTCATAGTAGCTTATGGCATAAATGCATAATCTAATGCATATCATTTGGCATTTCATTGTGCCAGTTTGTCATTCCTTTTTCCACCTATTTGACCTAAACTTCTGGAAATGTCAGCATTTCAGGATTCTTTCAGGTTATTCACAAACACTGCATCATTACCTTTCATGACTGGCTGGCTGCTGTACAAATATGGAACCATAAAATGCTTTTTGTTTACATAATAAAGATCATCCATCAGAAATCTACATGTCTCTCTGGCTGTAGGTGAATGAGTTTCAGTCATCTTCTTATTGTAAAGGTGAACTCGTGGTGGGAATCATTATCCTACACTCCATGCTTCTGATCAAAGGCACTGAGGATAGACAGATAGAAACATGTTAAAGAGTTTAACATTAACTCAACGATCATGGAATTAATTGCAAGTTAGTTGCAACTTTATACCGCTCTGATATGATTCAAAGAGAATCCGGATATTTATTTTATTGTACATTATTTCACAGTTTGTTACAAGTACATGTACAGGTGCATGTATTGTAAAGCAGAGTTAAATTAATCAATGTGTTCATTATAATTCCATCATCACATCACTATCACTGTTTTCACCATGTTTTACAATCCCAGATAATACTTTTATGTTTGTAAAGCATCTATCTAGGGCGCCCGGATAGCTCAGTTGGTAGAGCGGGCCCCCATATGTAGAGGTTTGCTCCTCGACGCATCGGGCCTGGTTTTGGCGCCGAACTGCGGCCCTTTCCACCCCCTCTTTCACCTTTCATTTATTCAGCTGTCCCGTCAATGATGTCCTAAAAATTCCCCAAAAAATCTTTAAAGAAAACCTATCTAGCTATAAATGGGTCTTATAGAGTAGAGTCAGAAAACATACTGTGAAAATGACTGTGCTATCAATACACCACCATTTTCTGTATTTATATATTTTATCTAGTCCACTTCCTCAACATCCACCTGTGGGCTCTCATCTCCCCCGTCCCCGAGGAGGATTTGATCCGATCTCTTCGTACACTCTGTAGGAAATATATTTTGTGTAGAAGCCTTAGCCCTGGCTCTCTGCTCTTGCTGACTGTGAGAATGCCATCTGGATTGATTAGGTAAAAAGGAGTATCAGAACACTGGGGAAATAATTTGAGCTTAGTAAAATACTCCTAGATCGGTAAGATCAGAGAGCCAAGGAATCTGTGTTTTAATAAGAAAAAAAGATACAGGTCATAGGGTGAGCTCGACTCTCATTGCTTCTGGGTTGGCAGAAGATAAAGAACAAACCCGGGAGTGGGGGAGCCACGTATTTTGCGTGACCTTGCTCCAACAATAGGATAAGAGACCTAGATGTCGGGACTGCATACAACTGATAACAACGAATCAGGGTGGAGAAGAAAGCTTGCTGGAGAGAATAAGTAGTGAGAGTTTTGAGCTTGTCGGGACCCAGTTGAGAAAAGACTGTCTGTTGGTAGGGTGAGAGAGAATCCGTCTCCAAGGGAGCTGAGTACTTATGCATAAGCTGTAACTCCTTGCAATATTGTCACTAAAGATGACTTCAACTAAAGGACTCCTAACGGACTCCAACTAAAGTTATTTCTGGCCAACCATTGAACAAACACGTAGGTTAAAAGGTGCAGCCTGAGACAACTTGAGTTGATCTTAAATCAACCCTGGCCAATGTGGCCGGGGCCAAACCGGCACCAGAATCTCGTAATCTTCAACTCCCATCTGTTGCTCATCACACTCTAAAGGGAGTGACAGTCCGGTAAACTTTATATTAAGCAAACTTATTGTGTACCTTATCTGTTTATTTCCTTCCTCTTGTGTTTTTGTACAAGTTTTGTACAAGTACAAATATCTCTCCAGTGCTTCCCATTTCTTGAATTTGACGCTTGTTACTTTCACATATTTTCAGAGCTTTTATCTGCCATCCTATCTCTATCATTTTGTGGCACACAATGAAGTAAAACCACAACTTCAGGTGATTAACTTGATCTAGATCCTGTGTGCAAAGCTTTATTTATTATCTTATGAGGCACACATCACCTTTGGCTACATGGTAGAATGATTTTCTTGGGAGTTTATGTGCAGTTGGTTTGCATTTCTCCTACCTGTATAGTAAACATTTGCATCCCATCCTTCCTTCTGCCAGGCAGAGTTCCTGGTCTCCTCTCTGGACTGAAGGCTTCCATAAGCTGTAAACACAAGTAACCAAACCATACATTAAGTGTGAATAGATGTATGCAATTTAGGCATGCACGATTCGGCGAAACATTATGAATCATGAATTTTTTAGCTTAGAATTGATATCACGATTCTCTGCCACGGTTGTTTTCTCACAAAGTGTCATGGTTATTGCACACATGAACCATGACAAAACAAAGCAAATTAGCAGTACCAAACATAGATTTTTTTGGCACTTATAGCACATTGCTCATCAACACAAGCCTGTAAATACAGAGGCTTCGATGAAGAGAAGGGAGAGCACTGCAGTGCTTGGGAGCACTTTAAAACCTACTTTATGAAGTCTATCTTTAAAAGTCACAGAAGAAAGTTGTTGCGCTTGTGATGCAGTCAGATCATACAATTAAATAAGAATCAAATTCATTAAAAACAGTTAAACAAAACAAACATTAAAATTCAAAATGATTTAAAAATTAAATCGTGAACAGGGTAAATGGAGATTGCCATTAATCAAGCATGCCTAATGCCACTCTCATATTAAGAGATTTATTTCAGGCAACATTTTGCATTTTAAATGCCTACTCCCCCAACACCCAAAAGGTGACGTTACAAATGTTACATACTCACCCCACAAATGATGAACAACATATAGGTCACCGATCTGTGAGAAGAACCCGCCCACTGCTTCGTTGTTTTCCTGTCTGTACCGGATTGCCCTCGCCCTGTTGTAAGACATGTTATTTTTAGTCCTATAATGATCACATCTGTACTACTTGATGCTTGCAATGGAAAAGGATCAGGCAAATCACACTTTTTGAGCCTTACCAGTGGTTTCCCCATTCAATCATAGTTCCTGGCTGAAACACATGTGAGGAGGTAAAATATTAACACAGGTTAAAATGGAAACATGACTTAGCTTGTTTATTTACACAGACCAACCAACTCGATGTACCACGTGAGCCCACATGCAGGAAGAACTTCAGCGTTGGTTGCACACAGATTTTATCATAGTTATGTTTTTAACCACTTTATCAGGTACGCCTCTCCACTCTGCTCACTCTTAAACACAACGTGTCAACTGTAATATATACACACACACACACAGTAAATATAATAACGAAGTGTAGAAATAGGCCTTATTGATCAAGAGAGCTAAGAGGACAATTGCATTACTTTCTTTGAGACAACAGGGAGCCCATAAGTATGCAATTTTTTCTTTTTTTAAAGACACTTATTTGCGCATTTTAGTCCTTTATTATATAGGACAGCTGAGGATGTAAAAGTGGAGAGAGAGAGAGGGGGGAATGACATGCAGCAAAGGGCGGCAGGTCGGAGTCGAACCTGCAGCCGCTGCGACAAGGACTGAGCCTTTGTACATGGGGCGCACGCTCTCCCAGGTGATCTATCCAGGTGCCCCAAATTCTCAACATTTTCAGAATAACTGACATGGCAGTGATGTGTATAAAACCATCTCACCAAACCTGTGTGATACTATCACACTGGCATGGACCAAGATCCATGTGGAGTGTTACAGCTTATATTCTTACATTCATACATTATAAACTCCAGGAATTCAGCCTGCTTTAAAGGCAAAGGTGGGTCCTACCACTTCATGACAATGTTAATAATACTGATTTCTGAATGTATACAATATGGCTCCCACATTCTGTTGATGGGGAGCCTGCAGTGTGATAAAAAAGATGTTGTATTTCATACAGCTGCAATCAAAATTGTACAACCCGATCAACCAACAAGACATTCTACTGATCCATATGTTAACTTAGCCATAGTAAACAGGCAAATGAAGTGTAATAATACATATTTGTGTTCCCAAAAGCATTATTGTGTTTTGCAACAATTTGGTGGCCTTATATACTAGTAAGTGATTTAAAAAAGCAATATTAATCATGATGTGGCTGTATTTCAAAATAAATCCTGCAAATTAGACAAACACTTAAAGCTGAACATCATTATGTAGTCCTAATATGTAGAAAGGCATTATGTTTGGCTATTATTTTAATGAAAGTATAAGTTACACAAATGAGAGAATTGTTCTGATTGACTGTGTAAAGTCTATTAGAACTCAAATACAATCTATGGACTCATGCATTTTTAATATGGGTAATATATGGATACCTTGAGGTTATATGTGCGCATTTCATAGATGCTGGGTCCAGGTCTGGGCAAGGGTTCATTCCAGAAACTGAATTCCAGGAGGAGCTGATTTCGCCTTGAGACCAACATTTTTGCCCTCTCTTTCCGAAACTCTAAATACTCCTGAAGAGAGAAATAAAATGTATTAAATGGAGAGAAAAGAAGAATATACAAATGTATATACTATACAGTGATTGTCTACTATGTAAACTAAGACAACTCAAATCAGTGTAAGTTACGCTTTAAAGATCTTTTTCTTAAATTTCCTGTTCTGTATAAACAAAGGAAATGATTTAGAAAAAGTTCACAGTTAACCTTGTTATTGTTCAGCTTCTTCAGGCATTCAGTCAGCGCTGGGTAGCCTCCTCTGTATCGCCATAGATGCACTGCAAGAAACAGACCAGCAGATGTCAGTGTAGCACTGTGTAAAGTTTGACGGCACCCACACAACCAAGAGACACAGTATCCTCCACCATGTGATCCTATTTTGCTGTCACTGACAGTTCCTAATGTATACACTAAATAAAATAAATAACCATATGTAGAAGGAGACGTGTTGGCAGTGAGTCATCTGGTAGTGTCTGTGCATTTTTCTGTGATGTTCTGCCAAACAATTTACAACTAAATTACCAAAACTATATTAAGGGGCGTTGTTCATAAGAAAAATTAACCCAGTCCTTGGTGCAAACAGTAACTGTGATCACCAAGAGGTGACACTTTTCTAGGGCTGCAACCAACAATTATTTTCATTGATTATTCAATTAGTTGTTTGGTCTGTAAAATGTCAGAAAATGGTGATAAAAAAAAGTCAATCAGTGTTCCTAACCCCAAGATGACATCCTCAAATGTGTTGTTTTGTCCACAACTCAAAAGATATTCAGTTTACTGTCACAGGAACAGAGAAACTAAAAAATATTCACCTTTAAGAAGATGGAATCAGAGAATTTGATTGAATCTCCTTTTTTTTCATAACAACATTATTCAAACCGATAAATCGATTCATTAAAAGGCGATCTAAGTGATGTCACGCGTGTTTTAGGCTACAACATTTGTTGTCACATACAGCAAACATCTCCTCATTATCTGCAAGCTGCCTGTCCCCAGAACACACTGTAAAAAATATGCTTGCCTCTGTAGACAGCCCAGGGTCTACAGACAGCAAACAAAAACAAACTGTGCTCACCTGCACCACAAAACATACACAACCAGTGTTCCAGTTAATAACTGACAAGAAGGAGTTGGGGGGGGTTAGTGCGCGGAAGCACAGAAGGGAGGGGACGGGATGAGGAGGAGGGAGGGGCAAGCTAGTCTTGTTTTGTTTGAAAATACTTCTAACGTTAACAAGATGTAACGTCACCCAACATCGCTTAGAGCATCTTTAATTAAAATAAAATTAATTAACAATAATTGACAACTAATCGATTAATCTTTGCAGCTCTACATTTTTCCTCATCTTTCAATCATTTTAATTGTTTTCTGTTCACGGTGGCACTTGCTGCTTACCAGCTTGGTCCTGTTCTCCGTACCAGGTATTCCAGCTTCCGACCACCTCACATGGGTAATCCTGGTCCTGATGGAGCCTGTTTTGCACCTCAGCCCTAAGGGCAGCATAAAAGGAAATAATACTAATTCTTCACACACCGATTGTCACTTTACCACAATGACCAACTAGAGGGCACTCAGAGAGCATGAAGTCCACAATTATCCAACTTGCTGTTACACCCAAAGACATTACCTCAATTTTACACTAAATGAATCTTATGATTCTGCATGAATACTATGGAATAAAGTCTATCTTGTGAATATGGGAAACTCTGAAATAGTATCATGAAAATCTAATTAGCTGCTCTTTCATTCAAATCATTATCTTATCTAATTTGTCTAGTAGATGTTATAGCTCTACAGTATAATCTATAAACACTCTATAAAATATTCTATAAATGTCTTCTATAAAGTTTCTTTTTACAGCTCTCCTGTTGCCCCTCCTTGTCACACTGGCATATGCCAGAACAGCCAATAGAAAGGCTCTCTCTCTCTGGAATGACATGTAATTGGCCAACGTTTCCTGTCATGGGCTAACTTTTCTAAAGCCAGAAAACTGAGCCAAGAGGAGATGTATTTCTCAGACCATTTGAATTAAAATATGCTGAAAGATTATGGATTTTTTTTTTTTGTCCAACGTTGCCAAAAATAATTTGTCTAACACAGCTTTAAATGTTGTGTTGACATAAACCCATTAAAACAAGAAACTTACTGAAAACATGACTTGATTGGCAGAGATAATACCTTGTACATGGAATGTTGTAAAGCTTTGAACACACTCACTCTAGACTGTTGTATGCCTGCAGGCACTCTGGTTTGACATTGTGAACTGGAAAAAGAAAGCCAGACTTATCAGAAATGGGTGTTTTTTTCTTTTAAATACAAGCAACAATCAAATTCTTCAACAAAGTAATTTCACACTCCAATTCAGCAAAGCCTTCTACACACAAAACTGATACTTTTTCAATAGGTTATAGGCTACGGCTGATAGAGTGTTCAAATTGAAACCCCGACATGGTGTGACGTACGCCACAAAAAAAGATCAAAGCCAGCGGAGAATGATAGATTTCTCTACAGGAGACAGTTATCACCGCAGACTCAAAAGAAAACCAGACACATTATTGTGATTTTGCCTTTGAAAACTTTACAAACTTGACACACCACAAAATTATAAAATAACTTTCTGCTGCCTGTATGTTGCACATGTATGATGAAAAATAACTTATTACAGCGCAGTCCTGTGCTTGTCTATCATGTTACTTTCAGTGTTCTCTGAGGTCACTGAGGCCAGTATGGATTGAATGTAATTACCATCATGTATTTAGCCATTTTCTGCAGAGACAAATGGATGATGTACTGTTGAGAGACTCAAAACAAAATCCATTTCATTATACCATTATAATATGATGCAACTGTATCATATTCACTTGTGTTTGGCCCTCTGCAACCCCATGCATAAAGAAGATAAACTGTCCACTGAAAGTAAGTAAAAGATCTTATGCCTACATTGAATTTTATACAGGTTGCTGGTCTCTTTCTTTGACAGCAGGTTGGAGTGGGCATCTTTCCTGGCATCGACTTTGTGCACAAATAAGGAACGGAACCAGCCTTTGTCACTGCTCTCTGAAAACCTCCTACACAGAAACGAGATGAAAGAAAGTTTCACAAAGGCTCAAAGCAACAGCATTAAACAGAGAAGTTTTTGATGTTAAATAGAAAAACTTAAAAAGGAACATGGAAATATGCGTGACATATGGGCTAAAAGATAGTCATGCTAATATCTTTGAAATGAAAAACATGCATGCTGTATGAGTGAGTGGGCTGAATGCCATAGCTTGTGTCTTCAGCACAAAAAACTGTTTCACCCACTCCAAGTGGGTAAAATCATTCCTTTTAAGAGCTACTGTATTGTTACAAATTAAGAGGCTCCAATCAGTATTTGAACATGAATAGCTGTCTGTTAAAGTCAGAGAGCAGAGAACTTAGACTTGAATCTGTTGGTCTTCAGGCTATACTTAAGGAACTGTCCCAAAGAAAGTAAACTGACAACAACAATAATAGTAGTATTAAAGCAACAAGGGGCTAATCCGACCAGTAATACTACTAATACAAAGCATAAGGTAGCATAAGGTAGAACTGAATTATGCATGATTCAAAATCACAAAAACGTACCAAAACTATTATTGCTATTTAAATAAGTTTTATTTAGCTTTATATACAGAGCACATAGCTTCCACATCCAGCTGGACAACAATGCAAAGACATTTTAAAGACTTCCAGAGCTTTTAAAAAACTTCTTAAACCATTATAAAGCTGCTTCAATGTCAACATTAACAGGATTTTCAAAAGGGTGTGGAGGGTTGAACCAAAAAACAGCCCCAAGGGAGTAGGGCTAGTTGGTATCTACCAAGTTATGGATTAGGGAGCTACTGTATACTGTTCATGTGTTTACTCAAATGTGGCACTTTAAATGCATGTCTGTTAATTCACAAACACTTTCTGAGTCTTTATTTATTATTCTAAAATCCACAAAGTTTCAAGGTTAGTGAGCCTTCTCTTTCAACAACCTAAGGGCCAATAATGGCTTTAATTGAGAACTATAATTAGAATTTCCCATGGCTCCCTCTCAAAAAAAAAAAAAAAAAAAAAGAGCTATGGCAGAAATGAGTTTTTGAGTATAGCCAGCCACAGACAAAATGCATACAGTGTGGAGGCATAGATACGTTGTTAGTGTTGCTTCACAGGACAAAGTTCAGAGGTCCAGCACATGATTAAAGCTGGTTTGGAAAACTGTCTGTTTGTTTTATTAAGAAGGACCCTAATGCCTTAAGGTATTACTTGAGCATAATGTAAATACACGCACACACTGACTCACTTGATCATTTAGCCAATAAAATGTGTTGAGTGAAGACAACTATAATCTATGGAGGTAACAAAATGCTGGCTGAAGAAAGTTTGTTACATTAGCGTTAACGTAGGCCTATAACAAACAAGAAAAGTTTAGGTTTGGGAGTTCAATTTTACGTAAATTTAGGCATATATCAGATCTTGAAATAGCCTACTTGTTACTCAAAGAAGCTTCGAGGTGATCATACATAACGTAGGCTACCACAGGCCTTTTAATAAAGGTATTAGCTACATACATTAATAAAAAATAAAAAAAAAACGTCTTTAACGTTACCTGGTCACTTGGTGCAGATTCACAGAATACCTGTACAGCATCTGTCCTTTACACCACACAGACGTATGCCTGCTCGTGACCATGTTGCTTTGTGCGGTAAAACCTTGTTGTGGCACGTAAACCCACTGATCTGGTTAATGTTTACCCCCCATCTGTGATGTTTTGACCTAAGCCCGCCGCAGATTTAGAAACGTGCGTGACTCTGTGACGCAGCACGCACTGATCAATGCGCACAATCGATCAGACCTGATTAGCTGAGTGTGCCTTTCAATAATATTGAGCATTGTGAACATTTTTGTTGAAAGCAGTAAATAGATACTTTACTAATAAAAGCAGTAAAGATCCTCTATGACAGCAGTGTTATGCTTTAATTGTATGCATAACCGTATTTTATTTAGCTTAATTTAATAAATTCGCATCTCACAGGCTATATGTGTTGTATATTTTTACAAATATATAATGTCTCATTTAGCCAATGACATGAACCAAACAATAATAACCATTAACTAAAATATCTGCATTCTGCATGAAGTTAGTCATTTACATCTGCAATTGTGAAGTAGCCTAACCTACACAACGAAATATACATTATATTAAATAAAATTAGCTTAATGAGGGGTGACACCTTTCAGAATTAACTGAATTTATGATTTGAATTGTGGTAACTATAGTTTTGCTGCTAATGTTTTTGAAATTCAAAAGTCTTAAAATCTTTCTCTGCAAAGAAATTACAACCATCATTACATTTCACACCAAACATTGTTCCTTTTAGCCATATAGTTGCACAAAATATAAAACTCAAATAGGCCTACATTCATTTTCTCAAGATTGCACTCAGCAGTACTGGTAAATGTTTAGCTACTTTCCATCCATGCACGTAAATAATACAAATAGACCTAAGTCATGCAATGTAAGATTTTATATGCAAAGCAGATCAGTTACAACAACTGTATGTGTGTGTGTGTGTGTGGGATACATGTCTCCAAATGACAGCTTACTGTACTCTGCTGTCCTTTCTAACAGTGGATCATTCTTTCAAAGCTGCTGTCTTTGTTAGACTAGTCATGTAGTACTTAAATCCTTTTTGTGCAACCCACTTTCACTTATTGTCATACATAATGCGGTGCTCTCTGATCCTCTCCATCATTCAACCCACTGAAATTATATAACATCAAATCATATCATACCTAAAAAGAATCACACTCAACACCTTTACATCAAGTTCAAGCACACACACACACACACACACATGTGGTGTATGCTATTTCTTTTGGAAAATGAACAAACTATCGCCGATTCATTTTTATTTTAAATTGATTAGGTATTTTTACAAGTTTCATTTGATATTAATACATTTCATTCAGAGGAATATGCTCTTGTGGCTCTCATCTCAAATGATATCCTTGCATGCATCCATCCTTTGGTTCATCTGTCAAAATTGACCACAGGGCTTTAGCAAGACTCCTACTATCCATCCTGGCATAAAGTACAACAATTACAGTAGCACTTTTCAAGCTTTTGCCTTTTTGAATGAGCCAAATCTGCCCCCGCGATTTACTGTAAGCGCAGGGAACATTTCTTTCACTGCCGTGTACAAATCTTCAAAATCCTGGTTCACTGTGATGTCCTAGAGAGAGCGATAATGGTAAATATGTTTAAAAAAAGAGAAAGATTCACAGAAAGTCTCATTGATGTGAACTATATGTAAATTACCGTAAAGACTAATGCCTCCATGGCTGAATCTGGATTTTCCTGTACAGACTTGAGAATCCCATAGCAGCCAGCATTTTGGATGGGGTTCCTACCAATCTGGCCAAAGACAAACATTAGAAATGTAAAAATATGCGAATATTGCCACAGATGGGGGTCTTTGCTGTGGTTTTAGAAGGTGTCAAAATAAGTTGTTAAGGTTATTATTGGGTTAGAAATAAATTTCTGGCCCAAAATAATCCTCTTTAGCCAGGCATAGTTCCGCATTTTGTGAAAAACCTGTATTTGCTTGGCAGAGAGTTTATATATAAATATAGTATACAGCTTAGTTCATCACAAAGACAGAAAACTGGGAAACAGTTAGCCTGGCTCTGTACACTGGTATTAAGTGCTCACAATCACGTATCTCCTTAATAAACAGAGACATTTAGAACTGAAACGCTCCATCTCAGAGTAATTTCCTGTATCTCCTGTATGTCATGTGGGTTTCACCACTGCCACACCTCTCTAGGAGATTAGAACTAACCATGCTGACCCTAAATGGATTTTTTCAAAATGTTTTATACGTATATGCAGCATGTAATCTTTGGTATAAAGATTACACATCACCGTTTTCAAAGGACTAATACGCTGGGCTATTTCTTTGCTGGGATTTGTAATTTTCTGTAGTCTTTGATGGTTGCCTGGCAACTGATCGGAGCTAATAAATAGTCTCAATTTTACAGTTCAATATTTGTAGGGATTAAACAAACAATATACAGCGTGTTAATTTGTGAACTTTAGAGGTGCTAGTAGGTGGACTTTGTAACTGTTAAACAGAGCCAGGTTAGTGGTTTCCCTCATGGGCTTTATGCTAAGCTAAGCTAACTGGCTGCTAGAGGTAGCTTCATATTTGGTGTGCATGCTGAGAATTGGTATTGATCTTCTTTACTACCGACATGTCAAGAAAGCATGTCAAAGGAATATGTTTATTTTTCCATAATGTCAAACTATTTCTTTAACTGATCTGCGGCTAAAAATGAAAGCTAGCTATTCAAGGCTGAATTTTGGCACAAACCATTATCATATATTAGTGTGATTTAATGTGTAGGCCTGTTGTTCATATCGAATAAACCAAACAGGTAGAAACAGACTAGATGCAGAAGAAAAAGAAGGAAAAAAGAGACAATTTCAGTAATAAGCTCCTATTAATTCAGATCTAAATTGGATATATTTTTAAAACTTGAACTAATTGTTCACATTTTTAAATTGTCAACTGCCTAAATGTTGCTGTTTATAGTATGTTTTCAGACTTATATATTTCAACAAACAGCCAAACTCTGTTTTCAATTCAGGAGTGCACATGTCATCAATATTATTATATGCTCAGGCTGTAACTCAGTTTCAGTGTCAGTTAAGATGAGTCCCTGGGAGCTCTGCTTGGGCGCTGACATTAAAACAAAGTACAGTGATCCATTTATTTATTCCATTTTATCCACTGATGCCCCCCATTGTCTTTGAAGCTAGAACCAATCTTTCAACAGCTTACATTCAGGGATTTGATTGTCTTGTTTACTTTGATGCCCATGGCTAGGTGGATAGCGCCTTCAGGGGGTATTCTGTTGTTACTGTGGCGAGAAATAAAAACAGAGAATAGAGAAAAAGTGTGTGAGGGAAGCAATCATAAAGTGTTATTTTTTTAAATGCCATTATTCATCCACGTAGCACAAATATCTGGAAGTTTGTGAAGCAAGCTTTGTTTTGCTTGAAAAGTTTATAGAAAGGCAGAAGAAACTGAATTACTTGAATTTGGTCAATGGTTGCAGGCTCTTTTAAACAAAGTAACATCTGTTTAAGGTGTATTAGTAAAACTACAAATCTGGTAGAACAAGTTGACCTCATCAAAGTCTCATAAAGAATATTTTGTGTTTGTTTTGCCTCACAGTTAGTACTAAACAAGGCAAAACATGTTATTTGCTTTCATTTGTGATTTATGAAAGAATGATCTGAACTCAATTTGCAACCTCTTCCCTTTTGTAATTATAGTAACATTAAGTAAAGTAAAATAATCAGATTACCAGATACCAAGATAACAAAAGCTCATACCTGACATTCAACTCCTCCAAAACGGCATTCTCTTTCAGAGCCTGTCCTAAAGCAATGGCTCCTTCTTTACCAAAGCCATTAAAAGACAGATCCACTGTTCTGAGGAAAATGTTTCCCTAAACAACAGAAAAGAATGTGTCTTTGGTAAATAAATGCATTAACAGGTAAAACCTGGACAAGTGAACAAGTTGATAACATGATTAACCGAAACCAAAGGAATTTAAAGTGAGAGAGAAGCAGTATAGATCCTGATGTAATCAGTCTCTAAGGACCTACTCTAAATCAATCAAACTTGTCAGTGCTTCTACATAGTCTCTGCTGTGAGATGCTTAATGAATACCTGGCCTGTATTCACAAAACAGGTTGAGCAAGTTAGCCAGGTTATGATACACAGTATCAACCAGCATAACGGAATCATACTATTAAACATATTATACAAGTTTTATTTACACATCCAAAACTGTATGAACAGAATATATAATGACTTTGCTTTTTAACAGTACACTTTACTAACTGTCTAATACACATTCTGGAAATCCTCCATGGCTAGTCCAAAATGTTCAACATTGACCATTGACAATTTGGTGTAAGAGCAATACTATGCACCTACAGAGTTTGGAGGATAGTGCCTTTCCTTTAAGCCTTACAAAACATAAAACATAAGAGCAAAACATAAGGAATGGATTATATACCCAGCTAACTAGCTTACTGCGGAACGTTAGACTACTTCCAAAGGCAAGGGGCTTGTACAGAAGTGGAGCAAACAAAATCTGCTTGTAATTGTAATCATATCAGCCACACAAAAAAACATAGGCTATAATGAAAAACTTGAAAAACTGGAACTTTTCCAAAAATGACTGCAAAGTTCGAGTTGTAGGACTGTAAATGTTATGGTACGTAAGGAGGACCCAAACGCAGTGTAGTGGGAAAGAAGTCAAAAAGGTTTATTGAACAAAAACAAAGCTGCAACAGAGGCCAGGAACACCAAAAACACAGGGAGCCAGGGGGGAACAAAAAACCGAAGCACCAGGGCTGGAACATGCACAGGGGACGGCAACCTGGCAAAAACAAGACGGGGTGACTTCAGGAGCTGGCACAACGAAGAGGTGCAGACAGGCGACGGAACAAGAAGGATCTAACAAGAGACAAAGGGAACACAGGGGTTAAATACATGAGGTAATGGGGAACAGGTGAGACGTCAGGTGAAGCACATTAGGGCGGGGCTGGAGACAAACAAAGCAAAGCTAGACAAGACAAAACAAGACAGGAAACCAAACCATCAGAAAACAGGAAGTAGAACAAAAAGGCACAGGGAAACACAAGACAGGACCAGCAACATGAGACCAGAGAGAAAACAAGGACAAAAACACAAGGAGGCCAAAGAAAAGGGGAAAATGAACCCAAACAAAACCCCAAACCACAACAGTAAACTGGATTTCATTTCAACTTTGTGGCAACAGTTTGGGTAAGACCCTGTTTCAATATGACGATGGCCGTTTTAAACAAAGGCAGGTCCATAGAGAAATGATTTTCTGAGTTTGGGGTTACAGGATTTGACTGGCCTGAAGACAGCCCTGATCTCAACACCATCCAACATTTGGGATGAATTGGACTGTGAGCTAGGCCTTACAACCCAACATCAGTGTCCAACCTCAATAAATGGGAGAAAATCCCTGCAGCCAGGTTCCAAGAGCTTGTAGAAAGCATTCCCAAGGAGTAAAAGCTGCGAGACATCAATGCCTTAGGAGATATTTAACAACCCCAATTGATGGGGGAAATTGGTGTCTTTGTAAATTTTAGATTTTAGTCTAGATCTAATCTGTAAAGTGTCCTGAGATAACTCCTGTTATGATTGAACACTATAAGTAAAATTTAAATGAATTGAATGCAATTTTCTGGTGTCCACATGCTTTTGGCCATGCACTATGACTGATATATAATATATGCACAAATTCAGTTTAAAGAAGTGCTATTTAATCTGATATAAGCAATGTCCTAATTTGCCTTCATATGATATGAGCTAAAAGAACTGTCCTGGTGTTACCTTTCTCTTTATTACCTGTAGTTCCTCTTTTCTCTTGCATGAGTTAAAAAACTAATATACTGTTCAAACTTCAAATGTCCAGATGGATTACCCCAAGGCCGTTGGCCAACATCATGGCTCCTCTCCCTCTAATGCAGTTCCAGGCCAGACTTAATGATCTCAACCCGGTATTCTCTGACAGAGAGTCACCCAGGTGTTGCCCTTAGGATAGGAAGAAATAACAACAATTAATGACACTACGACCAAATACAAAGTTCCATTATTTCATTGTTAAACCAAGAAAATGTCTAAAATCCACAGTCAATTACAATGACTTGTTCAAAACAAATATCAGTCATTGTTATCAGTCAGTTTGTAAGCATTTGTGACAATTTCCCAAATAGTGGAAATCTGGTTTTGGAAAATGATTTACATCCAGACTGGTGCAGGGTGAAAAATCTCAGACGACAGATATTAGTTAGTGGTAAGAAAGCAAAATCAAAGTATGTATTCAAATCAAACACCTACTTCCACACTCTATGGGAGCAACCCATACAAGGTACAGTATATACTCTGTACAAGAGGTAATTATCTTCACTCAAGTTTCTGCGTGCGAAAGTCGTTGGACAACATAATCTTCTGAACATAGACATACTGAGAAATACAGAGAGAGTTTTGAGAAGCTGATAGTCTTAATTAGCTTTGTAGCAACTCATTTGGCAATGGCTTGAATGTAACGGACGTTCATTAATATAAAAAAATTACACACTAAATCTTTTAAAGAGAAAGATCCCCATCATCATCATCATCATCATCTTCATGAGGATAAGAATGTGCACAGCACTCAGTGGTTCATAATCAAAAAATAAGATGCACTTACTGTGCTTGCTAAAAAAAAACTATAAAACCATAGCATGAATGTAAGCGTGTTTGATTCGTGCACATTCCATCTACTATACGGAAGAGTGCACTCGAAAAGCATAAAAATGTCCTTTGATATTTCAGCAGTGGAGAAAATAAAATTGAATATGGGGATGAATCATAGCGGCACACACAACAATGGGACATGGTGGTCTCTCCCCTTTCCTACAGAGAGATTTATTTTCAATTATCGACATAATATGCTTATTGCACCCTTGTCTGCCATTCTTCTACAAGGTGCCTGTCAGAAAGCTCATCCACATGATAATTGAAAAAGGTTTTAATGAAGGCAGAATGTTCTTGACCTTTGAATGCCGCAGTCTGCTGCTGCCTGCTGTCCTGTGACAACTTAGAGATAAGGCTACACTATTACTGCAAACTCTTACTCATTTTATGAGGATCATTTTCCAAAAATCTAATAATAATAGATACCAGTGATCACACATATTTAATTATACTGCTACTATACTACTCAGTCTTTATTTCATCTTACATGTTAGCTAACTGTACTGCATTACAGTGTTCTGTAGTTATGTTGTTTTTACAATTATCATTATATAATGTATGTGACTCATTAATATCTAAGTAACAGGTCCCAGTTTCACCCTTTGTAAGTCAACTAAACTAAGTTACGATGATCCCAGTCATGTTTCCAGCCAAGAAGTCACAAGATTAAACATCATTTGTATTACCTTAAAACAAAAGGGAAATATTAATAACATAAAGGGTGGATACATTTCAGCATTATAATATGTTAATTACCAAATTTAAATTCTAAAAAGATTTATCTAATTTGGAAGGTATTAGGCTGATAGTAGCCTATAATACTGTCCACATCTCATCAACATGAACAAACAGTATATTACCCCATTATTATCATTATTATAATATTAATATAACTATATTACCACTACCCAGATATACATATGGTTATCATCAAACCCATTTCTAGTTATGAACTTGCATGTTATTACATCTGTTAACTTCTTATCACCTACCCCAGTATTACATCTTATTACTGTGATGTATTACCCAGTTATTACTTTGGTAATTACAAGTTATTACCTATATATTACCTTTTTATTATTACACTTTTACCACAGTAATCTTATTACATTTCACCACGGTATCTTATTACCGTGGTGGGATGTAAAGTGCTTCCATCATTTTTTATCTCAATCCTCAAACTTATTTAATGTCCTTCACTATCTATTGATGCAACAGATCATTTCAGGGTCCTGAAGTTCAGTTATCTGGTGCTGCTAATTTAAAGTATGTAAAAATATGTATCTCCTGTGTAAATCTTTAATATCAACCTAATAAAAGCGGGAGCCATGGGCACTGTTTAATTCTTTGGAAGGCTAAGGCCTCACAGAAAATACAGTATGTGACTTTTACTATATATAACTAATCGCTGTGCTACCTGCACGCTCTCCCAGAGTGTTGTGGCTGAGGTCGAGGTGCTGTAGCTTGGAGTTAGTTATCAGGGCCGGGCCGAGGTGTTCAGCCGACCGGTCTGTGAAATTGTTTCCTGACAGATTAAGGCTAGCCAGGGTGCTGTTCTCCTTAAGCATTCCAGCGATGGCCCTGGCGCCATAATCCCCAAGATTGTTGTCAGATAGATCCACCTCTGGGAATGACACACAAATACACAGGTTATGTAAAGGACAGTGTGTGGCAAGAAAAGCTGATGGGTTTCCCATCACAAAAAAAGTCCAAGGAGAAGAAGTGCAGTAGAGTTTTGGACAGTTCAAAAGACATTTCATAGTTGTATACTGCACATCAGTTGCTTCCAGTTTGCTAATTGTCTTTTTTAGTTTTGGCCTGACTACTAATGAAAAGTGTTTTACAAAATTGTTGAGAATGCATCCAAAATTATTGGTCACTCATTCATTTCCCTTTCTTTTGTTTAAAGTTTGACTTAATCAGAAGGTTGTGAATATTTTTTGTCTCCCATTTTTTGAGTTATTGCCCTGCAAGAGGAGATATAGTCTACATTTTAAATCTCAGTGGTTCAAAACTTTAATTTGTCCAACAAATGTGTTTTGCAGGTAAACATTGTGGTTTATCTGCAAAACTAATGTCATATCAACTTTAGCTGTAAATTGTGTTTAGTGATGATTATCAAATGTTAGAATTCTAACACAACAAACGAACAAGGTAAACATTACACCTGCTAAACATCAGCATGTTGCATGGTCAGTGTGAGCATTGCAGCATGCTGACATTATATTTTTTTATTTTTTTATTTTATTTTATATTTTTTTTTCCACAATGTACTGACAATGTTTGTTGTACGGGCAATACAATTAACTTAGAGTTAACTCTAGAGTAGAGTTTTAGAGTTGGATGTGTTTTATATATTTATTCATTTGAAACAAATAAAAAATAGTTTTCCTTTACAATTCTGTGTTGGCTAATGATGCTGCAGCATCAGTAAAAAAAATATATTGGCTACCAGCCTGTTATACTGTATTTTCTTGCAATTGGATTACCCCTGAAAGTTGAATAGTAACGCCACATCAGAGAGCCATGCGTAATTCACAGCAGTCATTCTCCATAGAAACTATGGACTTGCTAATTATACTGACAAATATTAAACATGGACCCCAGATTTGGCATATAATTGGGGTTAGAGTAGCATATGAGTGGGAGTAAGGGTGGCACTTTTGCTAGAAAAAGGCGAGACAGAGTGAGGGAAAGGGAAGAGAAAATGTCTGCATGCTTGAGTGAGTGAAAAAACACCTGTAACGTAACAATTTTCCTTTAACATCTCGGCTATAGCAGCTCCGCCCATTCCTTCCATCCAATTATCTTGCAGGTTCAGCCTCAGTATTGAAGTGTTGGTTACCAGGGGAACTGCCAGTGCTTTGGTGCCCTGCAAACACACAACCAACCCCCCCCCACCTCAAAGTGAAATTCTTCTGTTTGTTCACTGCAGCATATTTTCTTATCTGTATTCCAGTTAAAAGTGCAGATGTACTGATGCAGGTGGGCAGAAAGCGAAAGAGAGCGAGAGGGGAATATTAAACCTGTGTGAGACAAATGAAGCAGAAGGGAGCTGTGTGGAGGCGTGGGTCAGAAATGAAGCTCGCAGAACATGAAAATTATAGTTTCTAGCACGGCTAATGAGAAAGTTGGCTGCACGAAGCCCCATGTTAACTTGATCTTTAAAAAGAAGAGCAGAAACAGCCCCATCAGAAGATAGTGTGTTTAAACGCATGCAGAGTATATTTCTCTAAGATGTTAGAAGACCATTATCTGCACTTAGTTGCCTTACTTCTAATCTCTGTGATTGACATGTGAAGACTGATTTAAAATCCAATTTAATATGTCTGAATGATGTTCTTAAAGCTGAAACCACGGGAAATGGCTTGTTAAGAAATGGATTTACATTTACCACTTTCATTTACAGCGTTATGGACCAGTGGAAGCCTGTGGAAATGTCAAATTGTGTTGCTAAGAGCTCAATCCGAGATGTACAACCACAGACTTACATTAATTTACTGTTAAAAAGATATCGTGAATGACTTGTTGGCTAGGATTAGGCTATATAGGGTTTAAGTGTAAAAGAAAATTTGTGTGCATGCTTTATACATGTGTGCACTTTATATGATCCATTAATTACAGACAACACAAATTTCCTGTTTGATCTAAACCTGCCAGCAGCATATGTATATGTCTGTGTACTGTTTATTTGGGCTTATTTGAGAGCTAAAACATGTAGAATCAATATTGACATTGTGTCTAATGCTCAAGACCAAGGGCCAGATAATAAAGTACTTTTATTACACAGCATTAGCTGTCATTTAGGATCAAAAATAAGAACGTTCTCCCAGAGATTAATTACATTTTAGATATAGCTGCATAATGAGCTCTCTCTGAGTATAAATCAATGCCAGCAGCTTTCCCTCTCTTCAAAGGCACGAAGGACTCTCCACTTGAATGTGTACTGGTAAACTCTTTATAATGGACTAGAGTAAAAGTGTACTGCAAAGATATGTACTGTACATGCATGATCCATTTTGTCCCAACTTTGTTTTGATTAGTTCCCCTGGAGGTGAATGTGACTTTGAATTAATGAATCATCCGCTGATCAAAGGTTTGGGCCAATCTGAAATAGCACTAGAGAGACAAAAAAAGATATTTTTCAAATATGTTCATGTTCAATATGAATACCTTCCCCCAGGTGAAACTGAAGGCCATTTGGGAGCAGCAGAAACAAGTTGAGCACAAAATTGATATACAATCAACTTTGTGATATGAACTTGTTAGCAAACAGATGCTTGTTTACACATCTGGAAGGTACAGAGCAACCTTCTTATTCATTTGGAGTCATGCTTCTGGCTACCTTGCAGAAGTAAATCCAATATTCCCTCTCTTTTAGCTTTGTTTTTGAGCTCTATCATTCCTAAAGGAAAACATCTGGCTCTTCCCCAGGTATGACCTAACTTTATGTCTGTGCTGTTTGGTGCTGACTAGGGGTACAGGGAGTTTAACAGAAAACAGTGACTAGCTGCAACTGCAACTGATGCTGTAAGAGCAATGAGCGGGAAACAAAACAGTAAAGTTGGCGGACAGCTAAACAATGAGCTGACACTCACTATAAATCTACGTACAAGCAACCATTTTCACATTTTCACATAGTCATATATATATATAATATGTTAATATTAACTTTTACTATAGCCACCAATGAACACATTAGAAGTGTGTTTTTTCACTAAAGGAATGAACTGGCCACAGATGGCAGATCAGTGCCTGCAGATGGAATTAGATAAATAGAAGAAAATAATAATAATAAATGTCTGGACTGAAAAAAGATAAATACATAAAAGACCAGCCCTTACTCTCCACGAAGACTACCCTCCCTTCAGCCAAAAGAACAAAAATACATAAATGTCCCCTAATAATTTTCATACAATCCCCAACTTATGATTAAAGTACCTTAGGCCCCAGACCACGATGCATCATGGACAGCTCACTATTTTGCATGCGCCGCAGGAAGTAGGAGGCAGGTACCACCTGTAACGCTGCACACGCCTCCATGTAGCACGTCTGCCCCGTCGGATCATAGGCCTCCCTCTCATCTGCAACATTAATAAAGACACTAGCTGTTTGAATTGTTCGCTATCAATACTCTTTGTAAAAGGAGAGATGTGGCACTTTCCCTCGGAGGAGGATCTTTTGAATGTGATATTGATAACTCTCTTGTGACTGATTTCGCCCTGTCAGGGGAACTCATTCACACCAGATGGTTTTCACTTCTGTTGAAAAGGAAGCCTGACAAAGACTGAAATGAAATCATTAAGATGTAGAACAGAGCTTCACATGTGTGGGCAGGCACATGTAGGAGTTACTGTTTTGTCTTGTTTTTCTCTCCTGAAATTATTTAGTGATTGAGACGATGGAAAGGGAGAAGGGAAGAGATTAACAGATGGGATGGCAGGAGGGTTTTGCCTTATCAATGTCTGTTCTTGAGATCAAGACTCACTGTCATGATACTTTGTACTGCTGGAGCCTGGTATAAAACATTATTTCAGACAGAAAATAACAGGATGAAAATTGGTTCATTTATCACCAAGCCATTTCCACACCTTTTTATTTCATAAGCGGGAACATCACACCCTTTTTCATAAAATGTAATAACTTTCCCACCCTACTTATCTCCCCTCTTTACCTCTGAGCTCCAAATCTGTGTCATAGTCCTCATCAGAGATCACACACTCTACTTCTCCCAGCTCCTCCTCTTCATTCTCCTCCTCCTCCTCTTCACCCTCTCTTTCACCTCTGTCTAGCACATTCCCTTCAGGACACGAGCGTTGGTCCTTTGGCCCACGCATGTCGACCTCGGTCCCTCGCACTCTCTGCTGGGTGGAGAATGAAAAAGTAAGACATCATGACTCCTCAAAACTGGCTGTTGTTGGCAGCCTGGGTGAGGAGATTTGATGAATTTCCTGCCAGGATAATACAACTGATACATCCACTTTTTGACAACTGAGTCTATCAATGTGGATGTATCCCTTTTGTCCTCCCAGTCTAGTTACCTTTCCTTCTATGTGTTTATCCCACAACCCCAGAGGCTGTTTAAGCAGTCTTTCACTCCCTTTATGTCTAGGGGTATGGCACAGTCATTTCTCATGTGTTGTTGTTTGTTATCTTCAGGACTAAACAGACTACTCAGAAATACCATTATTTGGCATGTGAGTGGTACTGCACAATCTAAGGCACTTTTTGTGTGGACATCCAAAATGTTTATTTAAAAATGTGCTGCTTTCATAAGGTATTTCTTACATTTACAGTAGAGCGAGCAGCCCTGTGATTAGACTAGATGAATGACATGAGTCCCCTCTGTTAAATAAATTCAAGCACGTACACAGGTCAAAAGAGCAATCTATAAAAAGAAATTAGCAGGTCTTTAGCCTGTATTTATGAGCGCTTTCTTCCCCTGTCCATTGTCAATTGAAAGTGCTCAGACGTGTCTAGAGATGGTGTTATGGTTAACTTATGATCACCATTTCTAAAGCTAAATATTCTTTTGCAGATCAATAACATGCTTTGAATTCTCACCAAGTCCCTCTATGTTTAATTCACAATTTTTTTTGTTTGCACACTTGGCCGGATGGTCAGCTTCCTACCTCTCCCAGCTGCAGCTTCTCACTTTGTGTCTCTGCGGCACCGTCTTCCAGCACAGAAGGCAACAGAGTCTCCTTGGCCAACTTCTTCCCAAGAACCATAACTTCCACGCAGAATAATGATGATAGAGCTACTGAGGAAATTATATTTTGCTACCTTTAACAATATTTTTTTTTGCTTCTTTTCAGAATTAATTTGGTGTTAAAATGTCTGTGCAGTTAGTAAAATCACTGTACTGCATTTGACCTGCAGGTAGAATGTTCAGTGCTCATGCAACCTATCTTGCTTAATAGGAGGGTCAAACTCTTTGGGCTAATTAGAAAGGCCACTTCACTTCCTGACAGCCATTCACCATGCAGGGTACTTGTGCAATGTTTGGATGGCTTAATAAGTTGACACGTTTCCATGGCGCTGAGAGGCATCTCTGTGCTCTGAGTGCAGACACTCTGAGCCATGACAACCAGCACTTACAGAGGCAGGAAGAGGAGGTGAAGCAGGAAAAAAAATTTTGTATCAACATCTAAATCTGACCATCAAACTAAAACGCTTTGACCTTAAACAAGTTCTACTGCAGGAATAAACCTTTCCAGTCAAGCTTCTTTCTTATATAAACAAGAAAAACAAACCAAACAACTGTGTTGGCATATTCTGTAAAGGTTTCTCTTTATTTGTAAGTAAATGCAAAGTCCTTGCAGTTGATGCATTAAAATGGAATACCTTCAATCCATTACACAACAAAGGTCATTATAGCAGAGGCTGATTGGATCAGAGTTGTTAATAGCAGCAGCAGCAATATGCAAACACAGAAAAAGAAACCCCTCAAGAATTTTTTTCCACCGTACAAAGTCCTGTGAGAAAGGTCGGACATCCTCACAATACAGTCTCACTGACTGACACAGTGCTGGTAAATAAACAGAGCTTTTAAAATATGAACAAGAGAGAGAAGATTACTATGCATTTATTTAATGCTGCTGTTTTATTCCCATACCTAAAGGATATGAGAGAGTATAGAATTAGGCCTTTTTTGTTTTGTTAAATCAAGAAGAATCATAGTGCTCATTTATGTAATCAAAATACATTCTTAGAAAAGATTGAAGTGGTCCTTTTTTATATTTTATACTAGGTCTTTGAATATATAATCAACCTGTATAGAAGCTTTATGGTGTATCATTTGTTTTCCTGCTGCACATTTCACATCATAGACATTTTCTTGACGGCTCTCATTCCAACTAAACCAAAATCTGTTCAAACAAGTTATACAGAGGAGACATTCATTCAGAATCCAAGAATCCAAGAGTGGGGACATGGGGAATCACCCATTTTCTCGAGGCAGTAAAAATATTTTATTCACAAAAAATAAAATATAAAAAAAATAAACAAGAAACCACACATATTATCAGCAGCTGTGAAGGATGTTTGAAAATCACATTGAAATTTGCTATTCATGCTAACAGTTATCTTTAATTTTAATCTAAGACAAACAAAAGGGAACACATTGTTGCCACAAGTTACTGTAGAGTGGGTGATCAATTAACAATGTGGCACCTACAGGAATTATATATTCAAATTACAACCCTGATTCATTGGAAAGCAGCAAATGACCACAGCGGTAGCGTGATTGCCTCGTCCTTGAAAAACGTCACTGGAACTGTTCACCATAGAACTGAACTGCTGAGATCAAAACAAAAAGCCATGTGGGCAGTTTCTTGTTACCAAAACACCGTCTGTAAGATTTGCAGGCTTGTGTGGCTCACAGAGCAACAAATTCATGCTTATTTTAAAATCTAACCAGTTTGACAAGGTAACAGACAACAAGCAGAATAATCATGTAAAAACTTACACCTGAGCACATGCATGATTTACACCCACTCATATAGAGATGCGCACACTTAGGATTTCTATGGGACACACACACACACACACACACACACACATACACACGCATGCTGATGCTACTGAGCAGGTGTCAGGTCACAGTGAAAGGGTGGCGTGTGAGCCGCAGGGTTGCGCACAATCATGCAGAGAGACGAAAGAAAGAAAGAATGTGCTGTATGTAGGCAGATAGTTAATATGTAGGCTAAGGCATGAGGCAGAGGAGTTATGATGCTGATAAATGCAAATTTTAAAAGCTCTATAGTTGTCACATATGGTCCGGGCAGCACATAGTGCTAAAATGATTTTTTTGCTTTACTTAACAATGTTTTGTAACAGAGATATTTCATTTTTAAAGGAATAGTTTGACTGAGTAAAGTAAGAGAAAATCAATACCGCTATCATGTTTGTATGGTAAACATGACACTACAGCCAAAGGCCTTAGCTTAGTATAAAGACTGGAAACTGAGAAAACAGTTAGCTAAATCCCAAAATAACCACATTTTTCTACAAGCACCTCCTAAGCTCAATAATAAAAAACATTTTTTGCGGGAGTGATGACTTCCTGCTTCCACTCAAGTAAAAGTCTCCCGTAAAACCAAAAACAAGAAAGAGAATAAAGCATATTTCCCCAAAAACCTTTAACTTACAGTATTAACTACAGCTTTAATCATTAAATATACGTAAATATCATCTACATATCAAGAAATCATGTTTCAAAACATTGTCCTTCCACCATGATTATATGATTTGACATGATTTTTTCTTTATTATAGTCAACACATTAATACTTAAAATCTGAGAGCCCTGAAAGATGTTTAAAGATATTTTTATTTGTCATTAAATTTTAGTCAAATATGTCAAATATGTCACTCAGATTCAGACTTCTTGCTCATTCCTATGCAGCCACTGTAAGGTTGGGAAAGCACCAGCTGGGACACACATTACGATGCTAGGGAGAGAATGGACAGGCCACTGGAACAGAGGCTGATGCATTCTGATGGACTGCCAGTGAATAGCGAGATAATAGGTTAGTTGAGGCAGTGACAGAATCGCTGTTTTCATAATTCAGGGTGATCTGTCAACACATGTGCACACAGAAAATCTGCCTTTCGTTTTTCTATCTGTATGCCTGTACATCTTTCAATTATCTCTCCCCCTTGAACTTTGATTTAAAAAAAACAATAGCCAAAATAGATTTGACCAGCCCTGATTCTTTTCTGAAACCTAAACTCGACTTAATTCATATTTCAGAAATGTCTATGAGTTGTCGTCAATGCCACACTTTTCCTCGTAAATATAAAACCTCAATAAAAGCTTTGTAACTAACAATAACACAGAGTATATTATATTTCTTGAGTATATTCTCATCTATATTCTTGTCTTGGTCATGCATTCACAATGAGGCAGGTCATTACACTAGGTGCACACAATATGAATCAAAATGGAACAATTTATAATTTTTTTGGAAGTATCATCAACAAGCAAAACAGATTCTCAGAGAACAGAACATTTCCAATTTGCTACAGACAAAATCGCAGAGCCCAACAGAAACATTAAAGTGGTATAAAAAAAAAAGAAAGAAACCCTTTTTTTTAACAGTACAAAATGTGGCACAGTATTTTATAACCAGCTTTGCTGTGTCCTCCAGACTGGTTGATGTCAGAAAGCCCCCGATCCAAGGACCTACGAGCAGAAAACCCTGAGAGAGAAGACAGAAGGAGAGACAGAAAGACAGACCGAGAGAGCAACAGAGACATGGAAATAGAGATGTTACAGTCATTACTCATCCAGCGAACAGGGGCTTTGATGGCCAAATGTGAAATTCAAGTGACAATCTACACAGGAGCCATCGTCTGTGATGCATTATGTTGATGCTTAATGAGCCATAGTGGATATGTAGGGCTCTTGTTTTGCTCTCATGGCAAGGGCGTATGAAGTATCTAATCTTGAATGGGCACAAATGACGATAGAAACAAAAACAGAAATGGAACAGACCCACTCGCTTTCACTCTAATCCTGTTAGTTTAAAGGCCCTTCTCCACGGGTTTCTATGGTTACCCACTCTGTTTTCATCTGAAACTAAGGGTGATAACACATCGGCGTTGCCAACAACTACAGGTTGGAGATTGGAGTTGGACTACTTATACAAACGTCTCGTGGCGATAGAGCTGCTCTAGTAATCTCACTGGCTGAGATGAATCTAAAAGAGTTGTGCCAAAAACTGTACGTGATATAAGCTTACCAGCTGGCAAATTTGAGTGGCGAAGAAGAATTATTGGTAAAAATAAAAAATCAACACATCAGTATTCACCTTATTCCTCATACAAGATACACGTGGACTTAATTGTTCCATCAATAAGTCAACATGATGAGACCATGTTAGCCTGTTATTAAAAAAAATGCCCAAATACTTGTATGTGTTCATCCTTTCTACTACTGAATGTTTGATTTCCGCTGTCTCAGCTGTCATCAATTACTAATTCTTTAGTTTTCTTGACATTGAGTTCTAGTAAATGAGTGTTATACAATTATCAACAAAAGCTCTCATTTTGATTCAAAAGTTTCATTTTCAATTAACCCGATAAGCACTGTGTCGTCAGCAAATTTAACAACTTGTTTATCATGATCTTGTCTCACTTAACGTTAGAGTTCAGCTTAACAAATTGAGACCTGGTCTCTAAGAAATTTAGATTAATATAGATAAATACACATGGAACCTTCATCATTAAAAGCTTTTTTACAATCATGTGTGGTTGTATCATGTGGAATGCTAAGCTAAAATCAGAGCATTCTCACACACCATCCCTCTGCATCAAGGTAAGCATAGACACAGTACAGTTTCAAGACAATAGCGTCCTCTGCCCCTCCCTCCCTTTCTGATACGCAAATTGGCAGGGGTCAAGATAATGCTCCACATGAGGCTTCAGACTATTTAACATGATTTTACGGTTTCCATTTTAGGTACTGGTATTATGCAAAATTGTTCCATAAATCAGGTGATACTTTCTCTCACACTATGAGAGAAACAATAATTAGATATACTTGAAAAAATGCTTGCTAACTGAGAAAGCACAGCCACAAAACCACAACATTGGTCCCTGGTGGCCAGTTAGCTGAGTTGGTAGAGCAGGTGCACATATATAGAGGTTTACGCCTCGACACAAAGGCCGCGGGTTTGACCCTTTCATGTCTTCATCTGTCCTGTGGAAATAAAGGCCTAAAATGCCCAAAAAAATAATCTTGGTCCCTTGACCAACACTTCACGGCAATGCCTCTCATGACCTAATAGAATAATTAAAAAATCGATTGACACAAATTGATGCCAATATTTATGACTCAGAGGATTTGTCCTACTGTTTCTGGTGACCCTTTGAACTTTACTTTAATACCAATCAATACTTTAATACCAATCAAACGTCAACCAAAATCTTAATTTCTAGAAATGTCAAAATCTACTAGGCAGGTTCCTATAACATTTACTGCTGTTGTCTTTTGTGCTATGCCAAAGCCTAAATGTCAACAATGCACACAGGATATCTCACACTAAGAATATTGCCATGAAATTTACTAAGCACATCCATATTGGCAAATGGACAATAGAGAAAGGTGGAAATTAAAGGTACAAACCACTTACTCATCTGAGTCCTTTTTGCTCTCCTCAATGTAGGCTATGGACTCTGAACGAAGCCGGTTGGTGACCTCATAGGTGCGTAGGGTGACGCCAAAGATGTCCTCATGGTAGCGATTCTCATCCTGGATACGGAGGGATAGTGGAAGTAGCAAGAAAAGGGGAAGAAAACGTGAGATGGAGATTGTTTTGTATATTGTTTAACAGTGAATGACTTTGGAGCTTTCCCTTTGCGGTACATTCTTTTGGTTTGTGTATTATGGGTCTTTTATCTATTCTTACACTCTAAAGTGATTAGACTATGCATTATGATTAAACATTTGTAGATGACCAGAAGCAGCCCGACTGTGTTTACATGCCTGCAATCATTGCATTTGACAAATTCACAGAACAGTACTGCAAAAAAACTCTTTAGTCCATTTGCATTCTACACAGGTAAGTGTGTTAATAGTGGGCTTTGTAACTCATGCCATTCTTGTTTTTATAGTCTTTTTACCCATGACTTCACAAATTAAAATAAGCCAGTGGCGGTGTTTTTTTAACCTTCATTTTTACAGGAAATAATGACTCAACACAACTTTTGTTTTTCGGTTATTCCATGCTCAGTCCACACTCAGTTATATACATTCATGTGGAAAAGCTGCCCTGTTAAGGGCATATCTGCAATGGTGGAGGGCACTTAATATTCACTATTTTCACAGCTCAACTTGTGACCCTGACACTACCATCATTTCCGAGCTGTTCAATGGGCTTTCATACTGAGCGACGATGTTGCCCTCTCTCTTACCCGCAGCTTGCTGATGAAAAAGCCAGCATCCTCCAGGGTCATGTTGGCCTGCTGCTTGATGATTTGCTGGACAGTCTTGAGAACATCCCCAGCCATTGTAACATCCCCGCACACATAGATGTGTCCTCCCTCCTCCCTCAGGCACTGGTACACCGTCTCTGACAGCTGCTCACGCAGTACATCCTGTACATATTTCTGATAGAGAGGCAGAGAAGGAATGATGAGTGTGCATGAAGAAGTCCAGTGGGAAAAAGGTAGGAAAGAAAAACAATGTAAAACAATCAGAAGATACTCTACATTCTGTATATTTCACTCTTTTTAAACTCAGCTATTGAACATCATTGCTACAAATAACAGAACAAACAAAGCAAGAATCATTCAGAACAAGAAGACTGTAAAAACAAAACAAATGCTTATTTTTTTACCTGAAAAACAACTGTAGAAAATCATCAAATGAAAACACATTATGTCAACTGGAGTGAGCTTACTTCAGAATACACCCACAGCTGTTTTATTCTCTACTCTGTGATTGCATTTCAAACCCACACAGCAGTCCAATGAGTTGTGATAGGCAAACTCATCCACAGCTATGGAGAGTTTAGCGCTTATACCTTTGGTTTGCCGGGTTCTCTGGAATATGCCGTGTAGAGCTCCTTAAACGCTTCTTTGTTCTTGGCCTGGATGGTCTCCTCCTTGTAGATGTGGTCCATCTCAGACTGCCGACAACCAAACACCAGGATCATGGGACACGACTTAATTCCTAAAAGGGGACGGGCAGAGTTACTTTGTTGCTCTGAATGGTGTTGTAGAAGTGAGTTTGCTGTTTTGTGTATTATCTAAATCTCTAACAGGGATTTGATATTATTACTTTTCAGGGAATAATATAGTTTTCTTAGAGGTGCATATGACAGCACTGTGGTGGTGATGGCGCAGTGGATATGACACATGCCTTTGGTGTAGGAGATCTGGGTGTGTATTCCCACTGCAATACATCAACCAATATGTGTGTGATAAAAGTGTCGGATAAATGACAGGTAATGTAATGTAAAAAAGCATTTTAACATGAAGAGTAAATGTTTCAGCTTATCCTGGATATTCTTAAAATCAGCCATCAAATTTCAGAGATTACATCTGCAGCAGAATCCACTGCAAGTGCTCTATTTTATATAAAAGGTAGAAATAAATGCATTTCTAAGGCAGGGGTTCTCAACCTTTTCGAGTCACGAACCCCAGAACAATGAGGCTGGTGTTCGCGACCCCCCTTGACAGTGAGAGAAAGAGAGCTGCAAACCATTGAAACAGCCGTTTCTACACGCCTCTCCTTTGCTGATTTTGAGTGATTTTTAAAATAATGCTCTGATTAATACACAAAGGTTTTGCTTCAATGACTTTTGCTTCAATGGCTTTAATGATAAGTTTAGTTTTAGCAGCTAACCCCCAACCTTGTCCAAGTGCTACAGGCTCTATGGACTTTTGATACGTTTGTGAATTTTTCCCTTCTCCTGACCCTGCCATCAGACTCCTTTCTGTGTTACAGGTGCTCCTGATTTACAAATGAAGCTCTGAATATTCCACATGAAATGAACCAAACTTACACAGTAATGTAAAAAACAATTCCCCAGTCTAGAATATGTTATTTAATTTTTTTTTTCCCCAACTATTTGGCGACCCCAGAAATGATCTTGCGACCCCATTAGGTGTCCTGACCCCCAGGTTGAGAAGCCCTGCTCTAAGGAAGGAGGAAAAAAAACAACCGTCATGTAGTCTCTGTTGCCAGAAGCTTCTGAATGGGGCAATTCCTGTTCCTGGTCCCACCAGAATACAAGGTGCTTGGTTGTCTTTGGGAAGATGGAACGATGGTGCGCTAAAGTAATTAAATAGACAAAAAAAATATATATATGTATATCAATGATCACAAAGCTTATGAAATTTACTTATGACAATAGTTTAAGAAATTACGCTTATTCGCTTTCTTGCCAAGAGTTAGTGTGCTGCTATTCTTGCATTGCAAAGCACCGGTGCCTCTGCAAAATAGCCTCGGGAAGGGACTTGTTGGTCGAACACGTGTACTTTCAAAGGTTGTTTTAGTCGTGCAACAGAAAACTCAGATTGGACAGATAGTCTAACTAGCTGTCTCAATTCACTCTACAGATATCCAAGGTACAGTTAACCATAGTCCTCATAAATCCACAGGGAGTTTAAAATAACAAAACAAAGAAAGCGGAAGGTAACGGGCATTGGCAAAAGTACATGCATCCGGCAGAATTTCCTGTGGCACCGGAGCAATCCCGGAAGTGGAACGTTGAGGATAACGTAGCTAACGTAGCTTATCATAACTTGCACACTAAAAATACTTAGTTTTAAGTGTATAGCGTAGACAACGCGGATGACCCCCTAAAAAAAAACCTGCGGAATCTTGACTACAAAGCCGAAAGGGGAGGGACCAGGGACGTTGACGCTTCTCCTGGATTTCACAACCGAGCTTATTGGCGGCCAGATGGCAACTCGTTTGGAATATGATCTTGAATTTTACAAAAATGGTTCACCAAAATGTGTTTCTGAAAACATTTTAAGCGAGAAACAGGCCACACAGTTGCTGAATCTGTCTGTTTTTTTTGATTGACAAAGGTCATTTTAATAGTGTTGATAGTGTTTTAGCGTAAGCGTTCCTTTTGGGACAATACTAACCATCGAAAGTGGGCCCTACGGCAGTAAGTCTGTAGTGCACATTAGCAGTATGCTGACAGAAGTATGCAGAATGAGACAGCCAAAGACTGGAAACAGCTACTCCGGCTCTGTTGAACAGTAGTCTTGTTATGCCAGACCAATCTCCACAGCGCTTTGTTTCAGTGCAGGAGTATGGTCTGGCTGCATGAGTTAACATCTGGTATAAGGGTAAAAAACAATCTTGTCTCTTTGTATTTTTATTTAAACCAATCACAATCATCTAATGTGGGGATCTTTCTTGGTACGCAACCAGCGGATACTCGAGGAAGTTACTGGTCCTAACCTAGTAATAGTCTGGCACATAACCCCTGGTAAAATGGAGATTTTACATTTTTACTTAGTTTTTTTTTTCAGATTCAACATGTTAATTAGTGAGATTTAGAGGTGGGCAGATGTTTCCTTTGGACGGCGCAAGGCTAGCTGTTTCCCTATTTCCTGTCTTTATGCTAAGCTAACTGCTCGATATTTAGCATGCAGACATAAGAGTGGTATCAATCTTTTGGCAAGAAGGCAGGTTGGTTTATTTCCCCAAAATGTCAAACTTTTCTTTTAACGTTCTACAAAATTCCTTATTTAAACATTGTGAAATTTACCCTCGGACAAAACATGGCACCATCTCTCCCATCTCTATCCTGTTGAGCCACGACGAACACACTCCATGGTGGATAGGTCCCGCTCCATCTGAAAAGAATAATCATTACTAAGGAAGCACATTACCTTTCTTCTCTTCACTTTTCACCTCCCCAACACGAGAAGAGTGGCCCCTTTAACACGGCTTCCAAGACTAGGGCCATTTCTCACTCGCTCTCTCGAAAGGGAAATTACAGTAATTTAACCGTTGCCTTTACAATCATACTAATATGTTTGCACAAGTAAACATTACACTTGTGAGAGAACATTAGCATCTGGTAATGGTTGCTGCCTACTTGACAGGCTGAGAGTATCAACACAGAGTATAGATGCTAATTGCATAGGTGGAAATATAAGAGCCTTGTGATGTACTATGCACTAACACTAAACACTAGAATCTAAACCTGACTAGGTAATGCATTTTATACTTTATATTTTACTGTTAGACTGGTATACCTGCAATGTTTTCTCTCATTTGTGTGTCCATATCTCCAAATAAAATCGGTTTGCAGATATAGAATCTTCCTGAGGAGTTTCTAAAGCTATATTTCTTGTAATTACAGTCGTGGTCTGGTTGCCCTATGAAGCACACATGCTTTCCAAGATAACTTCCAATCAATTTTTTTTGAGCCATTGGAGGGTTCTCAGAGAAGCTGAGTCATTAGACTTTTCAAGTGCAACCTTGAAAGAGACACAGCACAGTGCCTTTTATCCATGGCATAAACTGAACTGAGGGACAAATATATATAGTATACATGCACTCCGCAGTACTTTTTAAGTAATAACTTACTGCTTAATACAGTCTACTAGAAACCACAAGGTATGGTAGAGTTTATTTTGCGTTTTTACTGAAATGTCAAGAAAGTGGCCTTACAAAATGCCAGGGAAAAAGAGAGACCAATTTCAGACCCTCAAAAGCCTAATGGGAGTTTAAACTTCATCCCTGCAGTCAGCAGAAAATACCAAACCACCTGCAGCTAAACCCACACAGCCTTAAAAACCTTGGACAGACATTAGCTAATGCTCAGAGAGCTCCAAATGAGTAGCAGATCCTAACCTCTGGTACGGTAAGAGACCACAGCGACGGTAAGGTGGACCTCTCCTGGGTACAGGTCTGGAGAGGAGCTGATAGAGTAGTAGCGAGGCTGCAACAGGGGCAGCTGAGTGAGCAGCAGAGTGGAGGACATCTGGATGGAGGGGAACTCCTCTAGCACCTCCACCAGTGTTGGATTATTGTACCACTTCCACTCCTCATACTCCTGCGAGCCCTGGGATGTCACAGAGAAAGACAAGGTGGAATAAAATATGTATTAGATTTTAGGTAAGTTGTTGAATTGTTTTCCTAATTAAGACAGCAAAGTAACACACAGCATTCTGGTATAGGAGAAAAAGGTTTACTGGTTCATTGGCATTTCTTTAAATCAATCATAATCGTCTTCGGCAGCACTAAGCGCCCCACGGAGCAATCGTCTCCGCAAAATAGCCTTGGAAAGGGACTTGTTTTGATGGAACATGTGTACGTTCAAAGATTATTTTAGTCGTGCAACAGAAAACTCAGATTGGACAGATAGTCTAACTAGCTGTCTGGATTTACTCAGCAGAGATCTGAGGAACAGTTAATCATACTAGTCCTCATAAATCCACCGGAGTTTAAAATGCCAACACAAAGAAAGCCCACAGGTAACGGACATTAGGCTGAAATGAGGGACCCACAAATAGAGCCGTTGTCCATTCACTGCTGTTTGTCATCAACATTTGGATGTGATGAATTTGGAGCTCTGCCACCAGGCTAAAAATGTTGATATGTTCCCAACTTTTAAGTTATTCACAAGCTGCTAATAAGAAACACAGTGCATATTAAGAAGCCCAGTGTGATCTGGGTCTGAAGTATTGTTTGAACCTATGTATGTCAGCAGAATTCTAACAGTGAAAGTACTTTTGGTAGTGAATTTTCCAACCTTGATACACAGTTGGGTTTGTGGGGCTTTTTAAGGACTGATATAGTTTGTTTATTTGAGATACTGTAAATTAATTTGTAAACAAATTTTTGTTTTATCAATTTTTCTTTCATGCAAAACAGAACACAATAATAAAACAAACATGATTTTGATTGACTGTTTCATTGAATGCTTGCAAAGCTGGAAAGATAATTACAAAAGTCTGAAAACCTCTGCATTTTGTCGTAACTAGGCTTGAAATTTAGGGCATGTAAAAATAAAAATGATCTGCAGTACTGATTCTACTGTACTGTGTTTTTTTCTGAATTCAGATGCCTTCCTTCTTTTCTTGCTTTGGTGACAATGATTCGATGTATGAGCATACAGAATGAGTCACTGCTTGGCCTCAGCCAGCCTTTTCCACACATTGATAAAAACGGAGAGTGAATTGTGGGAGGCACTGCAAGGGGGGAATGGCTCTGGGTTGGAACGATCAACGGATTTAATTTGGCGCCAGCTCATTCCTGCTGTACATATTTCCGTCAGTGCAAAGTGCATCAAATTGGCTTTCAGACACAGAAAACGATCTCCCTCCTTTTTGATGACAAACGTGATGAATGTGTTGGTTATTGTTGTGCTGAAAACACATGGTGACTTTTTTGGAGAACTGTGCTTTGAAAAATGTTCTAATCAAAAGTGAAAAAAATAGCTGCATAGGTTTGGCTCTATAGAAAAAAATAGAGAGCTTATTTTTGGATGAAGCCTACGCACATACATCTCAAATCCCCTGTGTCTCTGGTCACCAACCAAGCTTAGCGCTCAGTGCAGTTTAATATGTGTAAAGGTCAGTGTTAATAATGCTTATGCCAAGAGTGAATTTACCTTACTGAGGATCTCTAGTTTCTTTTTCTGTTTGTCATTGGTTGCCAGAGCAGCAAACTGCTGCAGCAGCACAGGGCTCGGTGGGGTGGTGATGTCCAGGAAGTACTGGAAGGCCTGGTTGATGGTGCAGGGAGGGATACGAGTCTCATTTGTCCAGTTACTGATTACACCTGTAGAAAGGAAGAAGGTTAAGGCTGCATTCATTCAGATTTTATATTTCAGTAGATCAAATGACTATGTGTAACATGAAAACGCTTGTGGTGATAAACCCACAGATAATTATCACCCAACTCTGAAGTTCCACTAAACTCTACAAAGTGCTTTAGCTTCTTTTAGCTTTTTCTTTAGTTTTTTTCCGGCCTGCATCAACCACATACAGGCAACTGTTTACTGTGAAAAAGCTAGCACCGGACGACCCACAGGCAATGCTATTACACACTGTAGGTAGTGTAGATCTGTTCATGTGTAATCATGTCATACAGTAGCTTATATACGTATGGCCAAGCCTATGCTATACTGTGTTATCAAGAATTCATTACCTGTTAATACACACATTTCAGATGCTTTCTATGATAACTTAAAATTGTTAATAAACAAGTAAAAACAGCCTCAAATTTGCTTATTACAGGTTATTACAAACTATTTATTTGGTCCCTAAAAAGCTTACACATGCTTTTGCACATACATTTTAGATTTAGGGTTGAATTAAAAAGTTACTCTTAAAAACAGTTTCAGAGCAGTTTTGCTCAATTCAGAAGACTCCTGGGACACATTATCCATGCAGACAATCTATTCTGGTGTGACAGGAGAAAGCATTTCATAGACGAAGGCAGGAAGTTCAATAAGCCATCACCAAGAATGGTTTTATATGTCAAGGTAAAGGTTGAAATACTGTGTTTAAGAAACACCTTGCTTCACAGTCACAGTGAAACTCATACTGATGGCACCCAGTGTACATTAAACCTGTTAATAATAATATGCAGTTTCACTGACACATATCTGGGCATAGATACCTTGCTTACGTGTGACTTTACGTTGTCTATTGCCTATACTTCACGTTTCTTATTCATGTTTTGATTTTGACATCATGCCCAGAAGCCACACTGCAACAGTCCTGGTCGCAAGCCTACAATATTGGTAAAGAAGTGTGACGTTGCTAATAGCATCACCCACCTAGGGCAGTGGTCCTCTCCTCAAGGAACTCCACTTTTACAATTTGATTGACAGGTGGAGCATCCTCCAGTTTATCTATGAGAGCTGTCACCAGGTCCTCGTGGTTGCCAGGGAAGATGCCCAGATGGTCGCCGGGCTGGTAGCTCAGCCTGTCGTGGTTGTTTGTGTGGAGCCGCACAAATATGGTGGAGCGACTATAAAAGAGATCAGAGGTTTAGGGAACAACTCTGCACCACTTTCACACACCAAACAGAAGAGTACATTAGAAATGGTAAACATTATTTAACAAGTTGCTCACATGTGTCAGTATATACTAACTTGGATTTGGGACTTTGCAAGTTTTGAGATTCTAGAAGCTTTGCTCCATACACTTTCTTCTTGTGGATACTGTAAAGAGCTGTTGGCAGACAGAAACAAAATTACATCACATATAGTTACTTTATTTAGTGACTGGTCTAAAACAAACTGTATATTTTTCATTTTAGGAAATATGCTTGTTTGAGCATGTTACAGGTGTTTCTTTTATTTTGTTCACCCCATACTGTATATATCATTGAGGGTAGGTTAGATAAAAGCTCTCTGTATGATGCAATACAGATCAAAAAGCACCACAAAATGCAACCTTCAAACTTATCATGAAGTTAAATAAACACCTCTATAAAACAGTTTCAACCCAAACCTCAGGTTTATTTGATTTATTGTGCTCCACATCTTACTATATTCTCCTCTATCATCTTTAATAATATTGCATGCTGCCCAGCATCCACACTCAATTCTTTATCTCATATAAAATACAATAATTTACCTTATTAATTTAAGCAAATTAGGTAACATAGCCACTGGTCTATTTCAGACCTGTTCCAATATTTTGGACACTAGAACTCAAGGTTTTGAAATGTCCATGCATTATCATTTTTCATTCCAAAAAATCTCAGCTATTGATCAATAACCTAACCACCCCTCCGCAGATGCACTATGGCCACTTTATGCTGTAGTGATTTTGAGCACTTATTTTCTCTTTTAACGTCAAGACGCCATCAACATTTCACTCATCACTCATTATTTACCTTCTGTGAGGGCCGGGGCCTCGGCTGTGTACGTCAGACGGAACTTGCTCTTCTTCCAGCTGCGGTCGTTGCTGATCAAGGAGTTGTTGGCCTTCTCGATGTTCACATCATCGCCAACACAGAACACGTCACAGGCCGCCTTCACATGTAACAACATGACCATTGGAAAGATCACGACCATTATTCAAAAACGCCCCTTCACACCAACACAGGAATAACAAAGGATTTGGAAAATGATCTCTTGCACTCTAAGCAGCAAAGCCTCCACCAGCAAGGCCATGTTGACACCTTCAATGCTGCTTTAACTGTTAGGGTTGTATTAAGTAAAGTCACTCATGTACTGTACTAAAGTACAACTGTGAGGTACTTATACTTTACATGAATTATTAAATTTTTTTGGTTACTTTATTTTTCTATTACACTATTAGTCTAATAAATATATTGTACTTTTTACTCCTACAGTTAATAGCTGCAGCATTAATGAATATACATGTTTATTATAATTGGAAATTATATAGTAATCATTAATCTGAAATTAGCTATATTGCGCAATGCATATTTTTTTACTTCATTTACTTTAAGTACATTTTTATGCTAATACATTTGTACTTTTACTTAAGTATTTTTTTCAAATACAGGATTTTTTCTTGTACTTGTTTTCTACACTGTGGTTTTGCTACTTTTACTTAAGTAAATGATCTGAGAACGTCCTCCACCACTGGTTTTGAAGGGGTGAGAGGGTTTCTGATATAATTCATGCTGTTGTGGTTGTGTAGATAACAGTGTGTGCATGGTGTGCCCATTCCAAGCACACCACTCCATTTTGACAAGATGAACAAAAACAATTCTAAAGTGCCCAAGAAAATTGAAAATTAGCTGACTGACTAACACTGGCGCATTTACATAAAATGTTGATTTATTTGCATTGTCCAAATCAAATAAATAAATCTAATCAGACCTTAAAAACCTTCTTGGCCCAGGTTCTGAATGACTCCTCCTGGCCACACAGCTCATCTCCTTCCCCCATGCGTAGGATGCGCTCCCCTCCCAGCTCTTCAAACAGCGTGTCCACAGCGTGGGCAAAGGCGCAGAAGTGTGGGTAGGCCCTGGAGCCAAGGCCAAACACTGAGAACCTAAACAGAGAAACACACACACACATGTGCACATATACAAGAAAACAGACAGACATGAAGAGGCAGTTAAAATAAATTGTCTTAAAAAAAGCACAACAGAAACACACATTTGTAAAGCACTGCCACCTAGTCCACATGAGAAGCTTGCTTTTTCAAGTATCACCAACTGTGTGCTTTTGGTTAGAAGGCAGATAGAGAATCTAAAGCAGAAAGGCCATCACCCTGCATTGCAGTTCACTCACTTCAACTTTGGGAAACATTTTAGTAGTTGATTTAGTCTCCTCTTCTTGAACTGGTCAGCATATTCTCCACTGCAATAAAATGTGTTAGTCTATTTTGAAATAAATGTTGACATCTTTTAACCTGCAAAAAAACTGTTTTACTTACTGCTCTGCACTTTTTATTAGTGTCACTTGGGCCTTCTCAGACACTTTAGGAAATAACTTTTCCAGAAATTGCTCTTAATCAATCTGTTGTTGAGTTCTGCTAAGATGTCTTATGCCTTGTTTATTGTGTTGTTGTTGTTGTTTTTGTACTTACAACCGCAAATGAAATATCCCCACCAGAGAAAATAAACAACTCTGAACTCGGTGTAGTTCAGAGTCCTTCGTTCAAGTATTTTCTTCAGAATGTTTATGACGGGTTTCTCTGGTTTTGTTTTGTTCACCTGACATTGGCGAGAGCTCCGGTACTCTCAAAGTTAATCTTGGCTTCGGGTTCGTCGCTAGAGGACTTGCGAGTGTCAGAGTAGGAGGACACGCTGTTGAAACGGACCTTGTAGCTCCTAAACAGGGGGCAGAAGCAGAGACATGGGATGCAAGAATATAAAAAAAAAAAATTAAGGAAAAAGATGATAACTGACATGCACAAATACAAAGACAGGCAGGTTGATGGATTAAACTCACTTTCTATCTTCTGTGTTGGATGTTGGGTGGCGCATCTCCATTAAGGCAGCTCCAAATTTCTAAAGTAACCAAATAAGGGCTGTTAGTAATCTGTGCATCTGCCCTGTGCTTAATTAACTGCAGTTGTATATATGACATACTGTACATACCTCTCCATTTTCAGGTGGATCACCATTGCCGAAAGTGCTGGTCACCACTAACACCAGCGTCTCATGCTCCAGGTCCACCATATCATATTCATCCATTGACATGACCTGCAAGGATCACAAAAAAGAACATAATGCAGAGTGAATCTTAGCCTCCTCTTACATGCTGTAGTCTTAATCCTGCTCTCAGAGACACGCACTCCACACCACAGATGACTTGAGCGTGTAAATTAAGGCTGCACACACAGCCGTTGGCAGAGGAGGAGGTTGTAATGACCACTTGGTCCTCGCTTCTAACAAGATAATATGCTGCTGCCACATAACAAGCATCCATGATGCATAACACTCAACGTGAACGTCTTTGTCTGCCACCGGACTCACTTGTGACAAACACACACACACACACACACACACACACACACACACACACACACACAGGCGTGAAGAGGAAACAGGCTTTAGCCCCAAGACAACGTAGATTTGCCCCAGGCGCTTGCATCTACCCTGCTATACATTTACAGACATCCACTCTTAGAGACACATCCACACACTTGCATGCACAAATCTCTTCTTGTATGATTGATCACACTGGGAAATAAGAAATGACCTGGAGCAAATGCAGTGTATGATTGAGAGCAGCATGTTTAGCATTTTTTTTCTCTATTTTTCTAAACCAATTTGTACAGCAAGGGGTGCTTCAGGATCTTGTCTTAATCTACTGCACTGCTCAACGCTTCGGTGGTTAAATCTTGCCTCCGACCCGCGGCACTTTACTGCATGAGAGAAGAAGACAAATGTGACAAAAGACACACTTTCTTCGTCTTCTACCCTCTCATCGCCTGTACTCAGCTGGCATCTGCTTGGCTTCGTCAGCCCCCGAGTGACAGAGGGCGAGGTCAAGGAATGATGTCTTTGAATTCCTGCTTTTTTCAATTAGACATCGGCACAATGACACTCGTGTCCAACTTTCAGATAAGATGATGCAAGGTAGGAGCAAGCGTACCTTTGCGTCAAAAGCGTGCTTGAAGATTTCACAGAGAGTTTTGGCATAATCTTGCGATTTGCCCGTCTCTGTGGCAAACAGTATGGTGGCTTTCACTCTCTTGGCCATGGCCTGGCCCATGAGCTTGGCTGAAAACTTCACAGCCCTGCAGAGGCAAAAAGGGGGACGGTAAGAATGAGATGCACAGAAAAACACCAGACAAGCAATTAAATCAACCAAAGACCACTGATTAGAGCGAACAGTTTGCCACATTTAATCCTCAACCATGACCAGAAGATTCCTTCATGTTGACATGTTGATAAAACATTTGTCATAAAGCATAGTGTGGTTCACTTCAGAATATGTCAAGGTAGGGGATGAATGACAATTGTGATTACCTAGCTTATCATCTCCTTGATGCAATATTATTAAATGCAGAACATAAGCATGCACAAGTGCATGCATTCACAAACAAAATACTGACAAAACTTTGATTACTCCCTGAGGGGTTGATTGAATAAATTTCACAGCTGAGTACACCAGCTTTGTTTCCCTGTGTCTTTACACATCCGACAGTAAATTATCTGTGACATTTCATGCAAATTTAACCTTGACACTATAAATGTAGGAAGAAGATAATAAGACAAACACATTTTCACAAAACAGTGTTTTCTTTTATAATTTCTGTATTAACACACTCACTTGGCAAGCTTCTTGAATCCGATGGCCCTTTTCTTTGTGGGCGTCCCATTGATTCCTTTCCACACATGGGTATTCCAGGGATCAGGCTTTTGCATATGGGACGAGAAATACAAGTTCAGTGGTTGTCTTTGTATAAGGTAAAACTTAATTTTGAGATACTGAGACATCATCTGTGGTACTCAGTGTATTTGAGGAGTGACTTGGTATAAATAATTTGATGTACACACTTTCCTTTTTAACATGCCTGGTCTACTTGTACTACCCGGTAATGATTTCCAACTTTAATTTACCTTAATAAGTGTGTTTTGTGTGCAAAAATCTTAATTTATAAAGTAACCTGTAATGAAAAATGTCTGAGTAATGAGGTGGAGTACAAAGTACAATATTTCTTTCTGAAATGTAGTGTAGTAGAAGTAGGAAGCAGCATGAAAAAAAGAAGTCAAGTACAAGTATCTCAAATTTGTTCTTAAGTACAGTACTGGAGTAAATGTACTTAGTCACATCCCACCACTGTTTATACCTCCCTCTCACCTGGTACTCAAAGGAAGGAGTGAGGCGGTAATTGAGCATTTCTTGGTGGAAAACCGGTGTGATACTCCCTGACATGGGAGGAACAATCCACACCCAGTCTCCAGGACAGCCACCTCGTACCCGGTACTCATTCTCCATGTGCTTCATGAAGGACTCTGTGGCTGAGTGATGGTCTACTATGGTCACTTTGCATGACTAACAATAGAGTACACAAACAAGAAGATCATGTTGGCACACACTTTAGTAATTACAATAGTTTAAGTATAGTATAGTAAAGTTAAGTAGTGATAGCATTAAAGTTTGAAAATGTAGTATTCTATATCAAAGTTGGGGTAATTTCACAACCAACTATGATATATTTTCAATCAATTACATAGCATATGCAGTTTTCCTTTAAAAAAGATGTACCAACCTGGAAGCTGTGGAGAACAGCAATGTTGATCTCCACCAGTGCCTTGTCTTTCCAAAGGGAGGAAGTCTTCCTGGTGTCTAAGGCCATCCTGTTAGCAACCTCCTACAAGATATGGAAGGTAATCTGAATATGACAGTGCTGATGTGAAAGTAACTGTATTGGTAGGTAAGAAATCAAATCATCTGTGACGTTCAAGTATGTTTCATACCTTACATCAGGTGATTAAAATAAGAAATTTAATTTCATGTTCTTCAACATCTGTGACATCTGTGTATCATTAAAGTGATAACGTCTTCAGTCTTTATACTTTTTCGTGTGCCTCGGTGGCTAAATGGGGAAATGTCTACTTCTTCACAATTTATTATACTTCACTTGGAGGACAAATATACCTGCAGTGAGTTTCAAAATTGAGATTTTAAGATGGGGAACACTCTCTTTTACATGTCCAAATAGGATAAATGCAAATATAGTAGTCTGGCTACCCTAATTATATGACATATTTCACTGCTATAGAATAGCTCAATTTCATTTCCTCTCCAAATACATACACACAGACATACATTGCAGATTGCTTAAATAAATGATGGAGAAATAAATATACATTGGTAAATTACAACAATAAAAAACAATGTGTAATTTATGTGAAGAGCGCTTGTGATTAGAAGAAGAATGGCATACTGATTGGATCATTTGGTGACACAACACATGCTCGCAAGGTGTCAGCCAATCTTTGGTTCTTATTCTTCCTCCCCCCCTTCCCCCTTTTTCCAATGGAACATGACTTTGTATTTTAGAACAACACACTACCTCCAGAAGGTTGTAGCGTGAGCTGTCACAGAAGTCCCTCACGCCAATCTCTGTGCCCATGTACCAGCCACTGAAGGGGCAGCCAGTGAACTCCAGACCACCAATCTCCAGCAGCATGTTGGAGACCGCCGGGAGGCCATACCACTTTAGGTCCAGGTCCTTGAACCACTCGTACCTGGGCAGAGCAAAAAGGGGAATGACGGGTGGGAACTGCAGCTATTTCAACTACACTATGCTCCATACTGCAGACAGGTAAATGTCCAACATTTGCAATGTTCACAGTCATTAACTATAATAATTTGTGGCTGTCTTCATGAGCAGATGTATTTATTTCCCGAGACACATATCACGAAAAAATGTGCAGCCAAAACCAACATTAACACAAAGAAAACACTCTTGACAGCTTTTCAGTGCTGGACAGAGCAGACAGGACCTCAATCTACCTCCCACCACCCACCCCTTGCACCCTCTAGGGGGATTGATAACATCGCTTTCAGTGTATTATTTGCTGAGATGGATCTAATCTCATGTAATGATGAGGTGCTGTTGGTGGTCGCAGCCTGTGCCAAGATGATGTGAGGCCCAATTGATGCAGGGTATGGAGCAAGAGATGCCAATTATTGGGGAAACCTGGCAGGGAGATCAGTGTGTCAAGGGATTCTGAAATGCTCTCTGTAGCGTGTAGAGATGTAGTGATAGCTCTATGGGTATATATATGTGTAAAAACAAGTGTAGCTGTAAAACCCCATTTTTAACTGTAATTATGGGTATTACAGACAGCAGCATTTGATCTCAAGGGCATTATGTCATTCGTACAGTATCAACCAATTTGAAAAAGGCTGTCTTAAATGGTAAAAGAAACAAATATGAATACAAAACAGGAAGAAGCATGAAACCTCACTAACAAGCCCCATGGTTACACAAAAGCTAGCATAGCAACAGATAATAAGGCAAACATTCAACAAAGTTGGAATGTAACAATGACCCAATTCTTCTTAGCTAGTACCCCATTGTTTAAGAAGTGTTGTTAAGAGATGTGTGAGTGGGTGGTTTTTTTTTTGTGTGTGGAGCCCCCTCTGTTTTTGTTTTGAGATTCTGTATATGTCATGCATGCTTAAGAGGGAAGACATAACTCACTTTGGGTGTGCGATTGGCACCTCCAGGATGAGGTCCTCAGGAATTTCAAACAGCTCAGGGTCATTTCCATTGGCTTGCAGCAGGAGGGGTAGAACATCAAAACGACCCTTCGGAGCTTTCCATCCCAGCTGCATGCAGATCTGGTGACAAAAAGCAACATGTGAGCTGCAAATGGGACATTTCCTTCAAAGTGAGTTTTTGCATCTTTAGCACAATGACTTAAATATACGGCTCATCTTGTGTACCTCTGTAAATTCAACATTAGCAGGGTCTCCGTGGATCTGTCCATCAGGCTGCTTGTAGCCAGCATAACGAATCAGCTGACAGTTCCATACACGAAAGTCATGTTTGCCATCTATCCTCTGAGGAAATATGGTGATAGCCGACCTGAATAAACAAAATAAAAAAGGATAAACAAAAAAAGCATGCCAATAATGTATAATGTAGATACTTACAACATTAACATATGTCCTAGCTTTAGTTATAATCTCATAGTCTGAAATAAACATTTATAATAATACAACTAGATACCTGTAAGTTTGCCATAGCAATATCTTAGATCAATAGCATGATGATATCTGTTAATAATTAGCATTATATGGTGTATAATTATTTAAGTACATTAATCAACAAGATTGCTTTACAGATGGTTGGCATTAATCCACCCAAAGGCGTTTTCAATTATGCTATGTGAGAGGACTTATAGCAAGGTCAAAGCTTAGCTACCTTATCTCACAGTGGTGTTTTAATGCCATGACTGGGTAAAAGTGTTAATACTACTAAGCTGGTTTTAAGTCACTGAGGAGGGAGAACAGCTGGAATAAATCTGGGCCAGTTGTGCTAGCAGTCTACATGTGGTAGTCTGGCTTCCAAAATCAGCTGTAATATATAAAACAGTCAGTGCGATCAGACTTTAAATGCAAATGACAAGTTTCATTTTAATCTGTCCTCTTGTGGTCAAAATATAATTTAGTAACTGTTGGTTGATGTGATGGCTGCACACACAGCTAATTTAGATCAACCCGTGCTGAGGGTACTGCTGCTGGAGGGACGTCTTGGCAAGCCGGAGCAAAAGATGTCCCCCCTAAAGCAAGTGCCCGTCACATCATGTGTGTTTTGGGATCTGTAGTTTAGAGATATTCTTTCTTTCTTTAGAGTAGCTTTATTAGTTTGTTGGAGCTTTTTGGATATATGCTAAAATATGTATACTTTAGACTAATTGTGCTGTTTTGTTTCATTAGTAGTTTAGTTGGTAGTGTTTGCATTTGTGTTACCACTTTCACAAATGGTCCGATCAGCCAGTGGAAATACTGTATGTATATAATATATGTTTGCCTTTTGCATAGCATAGTCTAAGATAAGTTCTGTTTGGCTGACCACTTTTAAGCTACCATAAATGTTTATGGAATTTTGTTAACTATTTTGTAAATTGTTTGGTTCATTTTTGGGTAAATAAACCCAAAAACCCTCCTGTGACTCCTTATGTCTGACAGCTAGGTCTGCAGACTTGATGGCTTATTAAAATAATTATAAACACATGCACACTTACTAATTGATTAAAAAACATTTATAACTGCATTATTATAACATAGTAAGGATATACACCAGCCAATGAAGTTTGTCCCAACCTGGAAACCTAAAACTGTTCTTATTACTAATGACTTATGGATCACTCTAACTATAAAGGCTTAGTAAATAATTGATGAAGCCATTCTTTAAAACCTTTCATAAAAAAGTGCCTGAAGATAAAGGGAAGAGATTATATCATCAGCCTATTTAAAAAGAAAATCTAATAACATTTTTTACAGATAACAACAATAACAGATTTTTTACCATGAAATCCACCACATAAATAACTGACTCATCTGTTCTTGTTGTTTAAAAAAGATAATTTTAGAACCCTTCCTTTTAGTATATTTATATTTTGTAATATTGGCAGGTGGTTTTGAATAAGCAAAATGATTCCAAAACTATTGCAACATGTTGCAATAGCACTATACGTTTATTTATGTGTCTATTTATATTAAAGCAAGCCAGCCTAAGAGAGGATGTTGTGCTGGCTCTCTCTTATCAACATGTGTATCCGAGCTGCCCTTCCAAGACCAGGCTAAGTGTAATAATGAGTCAGAAGCCATCCATCATCCAAGAAGTAAATATAAGGTGTCACATGTGATTAGGACTTGGCAGAAAGTGAGCGAGCGCTGTGCAGGTCTGACAAATGACTGCTAGTTAGCAAGGTCCGCCGCCTCACCAACAGGGCAATGAGACACTGATAGACAGACAGGCAGCAGATTGTGTCAGATACAGCATTAAGAGACAAAGAACATGCTGACAGATGGGACAGGGGGTCAAGTCAGGGTTGTCAGTGATGGAGACGAGTGATGAGATACATGGAGCAACAGATGGAGAGATGTCTAGTCTAGTTGAAGGAAGAAGAGTGGAGTTGAACCAAAGGAAACAACATAAGGAAACAAGACTAGATATAGTTGGCAGTGTGCGTGTGTGTGTGTGCGTGCACAAGCGTGCATGCTTACCTCAGGTTGCCTTTGTTGGTAGCGTACTTGATGTGGTTACAGATGTAGTTGTACATTCCATGAGCTGTTGTGCAGTCTCTAGCATCAAAAACCTGGAGAGAAAACATAACATTTGAAACCTCAAAACCAGGTTTATACACAGTGAACTGCTTTAAATACACAAATATTATAAATACAGTATGTAAGTTGATCTGTGACAAACAAATGACTGAACCACAACTCTTATACTATGTAGCATCTTGGATATTATGCAAAAGTGGAAATGTTGGTAAAAACAGCATGTAAAGGGTGCAAAGAATTAACAGCCCCATGCTATAATTTTAGGCATACTGTATATTACCTGTAGTTTGGACCACTGGATCCTCCCTACGCATCGGGCAGCATTCCTCCATGCGTGCTTGGCTCCATAAATCAGTTCAGTGTCTTTCAGCTGGTAAGTTCCTGATGCTTCAATCTCCTTGGTCACCTCCTCCAGCCTGTCCACATGCGCCTTAGAGCCATACCTGTTTGCAGGATAGTCCCACAGGCACAATAGAATAAGAGAAGATGTAGGCTACAGTACAGCACAACAGGTAGGCCTACTGTTTGTCAATTGGGATGTTCTGCAAGGATGTCATGGAGTTCTGTGTAGTCATGTCATCTGTTAAAATATCTTTCAAAAATGGATACAAGCTTTGTTGACCGATGGCCTCGCCAATTTGCCCTCACATCCAAAAATCATCTTGGCAAATAAATGAGAAAATTAAAAACATAAATAAACTAGAAAACAAGACATGTCCATTTCTTATTTAACCCTTTTTTATTTCACTGTCCAGCTCAGTGTTACCTAACATGTTCTTCATGTTCTTTAGCTCTACCTGTAAAGCTCAGCGGTGATCGCCCACTTCTTTAACAGCTCTGGTTCCGGATTCAATTGTTTTATTGAGGTTTCAGAAACTGCTTAAATAAAGAGTTTTACGTCTGGAACCAAGCCAACCAGCTACAAGAGGAATCATGACCATAAACATTTTTATTTGGCGCAAACAAAATTATTATTTGGGCAAAAAAGGCAAAAGTGCAAGACTGTGTACAGAAACTATCATCAATGGTAGAAGCTCGCTCAAGTTGTTCACAGGTTTGCGGGTACGGTAAACACTTCCATGGTAAAAGCCAGTTGGACCAATCAGAGAGGTCGCTCTCATGCTTAAGATTGTGGGTAGTGTAGTATTTATCCAAAAGATCCTGAATAAAACACGTTTTTCCTTAAAACAAGGTTGATTTCAAACAGACTTCTAGCTTTTACAACTTGTTGTCAATCTACCTCAGATAGTTAAGACATTATGGCTGATAATCAAAATTCTTATAGAGAAAATCAATGGGATTTTTACTTAGCGTTAAGCTTTTTTGAGGACCAACTCTCAACAGTGCAGATGTTACAGGCCGCACTTACCTTTTGATGGAGCTGTAGTACTGGTCTAGGAAGTCAGTAGCCAGTGGAAGAAGCTCCTCTTTGGTTCTGACCTCGTCTGGTTTGCGGGCCTGCTGGTTGGGCACCATCACAGAGCCGATGCACACATTTTCAGTGCAGATTGGCATCTGAAAAGACAGATATCGTGAGAAACGAGGGAGGCTCTCTGGTAGTGTATCTGCACATATCCACAACATTTACTTTCTAGCAAAGAATAACGGTAACAGAAGATTCCATGTTGGCTCCCTTGTTGCACGACACAGAGGTGTGAATGAATTTTATTGGACAAAGAATTCTTCCACCCATTTCAGTGGCATTCAGGATTACTGTTCAAGAATTGTACAAGAGACAGTTTCTGCATCCATTGTTGTGATTGAATGCAAAATGAGAGAGGCATGGCACCCTGTTAATTTCCAACAGGCAGACCTATCATATAACCATCCTTCTCTATTCCTTGTAGATTAACCAGATAAGTCTAACTGTGTGATATGAAACAGAACTAGGAAATGCTTGAGTTAGTTTACTTTGCTTGAATCGTTCAAGAAAAAGGCAATTCACTTCTCAGGTTGCCAAACCTGTGTTAAAAATATACTTACTAAAGAATTGTTTGGGTTGTATGGGACAAAAGGCTGTCAACACTTTGTAAACAAAAAGTCAAGACATTGGACAAAAAGCCATCAAGTTAGCATCATTGTAACATAATCCGAAGACATGGTCTCATGACCTTTCTTCCTGATGTTAGTCTAGTCTATAATGCAATCAATAATTTGGCCGCTTCTCCATTAAATGAGTTTGTGTCACTGCTTTCAAGCACTGGGACGACAACTAGGACGACCAATAGAGGTGACTGTGCAGTACAACACACATCTACCTAGTTGGACAGATCAGTCTTCTCTGTTGGAGCCACACATTATTGGAACTCCATACCAAGCGAGATCAGAGAATGTAACAAATTTGTTAATTTTAAATTAAAGAAAATGAAACAAATCATGGCTAAAATCAACCCAATCATGCTCAATCCTAAACCCAAACCGCCAATCTTAATGTCGTGAACTCCTGTTGTATGTGGTGTCTTAATGTTGTGATTTTATTAATGGTTCTATAGTTGTGGTGTTTTAATGTTGTGAAATTGTATTGTTGCTGTTGGCTCTATGTTGTGGTTCTTGTTGTTTAAGTAGTGTTTTTATATTGTGTTGTTGTAGTGGGCGAGTTTTAATACTGTGAAATTTGATTGTTGTCTTTTACTACTGTGTTAGCGTTTTTTGATACTACAGTGTTAGATTACCCTTTTGATTTTGACAGATATGTTATTCTCAGTTTCCTGCTCAGGTACTACAGATGAATATTAGCTTATAGTTAACACTAGTACGGAGCTGTGCATTGTCTATGTCAAATATATAAATAAACATAGGAAAAACTCTGCATTTTTATTATATTAACCCACAGGTTGTTTGTTAGCTGGAATGTTTTCAAATTCCAGTTATATCATTAGATGTTCCTTTTGGTTCAGACAAAAAGTCAAGTCTTTTATGAATTCCGGACTTCATTCAAGGGATCATAACTATTTTACTATTTATTTAATTACATTGCCCACACATGGCTTGCACGCATGTCAATGAATGAGTCAGTCAGTGAGTCATGGATTGGTATACTTCTATGAAGTGTAGACAGGAGGAAAGACAAGAAAATACAAAAACAAGAAAAACAAGAAAACATAGAGATGCAGACAGGAAATTGTTCATAGCTGAGAGCAATCTTGTGTGGTCAGTTTAATATGATTAGAGTTGAAGTCAGCTGTCACTTTGGTTTGCCTAAATGCCTTCACCAGCTCTAAGAGTGAAATCAAATGAGTGAGCAAGTGCACACAACAGGAATGATAGCAAGCAGCCGAAGAGGAAATTTGACACTGACCCCAGCGCTGCTAAAATTGGCTTGTTACGCCAAACCACACATTTGCACTGTCCAAACACTCAGACGTGGACCGGCAGTCTGTCCAAAAATAAACTTCCCTCCGTGTCCCTTCCAACAAATCCTTGCCTGACAAAAAAGAAAGAGAAAAAAAATCTCTTGACCAAGGAAACAAACACACTATCACAGCCCGTCAAAACAAAGACAAAAATCAGAATAAAAATTAGTAGGAATATGTGAATGTGTCCATGAAAACAAAAACATTAATAGGATAATTCCTAAGAAAAAAGGATACAAACAAAAGAACATTGACAAGAAGAGAGATGAACAACGCGGACACAGAAAACAGTAAGAGGTGACGGATTAAAAGGAAATGGTTGAGTAGAGCAGGGAGTGTTAAAAATAAGACAAAGGAATCACTTGTGCTTCTGCACGTCCGCTCATCATACCGCTCTGGGCATTCATGCCAGCCAGCTGTCCTTTTCGAAAAAGATGGATCATTCTCGAATATAGCAGCGTCTGTGATATATAATAAATCTGAAGATGCTATTACAGGCCATTCATTGGGATGCACACCCTGTGTCCGATAAGTCACCGAAGCAATTAGGCTGGCATTTGCTGTTTACGAATGGCTGCTGTGTTTTGGGGGGGTGAATGCTTAAAAAGCGGGGTTCACCTTGTGCTTGATAGAATGGCTTATTAAGTAGAAGGAGAAACTTTGGCTGCATAACAAAATGGGGAAAGAAGGATGGACAGAGTGGTTAATAGATGAATGGGGATGTAAATGTATCACAGAGAACCTTTTTAAGCAAATTCTTTGCATCTAGTTTTTTTGAGTTCTGGATGTCTTTTCACCCAAGAAAAGTGCAGTATCAGTTGTTTGTCCAAAAACCACATCATTTCCTGCCCGGGAACAACATAAGTTTACATTTAAGTAATCTTGCATTGCCAGACCTCCACAGCGGTGGGGAGTAAGTTCTGGTTAGACCACACAAACATTCGGATTGGAGCAAAATGCTGGTTGTTTGCTCCAATCCTTTAAACCAATTACAATTGTCTTAGGTTGCGCTAAGCAACAGTGGCTCTGCAGAATGGTCTTGGGAAAGAACTTGTTTTAGTAGAACAGTTGCACCCCGCAAACAAAACGTCACATACAATATTAAATTAAGTTACACAATACAGTAACGTGAGCTATTTAAATTAGCTGGATACATGGTTAAAAATAATTTGCTGTGTGTACTTTGGCCATAGCAATCCTCACAAACCGGTCCCAAAACGTCCAAGTTATATAGTAAATGCCGTTAATGCATTTCTTGTAAATCTTTACAATCAATCCCTAAAAAAAACCAAGCACGCCTGCCTTGTTGCACAGAGTTTGAAAACAACAAAACACAGATAGCAGAAGGTGAGGGACCGGCATGTCAGGCAACTATCCTGGAAATGTACTTCCGTTGATCCAGACTAACATTCAAGTGGCAAAGCTCTCTAACAGCCATAATAAATATGATAGCTGTGGTAGGTGATGGATGGGTCAACAAAAAATCTGACTTAAACACAGTAGACCTCTGTTTCTTTCCTGTTTCCAGCAAACGATCAACATTAGTTTCTTAATCACAATCATTCCAGTACCTTAACTAATGTATTGCTATGAAATTTGGTGCAGACTATTGTACTATGTTCCTCTTTGGGTAAACACACACACAGACACAGACACACACACATACACACACACGCACACACACACACTCAGCTCAATCACCAACATTTCAGGCAAGAGCTATCTAATGTATGAATAGCTAGTGAGAAGCAGAGAAAAAGGCACGTCATGCTGTGCTATTATTCTTACTTGAGTTGCAAATTCTGTGTTGGTAAGTCTAAGGCTAAAACCCAATAATTTTTAGTTGATGTTCATGGGTGCCAATTAAGATGACAATTACAGTTTTTTACAGTTGCTAGGACACATTTCTCAATACTTGGGTCACCTTTTCAAAACTCTTCACACAGTGAGCACAACAGAAGTGAATGTGGGCTAAACTGTCTATCTATCAAATCACATTCATTTTTTTCTCTCTTCAACTGCCAAAACTCTATGTACCTACAATTTGCACATGCTAACATACTGTTTTCAAAACTGTTAAACTTAAGTACAAAACAATAACATAATAAAAAATTTAATAAGGCAGCAATTTGCTACATTTCTACAGTAATACTGTAATTACATTTTTGAGTAAAAAAATGAAATGCTATGAAAAACAATTGAACAATTGGACCAACCACAGCTGATTCTCATTATGGCACACCTACAACACCTTGAAATAGTAACACTTACAGAGGTGTTACTCTTGAACTGCAATTGCTTTTGCTTTTCTGCTTAGAACTCAACGGCTACCTCACACAGGTGGGAGATGCAGGTTGTTCACTGCCAATGTTGATGTGGTTATCAGAAACAACGGCATAAAACTCATTGAGATTCGCGACAGAGTCTTGGCAGACAACGTTACTTTTGAAAATATTCACAGTGTAAGCAACAACTATTTCTAGAGTCCCGAAAAAACATCAGGTCAGGATGAATTTAACATGTCAGGCAACACACAAACACACACAAAGACATACATTGTAGGTAATGTATACTACTGCAATAGTCTAACTCTTATGTTGTCCTGTGGATTTATTTTTAGAGAGTCATGGAGATTGAAGGCAGGCAAACACCCCACATTTTTGTCTTTGTGGATAAGGCGGGTTTCAACTTGGCCAAAACACGGTGACGAGGAAGGAATGTAATTGGGTAGAGACCCACAGTGGATGTCCCAGGCCAGAGGGGTGCAAACATCATAATGTGTGCAGCAATATCCATTGATGGACTACTGTTAAAAAAAAAAAATAACACTAATTGGGCAATACAACACTGAGCGTCTCTGTGCAGAGAGAAGAAATCAGCCAGCATTTTTATTTGTATGGGACAGTGTGGCAGCCCATCCTAGAATGGTGTCACTTTTCCTCCCACCTTACTCTGCATTCCTCAACCCCATCCTTCCTATTGTATCTGTATCAATAGATGGTGTGTATACAAATTCTTGTATTTTGGAATTAAATGACATACAATATATTGAAGCCTACTGCATCATGTCTGATTCATTCCAGTAACATTTATTGCAGTGAATTCTAAACAGTAGAGAGGTGTCCTTGTTTTACATAAGACAGCATTGTATAAAGATATTTGTTGTTCGTGTATTTTAGGTCATTGTTTTGCAGGTGACAAAGTGTGTTTGCTGTCAACCTTTGCTAGTGTGATGGGTGGAGTTGATTTGAGACACGTATGAAGGGATTTGGTAGTTTTAATGCATTTTGAATGTGAATAGAACTGCTGTGCCAAGGTGAAAGTTGGTTAAGAGAACTCTGTTAAGAGTTTTGAAAAAGTGACCTAAGTATCGAGAAACGTATCCTAGCAACTGTAAAAATCTAATGCCACAGATACAGTATATCTGTCACCTTTGCCGATCTGAAAGCTGTGACTTCATACAAAGGCTGAAACACAGGGCTTTTGCCAGTCATACATTTGTCTTGTTAGTATGGGAAGTCATGTTAGCCTGTAATTTATGTCTCATGTTCACCTTTTTTGCACTTGTTTTTATTTGACAAATCAGATTATGTCTCATTCAAACAGGAACCAGAACCTCTAAATTGTTAACTGTACAAGCAATATGCAAACACTGTCTTTGTGCAATTATGCTTATTGACCGGACCATTAGAAATTGATTGCAACATCTATCAATTTAATGCACAAAATTAACCATAAAATTGAAGGAACTAGAGTTAAAATTTAGAAAAATGATAATCAACAAACTGTGGCAATTTTGAACAATGAATATTTTGGGATTTTGGACTATATTTGGACTATTTGAAAAAAAACAAGCAATTTGACGACGTTGAAAGTGATTATGAGAAAATTGAGATTTTTTACTTTTGACATTTTATAAACTGATCAAGAAAAAAACTGATTAATCAATGATAAAATAATCATTTGTCAACCAATAGTCAACACACAAATGGCAAAAATAGGCTCAACAGAATTTTAAATGAAGTGGTTCTTGCAGGGCTAATGTATTGCATTTATATATTTCTGGTCCCTTGCTTACAGTTTTGTTTTTTAGTGAAAAGTGTTAGGGCATCGAGAAACAATAGCACCTCACAGCCTTCATAAGATTCACCACTGTTGTGGAAATCCTGGCTTTTATAGGATGTCATGAATCACAACATCAAAATCCCTCTCATCCTCCAGGATGGTTGCCTCATGGACAAATGTAAACCATTAATTAAACTGATTTCCATATGCCTTACCTTGCTGGAGCTGTGGTGGAGTGTGTCGCTATAGACAGTGCCAGTCTCCCAGTTCTTGATCTTGATGAAGCGGGGGCATTTGGAGGGGCTGCCGTTCTGCAGCGACTTAGTGGGTGAGGTCCTGCCTTGGGCCGGGGGCTGTAATAAGCACACAGCCAATTACACATGAGTCATTGCTTTATGCCTTTTTTACTGTGACTGCGTAATAGGTTCTGACTTCTTTGACACCTTTTGTGCAAGCTGGATAAGTTGTTTATGACATGAGACATACTGTGGTAAGCTGAAAAGAGACGCAGCCCTTTTATTGTGGGGAAGTGGATTTGAGTACCACAAATAGACATGAATTGGCTAGTTTAATATAGGGAACATGAGTAATATCTGAAGACCATTGGGAAGCTTTGTCTATGGACCATTTCTTCTCAAGGAAAATCAGTAGATCTAAAGGATAAAGGCAAAGGTAGAAGATAAAGGCAATCAACATTTAACAGCAGGTTCATGGCAAGCTAACTCTTGGCTCACTGGGTTTTCCAATTCTGTAACTATTGACTCATGAATGCCTGCAATTTAACCCCAAAGTAACTGTAAGCGTTCCTAGAAAAAGGCACAAAGTGATTGCCAGAGTACAGAGAAATCAATCCCACACGTTGGAAGCGCTTTCATTATCCCAGAAGGCATTGTTAATTGCACAGTGGAGCATCTCCTGAACAACAGTGTCACAATCATCATGCTCGCAGGGGAGATGAATACCACAGAGTCAAGTCAGTTGAGTCGTGTTGTCATTTTGCATCCTCTCAAACAGCAGAGAGGAATAAGGTGGATTGAATTGAATTTGATTTTGCACACACAGAGTAAATAGCTTGGTTTCTGTGCACCAACAGCAGTGACCTCAACTTTGTGGCTCAAATATGGCACATTGCTATCACTGAGGATGTGGACAGGAAGAAAGATCATTGTACAGTCAAGAGAGCTCTCAGTCAAACAGGCAAAGAAAATCAGATACAGAGAATGAAAACTTGTTAAAAAAAAAGCAGAGCAGTTGTCTATTTGAATATGAATGTTAAACGTTTTCCTCTGACTAGAAGCTATAGCTCTGGCATTTACATTTAATTCTTTTTTTCAATAATGCCAAGTGCAGGTTTCTGAGAAGCCTGTTTACATGAACACCCTGTAAATGTCAGTTTGTTTTTTCCTTTATTTATCCATGTGCACTGATGTCAATTTTAAATGTCAGAGTCACTGTGGAAGGACAAACATCTTTTTTTTTTGCCCCTGAAGAAATTTACTTGAGAGCAAGGTAGGCCATGTAATGAGCTCTAATTAAATGTTCAAAATCACTCCCTGTTTTCACTTAATAATAAAAAACACTCAATGATAATACACAGTCAATAGTATACTCAGTAATCAGAAGTAACCAGAGCAAAGGTTTAAGGACTGGATTTAACTCTGTTTATTTGCTCATGCGTAAATTACCATGGTTAGCATGTTCAGCTAGCTAGCTTATGTACAGTAGTAACCGAGCCTTACTTCTAAAGCCAAGGAGCACATTGTCACTGTCAACATTAGTTTGTTGGGGTACAGGTAATGTAAAAAAACAACAAAAAAACACCTACAGTATTGCTAGAACATCCACTTATATAGGATTTCCCAAAAGGAAGTCAGTCCAGGGTGCTGACATTAAGAGTTTAGGCAGAAGTCAGCATGCGAAAACAGAAAGCTTGTTGCGTGGCTTTGCACTTACAAGATCCAACACTGGCTGAAAATGTTTCTTAAACTAATACAGATATGTCTATGACTGTTAAAAGGCTATATCTTATAGAGGGGCAATGTTAAAAAGATAAAAAATATTTTGCTCTATTTTTTGCTAATGCACAAAGTACGTCCAGCCTGTTATATTGGCACAGTTATCCCCCATGTAGTCCACATTACTGAGGGAAGTTGCTGGACCACGCATGCACGTGTAAATCATGCGTCAATCACCAGGCCTCAATGCCAAGAATAAGGTGTGGATGTAACAGAAGGGAGCCTTCCTGGAGCTAGAAAAGATGATAAAGCTAATCTGATGAAGATAATTTCATAATGAGGCTTAATGACCAAAGTCTTTCTGGTAAATGCAGTAAAAGTTCCTCATGCAATCATCAATTAAAACTATCAATGAGAAACGGAGATGACAAGAGCAAGATGGGGTAAATGGGAAAAGAGAAAAAGAAGCAAGTGATCCCGACATCCACAGAAAATGAAAGGGATGCTATTCAATAAAGTTACTTGACCGATTTATGGTTTGACAACTGGCACCTTATGCAGTAGTGATAAAGCTGTTGCATGTAAAAATAAAAAAAGAAGGCACAGAGGCATATTCTCTGTTTCAGTGGATCATTGAAAGTTGATGTCTTCAGAACTCACTAGCCAGTGGAATTTGACACAATCTTTGCCATCTTTACCTTTGCAACAGGTTTATTAAACATTAACAAAGCATGTTATTTTCAATGTTATTTTGAACATTGACATATTTTCTGAAACCACTTAGTGTCTGACTTGAGTCTATCGAATCAAACACTTAACGATGAGCCATCAAAGTTTGCATCACTGTCTAGCAAAATGCCTGCAGGGTAATTTCTTGCTGAATGACAGATACAGACACACACAGACACACACCGTTCCACCTCCCAAACACATTCTCATAAGCACATACATTTCCTCAGTCTGAGTGCACACTACCAGCAAAGAGATATGGCTTATTACAACATAATACATACATATCCTCTCAAACCGCCGTCACCCACATTTCCCACTCTTTTCCCTTACTCTCACACAAATATTCTTACAAGTATGCACATAAACACTCTTCTCTGCAGGTCTGATGGGCTGGATCATTTCTACAGGGGCCACATTTGATAGAGATAGAGATAGATCAGCAGCTGCACATATTCATTAGGCCTCCTGGAATGATTTCGCCCCATCCGGTCCTATTGATGGGAGCTTGAGCAACATCACAAGTGGGTGGATAACGTGGACCATGTGGAGATTATCCCCGTCACAGACACTCAGACCTGTGACCAGACCATTCAGTGTGGAAGGCATAAGCTGGATTTAATACTGCAACAGCTTTCCCCCCGGAAGAATCTAATGCCTAGGTGATGGGATCTTAAGCAAAAGCTTTACTACTATGTGCAAAGAAGCAACACAGATGTGCGTGCTCAGTTTCTGAAAGCATGGAAAGTGCCAGTAGCGTGGATTATTGTGCACAGCTAAAAAGCCAGAGAGGCAAAGACAGCCATGTATTATACAGCTGCAGAGATTCACTTAGCAGGCCTGCTCATGAACACTTGAAAACACATGCGCAAACAGACACAAGCATATTCAAGTTATTGATCTAAGAGAGAAGAGTTGCACCAACTTATGCTTACACATTCATTTCAAGGGTTGAACATTTGCTTCATTTTACCTTGTCAGTGTCAGCGTTGTGGAGCACCACCGGCATGTTTTCCAGCATTCTGTTATCTGATGCCAGCTGAGGAGATGTGCCATTTCCCACGCCAAGGTCCCTAGAAGTCATACATAATTTTCTGTCAGGGGTGTGTGCTCACATCTGCTGCAAAATAGCTCTCTCTCTCTCACTCTCACACACACACTTCCATCTTTGCAAATAAATAAACCCTGGACTTGTATAGTCTCCAAATTGCTATTCCCTGCACGATTGTCAGCACACTTAGGTGTTTTCTCTGTTCAGGCCTTCACGGATGTGTAGGCAGAGCTTGGCAGGCACCTCTCAGGCTCTTGTGGGTTTGTTTGCACCTGTTGCGGTGCTGCAGTGGGACAACTTGCTGCTCCTACTTAGCCTCAGCAATCTCTCACTACATTTCTGCCCCCAACTTAATTCTAAAAAGGAGTGGGTGTAAGCCAAGAACTACAAGAAAACCCTGTGAGTGACAAGTGGGAGACATGGACTTTAATTACACAATGTGTATTTATATTGGATCTGTGATTTTAATTGGCCACACTTTGTTTAGTTTCTCTGGGAATAAATGGAAAAAAAAAAGTTTCACTTTCACTACACGTTCCTATTTCATCCAGGAAATTAAAACTACATTTAGGTTTCTCGTCATTAGCCCACTTGTTTGGCTCTATCTCTGCATTTAGACTGGTGAGAAGAGGCTAAGCCTTGGCCATTTTAACAGATGTATGGTTGCACAATTAAATCAAGATGAACTACCGGATTTCTGTCTTTCTCTGAACATAACAATACACTTCACAACACAAACAGATCACCCCCAAAAATAAAAAGCACAGGATATGAGCAGTAAAAGATCACACTCTGAGCTATAACTATACGATCCTAAGAGACTAAAGGAGAAGGAGAGATCACTGTGCTGCTGCTGTGGCATACCATCATAAACGCCCACAGATATATTGCCGTCTACTGTCTTTCGCACTCCTTTCTCATGAGCATGTGTCCCTCCTCCCATTCACACTTTCTGTCACACTGAATTTCTTTATTGTTGCAATTTGCATTGCATTTTCATTCCCACAATTCCGAGGTGGAGTTCAGAAATGCAGAAACAGCAAGAGAAGTTACATGTGTCATTTGTTATTAGATCTGACATGGAGCATCAACGGCCTCACACTGAATTGTGAAATTGTAACCGCTTCTGCTCTGAAAACAAGCAGTAATAATGTGCCAATCAAAAAAATCGAAATAGTCATCAACAAATCATTTGAGGGATGTTATTTTATAAATATGCCCAGAAAGAACCATGTATAATTGACTATTCTTTTCACAATAACCTTTCTCGTGGGCCTTTACTTAGAACTTAGAATTTTTCAGAAAGCCTTCCTTCAAGGCTTTAACAGAGGATAAAATTAATTTCAATTGGTTGTGGGAGTACAATAGCAGATAATGGATACGCCAATATCAACATTACACTGTGTAGAACATTAAGACAGAGTCAGGGATAGAATATTGGCTCAGATTGTGAAGCCTTAGGAAAAGTTTGTCCAGAGTGAACACTTAAAACAAACTAAAAACAAAAAATTTCACACTTCTTAACGACCAGCTTGCTGAAACTGCTGCAAATGACCTCCACAACCAAGGACTGTCTGGAAGAAGTTTTGCTCTTTTGTAAGCTGCTAATTGCATAATGACACGTTTAAGACAGTCACAGAATGCTAATTGGGGTCTACTATGTCACATTAATTAGGATTAATGGGAATTTACAGTAATACTTATAATGCAAATACAACTGTCTATCCTAACATTTTAATATGTGAACTTTAACATTAAATTAAGGCATATTGCAATATTATTCGGCTACATGGTAATCATGCTCAAGCCAAAAATGCATCTAAATAACCTAAACCTAGTCCAAGAAAGGAGGTTTCATATTAGATACAGTAGATAGATAGATAGAGAGATAGATAGAGAGATAGAGAGATAGAGAGATAGATAGATAGATAGATAGATAGATAGATAGATAGATAGATAGATAGATAGATAGATAGTTCATCCCGAATGAAATTTTAGGCATCAGGTAGCAAGAGAACCATAACACAACACAACACATATACTCATATCACACATACATACGAATACAAAAAATCATTCACAGAAAGCTACAGTTTGTTTAAACAAGTTTACATAAACCTAATTAAAGCAGTTGCCCCAGTAATTGAAGAATGACAACAGAAATGGTCATGATGAATGTTGTGAGCAATTTCGTCTTAATTGAGGTGTTCTAGAGACCAGCGTGCATGATAGTAATTACCTGGCACTATACACTGAGTCATATTAGGTAAATAAGAGCTGTCTGTAGCTGCTAATGCAATGCAGCTGGGTTAGGTAGTTTAGGGAATGTGAGTGGGAAGACTTCCGTTCAATCAGGGGACCAGGTGTAGGCTCTTGTGTCAGCCAGTAAGCACTTTGAAAAGTCCCTGGCCTGTATCGTGATTCTTATTCTACCAGGGTTTCAACTCCGACCTACACTGTAGAAGGAAACAAGCACAAAGACAGTTTAACTGTGGAATCAATAAGGTAGTATCACATCACAAATTACCGAGCCACTTGAATCTCAGCATCTCTTCTCCCTGCATTCCTTTGGCCTTCTCCATTGATCTCCTTTTTGCTGTTTTTGATGAGGCGCAGCACTGGTTCGATCTCTTTCAGCAGCTCGTTGTTCTCCTCCAACCCGTTGCACAGGAGAGCGCCGCGGCTCCCATCCCTCATCAGGAGGGGGTCCTGGGCCTGCATGCCTCCCCTCTGAAGGAGGGACTGGGTGATGGATGGAGAGGACAGGTTCTCTATGGCCCTAAGCTGGGGTTCCTTGTTGACCTGCTGCTGCTGCCCAGGGCTAAATGGGCTGAGAGGGGAGCAGTGCTCATAGGACTTTGAAGGTGGGAAAGCGGGACGTGTGACCCTCACTGTGCGTTGACGGCCATCTCCAGACAGGGTGGTCTCCAGGTGGGTGGTGAAGCCCTCAGGCCCACGGAGGATCAGCACGGCGTGGCTCTCGGGTGACACATTCTTCAGTGTCTCCAGAGCCCGTTCGTAGGACAAGTCCACCAGGGGCTTGTTGTTGACAGCCAAGACGATGTCGCCCACCTGCACCAGGCCACACTCCTCTGCTGCGCCACCACGGATAAGGTCAGACACGATGACAGGCGGTTTGGACACCCTCTGTTTCACCAGAAAGCCCAAGCCACCAACCTTTCTCTTGAAAAGACGCACAGAGATGATGTTGGGCTGCAGCTGGCACACTGTGGCCTCTGACTCCTGCATGGCGTCTGCTTGCAATTGTGTTTGTGTGCTTGCTTGTGACTATATCTGTCCCCAGGGATGTTTCTAAAAAAGTGACAGAAGGAGGAGGGGAAATAGAAATTCTATTAGTTTTAGAGGAAATTACCTATAGTGCGTGCTTTGTTTAGTGTTGATTTAACATAAGTCAAAGAGGGTATATGAGTCATTCAAACAGAGTGTAACATTACAAGGATCTTTAAGTGCTACAGATGCAAAATACCATCATGGAGATGAAAAATATATTCTCCAACTGATCAGTCTGGCTTGTACCTCTGTGATCCTCATTATTAACATCACAGTCACTAAACATTGTGTTAAGCTGTAATGTTTCAAAGGCAAATATTGGCTTAGCTACAGACCATGAAACTATAAGACTAACAGGTAAACCACATTTGGAAAAGGCATCTTTACTGAGCCACTGATGTGTGTTTTCTCCACTGGTGAAAAGTAACTAATGATAATAATAATAATATAATAATGGAAACATTGTACTTTTAACCTTGCTATGTTTATTAAGCAGCATTTGTTACAGCAGACTAAGACTTTCAATAGGAAAAAAACATGTGATCAGTTTATACAATATGATGCATTATAGATTAAACAAGCCTATATAGACATATAAAAGCAGTTAACATGTTAAGTGTTAAGTGCAGGACTTACCATAACTGAGTATAACAATACATTTTTACATGATAGGATTGCTAGGTGAGATGAAAGCAAAGTTTGGGTTTTCCACTATTTTCAGCCGATTTAAGTTTCACAGAAGTGTCTGGTTGAGAGATAGTAGCCTTTGAAACCACTACCTTTACTTATGTTGTGAAATTAAGCATACATGGAGCTTAGAGGAGCAGGCACTTGCTAATTGCTAGGAATGTTTTCAATGAATACAATGCTTAGGTTCACTCAGTGGAAGGGCCAACACTTCCTTGTCTGAAACTCTTAGCTCTCTATTTAGCCACATTTAAATCACGTTCGCACGTGTCTGCATAATGACAACTTAGCTGTTGAGCGGAAACAAATAACAAGGCATGCGATTAAGCCGATTCCTCTGCTCCTCGAGCCCTATAATTTCACCCAACGTGCCTTATTCTTTCTGAATTCCGGCCCCGCATCCAAGACGCTATAAGGTGATGTGTTTATGCTTTGATGCACAACAAGGCGTTAGTTGATTTTTTGAAGTCGTAGTATCTGGTCGTGTGGGTGCCGTCGCCTGATATTGTCTCTGCGCGTGCTACGCAGTCAGTATGCTGTATGTAGGAGTGCGGGCACGAGGAAGGAAACTATTCAGCACCAAGGTCAGGGCTCCTCTTTTACAACAGCCTCTGAATGCATATTGTAATCTTTGCTCCTATGCAACAGCTCAGTGACTTAAAAAAAACTCTTTCCAACAGTCAGAAATCAGAGGGAATATGCCCTTGAATGTGTAATGCGTTTACGATATAAAACGAACTTCTCCAGAGCCCAACAAGTGTGGCTCTTATGTTAATTTGTAATTGCTATAAGTAATAAAAAAAAAATCTTATCGTTCAACCAATTCAACTCCACATCCACTGATAATTTGCATATCAGTGATAGCGCACATTAAAAGGGATCAGGTCCATATGTTCGTGAAAAAAAGTGACGCACTGACTGAACTGTCCTGGGGCAGACGAATAACTGAAGTAAGCAGCCCTTTAATCATCACGCTTGGCAGCTGCACCCTAGGGGCATGAAAATATTGCCAATAACAGGTGTGAATATTGATGGAAATGTGCTCTGAATATCTTTTTTGAGGAGTGGGGGGGGGCTGCTGCAGTGTCTGGCTTGGATTTCTTCACTAATATATTAACTACAACGATTTTAGCTATAAAAAAAAGCTCATTTTGCACCTGCTTCAGAGCTAAATTGACGTTTCATCAAGAAAAGTGGACACATGCAGATTTCAAATAATCATTGTACATGTGTACATTAACAAAGTATGTCAGCCTGTTTTCAAGTAGCCTATATCATTATCTACAGTAATTTGGAATATTAGTAATTAGCAATTAGTTCCTGGTTTGTTTCTCTGGTAACAAACGTAGGATTTTCTCTTTTTGTAAAGTTTGATATAGATTTTAGTTTTCGTTGTGTGCACAAAGCTTTTATTTTTTATTCAAACACATTTGGTTATTTTTCAAGTGCCCCATTGGAGGCAAAAATCAGTTGCATATTTCTGAACATAAGATTAACTTCTTACTCTGCCTTGAAGCCACTGCGGAAATATTAAAGTGGGCAACCGTCCAATACCCACGCGATTCATTTCCTTAAATACACATGCGTTTTATGAAATGATCACACATTGACTAGGGGCCAGGTAATATTTCGACTGGCTGGTTTTCACATTACAGTCGGTGTGCCCCGTACATAACGGGTTAATCCGACCATGCATTAAGTAAACAGCTGAAGTTACAGTAGTTATGTCAAGTATCATCATCATCACTCAGCATGCAACAGCAAAAACAAAAAAAACTAACAGGCCAGGGTTAAAATCTTCACCTCCACAAAGGCAATGCATCTAATCAGACTGATAAACCAGGTGGTGCAACATTTTTGCTCCTTTACTGTGAAAACAAGATTTTCACAACAAGTCTAAACACAGCATACAAGCAGCTGCAGAACTGCGTGTTGCTACTCAGAGAAAAACAGTTACCCATCAGAGAAAACGGAATGCCATTTTATTTTTCTAAAACTATGTTTAAATGTAACACGCATTTAGGACTAAAACATGCAAGGAGAAGTCATTAAAATGTAACCAAACTAGGTTTCATTTTGCACTGTTCTGCTTAATGCAATCGGCAAAAATGGACAATGTGTTCCAATAGAGCATGCATTTGAGTATTTTCCCCAGAGCAACAAGTTCTGTCGACACTTTTGTTGGCAAAGAACACAAAGAGCAACACCACCAATAAGGCTGAAAACGTCAATATGTTGTGTGACAGAGAGATTTGTCAAATAAAATAAATCATCTCTTAGCCACAGGTTTCCACATTAGTTCAGGAACGCTCCATCTATCCTCAATGATAGCTCTTCAACATCTTCATCCACCAGGGGAATGCGCAGCCTAATTTCCCACAGAAACAAAAGAACAAATAAAGCGAGCTGAGTGAATTCAAATGAACAACTCACCCCTAAGAACTATTTCGCTGTTACAACGACCTGCTGCAGTGAAGTTGGGATCAAACTCCTGCGCTCTCCCTCAGCAATAGCTGCACAGGTCTTTCATCCCAAAAAAACCGTCTCCAACTCGCAGCGACGCGCTCTGCCTCTCTAGAGAAGAGGCACGCTTGTGCCTTTCTGCGCACCGGGGCGCCTTTTAAATGCAGAGCAACTGGAGACACGGTGACGAGCTGGGAGACAGCCGTGCGCGGGCATTTAAATGAACTGTGGGTGGGTTTAGTTATCTCGGCTATATCGTCATCACTCAGCATGCAACAGCCGACTCCCCCTCACATTCACACTCCCCCTTCTGTAAGGTAAGCACGGTGTGTGTGTGTGTGTGTGTGTGTGTGTGTGTTTGTGTACTTTTGATTGTGATTTCTTGAACTGCATTAATTTAGGATTTGGGAGGGGTGTGGGTAGGGGGATAAAGATTTGGTCTCTGACCTGTAATGGAAACTCAATAGATAAGGCTGATGAGGAGGAGATTTGACTAAAATAAAACTCTGGGGTTAAAAAAAATCCTAATAAACAACCCTTGTTGCAATCCAAATGTCATCTTTTCTTGATTTTTGTCTGTGCAGGTATTGATGACAAGGAAGGGGGGGGGGGTATGTTCTAGTTGTGTGTTTTGTTCTAGTTGTGTGTAATTTTAATTTTTAAGAAAACTAAAATTAAGTGTATAAAATGTACTTTTAAAGTAAGACATCAGTTTACAACTCAGTTGGAACGTGTAGTGTTCAGTAGCCTATAGAGATTAAAGGGAGTTTTATCAAAACACTGTAACAACATGACATGATTTTTGTTTTCTAAGTATTAGGATGATTTTTTTGTATGCATCAGTCTTTTTATATTGCAAAAAGTCCAAACATTGCTCCCATGAGGGTCAAACTAACTCTTGTCAAAGACAACCCACAGGCTACTGTTTCACCTCAATTATTTTAGAGCTCTGTGTCAACACTTTTGAGGTAAACTGTTGGTTTAGCTCTTGCGTTTTTTACAGAAAAAAATAATAGAAACGCAAGGTCCTCCTGCTGTGTGCCATCCACTCTCTACGTAGTGGATCTCCTTAAAACCCATTAGCCAAATATTCTTTTCTGTAACAAGTTCTGGCATTTGCATTCTTTGTTTGCGACTTAGATGTTTTTCTCATCTGACTTGTTGCTTGTTGGAAGGCCTGCTGACCCGTGCTACGGATCAATATCCTGTCCATAAATACTACAAACAGGATTGGTGACAAAGCGCAGCCGTGGCGGAGGCCAACCATCACCTGGAACAAATTGGACTTACTGCCAAGAACCCGGACACAGCTCTTGCTTTGGTCATACAGAGATTGGATGGCCTTGAGAAGGGACCCCCTCACCCCATACTCCCGCAGCACCTCCCACAGTGTCTCCCAGGGGACCCGGTCATATGCCTTCTCCAGATCCACAAAACACATGTAGACCTGTTGGGCATCCCTCTAGGATCCTTGCAAGAGTGAAGATCTGATCCGTTGTTCCACGACCAGGACAGAATCTGCATTGTTCCTCTTCAACCCAAGGTTTAAATGATTAGGCAACTCCTCCGAACCCTCCTTTCCAGCACCTTGGAGTAGACTTTACCAGGGAGGCTGAGAAGTGTGATGCCCCTGTAATTGGCACACACCCTCTTGTCCCTCTTTTTGAATAGGGGAACCACAACCCCGGTTTGTCACTCCCTAGGCACCGTCCCAGACTTCTACGCAATGTTGAAGAGGCGTGTCAACTAAGACAGTCCCTCCACAGCCAGAGCTTTCAGCATTTCTGTACGGATCTCATCAATCCCTGGGGCTTTGCCACTGTGGAGTTGCTTATCTTCCACCAGGGAAATTGACAACAATCCCCAAAGCTGAATTTAGAAGTTCCTCAAAATGCTCCTGGATTTAGAAGTTCCTCAAAATGCTCCTTCGACCGCCCTATTATCTCCTCCGTTGAGGTCAATTTCATCCCTTCCTTACTGTACACAGCTTGTATTGTTTAAAATACAATGAGGCCTTTGTTAAGAAATCTCCTGCTTCCTTTTACTAAAGGCTGGATACTAACACAGGTTTTCCAGTGTTCAGAATGTGTGCTCTGTGGCGCTGTCTACCTGCTGCAAATCCTTATGTGACTGCGCGGGAAAAATCAAACCTGGACAGAGGCCTTACTAAAAAAACATATAAAAATGGCTTCAGAAACATTAAAAAGTAACATAGTTAATTTAAATGTCTTTTGACAAAGTAATGATGCAATTGCCACTTGTCCCTTGGTGCTTAGATAGATAGATTTGTCCATACTTTTACACATTTGCTTAGTTATTGTATATGGTATTTCATTCAGATGTATTAAGTTGTATCTTTAATAACAATTAATTGTTTGTTTCTTCGTATCAGCCTTTTCTGAAGTTTCTTTTGTTCAGTCCACCATGCAGAAATGTTTTGGGAGGAGCCGTCCAGCAGCATGGTTTATTTATGGTATTGATGATGTCATTGCTGACATCATGGGATAAAACCAAGTCATGGGTGTTTTTTTAGTTTTTTTTAGTTTTCATGTGTTGGCTAATAGGTTTACGGGGTCATTGATATGAGTCACAATCCTCATAAGCTTTTCTATATTTGTGTAAAATGAGTACAAATTGTATCTAGCTTTGTCCAGATTTTGGTAACTTTGGTCACTTTGTGTAACCCCTGTAAGTGCAGCTTCCTCTTGAATTAATAAGTATTAAAATATCGCTCAACTCTCCATAACAGTGTACATTACTTTGGTACCCTAGTGGTAACAAATGATGTCACTCCAGACATTACAACCGCTTCTCTGCATGTGACCGCTAATTAAACCTTTTTTTCCTCAGCAGTTCTTAAGGTTCCCCCCAGAATAGAAGAAAATAATTACCTCCATTTATCAAAACGGCTGAAAGTCCTCCTCCTGTTTGTGCTCTCTGTTATCTAGCAGATGATGCACAGACATTCAAGTACTGCGTCACACAAATTTATTTACCTGTACGGTGAGATATAACCTGGCAGAGTTCAAAGTGTGTGTGGTTATTCATGCTGTGAGATGAGACTGGCCTTGCCTTGCATCATCTGTCACTTTATGTGTCGACATGCAAATAAAACTGAGTGAAACTCCTGGATATTACACACATGCGCACGCACACACGCACACACGTAAACACCAAAATAGTAGGGCTTAATGAGAAAAAAAAGAGAGATTTTTATGAATCCACTTTAAGGATGTATCTTTAGACACACGCAAAAACTAATTCAGTACACACACAACTACATTCCATGGTCGGCCTTTTCATTATGTCAATCACTTCCTGCTTGAGTGGTACCATCTGCCCTCTCATAAAGCCACACATCATGTGGATAACTGTGCAAAGCCCCTGCTTAGCCCTGATACGTCGCACATTGCCCAGAGTTAAGACTCCCTGGTTAAAATGACATCAGTTTTTTTAATACATCTTCTCCTCTTCCTGTGTGTCCCTTTGACCCTTATTATTTCAAATTAAAAAGAATGTGTGTGTGTGTGTGTGTGTGTGTGTGTGTGTGTGTTTGTGTGTGGCTATAGGAGATGTTTTGTTTGCATGACTACTGGCATATCGTAATGTTGCGTGAATATGGATGCCAATGACCTCTCAACACACGTAATTCAGAAGGACCATAATTCACAGCTCTACATTTTAATTCAGTCTGTTTCACGGGAAGGTCTCCGTGCTATCAGCCTATTGAACTGACAGCCAGCACATCACCAGAAGATTATACAATGGCACATGCAGTGTGCCGAGGCTCTGACTTGTAATACATTTAGAGGAATTACCAGCTTTATCACTGAAGGAGTGCAGGCATATCTGTATATGTGTAGTAACTTGCAGATGCATACACATCATGACATTCTATAGGTGCAGGTATGTCTTGACTTGCCTTGTCTTGCAAAGCTTTCCCATCTTACCCTTTTCCAACACCCTTGTGTGTAGGACAAAAGCTGTCTTTTGTTTCTATGCCATCTTTTAATTAAATATCATCATCATATCATCATTTTTCTGCTTCTTTTTGCATCCATTGATATTATTTGACACTATTTAACAGCATTCCTAAAACCATTCTGCTTATTTAATGTGACATTAATTAAAAAACCTGTTTACAGCCACTATTTACACAATTTGATTGTATACTGTAGATGTGTAGTGTCAATTGTGGAAAGAATTGACCAATATGATATATAATTAAAAACATCCCAAAATATATATTGTTTTTGGTTATTTTGTTGGTTTTAAATTATCCATTTTTCTATGTATGTATTTGGATCCACGTTGGTCAGATGCAGAAGTAAGTAATAGTTTGTACTTTTTGTCTTGATAAAAAAATGGGGAAAATATACAATCTCTTGTACTACAAGAATTCACCTATGATTAGCCATGCTAGTGGTTGTTCCACCACTTTGACTGAAATATCTCAACTATTCAAAGGAATGCCATGAAACTTTGCAAAGACATGCTCCCAAGAGAATGATTGATTTGGTAACCACTTTACTTTTTTTCTTGCTCCACCCGAAGGTTGACATTTTAGGGTTTTAAGTGAAATAGCTCAACTACTGAACAACTATTGAAAGGATTGCCATACAAATTGAGAACACACATTTATGCCTCCTTCGGGATGAATTTTAAATACTTTGGAGACCGCTTACCTTTTTATTTAGTGCCATCAAGGTTTGGTGCATGATGCAACATAAAGAAAGTGTTGATGGAGGCATGTAGTTGTTTTTCTTAAGAGGCGAATGTGTTATATAGCTGTTCTTCTGTTTTATTGTGACTTTTGTTTATCACGTTGTATATGTTGGGTTTAAATGTAGGGATTCATATATGTTCCTATGTTCATATACTGTAAGTAACTCTATATTATTTTTGTGCTTCTTCTGCTTCCTTTCTATTCATTATTATAGTGGTTTGTTTATTTGTTTTCATTATTGTTACATTTAACACATATGTCCCTTTCTATGTCAGTTTTAACTACTACCAAACAACTAAAAGAGAACTTAAGACAACAACCTTTAGACAACAAAGACTTGAAAGCTTTAGATTTAAACAGTAAATGACTTCCACTAAAGGCAGTTTTGCGTCTGTCATTTTGAAATATATACCTACGCTTGTAAATGCAAGAGACATTATGAGTTTATTCAATTCTTTCCAGACTTGCCAGGTTTATTGCTCCAGGCAATTGTACCTCACTTTGTCTGTACTTTAGTTCTGTATGCTTATCAATGTTAAAGTGCATTACAATCTCAAGATACTTAATTGACAGATGGCCTCTTTAATGTATATTGGCTTTTTAACCCCCTCAAAACATACTGCAGGGTGCGGCCAGGAACAGCTGTGTAACAAAGAGTACAAAAGGGTGCAAAAGGGGATCACTAAAGATGAGAATGAAAAAGAGAAAGTTAGTCCATTCTGAAATTTAGGGCGTGGCTTTTATGAAATCATATTGAAAAACATAGCCAGTATTATTTTTGCTCAAGTAAAAGTGTAAAAGTCCTGGTTTCAAAACGAGGGTCACTTTGTAACTAAGTATAAAAGTAAAAGTAATGTAAGGAGAAAAAATAATATCAATATGATTTTTCAAATTAGACGGTGAGTTTTGGAAACAATTAGATTGTGGTACTTGGGTTCTTCCAGGAACAGCCAGGGATGTAGAAGGGTTCGCTGGGCTTCCTGCTACCAACCTCCTCGCTGGTGCTTGGTTGGGACATTTCACTCGAGTTCTCTTAAGTCTCTGCCACGGACATCTTCGTATACCTCAGCTATTTCCTTGTTGGAGTATAACGTGATTTGTGTGCAGGTGCGAAGGTCACATACAAACCAATAGGGTGTCGGAATGGTGTATGTTTATACTTCTCATCCAATCACAATCAAATTCACTCTATCCGGATGGCATGATTTATCTGGATATTTTTTTTTTTTTTTAACGACAACAAGCTGGAATAAAATCTAGCCAAACTGAAATAGGATAGTGTGAATTGGTAGCTGGAGGCACTGCCAGGTGCTCTTGAGCAAGGCACCCCCCCCCCCCAACCGTTCAGGGCGCTGGTTTGGCTGGCAGCCCACTCTGACATCTCATTAGTGCATGTATAGAGCGTGTGTGTGTGTGTTTCAGGACTGTGTGACTGTGTGATAACTAACAAAGTGTGGACACAGAGTGTAAATTGTAATTTCCCCATTGGGGATCAATAAAAAGATTAAAATTAAAATTACAGTCTATTAAAATTTAAGGAGTATAAAGTACAGATAGATATATAAATTATAAAGTTTTTTTTACTTTGTTACTTACCTCTGGCGGCAACTAAGAGCTACAAAGCATTTTTACCGCCTATCCTGTGTAGGCGGCTTTACTTGCCCAACTGGATAGCCAATAATGATGGGTTGGTTTGTGTTGGTAGGCAATTTGATTTGCATACCTGGCTTCCTCAGGAAATAGTGAAATCTACATCTGTATACTGCATGCATGACTGCAACAGGTGCAAAAAAAATGATTAGGCAAATTTCCACTAATCTTAGTGTTGGTTTGTTTTGCATTCCTGCATGTCCATGTTTTACGTTGGTTTAAAGCCAGCCATATAGATGGAATACATACATACATACAGTGCCAAATGAGTAGTGTAAATAAATGTAAATTAAGTGAGTGATGCCTCACTCGGTACCTAAAACAGAGAGCTCAACACACAGGGTGAAAAAAGGAGCTGCAGCAATGCGTAGTACAGCAAAAATATATGTTGTTTGAAAATTAAACCATGTAAACCTATTCTGATATAACCTTTAAAACAATTATGAATCTGAAAATGACCATAACATGAGCACTTTAAGAAAAACATAGCAAGTAGTATTTTATCTTTTCACAGTTCAAGGCTTTATTGCCGCTTTCAAAGTAACAGCAAAAGTTATCATTCAAAGACATTATCAAATAACTAATTGTAGATAACATAAGTACTTTAATTTAGTAGAATAAATGCCAAATATGTAGTGTAAATATCCATATTTTTGAAAAGGTTGGAACTGCAACCTTAAAACCTTTTGAACTAGGACCTTTTCCATGAATTATGTACCATGGGCAAATTGATATATATTATTGTGTCTCAGCTGTGGTATATGCTAAGGCTCCACTTAAAATAGAAGGGTTTACACTCTCTTACTTGCCTGACTTGAAAGATGGAAATGATGGGTGGGTTTGTGTTGTTGAAAAATATTTGCTTTGCATCACTGGGCTTTTTCAGCAAATAGAGAAATATACTTCCATATGCTGACTGCATGACTGCAACAGGTGCAAAACAATGTTATTAAGTAAATTCCACTAATTGTATATGTAACACAAGGAATTACTTGTTCAAATATATGACATGTTTTATTCATACAATTTATTACAAAATACATATGCAGTTCTATTTCACCTCCCAAATACCTAAAACTCATTTTTAGTAAAACAGGTGGGAAATTCCCAGATGGCACAAGGTAAGAAAAATTGTTTTTGACACTTTCAACTCCTGTAGACGACGTGTAATACATTACCTCCCCAGCATGATGGTTAGTGGCTGAGAAGTTGTCAGCTTTACTTCTTGTGCAACCGTCTCGGAGAATTCAAAATGAAGTGGGCAGTGCAGGCAAAATGATGATAAAATGAGAAGGTCTGAATATGCAAGACGAGGCCTGCCGTTTCCCACAGGCTGTAATGTGGACAACTTTTTCCTTTTGATGTGATCCAGTACATTCCATCACTGTTGAGTTCCTGTAGCTCCTGGGTGAAACTGAAAATCTGGAAAGCCCAGTGGGCCACTGCAAGGCAAGAACACAGCTGGGGCATTTCATGCAAAATCTCTCACTTGAAAAGAAAACACCCACTCTTTGTTGGCATTGAGATCGTCTTGTGACCAACAAATTAAGCACAGCTAAAAGTCAACGCTGCAGAGCTACAGACAGAGGATTGTAAAGAGCTAAGGGCCGTGCTGCGCATGGTAATGTACATTTTGCACTCTGCCAAGGTAATCAGGCAAAAGCATTATCAACACAGATGAGCTCCACTTTGTTTCTTGTTTCTTAGCTTTACAACAGACTGTTGACAATGATAAGGGCTTGTGTGGTGTCAGCCCCAAAATGCTTGTGAGTGGTATGCAAGAGCTTGCAGTGTTTTAGAGGTGAGAAGTCTTTTATCCAGACCATTTCATATTTTACTGAAATCCCCATGACATTTTGAATATTTTATAACGTGCAGTGTCAGCCAAAAACTGTAGCACAAATTCAATAATCTGAAACATTTTGTGTTTTGTGTCCATTTTACTTTAAACAGATTTAATCTAGATTCTGGAGTGTTTGATTTTTTTTAAAACTTCTGTTAAGGATTTCTCTCTGATTTGGATATTGTTATATTGCTCTTAGGGGAATTACTAGAATTGTTGGGTCTTTGTAAATTATAAAGTGTGGTCTAAACCTACTCTACCACTTGCAAGATTAATAAAAGTATACATTATACACAATGTGTTTTTTTGGGTTTTGGTGATTAACACTGAATGTAAACATTTCTGTTTGTTTGTTTTTGAGAAAGTTCCACAGGCGCCATTCAATGCTTTGAAGCAAAGAACAAAAAAAATATTTTCAACTTGATTTACTATAACCTGACACATAATCGTAAGGGTTCATTATCAAATACATCAACCGTCTGTCCTGAGACATAACAAGGACATTGTGTGAGCCTCTGATCTGTTTTGCAACACACTCTCAACCATGACCTCCCCAAATTGTTATTAAAAATTCAACCTACTCATTGATTTTTATTGTGCTGGTTAATTTGATGTATTACTTCATGGTTCAGGATACCTAAGTGTCTTTAGTTCTTGCCCAACTCGGACATTAATAAAAACTGATCTAACATTTATGTGTCCAGAAGAGTGGATACCCACCCGATTTGACTAAAGTTTGCACTGTAAAAACCAAAAGCATCGTGCATGACCTTTCAAAAAATGTGTTATGTTAAAAAGAAAGTGACATAAGCCTTTGTACAACTCATTTTCCTCTCGAGCCCTCTTTACAATCTATCTCAAAAGCAATAGTCTGAGCAAAGACTGTGAAATCCTCTTGCAATTGAAATCGTTGGTTCATGATGAAAACTGTGGAAGGAAACCTTTTACTGTATTCCCTAATGGCTGGTGAGATTAAGGTGCTTGCCTGGTTTTAAACCTTTTTTTAAATAATCCTCCTGAAACAATGACCATAAACACAATATGACTGGATACATTATAGTCCACATGAGGATGAGGCTGCTTTGACCTATTAGGTTTAGACCATTAGAACGACATTAGGAGTTAAAACAACTCTTCCAAATTCCTCTGCAGAATAATAAGGTTCATAATCTATAAGTCAGAGGATGATCCCACTGGTGCTATTGATCTCTAGAACTTTAAATTAGTTTTGCGAAAACTTCCACCAAATGTTTGTGTTACAAAAGTCTTAACAATTGATGTGGTTATAGCACAAAAACATAACGGCTCCTGCAAACATCTATGAAAATGTTACAATCTCCGTGGAATAACAACAACACAAATTATTTAGACAGTATGAGCTGGCTAATGGCATTATCCATAGAATGCTTCACATTATTGTCATATTACGGATGCTACTTCCACGTCCATTTTCACCCCGCCAACATCCTTGCTGCATAAAGGAGCTCACTGATAGCTTCATCTTTCAAGTTAATGTAGATAATTAATTTTAAATTCAGGCTCTTTTTTTTACCCTGTTTACATGTACATGGTTATTTTTCCAAACTGAGGCATTTCCCTTTGTTTGTGCCCTTTGTTTACATGCAAACAGAGAATTTGAAACCTCTTCTTTCTAAAAACTCCGGCCAGAATGGAGATTTTGGAAATCTTGGTTTGCACGTTTGCCGGTAAACTGAGATATTGTAAATGAATGTTTAGGCAGTCAACGTCACAGTATGCACCAGAGCTCGCACCTACACCAAAAGTGCGACCTACGTATGTTTACATTTTCAATTGGCTACAGTGATCATGAAAGCATTCAGAGTAGCAGTCCCATTTATGTTGGTGCAAACCCTTTTTGTCTGTTTGCATTTGCAAATACAGCTTCTCCATTATGTCAAAGAGCAGAGATGAATGAGTGCTCGGAGTTCAGCAATTTTGTAACAACTTCTCCTCCCACCAACAAGAAGAGCCAGTCCGCGTCACCGCCAGCATAGCCGGTTTTTGGTCCGAACTGGGCGAACTGCTGTCTGGTGGGAGAACTTTGAAAATGAAGTGGTTGTCCTGGAGGAGTGGCGTGAAAATTATATTCTTTCATTTATGTGGTAGTTAAATGGCCTGGGAGCGTTCACAACGCCCACATTTTTGCAATTCTGGTCTCAATGGCCATCAGAGAAGTGGAAAAATCCCACCATGTCTCAAGCAAATAGTTGAGGATGAAGAGGCCATACCAGTGTACTCACTTGGAGATCCTGCATACCCTCTGCTCCCATACATTATGAAAAAGTATGCGAATGGGGGGACCAATGCTCAGGAGCAGTACTTCGTCTTTGTGCCGTACACAGATGGTTATTGAGTGCTTGTTTGGGAGGCTGAAAGGCCGGTTTGGAATCCTTAGAAGAGCATCGGAAATTAACCTTAATGACCTTCCCTTCATCGTATATGCATGCTTCGTTATGCATAATTACTGCAAGGCTGCTATGGTCACAGTAAAGGACACCGGGGTTACCGAGGCGATTCCATATGACAGGGACAACCAACCTGCTAATCCACCAACTGCCAGAGAGGGAATGTCAGCTGAAGGGAAGAGGGTCAAGGGAGTCCTGACACAGATCCCTGACCCATAAAGGGACCTCAAGTGTGTGTGTGTTAAACTGGTTTAACAAACATGTTGAAGTAGCCTACTTTGTTTGAATTTATAATACATCTTAGTACAGGCTAATGTTTGCATTTAAGCATTCTTTACATTTTTGTTCTTTGTATTTGATACATACCAGTTTTGTGGCCCAGGTTTACGGTAACAAATGGTCCGTGTTTTTATAGCTGCCCTAACATACTATACCGTGTGAGTCTTCCACCGCCATACATGTGGAGCAAGAATGCTTGCGAAACACAGAGAGGATAGTAGACCTTATTTGTTTCTGTCCAATAACCTTTGGTAGCATTGTAGTAATGCCTATCAGATCATTGAGGGGAAGACCAAACAGGATGAAATACATGGGTTTGTGAAGGTTCCTTTTCAGAATGATCCTAGTCAACAAGATCAGGTTGCAAAAAAATGGCAAAAAAATGAATTGCAAGACCAAGAAAAAATATGAGATACTGTCCTCCAGATGGAATAACAAATGGGTCAAGGGTTAACTCAGACCTGAACCCAAAATATTTGTTCTCCATTATTTTTCTCCACTTACTGTAGATCAGTATGAAGAAAAATGGTGATGAAATTGAATGAATTGTTCTAAAGCAGTAACAAAAACATGCAACATAAAGTGCTGCATGAACTGCCCTGCCCATTCTGCCTTATTTAATGTTACCAGAGTTGTAACCTTTTCCCTCTGGGATTGTCATTGGCTTTGGAAAGATGAATAATATCAAGATAACTGTAAGTATGAAGTTGTGAGATACCTTTTGTAAAAAAAAATTAAAATACTATTAAAACCTAACAGTTATTAAAGGTAATTATGTTTGTTTTATTAGGCTATAAAATATGTATATTTGTGTTTGCTTGTTTTTGATTGATTTAGATTATAAAAAACCTACTTGCCAATTTTTGACCAACAACTAGGTGGAAGGTATACAGTACCATGGCCTAAGGAAGAACCCATTACATTTTGGAGCGGATCCGTGTCACGGGGCAGATACACAAAAAACTGTTTTACGGCCATAAGTAACCAGTGGAGTAGTATGACTTTTCTACTAGGTGGGGCTACAGCTTCAAAAGTACCTCTGTGTATTTTGCCCATCACCATTAGAAATGCAGCTGTGACCCAGAATGCCACAGACACAATCATAGGTGACGTTTAAACGTCAAGTTTGTGATAAATTATAAGATTTATCTTACACAGCGTCACACTATGCCACCCAAATTGTGCATTATAAAATAAGTTAAATAGTTGTTGTAACATAACTTTAAGAGTGGTCCTGACTAGTGATTCTAATAGTTTTAGAAATATATCCAGACATAAAAACACTAACCACTATATATACACACATATATATATAGTGGTTAGTGTTTGTGGATGTCTGTGCTCTCTGAGCGGTCATCTGGTCAAATGAATTTATTATACAAAGCACATTTCATTTTCAATACATTTCAAAGTACATTTTGCCCAAAAATTACTAAAATTGTTTCCTCAAATTACTAAACTACATTTAAGTTATGGTACTACAGCAAAAAGAACTAAAGTTATGGATTGTTGTGGCTAGTCAGTGTTAGTTTGAAATGTTTTACTGTAGAGCTGCCTTCAAATAACTGATTTTATTTCCATTGAAAATATAAAATGTGATTAGATGTATGTTTGCAGGTTAAAGAACAGGTTAAAGATGTAAGAAACAAATAAACTGTTTCAAATGATATGCCCCATTTCCATTGCATGGTTCAGCTCAAACTCAACACATTTGGCGCCATGGGTTTTTCTCTTTTGTTTTCCATTTCAGATAGTAGGCTACCCATCAATGTATGCAGGGTTCTTGGCAATTGTCATAGCAATCGTGGCTCTTGCTGGATCCTTTCATCGGCAACAAAACAGAGCAATGTCACTTTGTCAGTTGACCGAGCAATACTGAAGGTAGTTGAGCTATTAAAAAAGCGCAGGTTTCTGCAGGATGCAGGTTCAATCTCTTTAAAAAAAAATCGAAAAGTATGTTTGAAAACTGTATTGTATATATAACGTTCAATAAAGCTAGTTTAAAAAAAAAAAGTTAATGTTAATAAGGTTTTCAAGTAAAGTTTTCAGTTAACTCTCCCCATCTCCCCATCTGCCCTCCCCATCTATTTCCCCACCCTTCTTTTCTCATTGGTTCGCTGTGCTTGGTAATATGTAATAAACTGCTATTGCTGTGTCTTAAACATTCTCTGTTTCTAGTTCTCTCAGTTATCTGAGGTGTTTAAATGTTTACATATAGCAGCGACAAATAATGATAAAGATATTTAATGTAATTAATCTTCCCCATCTCTTTCCCCACCCTTCTTCTCTCATTGGTTTTAAAATTGAGATGCAGTTTGTCAGACTCTCTTAAGTCTCCCAGCCTGTCAGTGTCATAGACATCTCGAAATTGAATCCGACACAACTCAACTTATAACTACAATCTCAAACATGAGCAAAGGAAAAGCTGCTGGTGCAGATGCAAGAGCGCTCTTGCGATCAGTGCTGCTGCCACTTGCTAAACACATACACAATCTCATACTGAAATGCTGGGCAGCAAAACGGGTACCGCAAGATTTTAAAGATGCTAAAATCACCACCCTGTACAAGAATAAGGGAGACCGAGGAGACTGTAATAACTACCATGGTATCTCCCTATAGGAAAGGTACTTGCTAGAATCCTGCTTAAACGTCTTCAGAATATTGCAGAGGAGGTATACCAAAAGTCACAATGTGGATTCAGACCACGGCGCTCAACCACCAACATGATATTTGCTGTTAGACAACTGCAAGAGAAATCACGAGAAAAGCGGCAAACCTCTATATGGCTTTTGTAGACTACAGTTAGAGTGTACAAAGCATGTGTACAGAGTATACTCTTATATGGATCTGACACATGGACTTCACTAACACAAACTCTGAACCCCTGTCTTCAAGGTAGAAATTCAATCGAGATGGGCAAGCCATGTCAACAGAATTGTGGGATCTCGCATTCCCCACTCAGTACTATATGGAGTATTGGAGGAGGGAACTCGGCAGACCCAAACTGTGTTTCAACGACGTGTTAAAGAGAGATCTCATAGACTTTGACATAAAACCTGAGAATTGGACAACACTGTCAGGGAATCGTGACCAGTGGCGAACAAGCCTCTACCATGGTAGAGCATATGACCAAGACAGGAACCTACAGAAACTGAGGGTGAGACATCTTCATTCAGCTACCAACAACTAATATGAGAAACGCGCCACGCATTGTCATTCATGACAGAAGCATGCCAAAAGAGCTATGCTATCCTTTTAAATTACCAAATTACTGACATGAGCTATAATAGAATGAGTTCAGTTGGCCTCCCTTGGTCAGTATCAAGAGAATAATAAATTAGCTTTCTAAATTCAATGTCAAGGCAACGTAAGTTGCATTAATAGCAACATTAATGATGTCTCGGGGCACAATATGAGTCACACTGTTTGCTTTTAAAAAAACATTAATCTTATCTCACAGAACAAAGACAGACACAATTATAACATGAGATTAGTGTGCACTGCATGAGGTCAAGTGCAGGTGTGCTGATGTTTTTTGAAGGAAGCATGTCTTCTGTTACATTTCTATATTTAATGTTCGGGTCAGACCATTTGGACTATAGAAACAAAATAGAGGTGCCAAAACCTTCACACCAACAACATGAATTATCACTTAAAGTTTTTATTGACAATTTGTCTTCTCTTCTGGACAGTAGAACAAAACCAAATGTCGCACAAAAAACACAAACTTTATAACAAGGCCTGCAAATTGTAATTCATTGACATTCAATTGAACAGCAGAAACTAAATCATTTCTGGAAGGGTAGAAAACGTTTATAAACTTTACTGTACAAATTATACAAATGAAGTTCCAATACAAGCTTGAATGAATGTGCTCTTCGGAGCAAGGACAGCATTATGTGTTGTTGATGTTGTCACGAGGATGCTGATTCTCATGAAGTAGTGATAGTTTTGCTGATGATGGAGTTGAGGATTTGTAAAATCAAAATCACATAACTGGAGGGGGAAAAGCTTAATGGTGTTGCATTATGACTGTTTCAGCAAAGCATTTTACGTGCAAAATGACAACAAAGGAGGAATAAAAATGATATATTTACAGTGGGATGAGCCCTGGACAAAAATACTCCTCCAATACAGCACACAGTATCCAGGATGAAAGCAGATTCAGAGCACAATTGAATCAGCAATATGAATCAAAATATAGACCAGTTGTTATCATCAGGAAGTAGGATATACTGTATATTCAGGCTAATCTGTTCATATTGAATCAACTCTTCCCTTTTGGAAAAGCTGCTTGTATTTGACATCATCCTGTACATTCTCTAGTTTTTATGACTATGATTTGATGACAGCGTTAGTCACCTTTTTAACCTTTCCAGACAAAACTTGTAAAAAATAATACTGATAAAAATATTGAAAAAACTATGTTGAGAAGCCCTTTCAGTGCGCTCCCTTGTATAACAGTCAAAACTATTTCATGACTTCACTGTCCTTGCTAAATCTCTCTCTAAAATAAATGCCGGTTCTTCGAACTGTATCTTTTACCTTTTTTGAGGAATTGAAGTCAGTTACATGGGACAGATTGCACATTTTTCTATAAAATGATAGGCTTTGGGAAAATTAATATATGCATCAAACTCACATAGAATAACTGCAAGCAGGGGATCTGAGAACAGCTCATTTTGCAGTCTAGAGCTGCCTTTTTTCTGCAAATTAATGTTTTTTTATGCCCTGCTACTGCGTTTGATCTCAGCAGGGCCCTATTAGCGTGTGCGTGTAGGAAGGTCAAGAGGAATTGCAGAGAAATGGGTCTTACTGGGTTTGTCCTCTGTCCACACTATGTACACTCATACAAGATGCAGAGCTTCTTTGTCTAAAAAGAACTTTTAAATCAGCAGGAGCTAGTTAGGAAAATACATTCTTTCAATCTTTTATCTAGTGTGGGCACCTAGTTTCATATTCTGTATATTTGTGTCATGATCAAAATGATTAATCTGTATGGACAAATACTTTCCTTTTTTCCACAAACATAGTGAACACTTTTACATGCACAACAAAAAATGTGAATAAGACAATTATGTGAGCAGGTAAAGTCTGTACCATATGCTCTTACATAACACCATGAAATCTAAATACCGTACCACGAAAAGACCAAAACTAACAAGAAATGTATTCTACTAACAAGCATTAATATGTCTTATTCCTCTGTGCCATAGACTTCCATTGTTCTCTAAAGAAAAATCAGTGAGCCCCACCTTAGTACGGGGTGACTTTTTTCTTCAGTTCAGTTTATTTTAATTCAATCCAATATACATTGTTGTTCTGCTGGTAATACTAGCTATAGCTCACCAAATCCACAGCTGGAAATAGTCCCCTACAAATGCACTTTTACTTCTGCTCAAACCTACATTGCCCAGATTTTTTAAATGAAAATATATATAGCCTATTCATAACATGTATGTCCTCAGTAAGAACCAACTGGTTCGGGGCCACAGAGAGGGTCCAAAAGTATTGAGAGACGGATAAACACGTTAATTTATGTCTATTTGTCGGATTTCTTGACAGTAAGAAAAATTTTGCCAGCAGCCATATAATAAATTTACTTTTTCAAAGTGGTCAGGCTGCAGGTTTAAAGCCAAGACAGTATGTGAAAGGAGTGTGTAAAGCTCCAGGAAGAGCACACCATGCAAACACAGTGCACACAGTGCAAACATCTTCTATGTTTTTGCTATGGTATTCTTCACAAAAAAAATTGAATATGTTGTGGAAAAATCATCCTTTTAATAAGTTGAAAATAAACAGCAGCGTGGCATAGTGAAAATTAAGAAAAGAAAATTCTCACTCAATCCTGTTAGAATGAAGAATCACATCAGGAAATGGTAATATTAATTCAAGAAAGCTGTCATAGTATAAAACCATGCCAGTGGCTTATTCAGACTCTTGTCTTTCTCACATTATTGATGATAGTTGCATTATTGTGTGCATGTAAGAGTAACCGTTCTAACAATTAGACGAAGGGCAATGACATACCAGAGCCTTTCTTATTAATTTTTTTCAAGTATTGGCGTGTTTATAATTATTTTCAAGTGGTACAGCAAAGATGTACAATACCATACAGTATAGGAGGTGACTGTGGCTGTTAATTGAGTGCTTACAGACCAACCTTGAATTGCCAATGAGTAATGGTGGCCTCTGTAGACCATTTACTGTAAGACTTTCAAACTTCAAGTACTTCATCTTGATTATCATATCAGAATCACACCTTACTGGACGAAGTGCTACTAAACAAATCAAAAACATGACTTGAATTTCTGTAAAAGTTGCAGATGAGAGACAGAAAAGGACTTGGATTTGCTTTTGATTACCACTTGAAAAATGTTAATTGCAAAATCATCAACAACAAGTACAGAAATTGGCACTTTAAGATGTATTGTTTGAAAAATATTGAACTGTATGTTTTCTTTATTTAAATTGCATAGCCTTGAGGTCATTATACACTTACATGTGTGGGGGAAAAGTTTGAATAATCTTTTAGGTCACTGTCTTTCACAAACACATACATATTCTGTACAATTATCTGTATTTAGTATGTAATTTGCTCAAACAGCACAGACTGTAATTTACAAAGAAATCCCTTGACACTCGGAGATTTAAAATATTTAAAAAAAGAATAGTGGATGTGTGCATTCGGTGAAAAAAATCAATTGCAAAGAGACAGCTGCTTGGTGTCCACCAGTATAACGCTGTTGCAGATCTGACTGCATGATGTGTAGCATTCACACAACTGCACAACGTTCAAAGTGTATGTCATGTCAACCCTGCCATCTAGAAATTACATTTATATAGGCCTACTAATAATTTGTTATCCCAATTACGCTGTGGTATGAAACATAATTGCTGCCTTGTCTAGATTGTGTTCAAAGGCAAGGTCATTTTGAGTAAATAAATCTAAACATCTTTGTAATGCAGAGAAGTCGTAGGTCGTAGGTCGGGCTTGATCGTTGGCATGCTTGTGTCCTGCTTGTGGCAAGGTTTAGGCAATAAAACTTTAGTTTTAGCACTTTGGTCAAGGTTAGGCAAAGATTGTATTTTCGGTTCTGTGTTTGAAGTCACTTTTGATTTTTTCAGTTCCAAACCAAGACCACAGTCTTTTTCTAACCTCAACCATAACTGAATAACTGTTTAACTCTAATGTTAGGTTGATACAAGCAGATACTGAGTTGCAAGGATGGCAAATACATTAATAAAATAGTTTCTTCATTATGCTCTGTATGCCTCATAACGTACTTAATATTAAACTGCTACTCAAAATTATTAGTGCGTTATCGTAATTTCTAGGAGACGGGGTAACATGTGGAAAGAAAGAAAGAAAGAAAGAACTTGGCTTGAAAAAACAAAATGCAGATGCAGTTGCCTCACTTCACTGTCAGATGCAAAATATGAATTTGGTGACTTATATAGTTTTTGCATCAATTTTTTAAAATGTAACTTTCAGGGTTGAAAGAACGTTTCCTATACCAATTAACCCCTTAAAAATGTTAGATTATGGATGAATTTTCCAAATGATTTGTGGAAGAACCCAAAACATACAGTATGTCGACATTGTGGAGCTATAAGTTCTTCGAAGCATGGCAACCAGAATGACATTCATCAAAATTATTCTTTTGCATAATTTGCACACTCCAGATGTTGTAATCAACTGTTTTGTAGATGTTGTAAAATAGCCTCTCAGGGCTCCCTAAAAAAGCGATAGAATGATATGTTGCACAATCATGGTATTAAAAACACAGCAGCTTAAGATGAGTTGCAGCATGGCATGGATGGTACATGTATGCATATTGAAATTCCTCAAAAGAAAGACAAGGGCGTTGTTTTGGGAAAGGGCTTCAGGCATAGAGCGGAGAAAGGCCTCTCTGTTTGAAAGTCTGCGGTGTGTTTGTCACCCACTCTCGCAAAGTGGGCCAATACTGACCACTAAAGGGTCCAATCAGGCATTAGGAAAAACATGTATGTGTCAGAGCTGGAGCGAGAAGGAAGAGCAGCAAAGGTGGGGTTTTTGGAAGCAGGGTGGGGCAAGAGAGAGTAGGTGGGTGGTGGGGCAGGTGTGCGGTGGAGCAGATGTGAGCAGAGCTGAGGTTGAGCTTCACGCAAAGACACAGTCCCATCGATGACTCCGTTACAGCCTGGAGCAGGAGGGGGAGGGAGGGAAAACAGAAACAACGTTAAATTGGAAGCCATGTAAACACACAGCCCTGCAGGAAACCACACTGTTAACAGGCTATGTTCAGATGGACAGCCAACAACACATCCTGATATAATGTTTTACGTGGGTTTTTGTTGTTGTTGTAATTTTAATGTTCTGTACTGTGAGAAAAAATGTTGTGAATCTGCCATGAGGAATTACAAACCATGTATTTCTAGTGTTTTTTCTAACTTTTGCCACATGTCATTGTTACAGACTGCTGTCAAACTATATGAAACATTTTCTATAATAGTTATAATGGTTACAATTTGGGTTATTTTCTGTATGTCTTGTTTTGTTTTTCACTGGTTCGAAGTAGGTGGGGCTCAGTGATGTCAGGTAGTACTGTGGACAATCATAATTTAGCAATGTTTGAATCAAATGTGAGGATATTTGGGGGTTGTTTGCTTCTATTGCCATCACTGTCAGTTAAAGCTGCCAGGTGCACTAACTTCCTGGGGTCCTGTTTCCTGGCAACTTTGTAGTACACGTTTTGAACTTGTGAATTAATGAGTTTTAGAGGTGGCGGAAGGCAAATTTATTATTTTTGAACAGAGCCAGAATAGCTGTTTACAGTCTCTATGTTAAGTTGAGATAATCATCTGATCATCTTCTCATCTAATTCTCAGAAAAGAAGCAATTAAGCAAAGTGTTCTTTTAAACTCTTATTAATTAAAACCAAGACTGTTTTTTCCACGTGTGGACCTTTACTTGTTGCCTGAACATAGCCATATCAGAACCTAGAGGCCTGTAGCACTAATTCCTCTAATGATGTTCACGCATCACCAAAAAACTAAATTGCACTTTGACATAATCGCAAAAGTAAATAGGGCATACTTTAGCATTCATTTTTAAAAAAAATGAAAATTCAAGATCTAGACTTGTTTTAAAATATAATATCTATCATCAAATACTGTGTAAACTAGATTCTTTGCATCCAGGAAAACCACAATGGATCTGAGTGAGTCTGAGTGGCACTGTTGTTGCACATTCTGTACCAGATGGGCCAGCATAGGGCCTGCTGGAGGGGATGACAGGGTCACATCCTCCATCCTCTTGCATTATGTAAGATTTATTTTTGGGATGTACAGTTCAAATCAGTGTGGGTTTGCCAAGTGGTTGTCAGACAGTCAACCACTCTCAGGTTCTTGAGCATGATGTGAAATTGCCACAGTTTGACCACCAAAACTTCTTCCCTTAATATATCAAACAGGCTGCCTCGCTGGCTGTACTTATTCAGTCACTAAGACATTTCCACCTGATTAGATGGATGAGTATTTCTGGCATTTGTGTTAAATATATTTGCTCACTGAATCAGGCCAACAGCTGCGTGGGATCTTTTGCGATGTACATACAGGTGTTGCCAACATGTTTCTTAACCTCAAGGCCTAACAAGCGTTTCCTTGCTGGCACGGCTTTGGGCTCAAAGTTGAACCTTTAGGACATCTTTATTATTTGGCACATTTTGTAGTGCATTTATGCGCTCTCTCTGTCTCTCTTTCTCTCTCTCTGTCTCTCTCTCTCTCTCTCTCTTCTGTCTGTCTTCCAAACCCCTGGTCTAATGAAATACATCTCCAGCATAATATGCCACGTGGGTGTCTTTAAATGAATAAAGACAACCCCACAGTCTTAAGAGGCTATGTGGCAGAGCTAATCTGCTGCTCTAAATTGGCTTACTTCAAAGACATATACTGTGTGTGTTTTTGTAGACCTGCATCATGTTTATGAAGGTGAACACTGACTTGATCTGATTAGCCTCATTAACCTAATAAAGGTCCTGGAGGAAGGAGAAACTCCCTTGATATGTGCATGTCTTTAGTGTGTGATGTTTGGTGCCAACTAGGAGTTATTTTTTACAATGTGCCTTGTTGCCTCTACACCAGTTAGTGATCTCCTACATTGCCCGGAATACCTCATTATAATTCTTCTTGTTCTTAGTTGTGAGACATTATAGTACATGTAGGTGGAGAACCATAGCTTAGTAAAAGCAAGAGAGAGAAAACAGGGGACTCAACCAGGTGGCTGTATTAGGGGAGTCAATAGGACAGTCATTCATGCTGCCAATTTGCCCCAGGGGCCAAACACTTGTTTAAGCAAGCAATGTTATCCTTGAGCAAGATTTTCTTTATTTATTTGCTTTAAATATTTCCCCATTGTCGCTTATTACTCTTTGTATTACAAAATAACCTTTTTGCATGTCATCTCTATGTAGAGTCTATGAGATAAGCAACCTGATAAAACAGAAACGTTTTAGCTTATACACCAATTAAGCAACTTTCACTTGAATGAAAACATGGTATGCAGTTCTCGTGAAAAAAACATCCGTAGTCACATATTTTAAATCACAACATAGCTAGCAGGATATTTGTGGAGCTACGAAATCATTTGATCCCTTACTATTTATTACAGAGTTACACTCATGATTATATTTTTTAGGAACATATCAACATCTAATTTTAATTTGTAATGTAATATATTTGATTTAGAATTATATAATGGCCCAAATTAATTGTATTACCCATTATAAACTGAAACTGTAAACTTAATATCAAGTTTTAATTGTCTCTTGAATTCCAAATGTTTTTATTGTTGTTCGTTGAGTCTGTACGTACTGTAACAAGAAATGCACTGAACCTTTTCAGGGTTTAACACTTTTAAGAAACTCGACAGAAACCAAACATTCACGCTTTGATAGGCTTCAGCCTCCATGAGATTGGGTGATGTGGATTTTTTACACTTCAGTGGCTGAGGCTGGACTTTAGAGGTGGAGGTAGAGAAGGAGGAGGACTGGCTGAGCAGACGGGTAGAGTCCTTGGCTATCCATCTATTTATTTATCTTTTCATTTCTCCGCTCCATGCCCTCACTAACTCACATTCTCTCTTCACAGGTTTGACACCGTATGCCACACAAACACACACACCAGCATTCCTACACTGTCGTCAGATTACCAGCTCGCTGACAGTGGAGTGGAGACAGAAATACACCAGATCATGGGATTTCTACTATTTAAACAGCTTCACTTATGTTAATTCCACCTTACATTTAGAACTAATTGATTACAGAAAGAATAACTTGTTACAATGTCCATTGAAGAAGCAAATGGCAAAGTAGTATTATAAGAAAATCTTGCATGCAGAGGATATAGGCTCCTACTAGACATTTCTGTTAATTTTGTCCTGATTAAATGTATATATTAATACATTATACTGTATATTATATTTATATATTATATTTATTAGTATATATTTATATTATAAATTCTGTATTGCTATTATTTATTTGTTAAAAAAAGGAATCAGTTGCGAGCGTCAGCAGAAGTGAAAGGGTGGAGGGTTGTGTCGTAGGCAACAAGCTCTGTCTGTGCAGACTGTTTATCTCTAACAATGGTAAATAAATTTATACCATTTACTACTTAGATAGATAATGTGGTTTCTGGGGAACTGTACTGTATTTTTCCTGCTTTCAGTAAGATAACCTTATGGATGTCTTTGTAATGTAACGCCTGCAGGTTAAAGCTTGTCTGAATGATGAACCCACTAAGCTCAGTTCATGGATGTCATGGAAACAGGTACACTCAAAGAAAGAGTAGAAATAAATAAAACCAGATAACTTCATAAATAGGCGTCTCTAACCTCAACCTTAACATAAGAGCTGGATTTAGTGGAGCTTGTTGATGGTTGGTTTGATCTCATTACAAAGATGAGGGGAAATCAAGTAAACCAATTTTGTCTTTAATTGTCTGTTTCCTGGAGGACACTATTTACTTTCTGAAATTAAATGAAGAAAAAACTGAGGTGGTTGTTTTTGGAGCAAAAGAGGAACGATTAAAAGTGAGCGCTCAGCTTCAAACAACAACGTTAAAATCAACAGACAAAGCCAGAAGTCTTGGTGTAGTCATGGACTCTGACCTGAATTTTAACAGCCACATTAAGACAATTACAAAGTCAGCTTATTATCACCTTAAGAATATATCAAGGGTTAAAGGACTTATGTGTCAACAGGATTTGGAAAAACGTGTTCATGCTTTCATCTTCAGTAGACTTGACTACTGTAACAGGGTTTTTACAGGTCTCCCTAAAAAATCAATCAGACAGCTGCAGCTGATTCAGAACGCTGCTGCTCGGGTCCTCACTAAGACCAGGAGACTGGATCACATCACTCCAGTCCTGAAGTCTTTACACTGGCTCCCTGTGCCTCAAAGAATTGATTTCAAAATACTTTTGCTAGTTTATAAATTACTGAACAGTTTAGGGTCAAAATACATTTCTGATCTGCTACTACACTATGACCCCCCCCCAGACCTCTCAGGTCGTCTGGGACAGTCATGCTTTCTGTCCCCAGAGTCAGAACCAAACAGGGGGAAGCAGCGTTCAGTTTCTATGCTCCTCATATCTGGAACAAACTCCCAGAAACCTGCAGATCCGCTGCTACTCTCAGTTCTTTTAAATCAAGGCTGAAGACCTTTCTTTTTGATGTTGCCTTTCTCTAACGTTTAATTTCTTATTCTGCACTGTAACTTTTATTTTTGTGTTTTATCTGTTTTTATTTTTTTAAACTGTTTTTTTAACTGATTTTGTGTAAAGCACTTTGAATTGCCCTGTTGCTGAAATATGCTATACAAATAAAGCTGCCTTGCCTTACTACAGGGCATGCTTAGTTTTTTTCTTGTTGAAGACAGCAATAAATATTTCTCAGCTAATAGAAAGTAAATTGGTCTTTTTAGGTCACTTTTCTTCATTCAAGGAGAACTGCAGAGTGGCTGCTTTCTGTGTCATATGCTCACTCACCAAAATGGAAGCAGTATTTTTAATCAGTGCTTAAAAGTGCTCATATTGTACAAAGGCTAAGCACTGCTACTTAGGCAGAATGTTTAGCACAACACCTGAAAAGCACCATTGTTACTCGCTGCTTATCACCACAGGGCTTGTTGGAAGCTAGTTGGAACCTGTTACATCCAGGATCTGTGGTAAGCTAGGCTTGCGGTGGGTGTGTCAGACAGAGTTACATCACGCACAGAGATGAGAAGGGTATGTATGGACTTATCTCACTCTGGGGGATACGGTGAATAAGCTAAAGTCTCAATAAGTCGGTGTGCTCCTTTAAGAGAATAAATAACAATCTTTCCAAAAATGTCAAACTATTCCTTTTAAAGATATAATATGTGACATTTCTGAATTAAAATGTCAATGTAATTTTGTTAAGTTTGATCAATGACACAGATTGTGATGTTTTGTCCGATGTCGATGCCATCATATAACTTTTGACCCCTCTAGTTACTCCAAAACATGGGAAACGTCAGGCATATCAGGACAAGAACAAATCGGGGTCCGTTACCTCCCGAATGCCTTTGAAGGGCAGGCCTTGCCCAGAACTGCAGTTGCTAGTGTTAGCTTGCTTACTCGTCAACCGGTCAGCTACCACAACAAATAGAATCTAATTCCTTGGAATAACAATAATTTTATTAGAATGATATGAATAAATCTTACGACGGGCAGCATGAATGAACCTTTAACAGAAAAACGTCTCAATGTACAGATAAGTTTTAATTGGCAAAGATGGTTCTTTAACAATAAGGAAACTTCCATGATCCCAGGCAACTTCAAGACATCATCTTGAAGTTGCCTGGGTATGTTTTGATTGAGGGATCCTTATGGAGACCCGTAGCGGCATTGAAATTACATATTGTACTTTAAACACTTTTTTTATGGATATTTTATGTTACTGTATGTGTATCATCTCTGACTATTGAAAGCATGGAAAACATGTTAATTGAAATTAATTTATTTTTCTCTCGGTCTCCCAGGGTTAATAGCCAGTTTTAAAGTCTGGAGGTGTGTGAACGGTGTTTCATACGCAAATAGATTTTGTATGGAGGATTACTTTAAGTATTTAGAACTTGAGTACACAGCATCAAAAGTTTTAAAAAATCCGAACAGAGAACATTATACTTGGAACTATTAATTAGGTAGTAGACTGACTCAACACAACAAATGCTCCTTAAAGACGTGGTAAAAATGTCAATTAAAGTAAAATATGGATAAGGGTCAACTAAGATGACATAAAAGAAACAGAAAACATCCAAAATGAAAAGATCTTTTTATTGTCATACACTTTGTAAAGGATGAGTGCAAATTAAAGAGCTTGTGATCAAAATCTACTCATCATTAAGCCATGGACCATAAGGCATCATTAAATACAAGCTTTTTGGAACTATCATCTACTATACAAGGACGGAATCAAGGAAAAGAAACAACACAGCATCAATGCGTATGCAATTAGAAGGAAAATGGAGGAAAAAAAAATGTAAATGAACAGAAAACAGAAACAACAAAAAACACAACACAATTTGTACATTCAAAAGAAATAAGTTCACAAGGAATATTGATATTACGGCAAGTGACGATAAAACATAGTCTACAATCTGTTATGTACACTTGGCACTAATGTTAGATCTTTGATTGTTGTCCAGTCAGGTTGTTGTCAACTCTAGCATGTGCACAGGTCGCAACTCTTTTTTTTAATTTTAATGCTAGTCTAATAATTTATATAATCTATAAATATTCTGAAACAATAGTTCTCTCAAACAAAGCTGTTGAAAAGTTCTGCAAAGCCTGACGCAAAACTTCATTATGTATTGAGATTAAACTGCTCAATGGACAACAGTTAATCAGAAAAATGCTCACATAACGTTTTTATATGTAGTGTAGAAGGATTTCTTTTTCATAACAAGAATCAATCTTCAATAGTCCATCTCATGCACTTGAAAGTTGTAAACAGTACAAATATATATGATCCACTTACAATATTTGAATCCCAGCAATTCCAAAATAGAAAGACAGACTCCAAAAAACAGCAGCAGATTGTTTCCTATGCATTTTCCAACACTGGCAGATGTGTATATAATTAGGTGGAAAATGGCTATTTAACATGATTGGATTGTCTCTATCTATTCCACGTGGCTAGAGAGAATCAAAAGCAGTATACAGCTTGAATGACGTCACAGCTTCCAATTCATGATGATATGATTCCAATTTACTATATCTCTGAAACATTTAAAATATATTGTGATATGAAGTAGAAAAATGGCCTGGTGTGGTCTTTAGCATCCTGATATGTCTTTCTGATATGTTAAAGGGAAGGTTCAGCCACATTTAAGTTACTTACTTGTTAAGTTTATAATTTAAGAACCCAAAAAAACACTCTTTAGGTTTGTTTAATAACATAAAACAAGAAGGCAAGTTTAGGATTAATTTGTCCACCACAGTTACTTTTTCAGCAGTGTTGTAGTCAAAAGTAGCCTAGTTAATACAGAGGTAAGAAAGTCTGTTTTGTTAAATTAATAAGTTAAACGTTTTTTTTAATCATACTGTTTAATGAAAGTCATTAATTTCAGTTTAAAGTGTAAAAATATAGAGTTACAGCGCTTCGTAGGTTATTCACTCAGCACAACTTGAATCTGGCATCGTGAATAGTGGATATAAACAACAGAATAAAGAATTGCAAAAAAGTCTCCTTTATGTGACGTGAAATCACATATTGTCATCCCCTGTCTTTGTGTGTTCAGACAAAACATAAAGCTTATTTTTAACCTCACTTATTTGTATACAGCTATAGCTAGAACATACACAGACTCTCTGTGTATGTGTGTGTGTGTGTGTGTGTAGACAAGTCTTTTCCATAACCCTCATGTTGTCCTTGGGTCAATTTGACCCGTTTACAATAAAAAAAATAAAAATTTCACAAAAAATGGGCACTCGAAATAAGCTGAAAATGTCAACATTAAAAATATCAAAAAACATTAAAGAAAAAAACACCCACAACATTTAAAAAGTGACCAAAATGTCGGAAAAAGTGAAAATTTTGAAAAAAGTGGCCAAAATGTTTTTTGTTTTTTTTTCATGGTTGATGGGAAGACAACACAAGGGTTAAGGCGAGACTTAAGTGAGATGTAAGTACCAAGATACCAGAATCTTCCTCTTACAAATTAAAAGTTGAATTCATAAGCAATTAAATGCCCCACTGCCACAGTCTGACTTAGTTTATGGGGGCTAATGTTAGCAAACTTGAGATAAATAATGCTGTGTAACTAAAATTGTTGAGCCAGTTCGCTGACTTATCCTCATGCACTACTTTCACAATAGCTTAGCATTTTAGCTAAATCTTAAGGTGAGAATAGTAGTAGTAGTCGTTTTGCCTTCAGCATTAACTCATAACAGCACCTTGAGTGAATCCAGCCTCTGTTTGCATCCACTTCCATCCTTCCAATTGGCTTTGAATGCATTCAGGCTGGCTCTTAAATTCACTTTGCAGTCAGTCTAAAGACACTTTAATACAGCTGATTTCTCAATGTTTTATTAAAGTAATGTATTAATGGTTGGAAGAGATTGATTTGGAAGAGTAAATCTGCAAATATTTTCATCTTTCTAGCATACTTTTACTTGTATGTGACGTCTATGAGTTTGCTCAGGGCTTGGAGGGTTACTTTAAAAATTGATTCAGACGCAATTGCTAATTACGTCTTTAAAAAATCGTAGTCAGTAACCTTATCCAGGATGAATGTAAATTCAAAGTGACTACAACACTGCTTTTAAGCAACTCCAAACAAATTTGAACAAGTGAAACACAAACTCAAATTTCCCAGTTTTTGTGTTGCCTTTTTTAAAGGTAATGTGCTCTCCCTTTACATGTCTAAAAATCCCATCATCTACCTGCGCAGATCCAAATCATTGGGGTCCTCAGACCCAGGCCCATTAGAAACAGGTCTTTTACCCATGTAAGTCTCCAAACTATTTTATAAAACAGTTTCATACACTGCTCAGAAAACTAACGTCAGTTCATGTATCTATTAAAATAAAATAACTTAATGTTACTGCACTGACTATACAGTAGCATGCTTTAGATTTGTATATGTATCTACAGATTTATTGTCTGTATCTATCATTATCTATTTGAAGTAGAATAATTTACATTTATTTCTGGGAAATGGGGGATAGGGGGCTCAGTGATAGCATTTCTGAAGGGTAATTAGTTATCCAACAGTTGATGAGATACATTTCAAGTGTCAGCGATTTCACAGAACAGCGTCAAGTGAGGGAGTCCTGGTCTGACCAGTGGCTTTATTCCCCCAAAGGCTGTAATTGTTCAAACGTCTCGCTTATGTTCACAGGCGATATTCAAAGCACAGGCTGATCAGAGAACATTCTCTCATCAAAGAACTGTGCAAACACATCCCCACACAAACAGGGACGCTGGCTTATTCACATTCAAATGGTACGGTGTAAATAAGAGGACATTATTTTAAGTTAAAATAACTTTAGAGACAAAACTGTACAGACATCCACACATGAGAGACCATGAGGTAACACTGACAGAATGCTCTACACAGTTCACAGACATAAGGAATGGCAAGACAATGATATGGAAATATACAATGTGTAATGTACAACAGTTAGATTCATTCAAAACAAAAACAAAGAAGATATGGGAAAGAAAAATCTACATTTGTTCTCAAACGTGTTTTTTTTAAAGTTCAGGATGATGTGATCAGTCAAAAGTTACAAGCAAGATATATCCAGAAAATAAATCAAATATTATGAAGGGATAAAGTCAATAGTAAAAGACAAAAAAAAACAAAGGAAAAATATCCAGTATGGTTTAAATCAAACCAAAGAAAATATGAGACCCGACTGCTTTGAGAAACTGAACGTATCTGTACACACACATGCCAACATTCCATGAAAATACACACAGCGTGGGCAGTTTTCATCACTGGGCTGGCTTTTGGATTCAGTGCATTCTTTAAGGAGGTGGGTTATTTATGTAGAGTTATGGCGGCTGTTGTTTTTGTAATAGTTGCTGATTGTTTGCTGTTTTGTGTCCCTAACTCATTTGACATACTCAGCTGACTTCCAGAAGTGCCCTGGGTGGGAAAGGCGACGATTCCGTTTTGGCAACTTTTCCAGTAAATCTACCAGCATGGAGAAGCTGGGCCGCTCTTCCTGCTTGTATGCCCAGCACAGGAGCAGAATGTCCTGGAAAAGATACATGGACAAGGGGATTTTAGATTTTGCATAATTACTGAAAGAATAAATGGCAACAAAATAATAATATCCCTGGCCATCAAGGGCCTCAGTGTGTGATTTGTAAAGGCGTGCTAGCAAATGATGAGTGTCACCTGCAAAACTTTGCAGCCACTTAGAGACTAAGCCAAGCTGAATTAGCAAGTGAACCCCCAAATCTGTTCAAACAGAAACTGGAGATGTTGCAAGGAGGCGTTTAGCAAGGTGAAGACAACCAAGGACCCATACTGTGCAACCTGGTCTCACGGCAGTTGGTGAAATGGTCACGTTATTTAAATGTATTGATTCGTCAACAGTAACACGATTTTCATGTTGTTAGTGGTCACCACGAAATGAACTCAGTCACTTAGACACAAAAACATAGGAAAATAGGATCCAGGTTGAAAACAACGGTAGTTACCCTTTAAATTTGAAAAAAAAAGTGTGACCCATAAATTACGACAAATTAAAAAGAAAAAAGCCCTTACTGATATCTCCTTCCCCATGCCAGTTTGGGTGAGGTTGGGCTTCATCCCGCTGCCAATCTGCCATATGATCACCTCTGCTGGCTGATTCTTGTAAGGCCACTCACGTGCGTGTAACTCGTACCAGATGGTCCTGTGAGGACAGAGGAAGAAAGTGCTTGTCAGTGGTTTGGACTGTCTGGTTGAGAAAATAACACCACAGCTTCAAAACATCACTATAGAGGGTTCACATCCCGCCCAATGCTGACACTACCATGCAAGATTTCACTATAACCTATCACACTCAATATTTTTTGTCAGCTTTCCGATTAATGCACATGTAGATGATGCATCTGTACAGTTGGATCGTGATCAATGCAAAAACTGGCATTTTGTGGATGAATTTCAGTCTTGAAGAACAATTTCAATCAAGAAGTTAAGGAAACAGCACATTTTTAATTATGCTCAATTAGCATACCACCCTCGCTGTGCTGATAAGCGGTTGTTTTTATTCTGCTCCTGCACGTCAAGTTTGAGTAGGATGAAAATAGCTCTTTGTTAGGAGTAGGGTGAGAGGGGAGGCTGATTGTTGATGAATATGTAAAACAGCCATGGGGGTCACCTCTAGGTAACACAAGAGCTAACTGAGCAGCTGGACATTGTGTGCCAGTGCTGCACTCGTCTTCCCTTTGAATGATATAGCAACAAATCCTCCATATGGGGAACCATCTGAAAATGCAATTGTGCTAGGAGTCAAGAAAGAAGGGTCCACCCCCACAAATGAATCAGAAATAGCAGTGGAGGAAGAACAGGAGCCGTGGGGATTTTTAATCAACTTAGGACAATTTAAAATTGCACTTTAGAGGAAGAGAGGGAGGACATCTTGAATGGAGAAACTTCAGTGACACAGCAATTGGTGTGTAATAACTAATGGAGTTATTGAGATGTCTGGGTCAAATGTATTCAAGGTAAGCTGGGGATTGTTACAATTTGGGCAGTTTTGCAAAAAGCTCAAGAATATTACAACTGCTTAATGCAAGAAAGGGAGGTTTTGTTGTGCCAATCCGAACAATGCATTTATCATCTGGCCAAAAATTACTAGTGCATTTGACTGCCCTCTCGTTTTGGCTGTATGGCAATTATACTAACTTTTAAAAAGCAAGGCCCTGGTGTTTTTAATATCTTTGGGCCCTACATTGAAACATCCTCCCCACAATATTTCAAAATAATATAACAATACTGTTTGGTACAATTCCTTTTTGCCATTTATAAATAAAAGTGCGCTGTTAATGGAATAATTTCCACATATAGCCATCAAATCGCGCAAAGCCAGTGGATAAAGCACTTTCCAAAATGTTGGCAAACTTAACAATGACATAACAAATGATGCACCTGTTAATCAGATATTCCAGCCATTTTCTATTTTGAAATCACAAGTTGTCACTGTCACTTTTTATGATACATTTACTTTTTTTACTACGGTAGTTCTGCTTTCTGGTGCTGTATGTGCCTTCGGACACAACGTGGGTTGAGCATCCCTTGTAGGCTGCGCAAGCCATTGGAAATAATGGGCTTTAGTGTGCAGCTGTGCCGTACCGTTGCCATGTATGGTCTGAAAGGTCTATGAGAATGATAAAGGTGGAAGCTGCTGTAAGATAATGACAAATGATAAGATATTATTGATCCAAAAGATTTAGACTGCCCCCCTTCTTCATTAAAAAATAAATACAAAAAACAGTTACCCCCCTGCCACACATTAATTTTCTTACATGTACAGTTCCTTAGCTTTCAGCAGCTGATGTGTACTATTTTTGCTATATTGCAACTCAGGAGATACTGGCCATTGTAATGTTCTTTTTCTTACATGCTCTGTTGATGAAGGTTGCATTATTCTACTCAATTCCCACAAGCTTATGTTGCTGCATGCCAAACAAAAGACTTTAATCTGATAAACACTCTACTACACACCAGATGTTTGAAAGCCTAAATGTCAAAGCTTCCATGAGATAAAGTTTAGCTCACTGTAAATCAGAATCTCAGCTTCATTTGTAAATCTTTCTCCCTTACTTTTCGATTCCCTTCTCCTGCCTAATCAATTAGTTGATGTTTCTTGGCTCCTCAACATTCAAACATTTCCCTCTTCCTGCAATTATGCAATCAGTTAAAAATTCAAGAAGGTAACTCTCACTTGGCTTTAGATCAACTAAGCCACCAAACCTTCTCTCGCACCCACATGGGGGAACCAATAATGAATCTGCGTGCTCACTTCAATCAGTTTCTCCGTTATCTTGCTGTCTTCCAGCTGCCAATGCTTATTTGTGCACCATTTATTGTACATTTTCTTCCCTCAGCCCTATCATAATCAAGGGTCCATTCATGAAGGATATGATATAAGTCTGGGGTCTTCACTTCCCCATAATCAGGTAAACATGTAAGTAGGGTCTATGTCAAAATCAGATATTTTTTAAGCAATTAAGTTTTAAAATGTCTAATCCCGTTCTCATTAAATCATTAGATATTGAGGAAAGACTGACAATAACAGAAGCAAAATTGTCATTTGGAAAATTATAGATTATTACATTGTCTATTTCATAGTACAGCAAGCAGTGTATCTATAATGAGATCTGAAAACCTGTTAATGAGGGTTGCCTTCTTGTAATGTGATGTGCAGTCGTAGGACACAGCCGCTTTGTAAAAGTAAGTTTGAATTTATTGAATTCACACAAATATTTGGGGCTTTTAAACGCTCTCTGTCAACAGTGGGCTGAGATTGTCCGTGGCATTGTCTGGGCAAACAAACAGGACGACATCAGTGAAGACAACACTTACCCAAAAGCAAAAACATCTGACTGTTTGGAGAAGGGAAGCTTGTCCTCCTCTGTGTCTGGAGAGAGCTGCTGGATTATTTCTGGGGCCAGGTGACACAGCCAACCGTTGGGGATCCTCAGCTTGTCTTCTCTCCGGCTGCAGAACGAGAACGTGAAGATGGGGACTTGTCAGGGTTTATTGAACTGTGAACATGCAAATGCATACATTAATACGTGCATTGAAATACTTTCAATACACTTTCAATTCATACAGTGACAAAGAATGGTTCAAAAGACCCTATGAAAAAGCGAGGAAGGGATCGAGGGACCCAGGGGCGGCCCCCGTCTGGAGCCAGGCCCAGACGGAGGGCTCGTCAGCGAGCGCATGGTGGCCGGGTTTGCCACGGAGCCTGGCCAGGCACAGCCCGAAAAAGCAACGTTGCACCTCTCTCTCCATCCCATGGGCCCACCACCTGTGGGAAGAACCGCTGGGGTCGGGTGCGCTGCCACATGGGTGGTGGTGAAGGTCAGGGGCCTTGATGGACCAGACCCGGGCGGCTGAGGCTGGCTCTAGGGACGTGGAATGTCGCCTCTCTGTGGGGGAAGGAGCCGGTACTTGTGCGGGAGGTGGAGCGCTACCAGTTGGACCTGGTGGGGCTTCTCTCTACGCGCAGTCTTGGTTCTGGAACCATACTCCTGGATAGGCGTTGGACTCTGTTCTACTCCGGAGTTTCCCAGGGTGTGAGGTGCCTTCTTCAGGTAGGGAATGAGTCCTTACCCCAAGTAAAGGAGTTTAAATACCTTGGGGTTCGCGAGTGAGGGGACAGTGGAGCGGGAGATTGGTCGTAGAATTGGCGCAGCGGGTGCGGTATTATATTCTATTTATCGCACCATTGTGACGAAAAAAGAGCTGAGCCAGAAGGCAAAGCCATTCCTACCCTCACCTATGGTCATGAAGGCTGGGTCATGACCGAAAGAACAAGATCCAGGGTACAAGCACACAAAAGGGTTTCCTCAGGAGGGTGGCTGGCGTCTCCTTTAGAGATAGGGTGAGAAGCACAGTCATCCGTGAGAAGCTCGGAGTAGAGCCACTGCTCCTTTGCGTCAAAATGAGCCAGTTGAGGTGGTTCTGGCATCTGGTAAGGATGCCTCCTGGATGCCTCTCAAGGGGGGGTGTTCCAGGCACGTCCAGCTGGGAGGAGGCCTCGGGAAAGACACAGGACTCGATGGAGGGATTATATCTCCAACCTGGCCTGGGAACGCCTCGGGATCCCCCAATTGGAGCTGGTTAATGTGGCTTGGGAAAGGGAAGTTTGGGGTCCCTTGCTGGAGCTGCTGCCCCCGCAACCCGATACCGGATAAGCGGATGAAGATGGGTGGATGGAGGGATGTAACTATTGCATTGACCTCCTGGAGTCTGGCTGTCATAATGATTTTGGCAAATAAACAATATGGATTAAACAAAACAAAAAACAATGTGCTAGTGAGTTTTTTGTGAATATGTAGACTATTTACTTCCACTATTTATGTCAACTCAATGTTTTGTTATCCCTGCAACATGTGTGCCAATACAGTTTTAACATTGTCAGCCTGTCTCCAAGGCAAATTACTATATTGCACCTGCTGAAAGAAATGCTCCTGTCTTGGATGTGTATTGAGTATGATACCTGCCAGCCTGCAAAACCCCAGATATGGTGAAGAGTCCAAAGTCGGTGATGACGATTTTGCCGTTGTCATAAAACACGTTCTTGGACTTCATGTCTTTGTGTAAAATCCCCTTAGCATGGAGGTAGCCCATCCCCTGAGGACAGAGACAACAATGTGACTTTTCTGTAATATGATATGATGATATGATGTGCACTGAAGAAGGTTTCTGGGAAATCTGTGTTTAGTCTTTTTACCTTGACCATCTCTTGTGCGATCTGCCTGGTCTTGTTAACATCCAGGACAACCTTGGCATCCCGCACCACGGAATAAAGAGTCCTGCCTTTACACAAGCTGGGAGAGGGGACAAAGACTAGGATAAGATTTCAAGTTATTTTGTTGACCCATGTAATCGTTATACTAACTTCAAAACATTTGACAAACATTTTGTTTTATTCAATTTTAGCTTATTTAGCTTCTCTTTTCTAATTTCTATTTATGTGTGGGAAATCTTTATGTATGATCTTTATACTTGGATTGCCTTATTGTTGAAAGGTGGTACACAAAGTAAATTCAGTGAGGTATTTTGTGACTACCGTTTTTCATGCTAATGCTGCATTTATGGCATGTTGGCAGAATAAGAAAAATACCAATTGTTATTACGTCCACGCTTTATCCCAAAACGGTTACTGTATCCTTAATATTGAAATGAGAATTTTTTTTGTAAGTTACATTTGTAGCAATTTGTTTAAATATTAAACCAAATAAGAAACCCCTGGGTAAGCTATATAGCTCATTTTCAAATATAGCTCAAACAATTGTATTAGTGTTTTCTTTCTAATCTTTTTTTATTTTACTGCTAGCAATGGTCGCTTTTTAACCATTGAAGCACCAATTAATGGACTCTTTTAAGCAACTGGGAAATATTGTTGCCGTCAGAAATACCTCATATCTCCAATTTATAATTACAACTAGGTGGCTGATGTTTTAAAGGTCTGTATGATATGACGGGAACATGGAATAACAATGCAAGAATGCCACAAATGATGTCACGACACATAGATTTTCTACTGGTGGGAGTGTGGACTAGAATCACTTTTGTCTCTTTTATAGGTTCTTGGCTCCCACTAATACTCTCTTTTTTAAGTCCCTTTATCTTCTAAGTTCTCACATTGCTGATCTCACTTCATCTAAACACTCATCTTTGAATGTTCGATGTGTTTTTGACACTTTCAACCAAAACACAGGCTTGCCCAGAAGCTCAAATGTGTGAGACTGTGTGTGTTTGAGATGTCATTAGAGGATAAAATTCCATCATTCTGAAGTGAAACTTGGACCCACTCGGTGCCAGGGTGAGGCTGTTACACAGCAATGCATGGGGGTGGTGTCATATTACTGGAGGGCTGCCATCACGACAGCATATTAATAGACAGCTCTACAGCCACTCTTAACCCCAACTGTGTCAAGCAGGTGACCAACAAAGGACCTGAAGATGAATGCATATTTAATTTCCAACGCTGACTTGACAGCAGCTGCATTTTTAGTGGCTCTCTTTCCTCTGCCTCTTTACAACACAGAAATGTGGCATATGGCTTGAGCATCACTTCAGTCAACACCTTACATACACATTGTGTCTTGCATCAACAATTACTGCTATACCTCAGACAAACAGGATGTGTATGGTATAAGCCATACTAAGGACACAAAGGAACCATGTCATGGAATCAGCTGATGAAAAGTTAAAAGGCCCAATGCTTAGCACTGTGGCCTCACAGCAAGAAGGTTCTGGGTTCAAATCTAGGTCATTCCGGGCCTTTCTGTGTGGAGTTTGTATGTTCTTCCCATGTTTGCGTGGGTTTGCTCTGGGTGCTCCGGTTTCCCCCCACCATCAGAAACATGTACTAGGTTCTCCAATCAGTTCAGATCTGACTGGCTCAGATCTGAGTTTTCCCCGGGTGCTGTAAATGGCTGCCCACTGCTCCCTTGAGGGATGGGTTAAATGCAGAGAATGAATTCCGCTACATCTATGTGTATGTGCCATGTAAAGTACGCTTACCTTACCTTAAAAACCCAGCAGTAACATGTGTTCTGTATACTCTGCAATATCTATCCAAAGTCACTTGTGGAAAATGAAAATTAAAAAAAAATATTTATGTATCAGTAATAAACCAATAAACCACATTACAGGTTTATCATGTTGCATGTTAGGCTGTAAGAGTATGATAAACTGATGTTTTAGTTTCTTTTTTTTTTAAGTGTAATAGGAAAAGCAGAGTATTGCTGGATAACAAAGCCACCTGTTGCACTGACATTTGCTATTATTTTCAGCAATCAGCAGCAAGGATTTTTGAGACGCAGCCAGCTCATCTTCAGCTCCCCTGCACTCACAACAATTTCTGCTGGCATCAATTGCAATCACGCATCTCAATTAATTAGTTGATCTGTTATCTAAAAGATATTTACGGCCAGAGCGAATGCTCTAGTATTGGAGTCAATTTATTTCATACGATTTGTTTCCTGAATTATTTTTTAACTGTAAATCTAGCAGTTAAATCCCTCTCTTTCTTCTTATTCTTAACAGATAATTAAGAAAAAGCAAGTTGTTGTTTTTCTGTCAAACTAAAAAGAAAAGAGAAGAAACAAAGGGGTAGTTTATTTTTCTATGTGAGACATCCTTCTTTGTTCACAGCTTGTACAGATGAGAGTGGTAGTAGCAAATATCCGTACAATTTCCTTTTCATCATTGTTAGCCAATTAATTAAACAAGAGTATTCCCTGTTATGTTCTTTAACAAGAACACAGCCATGTCTCTCATGTTGAAATGAGAAGATACTTTCTTCGAAAAATGCAAACACTAATCTGTGAAATAATTAAAAAGGTTCACCATGTGAGAGAATTCCCTTCAATCACAGTAGTCAAGACAAATACAGCAGGCTGCGTGGGTGGTTCTAGGAGCCTGTTGTAATCCTAACCACTGTACGCTTTATTGTCAGCCACTTTAAAGTCATTGTGCCAGAGGGGCGGGGGGAGGGGGTAGATCTGTAGCTGATCTGAAATGAGTCAAGGGCCGTTTCTGGAAGCCAAACAACTACCTAATTCAGAATTCAGAAGCAACCACAGATTTCGAAAGCCTGATGTCAACTCTCAGGAGACTCAGTGGTCCACGAGAAACAAGTTAGGAACACATGAACATGTGAGAACCAGTATTTCCATGAAAAAGCAAACAAAATATGGTTTACATACGTTTTACCTACAGTATGTCGAAATGTTTGCTTATTTTTGACATTGAAAAAGTGTTAATTCAACATTATACATAAATATCATTATTTATATGTAAATGCATACGTTTCTGTACTGTGCTGACACAAAGGCCAAAACAGTTTTGTGCTTTATTCACAAATGTATTTGTAATATAATAATGTTCACTTTTTCTTTAGTTTTACCCAATTTTTTCAAAAACCCAAATGTGTTTATTTTTAACTGAGTTGCAATCATTTATTTTGTGAACATGCAGATAATATTTGAGATTTCATTGTTGTTTATACACACTTCTACAGTATTTATATAGATGCAATGTAAATCCAAATAAATCTAATTATTCGCAAGTATATTGATATGTATTATAATGAATCACCACAGTATCTGCACCCTTTCACTGCACAGATTCCACATAATGTTTTCCTTTTGGAGACAATGTTCAATATTCCTGTGTTCTCTCTATACTGTGCATATGTGCTGATATGAGCCATCACTGGACAATATTCTGCACTATGCATATTTATTTATTTATTACTCTGTGTTACCTCCAACTGTGCAATATGTCATTTCTATTCATCCGCACCTTACTCATCTGTATATCTCCGTTCATATACTGTCCGTTTATATGAGGGTGGTTATTGTGTAAATATGTTTGTATTATTACTTATTATAACTAATTCTATTTTCTTATATTCTATTTCTTATACTTTATGTATATTCTTTCACCTATGTCTACTTAATGTGTATTTGCGTTATTCTGATGTGTAACATTTTTTTTTCTTTTGAGCTGCTGTAGCACAGGAATTTCCCCAGCCTGGGATTAATAAAGTCTATCTTATCTTATCTTTAACTCACAATACACAGCCTTTCATAATGGTACTCAACTTCTCGTTTTTATGGTTATATTTGCATGTATTGCCTTCTTTATGTGATATTTGATCATCTTTTTTTTGTGTACTCTGCAGCAAATGCTTCAGAACTAAACCTGCATCCAAATGCATTACTACATACAGTACGGTAAGTAGGCTAAGTAGGTGTGTTCACACTACATACATACTGAAGTACACTCAAAAAAGTCAGTATGCATACGCTTGATTTTGAGTGTGTTGTTGCTGGACATCATTGCAATTACAAGTGAAATGGAGGGGACACATTAAACTTGTAAAATGAAATATGACAACACAGCAAGTTTGAACTACAACACCTGTTGAGTTGATTTCCAAGCTTTCTGTACAACACAACCCGTCACATCTTAATCCTTACCTGGTGATGATTGCCAGGTGTGGTGGGCTCATGCAGGCCCCCATAAACAGCACCACATTCTCGTGGCGAGTGTTGCGGTAGGCCATCACCTCGCGCTTGAAGGCCTTGAGTTGGTCCTCGTTGTCGCGCTCAATGTCGATCAAACGGATGGCCACCTCACCGTGCCAGCGTCCGTGGAAAACTTTGCCAAAGCGCCCCTTGCCAATCATCTCCCCAATCTCCAGCTGCTCAATTGGGATGTCCCACTCCTGCAGGAAGATGCTAGTCTGGCTGGCCTTGCGAGGGAAGTTGCGAGCCGACAGGAGCGACAGGTTCATCTCCTCAAACTCGTCACCCGAGTCCTCGTCGTTGCCCTCCTCGTTCTGCAAAAAAACAAAATTGAACTGTTCTTTGGTAGCTGTAGGCAGTGTTGTAGTCAAGACCACCTAAACCGTGACCAAGTCATCACCAAGACCATAGTGTATTGAGATTGAGTCAAAACCAAGACCATGGCAGTGTAAGGCAGGGTCAAGACCAAGACCAGACCAGGCTATAACAGGTTAACAGTAACACATATCAAATTAGAAATGAGTCAAGTTATTGGTTGCATTTAAAGCAGTAAGTTTTACATCCAATCACAGTAATGATGTGAACACACACTGTAAATCAGACAATGCACAGGCAATTTAGTTTACCTGCAGTTTTGGTTTTGACCGGTCTTGAAATCAAATCCTGAGTCCTCTATATCTGAGACTGAAACATACCGAGTTAAAATGTAGTTGATTTCGAGACGAGACTGAGACCTTCAAGTACTTCCAAGTACTACAACACTGGCTGTAGGCCTGCATTTCACAGATTTACAGATTTGCAAGTATGGTGATTAAAATGCCCTTATCCAACACAAAGTGGTGGTGTTAAATTCAATGTCAAATGCTTTTATACTGACTGGTGCCATTCAGCGTCTGGATAATTACATTCTTCTGAAACCTCGTCCAAACTAAGTAGGTATTTCAGAGATAAGAAAAAGTTTTGTTAATTTCTTATAAATATGTTCTCATTACTGTTTAAATCCTAAATATGCTCTAACATTTATGTAAAAATATATATATAATACATGTGTTGCCTCTATATAAAATTGCATATCCTTTTTGTCAAGTTGTGTGCATTATTAATATATAATGTAATACTGTTATAAAGTGTTAAAATATATTAGGCCATTACTAATAAAAAAAAGAGTTATGAAAGGAGAAAGCAGCCGGAGGAAAGAACTGGATGATTTATTCTAATTTGATTTTAAATATAATGTACTGCAGGAGTGAAAATAACCTATTCAAAGTTGGCTGCTGGAATATTATTCCAGGCAATCTGCGTCATATTTTCTCAAGATATATCGTTCTGGAATAGCGACAACGATAAGTGAAGCTAGATCTTTTCCTTCTTCCTGGAGGTTTCTCAGAGAGCTGAAAAAAATAAATGAGAGCATACTGGAAACGTCTTCGACAAGTGACGGTGACGGCTGCAGTTAGTCTTTGTTTGGATTCACAAGAAATTTAACACCAATATTAATAAAAAACGTAAGTCAACAATGTAATGAATGGGAAAACTTGCATTTACATTCATTCAGTTTATTCACTCAAGCATCACACTTAAGAGATCAAAACAGGACTCACATCTGATGTAGGTTCAACTTCGATTTGAAGTAAAGGGTTGCCCTCATTCCTAAAAGCAAGAGGAACAAATGTAGAAATAAATCCATGAATAAAGTAGGTTACTTTTCAGTGATGACACAACATTTTGTTGTTATTATAGTAACATTTTGCTCCGTTATTCAGGTACAAAAAAATGTTGTTTTTTTTGTTTTGTTGTTTGCCCTAATAATGTAAGAATGATCCATTCTTGATTTCTGGTATCCTGACAAGTTTGCAGTCTTGATCGTTGCCCCAATAGAATATTTATTTAGTACATCTACAATGTTAAATATTTAGACAGTTTCTCCTTCTTGGAGTGGAGATTGAGAAAAAAGAGAGTAATTCAATGTGAGACAGACCAACCATGACATGACACTCTACCCCTGCATGTACTATGGACTGTTAGCCAGCCAAATCTGAATTATTTAAAAAGACACCAAGTTTCTAAAGTTAGGTTTATTGTGAAAAAATAAGCAGAATTCTCTGCTCTGAGACGCTGGACGCATGACCACTGAAGGCACTGAGACAAGACACGAGCCGCTGCCATTGGTTACCGTGGGTTATTTTACTTACAGTATCTTTAAACAACATATAGCTAGAAGAGCTTATGGAACGCAATGAACTCGTACCGCTCACACAGGGTGATCAATACCAACATGTCATTGATCAATCAGGCTGGGTATTTTGCCCGGAAAGAGTTACTGGACTGGGTTCTTATACTGTAGATCACCTGTAGGGGTCCTAAGGGGGCAAGAGCACATTTACATCAAGACTATAGAACAGATGAATAAAATGTGGCCAGGATTAAATGGAAGAAAGGCCACTCGTAAATGACTGGCTGTATTTTCTGACACAAACTTTTAATTTCACAGTCATTTTACGGTATGAACTTTTAAGTGCATTTGTGCCCCGAGCCCCTATTAATTTCTGACCCTGGCATTGTACACCATGGATGCCAAGGACAAAAAACAAATGAACCCATTTTACCCACCTCAACCCATCCTCCTCCATCCACATAACAAGCTTGCAACCTCTCACAACGTTTCTGTGGTATATTAACACTGGCTTGCAAAGCAATACCGGACTCTGGGCAAAGACCACAAGTGAGGTAGTGTATAAAATAATGTGATTCCTTTGGCGCCAAGGGCTATACCAGCGGTTCAATCTCTGCTCTAATGAGGGGTACCTGCCGGGTGTTGGGGTCTTAGATAGGCCCTCATTAAACCTGGGAAGAGGCCATTAAGGCCAGACAAAACCTGCCAGCAGCCACTGCAAGAGCGTAAAAAGATGTGGAAAAGGAGGGACAATAGCTTTAATTAAATAACAGGGATATGGGTTTCACTGTCGCTCTAATGTATTCATATTTGTCAAAAGGCACAGAAGGAGAGACTGTGAGAGTAAGAAATGGTGAAATTGTAATGAGTAATGAGCAGAGCCTTAAAGACACGAGGAACTGGTTTGTTTTTCATGGTCTGTACGTTGCCTCCCTTTTTGTAAAATATTTGTTCATTATCTTATTTCTAAAAGTATAACTGCACGTAGCTAGTATTAAGGGATGGTTTTGATTTTTTGAAGTGGGGCTGTATGAAGTACTTGTCCATTTTCAGTTCATTACCTATAGTAGATGGCGTTAAGCATACCATCAGTTTGGATTTTGTTCCTTTTGATGCAGCTCTTCAAAAAATGCATTACATATTGACAAATTTTCACTAACTGTATAGATACTTGATTTAACTCTTACCATTGACCTGTTTGACTAGCCTTTTTGACTTTTTTTGAGACGCTTAAACAGTATCTAGCTAAATGGGTATCTAGTTTACTGTTGTACTGACTGCAACATGTGACCTGTGAAAATAATTTTGATAAAGGTAAAACCATAATTATTATTTTATCAAACAACAACTGTGACAGCTACACAGGCGTTGTAATAGTTAAGGGCTTGACAATAAATAGTTGTTTCATGATGAGCTACATACAGTTGACTTACGTGTATTCCCAATTGGCTTAGAGGGGTTGGCAACTGCCTACTCAGCTGCAATTCATGCACAATCAGCCCCAGTGTGTGTGTGTGTGTGTGTGTGTGTGTGTGTGTGTGTTTGTGTGTGTCATAATCCTCGTGTATTTGAACACATATTGTGATGTATGCATAACATTATTAAGTGTCCTATATTTTCTTCTGAATGTAATTATGTGGCAAATTCACCAATTACATGTACAGCCCCATGTCCTATACCATGATTTAAAACTCATGCCATCAACTAGCCATCATCTGTCTAGGGTCGTTTAAGACCATGTTGATATATAGAAAACAAAATTAATAACATTATTTGTTATTGATTATTCCATTACAATCCATAGGTACAGTCCATATTCCATCCCAATTGACAATCCTCCTGTAGATGGAGTTTCTCTTGTCCTGTTTCTTGTGATAGATTGATATTCTGATCGAATTTACATCTGGGTCGAAAAACATCTCATCACTCCTCCTCTTCCGGTTGTTTTCCCGTGACCACTGGCTTCCTCAAAGAGTCAGTGAAAATCCCGTTGGCATCCCAAGTGTAGCGTGAACTAAAGGCCATGCTGACATTAGTCTCTGTGTATTCATCATGTCAGCTCTCGCATTTAAATTGTCACCCAAATATCTGTGCTCCAATAAGTTTGACTTGGCCTCTGACCAGCAGCCACAGAGAGAAGGAGAAGAAGGAGGAGGAGGAGATGAGGAAGCATGTAGATGAGACGAAGATAACTGAGCGTGCCTGATAAAGATCTGAAGTACTTTCTTAATTTCTTTAAAGGTAGAAATATGGTTTTATTGAATTACTTCTGTAATATAATCTACTTACCCTGGTTCAGACAAGACAGGGTGCAGGATGACCTGTGGTGCTCTGCTTGGAGGAGCCTCTGGAGCAACATCTGAAGATATTAGTCACAAAATATCAAACCCAACAAATTAGAACAAATTTGTTTTATTGTTTTTTAATAAGGAAGTGAATGATTTCAGCTATAGGTAGGATCGTATCTCCATCTTAAACTGGATTTAAAGTTGTGCATCAAGGGGTTAAGGCTGGTCTGATTATAAATTGATACATTTCAAACCTTTACACAAAATATACTGTATTTCACTCCCAGAAAACATTGTTTAGGGCAACTCAATTTCTTCCCACTTTCAGATTTTTTTCTTTGAATGAACACACTAGTAATTTTCTTTTTAAATATGTACTTGGAGTGTCATTGCGTTACAAGGTTTTGGATTCTAGTGTAAATCCTTCTGACTTACTTGATCTCAAAATACCTTGTTTATGATCATTCTTTGGTATAATCATATCAATACCATGTATTGAAGTATTGCATTTTCACAGTGTTGCAGTGTTGCAGTGTTTTCAAAATGCAACATTTCTGCAACATTTCAACATCAAATTTGCTATATAATGACATATTGTTAATATAATGTGCACATAATGCGTGGTAGAGGTTCATGACTAAAACATTTTCAAAACACTTAGTGGTGACATTGTGCTGGAATTCGTAGATGTTTTTCTATTCACCTGATGTGAACATTGTTTAAAAGGAAGCAACCAAAATGTTAGATGCCCAATGGTAACCCCTTACATTCTCCTATCTGTATTGAAATTCCTGTATTTCTTCGTCGACATGATTTGTATTTAAATATAACAATTTAGAAAATGTCCTCACAGTGGGAACAATGGCACGCTCTGTGGAATAAGAAGATACAATACAAGTGTTGATTTACAGCAATGTGATTTCACTTTGCTGCACCTTCACAGTATGCATCTTCAAAGCAGAAAGAGCATATTTAAGTTGATCACCCTAAAAGGACATATAGCATATACTGCAAGAAAGAGCAGGTTGAATTCTCTTTTCCATTGTTCAACATGTACTGTAAGATGAGTAAGGTCAGACGTTGTGTGGAATCTACCTCTGAAAGATATCAGAGGATTTGCTGTCACGCTTCCTGCCCGTGTTGGCACACTGTGACAATTTGTGACACAAAGTAGGAGCTACAAAAAGACATTCCCTTTGTGGCACGGTGCATTAGCAGCTGGCACTGTCGCCTCACAGCTGGAAGGACATGGTTTTGTTTTCTGTGTGGTGCCTGCATGGATGTTTGCATGGATTTATTCCAAAGACCAGCACACCAAGAGGATTGGAGGCTCTAAATTGGCTACTGGTGTGAATCTGTGCCAGTCGCTCTGTCTGTGAGCCCTGTGACAGACTGACTAACTTTTGCAGGGTATTCCTACTTTCTACCAAAAAAATGTACATTGGGATAAGCTTGAGCCCTGAAAATGAGCACTTGTGTAAACACAATAGATGAATCCATTTTAAATCATACTGAAATTGCCCCTGGGAGGCTTATATGAATGTGTTTTTCTTTTTTTCTAAACAAAAGCCAGCATTTACAGTAAATGTATTATGATGTCAATGTGGCATTAGCTCCACTTGGTTTTAGATTGATGGGTCTTACAGTAAGTGGTAGTGTTTGGCCATGTTTTTTATGCAGTTCGTAACAGTAGCTGATATAATTTAGCTTAACAGTATGTGTGGCTACAATGATCAAAACCTGGGTGTCACTGTGCGCTATATATTTATGGGTTTCCAAAAACCTGTCTCCCTAGATCTCAATAACACCTCATACCACTCCAGGTTGTCTCGGCTATAATAAGCTGCTAAAGGAGCAAAGACTGTGGTACTAGTGCGGGCAAAAGCAAAGAGTCTGGGCATTGACAAATCATTAGAAGGCACAAATGAGACAAACAACGAGTGGGTGTAGGGACTCAGAGTCTTAAAGCAGACCAAGGTGAGGAGATGAAAATCACCACCAAAATCAATAGATTCCTACTCCTCCATACTCTTCCTGAGCTGCTTGTAGTGCATTATGGGTATGAGTAATGATCAATTATGAGGTACTTACCAGGAAAGATGAACTGTTGTTTGTATTTGAAATAACTGGAGGCTGTGGAAAGAATCAAAAGGAGAGCTGGAGTTTAATCTGAAGTCGTGATTTGCCCATCTTACATGGTTGTTAATTCAGTATTTACACTCAAATTGGTTCATATACGGATTTTGAGACACAGCTTTGCTTCACAGCACAAATTTAAGTTCACACAAAGGTATTTGTCAAATATTTATTCATGTTGATTTACCATTGCACTCGAGACTTTTCACTCTGTTTTGTCTCACTTTATGTACAGGCTTTCATCATAGTCACGATATAAATTAGCCTGTCATGCCCCCATGCAAGTACTTGTTATTTTAAGAATAATTTGAACTACTCAAAAATATTATTAATATGTATTAGAGCTGTACGTGAGTTGTACATGTTCTCAAACAATGATTATGAAAAACATGGTTTTATGAAATATTAAACTGTTCAAGTTTTTAGGCGCGCTAGCCGCATGGCTCTGGTGATGGCAATGTCAGTATGTACGGTCAGACTGAAATATTTCAACAACTGTTGGATGGATATCATTATATTTTGCACACATATTCATGGTCCCAAGACAATGTTAATTTTACTGTCGTAAGGGACCCCATGACCTTTCCTTTAGCACCACCATGTAATTGACATTTTTGGTTTGGTTTAGTTTAAATTCCAGTTCCCCTCAGGATAACTTGTATGTCATCAAAGAGACATTTGGTGATCCTTTTGACTTTATCATTAGGTAAAAATTTTAATTTTTCCAATACTTTAGTTTATGACCAAAAACCTGCTAATCCCATTTCTTTCAGCTTCAACTGAAATTTCTTTTTGATACTAATTAGTAAATAATAACAAACTAACACGCGTAACTAAGAGTGTAAACATGGTAAACATACATGCTTAAAATCAGCATTGTGAGCATGTCAAGGCTAATTGCGTCCTGTCAAATACCTGGTCAAATATTTAAATTTTTGTGTATCAGATTTTAATACCTGTCAAGTTGAACTGTTTCTGTTGCCGTGCCGACTGTGGGGAGGGATGTAGCGGTGATGGGGGAGTGGCACTGCTGGGCAGAGGAGGAGCTGGGGAGGATGGGGTTGAAGAGGTGGTGGATGAGGGATTACTGCTGGAGTCTGGTTGGTACGGGACTGGGATGTGATCCTGAGAAGAGACAGAAAAGAGATGCTTTACTTAGATTTACATACTGGTGATTTTGCAAGCTTAAGTCTGTTAATCACAAAGTGCTTGCCTTACTTTTTTGTTGGCTTCTTTCTGAATCATACCACATACTGTCTCTAGATGGATTTTCTACCTTCCAGGCAGTTGTTGGTTTTCATTAATGTCCAAACAATATGAAAATCAACTTTCAGAGACGTAAAACCTGCCCGACTGAGGTAATCAATTACAATTAACAATATGCTGACTTTACTTTTTTGACAAAGTTATGTTATCATTGTGAACAGGAAGCATACTGAAAACGTACCAAAGTGATGCATCCAACATCCCACACAAAAAATAAGGTTGGCTAAAACTGAATCAGGAAAATTACTTTACATGCTTACTCTTCCTCAATTAAGTAAATATCTTTGCTGTAAAAATGTAAAACAGTGTCTATACTGTCTAAACTCCAATTTAAATTGAAATAATGGATACATAAAATAATTTCATAATGGAGTCTAATTAGCTAAAGGCTGTTTGTGTACCACTTTTTAAGTTATCACTCAAAAATCCCCCCTCCTTTTCAATAGCTCCTGACCACTCAAAAAAGGACTTTATAAATGACATAATCTGAACATTGAATCCAAAAGACAAACAGTAACCAAATAGGTTTCAAAGTGATCCAAGCTCTTAATTGCGGTGTGATGATAACATGACTGACAACAAATAAAGACAGATAAAATTCGATTTGACGGATTATCTTCCTCAAGTTTCAAGTCTCTACAAATTGACTTCCATAGCCCACTGAAATGGAGACAAATCAATGGCTGGCATGGAAATCAATATGAAGATTTATGGTATGCTTTGAACAAATGGTCTGAAATGATGTAGTTTGCGCAATTTGTAATGAACGAGCTAAAACTACAAGTAATGAATCATTTTAGAAAGTACAGCAGAAAGTTAGAGGAACAAATGGATGTTCATTGGTTCATCGAGTTTCGTGTCCCATGTGAAACAAAAAGTGAAATGTCATAGTTTTATGGACTTTGGTCTGGGATATCACCTCTTCATTTTAGTAGTAGTACTCATTTTGGAGCCAATCCCTGATGTTTTACTAACCCTAAGTGTATGTTTTTTCTAAGTTTAACTAGTTCCGTTTCACAATGTTTATTACATGTTTAAATGTGGGCCCGTTATGTTAAATGGAACGGTCACATTTATATTCACATGCTTTTTCTTCACACTCGCATTTGGTTTACAAGATTTCCATCATAGTGCTATTATCATGGGAATCTTATGATAAACTTTTTTCCTCTGGAACTGAGAAATAGTTGCTATGTGCTGGCTGACAAATATTCATAGTACAAAACAAATCCATCTGTGTAAACATCAAAACAGGTGAAGATATTTTGGTATGGTTTCATGATCCCCTGAGAAAAACACGATGACTCATAACCGTTTTCCAGCCCCCCAAAATGGAAGGAATGTGATATGTAGGACAGGTTATGCACAGATTGTAATACACGGTTTATTTTTGTACTTACCTTGTTGATTTTGTTGGTTTTGGGAAGAGTCTGACTGATGTGCAGGTCTGTGTACCTGAGCGGGTTGTTAATGTCACATGGCACCGATTCGGTCCGTACCAGACGAGCTACTGTAGAAGATAAGCACAGAAAAACAATGAAACTCCATGGGAGACTGAAATTAAACTTTTACGCGTCTAATAGCTTCAGGAAAATTAGTAGAAACTCTTTATCAGACCCTGCTTCTAATGTGAAAAATACAATACAAGGCAAACTGCCTTTTCTTGAACACCATCATTTCCATTAGCATGCAGACACCTTGTTAAGAAAAAAAGTTTCCTTAAGCAAACTATCTCATTAAGAAACTGTCACTTACTCTTACTAAAGCAGGGTAGAAGAAGTTTAATTACTGTTCTTTACCTTGAGATGTTCCTTGGTGATCTTATTTGGGGGAGAAAGGGAGCGGCAAAGGCAGAGAAAGGACAAAAGAATCTCAATTCTGATAGCAGATAATGAGAATTTTTCAGTACAGTCTGTGTCAGTAAAAACAGTGCATGATGCAGTCACATTTGCAAACCTGAGTGGCTTAATTAATCAGCAGTTAACGTTTTATCTGCCTAGACCAGCATATCACTTCATTTTTTTAAAATGGGGACTTAACTGAAAAAAAGTCGTTAGTAGCTTTAAGCATGCATTCAAATATATGAATAATCTTGAGGGCAGAAGAAAGCATTACACTGTAGTTCTGCTCCTACACATTTTTAAGCTACTGCGTCTTTGGTAATGCACACTACAGACTGGCTTAGTGGGGTACTGACCTTCAGCTTTGGATAGTTTAACAAATTAGAGATTACAATAATTTCATTACTCAACCCAGCTCTGTCAAAGGTGCTCCAAGCCCTAGTCACATATTCTGAATCAACACATGCAGTAATTTAAAGACATGACATTGTGGTTAAACAAGCAGCCAAAGCATCTGTTTTTTAAATCTTCCTTTTAAATTCCTAAAATGTTGAAGTATGAGTGTTGTATAAATAACTTTAATGTAATTAATGACTTTCAAATTGTAAATATTAAAATGGAAATGACCATACAATGGAAATATCTATCATAATATCTTTTATCAAATCAATTTACACATAATACATGTTTCCTATCACACCTGGTTCAGGATTACTTAAGGAAGGACTTGGTTTAAAGTATAAACTTAAATTAGCGGTGAAAAATATGTTGCTGACTTTGTTGAAATGTTACATAAAAAATACCTTTGAGGGATTCTCGTCCGCCTCGCTGTATGATCAATAAATGGCAAGGTGGGGCTTCTTTGGTGCATTTGTTGTGGCACTTCAGCCTTAGTGCATACAATAAGACAGGACATTTGATTAGTGTTGGTCTGAGTTTATTTACACAGCAATGAAACCTATGCAAAGTGGGAGCATTATCATGTAGCAAAACAGACAAGACATACAGCGTGAGATACAAACAAAAGGGTTCATAAGCATGCAAACTAGAAAAAACAATCAAAACAGAAAAAGAAATACAAACAAAAAACAAGCAAAATGACAAAGTCATTTAATATAATAATATACAGAATATACAGAAATATGATAATATACAAAAAATATGATAATGTGTACAGAAGAACAAAGACAAAAAAATCAGTTTTGATACTTACTTGCAGTTTTTACATTTCAGTCCAAACAACATTCCCTTTCCACATACTATGCATGTCTGGGACATCCAATACTTTGTGGAAAACCTGCAGGCGATAGAAGACAGTGAGATAAGGACATTTTAAAAAGCAGAGATGGGAAGTAACGAAGCACAAATACTTTGTTACTTAAGTAAATTTTTCTGATGTTTTTACTTTACTATTTATTTTTGTGCCTACTTTTTACCTTTACACATTACATTTTAACACAAATATGGGTACTTTCTACTCCTTACATTTTACAAAATTGGCTCGTTACAGTTTTGTAGAAGAGGTCGTCATGTCGGAGAATAGCGCAGACAGCATCCACACAAGTGAGAGAAAAGAAAAAGGGACTAGCTGTCTGGAGGATAATCAGTTGAGATTGTGTGTGTGTGTCTTTGAGAACTGTAAGTCATATAACTTATGTTGAGGCCAAATCATATCTTTCCTGCAGAGACATATGTGTATAGTTACGAGTTAACACATCACAAGAAGCTCTGTAGAGACCAAAACATATCTAGTTAGCTAGTGATTTTGTTGTTCGTGTTCTTCACCTGTTAGCTAGGTTGCACATTGCTTGATTGCTAGAAGTTTCAAATCATTTCATTGGAGTTACCGTTATTATTGTTTGCGCCATCGATATTAAATTCAATGTCATTGGATGGGACTATACTGTACGTTACACTTGATGCACCACTAAGACGACTCGACAGATTCTGCGGCATTCTGCATTCATTTGCAGCAAATCAGTGCAGCTTGATGGCGCTAACTTTAGCATATAGTAGTATGGGTGGTGACATGATTTAAAATGAAGAAAACAGAGTTCCCAGAGATTGGGCAGACAAGCAGAAAGACATTTCCAATCATCCTTATCTGAGAGATGTTTGATATCAAGAATGACTCCTGGCCAATGTGTAATTCATATTTAATCCCTTATTTTTTTTCCAAAAGCCATATTTGATCACACACACATACATGAAGATTCCTTTAAATGTTAAGGGGAAGATTAAATAAGAGAAACTGGATCTGTTAATTCTCACAGAATCCTAATTGAATTTATATCTTTCTACTCAGTCCGAATCTTATTAATCTGAAGTCTCAGTCTTTGTCACAATAATCATATACTGTACAATATGTGATGTGATGTGTTAGGCCTATTGGCAGACATCCATTTAAATGTAGGTAATGGCATATAAAGTGCCTTTTTTCCATGTCCACTAAAGTTTCTCAGCATGCACTCTGGTAACATGTGTGTGGTCCAGGTAGCTTTGCATAAAAAATGTTTGTCATTCCCAAGGCTACTTTTACTTTTATACTTTAGGTAAATTTCCAAGCTTGTACTTTGCTACTTTTACATGAGTAAAGACGTTAAATCAATACTTCTACTTTTACCAGAGTATTTTTTAACACAAGTTTCTGTACTTCTACTTAAGTACGGGAAGTACTTTTACCATCTCTGTTAAAAAGTCATGACATCTCTTTGAGCTTGTTGAAAATATATATGACATATACGAGCTGTGGATTACTGTGGGGAAAAATATTGCTTCTGACCTTTTAGCTTTTACATGAGGGCTTTTGCCGAAGAAGGCGCCACCTTTCTTGTGTAACCTTTAGAATCCAAGCTGATGCATCTTCAAATTGGCTTTCTGATTGGCTGTTGTTTGTGATCAATAACCAGATCTGATTACATTTTGAATGTCAAATGGCAATGTCAAATCATATGTTTGTAGCATCGCTGTCTTGTGAGAACAGTCAAATTATCATGGTGTCAGAAAAACATCCCTGTTTTTAGCATTGTGACGATACATTTTCTAGCTGATCCAAAAGACTTTTTAAGAGTTTATTCATCTTAAGAAGTAGGATAATTTTGTCAACACATAAAGGAACACTTCATCCATCAGTTTAACACAAACATTCAAAATCACCAAATTTGGAGGTACATGGTTTTTACTGGACAGGAAGTTGATCAAAGCTTGTCATCTAAAAAGTAACTAAAGCTTTCAGACAAATGCATTGAAGTTAAAAGTAAAATATTTGTCTCTGAGATGTAGTGGAGTATAATTATAAAGTAGCATGAAGTGAAAATACCTTAGGGAAAGAACAAGAATTTGTACAGCAATTTGTACAGACTCGGTGCAGCCAAAAGTGGCAATGGAAAAACACCACAAGTGATCATCCAGTTTTAACCAATCTCTAAAAAGTAAACTTTTCATGAGCTCAGAAAACATGTAATGGTGTTTTTCTATACACATGTGCTGGCTTGGCTTGGTTTGAATTGGCGCGTCAGCCTGGCACAGCAGGAATTTGACTCTTCATTACAACAGAGCTACCCACTTATAGGTGTGTCTATAACTTAACTTAACATTACCGTAACGTTATATTACATAAGAAACATACTTATTTTAACCCAAACTATCATCTTTTACTAAACCTAACAAAGTAGTTTTGTTTCAAATCACAATGTTAACCATGTCTAAAACAAGGCCCGTTTCACAACAGTCAATCGGTCAGAAAGGGCTTTCTGGCAGAAAGTTCTGAATGCTAACTCCCAACAGCATGGAAAACATTGAGACGTAATTGAGAATGGCTTGAGAACAGAGGCAATGGGGTTTACATCAATAAAACAATCAGTCTGAGTGATTGCAGCTTGTAAAGGTTCCAACACCGTCACTTCTCAAACAAACAAATCCACAATGTGCTAAGTAGCAATCAATTCGCTGCACAAACTGGCCAAGCAGTTTGAGCACGTATGTGACTATTGGCTGTATTTACTGATGCAATGCCTAGATGCCAGAAGTGCCGCTTGCTGGCTAATGGCAGGTGACTAATGTAGTTTGACAGAATCCAGATCTCTTTATTAGGCCCTCCTTCACCTCAATTGAGAGGCACAACTCAATCCAACCCCCAACGATTTTTTTAGTGGACTCTGCTGTCAAATATGAAGGATGATGTGACATTAAGGGCAGATTCTTTCTCAAGAAATGTTCTTTCAGAGCAGTGGAGGCCCTACGGCCAAAGTGGTGCATTGTGTACCGGCGACACAAATGCACTTATTGTAACAGGGCAACAATGTAATCTAGGACGCACATTAGGAATATGCAAATTGGCACGTCAAGGAGATTGTTGGATGAAATAATGACATTTCTCTTAATATCAGCCATAATCTTCCAATGAAGCCTATAAATTACATTTGCACTCCGTATGGCTTCATATGATTAGATTTAGAGATATGCTTTCCACCTTGCCGACTTTCAGCAGGCAAAACACCCACGCTCTGGAGGTTGCTGAGATCCCACTAATACAGTATTGTTTTACTCTTTAGATCACTAGCGTTTGGAGTCAAGCACGATGAGAGAGAAAGAGAGGGACAGACAAAGAGAAAAATAATTGAGATGAGTTATGCAAGAGGCCCTTTTTTAATTGAACTGACATTCTATCACAGATGTATGAGTGTATGCACATATAGGCACACTCGCACACACTCACCCACACACTTTCCTTTTCCTTTAGGCCTACCTGTGTTTTATTGAGTTTCCCAAATCTCTTCGGGGAATCTGTGGGGACCAGCGAGGCACTGAGAGAGTGTCTGGAGAGGAAGAGACAGGAGAGATGGAAAGGTTTTATGTGTTCTCTATGTTTTGGTCTTATGGTAATAATAACAGAATGTCTTTAAGAATTGACTAAATGTCTTGAATTACACATTCATATAGCACATATGGTACTTTAGGGAAAGGACTGACTCAGTAACAACAAAATGACATTTTGGTGCCAGACTTGATGTGTTTGGATATCATGCACACTCCTAAATGTCGATAGATAGATAGATAGATAGATAGATAGATAGATAGATAGAAAGATAGATAGATAGATAGATAGATAGATAGATAGATAGATAGATAGATAGATAGATAGATAGATAGATAGATAGATAGAGGAATGGAAGTGCATAATAAAGAATTCCATTGTGATGAACTCTTGCTTCAAAAGGTTTCTACAATAAAAACCTTTCGCTTGGTCCATTAGTGCTGGCAATGACATGGGCCGCTCGTTACATTTATGCTCTACCTCTTAATACCAGGTGAGAATGGCAGCCTACACAGCATTGGCTCCGAAGGCGGCTGGATGTGGTGGATATTGAGATAATAATGATGTGCTGGCTGCCAATAATTCAATAACAATAGAGCCATACTGAAAAATACTGACAAACGCGTAGGTCTTACCGGAAAGTGCATAATGCATGATCATTTTTGATCTTAGTGGTTTATTTCAACTTCTACCTAAACCCCACATATTACAGGCATATTTGTGATATATTCTGTTACCCTTTTGACAATTGAGAAGTGAATAAATAACTTAAAAAAACATGGAACAGGAAGAGGTATCTAAATTACATTCAGCACATTTTCACCACAACAACCAACACCCTTTAACATGTTTAAAAAGTACTCCACTGATTAGGCATTGCACTCCAAAAACAAGTGTGGCACTCACAATGCAATTAAAAAAAGGATCAAAATAGATGCATGTTTCTTCTTTCTTGTCAATATCTGCATCTACATTACCCACAATTCAAGCAAGGCGTGTGAAATGCAAGTTGCGGATAATTTAGCCCCAACTCCGTACCCCCAGATTTTATACATTTTTAAATGTGTAGTCTTCAGTCCCAACAATGTATCAATTACAATTGTTATGATAACAATTTGTTAGGCAATTTATCAGACTTTGCGCAGCTTCCTTCTGAGCCACAAATTAATTAATACACATTTTCTCCTGAGCATTAGTACTCCCCAAAACCTGTAAACAGGCTTTGATTTCCCTGTAAGGTAAGTTGTCTCATATTTAAAGAATAAACAGGTTTTATATTCACATCGTAAGCATGCACCCAAACACACACTGTCAAATATCTCATCTTTTGCATCTTCTTGGCTGAGAGTAAAATGTGTAATAATTGAGTAATGTTTTGGCTACTTTTATGCAGTTATTCATGAGTATTATGTTACTTTTATGTTGCAAATGAATGCCAGGAAGAGGAAAATTGAGATTTTTATGTGTGGGCAAAAGCATCAAAAACCTAATACCTTGAAATGTAACTGTGGGCCGAGGTGTGAGATTGATCTCCATATGAGAGGACAGAAGTGGTTCACTGCAATTAGGCTTGAGTGGAGAAAGAGTTGGTTTCAACTGGAAATCCCACAGTATTGCCCAAAAGAATAAATTATGAATTTGAGGACGTCTTTGTCCATTTTCATATTCACAGGCTCTTCATTATGCCTTTTCTTTTGAAAATAAATGGAAAAGGTGCTAAGATTCACTGTTGAGCTGCCAGTGTTCCTCCCAGAACACTCCTTAAAACTTTTAAGGTGGTGTAATGTAACCAAGTACAAATACTGTTACAAATACTGTTACTGTACTTAAGTAGAATTATCACGTGTCTGTACTTTACTTCAGAATTTATGTCTCTGGAAACTTTTACTAACATGTCTACTTTCACTCCACTATATTTCCCCAAAGCAACTTGGTTACTCGTTACTGCAAAATGACATAATTTGAAATTAGTTTAAGTGCAAGAAAAGCAGTTTGATGAATTATTGCTCCTATAGTTTGCAAGTTGATGCACGCTCCATTCCTGTTGCTGACGTAATGCCTGTTTGTTGCCAAGCGCCAAAACTAAAGCAGTCGAGAAGGAAGCATAAAAATGGGTAGTGTCATGGAAACACCTGCTACAGGCTCTGCCGGCAACGTAACATACAATGACCACCCTGATGACAGTGGTAAATGAGGTGGTGATGAAGAAACTTTTACACACCTGTGGCTTTATTTGCAAAAATAAGTTGGCGTCAAAGATACTTTCACACTAAAACAATATATAATTCTATTTCTGTTTTTTCTGTTTGTTAATGTCAGACTTTGAATTTTTGTTTAAGAAGGTGTGAAAAAAGAAGCCACAATAAAGTTTTTTACATTTAATGTTAGAAAATTACCTTTTAATTCTTAAAGGTGACGTTAACTTTTACCAAAGTTGTTTTCTGGTAAGATACTTGTACTTTTACTCAAGTATTTCTTATAAGTACTTTATACAAGACTCCTATCCAAGGCTGTAGTTAGCTACAAAAACATAAACTTAGAATTATCTGCACCCGTGAGCTAGAGTTAGCAGAAGGCTAAACTACCGGCTGGTCTGCCACGTTTAAGTTTCCTCTCACGCGGCCTTCGGCATGTGCCTGTTTAGATGTCACAGTAGTCGCTTCCACGGCTTCGGCCTCTGGTTCTCATTGCAGGCTAACGCCACCTGAACAAGAAGACGCAAGGGCTGTGTGAAAGGAAACGTAAAAATGACAGATGAGCTGGTTTTTGTGCTAGGCTAAAAGCTAAACCCAGCAGACCAGCTCTCCCGCCTGTTTTCACAGCAAATGTCCGCTCCTTGGACAATAAACTGGACTACATTTTTACACAATGTACTGTATATAGATGGATGAGAATAAAGTTTCTCATCAAATAGCTTGTCATTTAATGGAAACATGAGCTTGAGAAATGGCATGCAACAGATGTGTTGTAATGTGTGCATGTTCTTTAGTCCCTCCAGTGCAATGATAAATTATAAAGTTCAATAAGTAACTGTCGTGATGCCATCATGGCAGCCCTTCCTCTCCCTGTTTGTTTCCCTGTTTGGTATCCCTTATGTTTCTCCCTCCAGAGGCTACGAACTAAAGATACTACGAAGCAAGATTTGGCATTATCGAGGTAACTTTAGGTTCAACCCAGGGTTTTCTGTATCACGACGGTGGATCAGTTGTTACCGGGTTAAATCGCCGTGGTAACTTATGCTGAACACATAATCTGGTCATTTGCAGGTTAAATTGGAGATAAGAGATCAACCGGTATAAAATCAATACTCGATTGATTACGACATCACTGTTCTTAGACGATCCGCCGAAGCTCGGTGCGCAGAGAGAGAGGTGCACTCATAAAAATTAAAACATTTAGAGACTGACAACCCCGGTAATATTCCCTGATGGGTATCTTTATGAAAGATATAGATTTTCAGCGAAGGGCTTTACGTATAGGCTATTCGTGTTTTACAATGATAAAAGTACTGAATATTTAAATGGAGTTTGGTGATGGTGACTTTGCCTGTAAATTAATACAAAAACATATTGAAATGTTGGCTGAGTGAATTTAGCCCACGTGATTTCGTAAAGGCTATTTGTTGGCTTCTTGAGCCGTGTTGTAGGTTTGAATTATGTTTTTATATTTTTTTTATTTGTTCTGATGATTTTGCCTGTAAAACCGTGTCTGTGTGTCTTGTGTGTTTATGTAGAATTATAGTTTGCTCTTCTTATTTAAAATATGCATCTCTGGTAGATGTTTGCGATTGGTCATGCTGTGCAAACACCGCCAAAATTCCGTTCCTATACAGTATGTACTGTAAATAGATGGATGAACACTTGAATAACAACATGCCGAAAGGTTAATATGATTTTTTTGCTGTTGCCCAAAAGTGAAAAATAACTACCTACTGCAGAAACTTGTCTAATAGAATAAAACAAGAGAAAATTAATATTTTTATAACTCAAATCTTTGATCTGGTGAGTGGCTTACCTATGAATTGATTACAAGGCTCAGAGTCATTGACTGTGCTAATCTCATGGCCCCGGTGCCGTATAGCATTTCCTAGTTCCTGAAACACCCTTCCTCTTCCTCTCCAGCCTCTCTAGAGGCCTGGTGCATTCTCTACGCACTCCGATGCATTGGTCAATTACACTCAATCAACCTGATAACTCAATACAGAGGGGGGAAACTGACATCATCTGCTTCTTGTCAGCGGCGTGGTCAAGCCTGTTTATCATCGTGTGTGTGCCGTTGACGTTGCTGTCTGTCTTCTGCAACAGCCTTTGATGATCCTAACATCCCTCAAAGAACAGGGGAGTGTAGATTTTTGTCAAACCCGAACACATAGAAGCATGAGCTTGAGAACTGACAGAAACTTTTAGACATGGAACAGATTCATGTTTTAGTGACTGGAATTTGGGCCTTCCATGTGAAGAATGTTTTTTGGCAAAAAAGTCAGAGGATGAGATAATTTATAAGAAGGCCTAATATAATGTAAACAATTTTAGCAATTGAGCTGTGTGAAGTTGTGGAGTCCACCATTTCAGTGCTGGATTCTAATTGCCTAACAGAAAAACTGTGCATTCATGTGAGCCATTAATATGGCGCCAACAAAAATAAAGGGCATATGCCCACACCCAGGTACTAATGTCAAGTCACACAAACAGGTTAAACAGGACACACAATGGAAACTTTACAACATGCACAAACAATTTACCATAAACTAGGGTGTTTAGTTTCTGCGCTGTACAGTAAAACATTTAATTATTTTAATATGTATTCTCTTTAATTATATTAATTTATTGTTTGTTATACATACTGTTTGTCTTCTACTTTTCCTCCTATCCTTTTCTGCTGCAGCAGTGTGAACATCCCCATTGTGGGATTAATAAAGGATTTTGAATCTTTGAATCTTTCTATGTTCGTGTATGCTTACATGTGCACAATATTATTTTTCAGGTATGTCCTTCACAGAACTGATCAAAACACTTTGTGTGTTTGTGTGTGTGTGCGTGTGTGTGTGTGTGTGTGCGTGTGCGTGCGTGTGTGCATGCGTGTGTGGGTGTGTGTGTGTGACAGATGAACCTCCAGGAGCTAAGAAGCGCCAAGGCGCCAGACAACAGTGGCCTCCTCCATCTTCTCTGATTGGCCTCAGCATAATTAAACTGAGGCCTTCCTTCCCCCTCCACAACTTGAAACAAAGTTGTGTGTGTGTGTGTGTGTGTGTGTGTGTGTGTGTGTGACTACTTGAGTCTAGGAGCCTATTTGGAGGCAAATATAGTTTATTTTACGTTAAGAGTTACAGTAGATGCTTCTCCAAGTGACTTACTGAGTGCTAAACACTGCTTCTCCCCATGGAGGTAAAATTTCTGCGGGGTAAAAAAGAAAAGAGTGGAGCATGTGACAATTAAAACAACACAAGATATTTACAACACAGGGAAAAAACACACACATTCTAATTATTCTCATTGTCTGTGCTGTTACAAAGTCATCTCACCCACATCTACTCTTGTCATTATCAGAATCATCAAGGTCCTACAGCTCAATGGGCAGAGTGTAGCACTTTGACGGTTTGGATAAAAGCTTCAATCAAATGGTTGATTGCAATCAACAGCAAACTGGCACGGTCTCATCAGGAGATAATTAAAAGCTAGAAAAGGGAATACCAAACAAATTCAACACAAAACCCATAAGACAACAAGATAAGGGTCTTACATTATGGTATGTACAGTGGACTGTGAAGAGCAGCAAAAGAAGTGAACAGGACTGTAAAAAAAAATGTGTGGGTGTTTGCTGCACAATGTGCTGCATTATAACGCATGAGTGTTACATGAGCGATGTGTTACAGGCTGTTGCTCACCATATTCTCAATGTTTGTCATCCATGCATTTTAAATGTGTTTCCACAAGATGAAAGTACACAACAGCAAGCAAGAAACAAACTAAGAGAAGGCTGAAAATATTTTGTATATCTCAATGTGAGAAAAGGTTGCTCAGTTGCTATGGCAACAGCTACACACTAATCAGCCTTTTTGCAGAATATTGTGCTGTCATCTTTGACGAACACACAAACACACACATTTACAAATAACCCACATACAAACACAATAAACTGATCAGAGTAGCAATCAGAGTGCTGGAAACAAGTATCACCGCACAGCCTTTTAGATAGCGGGAGTCTTTGAAGACTGCCAGTTAAAGAGTGCCAGTGAGACTAAGGGAGGAGGGATGGGAGAACAGATGATGCCTGGAGGCCTTATGGCTCGGTAGTGACTTCCTCAGTTGAAGAACTCTAATGACTTGAGGCACGCAGACGACAAGTACCAACAGACAGCAGGTTTTGGTGGTGAGGCCAACTGACGATTGGGAGGGCTTTCAGGTGACATAACACACCCTCCGGCAGCCATATCAGCGGTCCATAGCTCTTTGACAACACTGATGACAAACAATAATTGTTTTAGTAAATATACAAATTTTCTGTCTCATTATAACGGGTCTCCTCAACTTTTAATACCCACCATGTATTGTTCTATCTCAGATTAAATAAAAGAGCGGATAAATAAAGATCCCATAAGTGAACTGGAAGGATGCTTCAGTGGTGCCGACAGATGGGATGCTCAAAGAGGCATGCAGCATTTAATGCATCATGATCAAACAGTGCCATCTCTGACAGCAAATGGCCTGTTGAAATATGAACATGTACGGAAGAGGATTAGGGCCACTCAGAATTCTGAGAATAAAGTCGGAATTCTGAGATTAAAGTCAGAATTCTGAGAATAAAATCAGAACTCGTACATTTTTCACCAGAGAATAAAGTCAGAATTCTGAGATTAAAGTCAGAATTCTGGAATTTTCAGAATTCTGATTTTAATGAGAATAAAGTCAGAATTCTTTATTCTGAGAATTCTGACTTTAATTGCATAATTCTGAGGTTAAAGTCAGAATTCTGAGAATAAAGTCAGAATTCTGAGAATAAAGTCAGAATTCTGAGAATAAAGTCAGAATTCTGAGAATAAAGTCAAAACTCACATACATTTTTCACTAGTGGCCCTAATCCTCTTCCGTAAGAATTAACATATCAGAACATACCTGGCCTACAAAGCTCTAAATGGTCAAGCACCATCTTATCTTAAAGAACTCTTAGTGGTTTATTGTCCCACTAGAGCACTACAAGAGTTACTTGTGGTTCCTAAAGTCTCTAAAAGTAGAATGGGAGCCAGATCCTTCAGCTATCAGGCTCCTCTCCTGTGGAATCAGCTTCCGATCTGGGATCGGTAGGCAGAGATTGTCACCACATTTAAGAGTAACCTTAAAACTCTCCTTTGATAAAGCTCATAGTTAGGGAGTGAGGAGTCGCAGCGTTCGCCTAGACTGGTGCGTGAGGGTGTATAGCCGCAGACATGGCACCCCTTCTCTTCTCTGCTTCTCTTCATAGTTGTCAGATTAATTTACCATATAATCAATAATATAATAAAACTAGAGAGGCATGGCAGTACACCCCGACCAGGCTACTCTCTTTACCCTGTCTCTCTTAGCTATGATGTAATAGTTTTAGACTGCCGGGGGACTTCATTTGACACACTGAGTTCCTCTCTCTTTTTATCTTTCCATTTGTGTACATCCATGTCCCAGAAATGCTTGTTACTAACCTAGCTCTGGGGAGTCATTCCCCGGAGTCCTTATGTTCTTTTTCCCCCAGCATGTTTCCTTCAATCAGGGAGGCTCCAAAATCATGGTTGCAGCTGTCGCCGTTGTCCTGCTACATGTCCTGCGGTACCCTGCTACTCTCTGCTGTGCCTTGTAATGCAGTGCAGTGCACTGCTATGCTATGAACTTCTACAAACTACTATTTCTAGTCACTGTTCCATTATCTTTTACTGTGACTGTTATTGCCACTCTTCATTTCAACCCCAACCGGCCCGGCAGACACCGCTTACCAAGAGCCTGGGTCTGTCCAAGGTTTCCTCCTAAAAGGGAGTTTTTCCTCTCCACTGCCACACTTGTTGCTTGCTCTGGAGGGAAATACTAGAACTGTTGGGTCCTTGTACATTATAGAGTGGGGTCTAGACCTACTCTATCTATAAAGTGTCTTGAGATAACTCTTGTTGATACTTTAAATAAAATTGAATTGAATTGATTTGTACTCTGTAGCTTGTAACAGAAAGCTCTGGTGAAAAGTTTAATGTTGCTAACATATGTTGTTCCACTATCCTGATGGCTACTTGATTTAAGCAGTTTGTTTAGGTGAGCTGAGGTGTCATGTGACATCTTGGTGTTCTTCAGAGACTAACTGTTCAGTAGGATCTTGACTAAATGCTCAGTAACATCTTTTGCAGAAAAACAATGTACAGTAGATGCAGTAGCAGCAGTGTTTACAAAGACTCCTTTGACTCGTGACACTGTTTGTAACACCTCTTCTTTTCTAGGAACCAACATAGTAACTATTGACCAATCCACCATGGTGTCATTAGTTGGAGCTGCGTGGGTTCCATACAACTACATGCATCCAAGTTATTTTGGGGAAATTTGGTAGTGAGAAACCCATATTTTTGATAAAAACAGAAAACGGATCAAATTTGACCCGAGGAAAACACAAGTGTTAAATACAACTAAACCGGATATTGTAAATACTGTATGTGGTGTGGAGAGCTTTCTGGGTTTTGTAGCTAGTGAACTCAGTTCAAAACAAATGCAAACCAAGGTGAGATCTTTTCTGTTCTGCCTAAAATACAAAAAAGCTGAATATGCCTGGTTGTCCAAGCATGAGTCAACATGTCGACATCCATCTCCTAAAACACATATACAACAATTAAACAATGGCTGAACGACAACACTGTTTGTCTAGAATGAAATACTAAATCAACGCCAACCTCTACTATTCTTCTCAGGTAGCTCTTTTTCCTCACCCTGTTTTAATTCTAGCCATTATTTGCAGACATTATTTATTAGCCAACTCTCAAAGGGACTTCCATTGTGGTGCCACACTCCGTTGCTAGGAGATCTGTGACGCAACTGCAAAGCATTTATGCGAGGTTAAGCTGAGTGGGTGACGTCATTAGAACACATGTAGATATAAACAGAGTGAGTTGTGCGAAAAGCATTTGAAGAACATTTAAGCCATTTATATCCACAAGCACACACTCACAAACTCCTACACTCTCTTTCTCTTTCTCACTCTCTCTCTGCATCTCAGGTGTCTGTGTGTGTTGGTTGAGTACCAGTGCTGCATGAGCTCAAACAGCCTGAGGTGCCAGAGGTGAGCTGTCCATGAGAAATGTCTTTCTGTGACCACCATAACTTTTCAGAAACAATGACTTAACTAAAACACAAAAACACTGAAAATAGAATATTTAGTATTCAAGTTGACGATTAGGGTAAACAATCAAAAAACAATAGGACGCGTCTTGCTTGCAATGAGTCAAATGATTTTATTAAACGGCTATTGCACATACATAAACATGAGCAGTCTTAGCAAGCAGTAGCTTATCTTTATTTATTGGCATTATCCCTCTAATGTTCATTGTCTGCAGACCTTTGTTCATGAATTTACATCAGAAGCCTTACTAAATAATTTCAGTTTTTGCCGACAACTTTATTGTATTTTTATGTTATTTCTCCAGGTTAGAAGCCCTTCTTTCCTGCTCTACTCCTTAGCATAATCAAAGTAAATGCAGTGTACTAAACCAGAGCTTTCTAATCTTTTCAAAACGCAAACAGCCACACAGCACTGGGATATTTAACTTACAACACCCAGATGCAAAAAAAAATTGATTGCTCATAAACTTTCTGCACCTCCCTTGTCACTATGAAAATCTGTAAGTACATTTTGGAGTTAAGCACACTTTGGAGTGCTCAAAGGAAAACCCAGGACAGTGAAGGGACAGTCAACAAGAGAGAGAGAGAGAGAAAGAGATAGGTGCAATCCAGTGTAAACTGTTTTTAAGTGCCTCCCCATGCTGATTTTAAATGATTTCTGGAATGCTCTAAATGGAAACCATTGTAATAAACAAAGAGACAAACCTCAAAGGACCTTCATACCTTCTCAGTGAGGTCACAGGACAGACAACTTTTTGCATGCCATAGCAGGAAAATAACATACTTAGAAGACAAAGATAAACCTTATTTCCCCCTCAGGATAAATTTCAAAAAAGCAGTTTCTCATTTGTTACATCTTGCAGGTCGCCCCCAGCACATGCACATTTTTAGTTTCAGTCTAACCCTTCATTTGGGAAAACTGAAATTCATGCCTGGGGAGTAGCTCACATTAAGGTGTGCCACAAGATAATGCTATATATGCCATCACTGTACTGAGAAGAAGTCTAATCAACCTAAATTGTGGAAGTCACCTGTGTGGTAAGTTTACCATAGTTCATTTACACATACTACCCACATTGTTAAAACCATCTGTATCTTTTCTCCAGAACCCTACTATATGCCAAAGACCACCCCAGCAAAGAAACACTAGTGTAATAATGTTATCCAACTGTATCATAACCAGACTATCACAAACAATATCTCTAGGTGGAAAGCAAAACAAACTTATAGGAAGGCACTGACGTTTTGTCTTCGACTTGGCATTGAGTCATCCGGGGCAGGCAGCATTTGGTCACTTCAAGGTCCTCCCTTGTTTTGTTTCAGGCCACTAGAGAGATGAGTGATCATGCTGTTGGCTGGAAGGCCCTGACGTATAAGATGGCAGTGATATCATAATCCCAAACATAGACCTGGGACGGATGTTTAGCCTGGCATAGTGGGCATAAACGCATGTCTGCATGCTCATACAAGCGTTACACAACAAACAGAAACACACAAACACACACACACACACGCACACACACGCCATTCCTAAAATAAGAACTTAAGAACCAAGTTAAGGCCAATTGAGCGCCACAGAAAAAGGAAAACATTTCATTGTTTCTTTACTCTGTGATTTCGACCTAAATACACCTTAATACACTATACATCATTTTATTTTATTTTTCATTTTATAAAGGTTTTTTAAAGTTGAATTAAAACATAAATACAAATATTTTGTGAATGAAAGTGGTGTACAGTATATCTACAAAAAAAAGTAACACTTTAGGCCTTCATTTTTATAAGACAGCTGAAGAAATGGGGAGAAAGGAGGAATGACATTCAGCAAAGGAAAGCAGGTCGGAGTTGAACCCGCAGCCACTGCGTTGAGGAGTAAATTTCTATATTTGGGTACACTCTACCAAATGAGTTACCCAGATGCCGAGGGTAAATGTATCTTAATCTCAGTGTGGCTGTTAAAATCTATTCAAAACATACAGGGAGCCAGTGTAAAGAGGCTAGAACAAAAGTAATGTGATTGTGTCTCTTGGTTCTGGTTAAAAGCCTGGTAGCTGAGTTCTGTACAGTATGAGGTCAATTCATAGATTTTTAGTTCAAGTAAAGAGACTGTTGCAATAATCTAGGCATGGTGAGATGAAAGGCATGTAAATTGGTCTCTGTGTCTTCAAATTTAAGATTGATCAGATTTTTGAAATATTTAATATAATATTTACAGTGCAGGTACACACATGCATAAAAGCCGATCCTCAAACAGAAATCTTGCATGTCGCCCTCGGCATTTACAAGTGTAATCGACAGCAGCACATGACATTTTTTAAATACCTAAAGCTACCTTACCTGTAGTTTTCAAATACAGATAAGGTTGAAAACTGAAAAGCATGCCGTGGGGAGTAGCTCACATTAAGGGGAGAAGCCACAGGTTAAATTTCTGAGCGAGTGTGTTCAGCGACTCCTCCCAGAAAGCCTAAAGGAGTGCATGAAGCGGCAGGACTCCTTCAACCTTCAGAGCCATCTACAGCGGACGGCTTATTTTGGATTTTAGGTATATCGGCTGGTTTCCAAACCAAGCTGTGATGCCCACCGTGTCTAATAATGCTTTCTAGTACACCAAGATAAATAAAGCAATGTCTACTTCCTCCAACTCCTAAAAATTGTGTCTACGTAAGAAGCACTATCTCTGCTGTAGCCTGGAGCAGACACTGTTAACTTGGGTCTCCAGCTCAGTGGGTTGTCAGAATGCACTCCCACACACGTACAGGTGGACACATGGGAGATGGCTTTATTGTGAATGACTGCAGGCCTGTGATCATTATGTACAGCTTAATGCTCAGATATCATGTCTCTTTTTTTTATTTATAGTTCAGATACTTGACTTTCCTCGCTATTTCTATCTATAACCTGAAATTCCTGTTATATGATATTCCAAATTGATATTCAATTTGACACTCAATTTAATTAAATCCTGTATTTACTTGATCTGTAATTGCAAGACGACATATACATCCATTGTTTTCCCAATCAGCAGGATTATGCCAGAATTCTGTTTACAGATAATGTTTTTTTTTTCACATGGGGAAAGTGCTACTTAAAGTCTCTAGTATTGACATTATGATGTTAGCTGACTCTGGGGAAAACACAGTTTTGCTCCTATTAGACCTTGCATTTGCCTTTGACTCTGTTGAGTATACTTATGATCACCAGACTTCACAATCTGGTTGGAATGTCTGGATCAGTTTTAAAATGGTTTACTTCTTACCTTTCTGGCGGAATTTTCAGCATTTTTGTATAGCAGATCATGTCGGACACTACACTGTGATCATGTGGGGTACCTCTGGGTTCTATTCTGGGACGGATTCTGCTCCTATTGTATACTTTCTCTCTAGGAGAGATAAAAAGCCAGTTCAGTGACATATCTTACCATTTTTATGATGATGATATCCAGCTGTAGTGCTTTTCCTAAGGTTACTGAGCTATATAAACTGTTGTCCTTTATACAGTGACAACTATGTGCTGCTGAAACCAGATTAGACGGAAACACTAAGTATTGCCCTTGAAAGTAGTGTCCCGCTGGTTAAGCAGCATATTGGTCTGTTGTTTTTGATTCTGCAATGTCGTTGGATCATCACTCCAAACAGTTTGTTAGAAACTGCTACTTTCAACTGAGGAACATATCAAAACTCCAAACTTTGGTGTCGAAGGTTGAATTGGAAATGATCATTGATGCTTTTATCTTGTCTCGTTTAGATTATTGTAACAGTGTTTTTATATGTTTGAACAAGAAAGAACTTTTCCGTCTGCAGGTTGTTCAAAAGTCCACTGCTAAGCTTTTAACTCACACAAGCAAAAAAGTGCACTTCACACCTGTTTTGGCATCACTTTATTGGTTGCTAGTTTATTTTATAATTCATTTTTAAATTCTGGTCTTTACAGTGCCACCCAGGGTGTGGAATGCACTGCTGCTCTCTTTATGTTCAAATGCTGTTGATTCTTTTAAAAAGCAGTTGAAGACATGGCTATTCAAGCAGGCTTTTAGTTAGACAAGGGCTTTTATGGCTGTTTTATTGCTGTTTTATGTACTTATGTTTTCCTTCCTTTTACTTACTTACATCAATGTACCACACTGCCGTGGTATTGGTTAAATGATAATAAAGTAATTAATTACTGTATGTCCCGTGTTGTACTTTCAAGTCACTGCAGAGTTTTTCTGCATAAACGGTGGTGATCCATTTGTCCATGCGCAAATGTACGGCCAATTTGTTGCTTACAATGTTTTCAGAAACATGTTTCACTGAACTATATTCATAAAATATGACATCATATTCCGTCCGAGCCACCATGACAGTGGTTTGAAATTCTCAAGCAGTCAGACCCATGTGACACATTTGTCCAATCAGTTGCAAGTCAGGGGCGTGGAGCATCAACCATGACCTCGTGACACCACGCTTCAGTCGTGTTGCGAAACTGGATCAGCACTGTAAGACCTAACCATAACCAAGTACTGTGAAAATGAAGACCTTTTTAGTTTTGTTGGTTATAATGATTTGGTTTGTCCGTGTGTCATGTTGCTAAAGCTGTAAACTGAGCTTACAACTACCAGTAACTTATGAATAAATTCAATAACTTCAAGGACTTCCTAGGCCCAATACCCTTAAATTCAAGGACACAATTCACTGGCACAGGTTGAGCTACAGAGAAAGGTTAACTACTGCTAATAACATAATTATTAATAATAACATAATTTCTATAATAAGAACTGGCAGGCTTTACATAGCATCACAGACAACAATGAACAAAGAGGCTTGAATGTTTAAACACTTCTCAATTGTGCTTTGTTACAGTGACTGGGTTGACATTTGATAGGCAGCCAAAAGAGTGACTACCAGACTTCCATATAAATGTCAAGTTGAATGTGACACAGCACCGTCTGCCTCAACAACAATGGTGGCAGTATGCGTTTGTTTTGTCAGGACAGGTGAGAACACTGATATTTGAACAACTAAGTTGTTATATACTGTACTTGAGAAAATGTAGGCCTGAGTTTCCTTTTCCAAGCAAGATCAGTGTGGTTTTATAGAAAGAAATATAATCCAAATTAAATAATTTTACTGCTATTATCAACACACATGCATACATTAACAAGTGAGACTATACCAAAAAGATGCTATTTGTCATCTAAACAGCTTTATTTTATAATTGAAGTACATCTTTATTTGTCTATCCTCTCATTCATATAGTGTGGGATTATTCCATGTCATGCCCCTATCGACAAATATGCACTGCTGTGCCTCATATTGTGGGTGTGAGTGCTCTCTTCTTCTTTTTTGTGTGGAGAGGTCGATTGCAAAGGTAAGAAAAATGTGTCTTTTAAGATATAATGAAGATAGTAAAGACTCATTTTGGGTTAAAAATTAACCTTAGTGCAGTTTTCAACCCTAGAGCGCACCAGAGTTTTCAACTTAATGAGACATTGCCTGAGAACTAAATAAGCAGATGTCATACTGGATTAGAATATGAAAGAAATATATGTAAAGTTCACTTACTTGCAGAGGGTGTTTCAGCATGAACAGGTGGTGTGGAAGGGATGAAGGAGGGGAAGAAGAAGGATCGCAGAGATCGTTCGGTGTGGAGGGGTGATCGCTGCGTGGGCAGATTCTCACAGCTGCCCACGCTGCTGTGGATCTTAAGGTTCAAGGGCTTGGTCTTCTTCTTGGCTCTGAGGGAAACGATAAGAGTTTTTGGACAGGTAAAAACAGAGTAAAAAATGTCTGACAGTGTGTTTCTGTAGTTACATGTGAAAATTTACTAAATAAATCTAAAGCCTTCTAATCTACTCAATGCAACTCTTCCGCTTTGTTGAATCTCTGGAATTGACACCAAAACAATGTAAAGTATTTTTTCAACAAACTTTTGATCTTTGGAAATTTCTTTAGTTTACGTCAGAATCAAGGTGCAAAGGCTTCACACAGGAGATTGCAATTTCTCCACCTACAATAGTCCATATACTGTACACAGACCATAAAACAATGCAACTGCAATTATTCTCTCCTCCTACACATACTGTACACCCCACAGCTGAATACAACAAGTTCACACTAGCTCTTGGAGGGGTATGAAAGTCTCTCTGGTGGACAAAGCAGGCGGAGAGAATGCGAGAAATGTGCACCAATAAAAGTCAAATACAGTAACACCATGGCAAAATAACCCCTGGAATACACGTTTCCAACATTCCATGGTAGATTTCTTTCTGTATTGTGTATGAAAATCTTGGAGGTAAATTTGTTTTGACTACCCGCAGTAGGCAGGTTATCCAGGCACATCCAGCTTGGAGAAGGCTTTGGGGAAGACCCAGGACTAGGTGAAGAGATTATATCTTCACCATGATATGAAAGTGCCTAAGGATCCCCCAGTCAGGGAAGTTTGGAGTCCCCTGCTAGAGCTACTGCCCCTGGACCCGACCCCAGATAAGCGGATGATAATGGATGGATACCCTCACTGTAGAAATCTCTCATTTAAGCCAAATTGTGCACATACTACTTGTAAATCGATATGCACAAGCTCTAGCAGGTGTGACAACATCCTAAGCTGCCATAAGTGTAGTGTAATGTAGCAATACAATTATGGTATTAAGTGATCATGATACAGTGTGTAATGCTGGGTATCATGCTCATAGGCTGACTACAAAGCCACAGGCATCAGGCCAGAAACAAAACAGACTGACTGCTGACAGGATGATAAGGCACATAGAGTGACAGATGATTACATACCAGAACTCAAAGAAAAAGAAAAGGCTATTCATTTCAAATGAAAAGTCATGTATCATATGATACATTGTTATGTTTCAGTAAACTTAAGAATGGATATAATGGTTTCCATTCAGTGTTGTTGCTGATACATTACTGTTAGTTATTGTTAGACAGTCATGCTGGCAGCTCTGTAAGGCTGTTTGCAGGCACAGTGGTGCTTTTGGGACTTTGAACTAAATGCTAACGTCAGCATGCTAACTTTGAGGGTTATTTTCTGACTGGAGTGATGGAATGAATTGGCTCTGTTGACTGAGCTAGAATAGGATGATTGTTTTGCAGATTTAGGGATGTTTATTTGCCATGGACATAGGAGATAATGATATCTGGGAAGTGTAAATCACACTGAATAATATTAATGTGTTTCATGTCCATGTTAAGGCTTGACCGAGTTATGACTCAGAGAAGTAGTACGGTTTTTTACTCAAATTCACCTCAGGCACCCATTAACCATTTGAATCCCATCCGAAGAGAAACAGTGACTACTAAGGGAAAAGCTGTAGAGATAACCATAAATAACTAGTATATGTAACACATATACATACACAAAAAACCAAACCAGTGAATGTCGACAAAAACAGGCTATATGCAAACAGAAGTAAAGAAATTGCTCTAGACAAAGACAAACCTGACAGACACAGGTGAGAAAAAAAGTATAGAAAGGAGTTTATCAATTTAAAAGTAAAAAAAAACAACTTGTCTTGAGTTTTTATGCAAAGTAACACTCATTAAGTGTTAAATCCTACAGAATTTTTTCCTCCCATGTCAGTCTCTCACACACCACACTGAGTCATGCAATTAGACCTGTTAACCAGCCCGGGCACTTCACTCCCATCCCCTGCAATAAGGAAGCAGCCTGCAGGTTATCACTTCTCCGTCATAGAGCTTTTGTCAGCTATTCAGATTAGTCCACTTTATGCAATTTGAATTTAAATGAAACCATTCATCTCCTTGTATGCATGCCTTTATCCTATCCCTGAATGATTTGTAGATGTTCAGTGAGGGAAAAGAGAAAATGAATGTAGAGAGAAGGGAGAGGATTCCCAATTTTGGTTTTGAACCCCGGCTATCATGAAGACGTGCGAGCGAAGGTGGGGACTGTTGCACAGTTGTTAAGGCAGCAATTCAAATATGTTTTTCTCCTCTGCATATGAAAAGTTAAATGAAAAAGAAACTCAAAGAATACACATTACAGAAAGACAGAAGAAGAGGGAGGTGGTTGACTTGTCAAGTGGTAAAAGAAATCAGCAAAGATGAATGAGAAGTCTTTTAAACTAGATTGTACATTACGATGCATTTCTCATAGATGGAAATCGCTGCATATTTGTGTCGCATTTTAGGTGGCATTTGACTCTTTATTCTCTGGGTCTTCCTTACTGAGTAAACAGGAATCACAAAGTTTTTTTTCATAGTAGGATTTAGGAAATTCCTCTTAACATATTGTCATATGTGTCATGCTTATCACCTTCTGATAATGTATGGTGATTTGGAATTCAGTTTTCTCTGGAATCATTAAAGATATATTGTTTCTATTATGTGGTCTGTGAAAGTGTAATAAAAAATTTGCATTAATCCAGGATCATGATGTTTACAGACGATAGCTTGTTTTTTCTCGCAAATGATCTGTGAAGGTTTGACTTTGTCATCAACTCTGTCAAAGGAAATCAAGGGGATAATGCTAAACGCAATGTGGGCAGAGAGGTTTTACAAAACCCAGAAGGTTTCCTAGATGGTTTAGTTGTTGTTTTAGTTAAGATGATATTTTCACTTCGCAATATGCAAGCAATAATAAAAATTAAAACATGACATTCATCCACCCCCTCTCTCCACATCCACTTCCCCCACACTTGCAGAGACGTTAATTACAGTGGCACCTTCAAGTAAAAGTTCCATTTGATAAATAACTGAGGGGAGCACATGAAAGCAGTGGTCCTCTGAATGACATATTTCCTTTAAATTCTGACATATCAAGAGAATTTCAAAAAGGCAGTGTAATGCAAATTGCAAAGCTCTTCTGCCTAGCTAACTAACTTTTAGTTGGTCACTATCCACATAGCATTTGTCAACAGGGATGCTGTGATAGTGAAAGTATTCAAGCTCTGTCTAATTAACACTTGTGTCCATCAAGGAGAGTAAACTACTTGTGCGATTCCATCTGTATACCTCAGAAATATGCAGAAAAGCACCCTGTTGCGTTTTATGCAAATGCAACTGTGGAATAATATCTCTGGGAGACACTTCTCTTTGCTGCTTTAATAAAGTTGGTGGAAAATGAAATAAAGGTGCCTAGAATAATGATTACAACAGAGAATTACTGTGAGCCCTTTGAGCAGTTTCATCCAAAGCAGGTTGTCTTGCTTTCAGAAGTCTGCGGTGCCAAGTCTGAGTTGAATTAAAGCTGGCAGTCTGCTACCTTGGGTAGACTTTTTTTTTTTTCGTTCCTGAGGCAGTGTAGTAGAGCCAATACCAAACTTAATCTAAAAGGAATGTATTGTCATTGCACAGCAAGATTCTCCTTTAAGTACAAAACTTTGCATTTTCTAAACTTTAAACTGTATACTTGAATATTAGTTTCTTGACACTGCTGCGCTGCCATTGCAGACGTCACTATTAAATATAACAGCATGTTTGTTAACACACGTGTTTCATGGACACAGAGGGGCATGTCTGTCAACCCATGTGTGTAGGTGTGCATGCCAACCCACAGGTTTTGTTCAGGTCACCTTTTTATGTTTTCACCTGTTGAGATGGTCGGATGATTCAACACGGTCTCACACCAGCTCGTGAAATGGCCACGTTATTTTGATTTACTGATTTGTGTACAGCTCACGATTTTCAAATGTGACAATTTCACAAACTGCCATGACACTGGGCTGCTCAATGGTACGCAACAACAGGGAAATGAAACGCCACACGTCGACCACAACATTGGGACGGTTGTGGTTAGGAAAAAGAACGGGGAAAGGAACTGTCAAACGCAGGACATGCCTACAACAACGGGACGGTTGTGGTTGGGAAGAGAATAACACAGAAAGGATCTGCAACACGCGGGACGCGAGCCCCCGTCTCCGGGTGAAAGACCTGTGTTGTTTGACCCATCCACCACCCCGACCAACCTACCTGCGCGGATTTTCGGCTCTTCAATACTAATCGATACCGTAATTGTTCTGTAATCGCGAAATAGGCTTCCCATTACAAATACTGTACATTACTTTGTAAAATTTGTAATCAACACACAAAAATAAAATTATGTGACCTGTACACAAATCAATAAATTAAATAATGTGACCATTTCATGAACTGCCATGAGACTGGGCTGGATGCACACGAAGTAAACAGCACATGAGTAAAAATAACTCACTTTCTCTCCTTCCTTATCTTGTTATCTCCTTTTTAACTTGCCAGTGTCTCCCACCGAGATATGGTTGGGTGACAGGGCGCTGTCGTAGGCCATGTCGTACTCTCAGTGGGGATGGTAATCCTGCATGTGTTGTGGATAAGCATGATGCAGAAGAGACAGCCAGACACCCAAGGCGGAAAGAAAAGTGAAACAAAGAATTGAAAAAGGGAGCAAGCCTCTTTGAAAGACAAAAATGAGAAGGAGAAAGAGGATGTGGGGGAGCCGTTGACCAGATGAAAAGCGAGACCAGTGGTTTGGTACCAAGGACAGAGGAGTGACAGGTTGATAGGATGGCGGACTGTGACATGTCTATTCAGTAGCTTCTAGAGGATATGTGTCGGGACACACTGGCACTGCAGCAAGCAGCTACATTTACTGTATTATTTTATTTATTTATTTATTACTGAGTAATAAATGTGAATACTTTTGACATCTCTGGTCCACATGCTGCCATGGTCCTCAGTGTATTTTGTTGCAATCATGTCTTTCATTTTGTCGGTGAAATAAACACCTGTCTGCACCGTACCTCTGCCTCAAGTCTCCTGCCACTACATGGCCATTTTATCACACCTACAAGGCTATAACGTAGGTTGTCTTCTTCAATTCACCCTGTTTGCTGACTACGGTCAGTCTGACTGTGTGTGTGTGTGTGTGTGTGTGTGTGTGTGTGTGTGTGTGTGTGTATGTGTGTGTGTGAGATACGCGGACATCTCCATTCAGAATGTCCACATTTTAATTCACAAAACAAGGAACAACTTTTCTGCAAAATGTGTTTTCTTCATTCCTTTCTAATCTTTACTCAGTATTTTGATGAACTGATTGGGGATCTTCTTGTCATACTTCCTGCTGGTGTCGCCTTTCATCCTGCGTGCATGAGGCTACATTCCCATTGAGAAGGCTATTTTTTTAAGTTTAATTGTGTGTGTGTGTGTGTGTGTGTGTGTGTGTGTGTGTGTGTGTGTGTACAGTATGTGAGAGAGAAACGCGGATGTCTCTATTCAGAATGTCCAAACAAAACAAGGAACAAAGAAGCTATTCTGCGAAATGTCTGTTATTTACTCCTTCTAATCTTTACTAAGTATTTTGATGAACTGATTGGGGATCTTCTTGTCATACTTCCTGCTGCTGTCGCCTTTCAACCTGCGTGCATGAGGCTACATTCCCATTGAGAAGGCTACAGGTACTCTTTTGTTTTGCCTGCATGGTGGAGCAGCCATTTTGTCTAAGGCTACAACGTACCCAAGCTACATCCAGGCATGCATCTTTTAAAGGCTATTTCAAATTAGGTCAGGTTATTGCCGGCTATTTTATTTTTCTGGGCCCTTATGTTTTGAATATGAATTTGAATGCATATGTGATCTGAAAAGTGATTTTTTACTTTTTCTAAATAAATCTTTTATATTGTTTTTTTATAAAACAGTTGTGGTTAATGACTATTTTAATATTTTAAATTGATTAAGAAAAGAGTATTTTTTTGTTTAAAAGTGGAAGCGCTTAAAGTATGAAAGTAATTCCTAGACATTTCATTTCATGTTAAAGTGTGAATAGTAATGCTTAAATGGTGATTTAGCCAAAAGAAAAAGGTCTCACTATAGCCAAACATGCTAGAGAAGTGCTACACACTGTTTTGTCTAAGTGTACATTAAGACTTGTCTGGGATGAAAAGAAAAAAACCCTTTATTTCTGTGGCTTTACAATAAAAACAGGTGTTCCAAGATCCTTTGTTACTTGCACATTCAGACACACAATGAGTTGTCTAGTGAGTTATGGCCGGCATTTTAATTGAAGTTTATTTGTGTGTGTGTGTGTGTGTGTGTGTGTGTGTGTGTGTGTGTGTGTGTGTGTGTGTGTATGTGTGTGTGTGTGTACAGTATGTGAGAGAGAAACGCGGATGTCTCTATTCAGAATGTCCAAACAAAACAAGGAACAAAGAAGCAAAAATGTCTGTTATTTACTCCTTCTAATCTTTACTAAGTATTTTGATGAACTGATTGGGGATCTTCTTGTCATACTTCCTGCTGCTGTCGCCTTTCATCCTGCGTGCATGAGGCTACATTCCCATTGAGAAGGCTACAGGTACTCTTTTGTTTTGCCTGCATGGTGGAGCAGCCATTTTGTCTAAGGCTACAACGTACCCAAGCTACATCCAGGCATGCATCTTTTAAAGGCTATTTCAAATTAGGTCAGGTTATTGCCGGCTATTTTATTTTCCTGGGCCCTTATGTTTTGAATATGAATTTGAATGCATATGTGATCTGAAAAGATCACACAAAACAAGGAACAAAGAAGCTATTCTGCAAAATGTCTGTTATTCACTCCTTCTAATCTTTACTTTACTATTTTGATGCCAGGAATATCCTTTTAAATAACTCAGGGATATGCAAGGCGTTGTCATCTTCACAGTCACATGCGACTGAGTGTGTGTGGAACACGGGCATCTTCATTCAGAATTCCTGCCCACCTGCCCATTTTTTTTTCCACAGAACAAAGAACAAGTAATAAGGATCAGGAAAGCTACAGAGCAAAATATCTGATCTTCATACTTTACTCAGTATTTTAATGTGGGGGATATACTTTATACTATTACTGACAATAGCTCAGGGTAATATTTAGAAGTGGAAACAAGGAAGAGGTGCTGTCATGTAGATGGAAAAAAGCATCTCAGTTTTTCAGTCAAATGGGATTTGGTCAATGTTAGACTGATGTTTTTGCATTGTCAGTTTTACCCCTTCTCATTGTGAATCCATTAGATGAGATGACCTTTGACATTTTTTGTAGAACATATTTTACGTGCACAACTTACTTTCAAACACATGACATTCTTTTTTGTTAGGATAGAGCGTTAGAGAGTGTGATCCAAAACAAAATCTCAGTCTAATCCGATTTTTTCAGGCACCATTGTTTCCTGTCATTAGGCTTGTTTGAGACGAGCCAGGTCTGCACATAATCGATCACCAGCAATCGCCGACCAATGCATGCCGATTAGATTTGTGTCCGACTTGATCCCGACTTGTTCTGAGGTCATGCACACGTGGGTAACGATAACCTCACGAGATCAAGGCGGTCCCAGGTTTTGAGACGCAGGCAGCGCACTTGCTTTTCACCACCGACCGCAAAACCCAGGCGGACTCGCAGCATGCTGGGGAATCTAACAGCTGATTGGTTCAGAATCCACTCAACAAGATGACGTTTTATATAAACTTTTTATTGTTTTTGTATTGGAGGAATTTGAATTGCTATTTGTCTGATTTCAAGGCTTATTATGTACAGAACACATGTGTGGCTGATAGTTACGTTTAGAAATTAGAGGGACTAAATCCATTCTGATTACCGATCATCTACAGTGTGTAATAATGTCATAATGTCATAATAAAAACCATTGGAGACTGTGTACAAATTGATATATGGGTCTGATAACATTTTATTAAATTGGAATCTGACTTAACAGAATGTGAGTGTTTCTGTGACTTCCTGTTCAGCCTAAAGGTTGCTGGAAACAGCTGGAAACTTTTTGCATGGACTTTGCTTACAAGCTAGCGGTTAGCTAAATTAGTAACTACATACACACAAGTTAAACACTGATACGTTTATTAGAGAAATCCCACTTATTTGAGTAATTGGATAAAGGTTTTAAAGAACTCAGGATAGCCACCTCTCACAATAGGCAAACACGCTAGAGAGGTGCTACACACTGTTTTGTCTAAGTGTACCTCCTTTGCCGCTGAATTGTCTGGGATGAAGAGAAATAAAAACAGGTGTTCCAAGACCTTTGTTATTTGCACATTCAGACACACAATGAGTTGTCTAGTGAGTTATGGACGAAATTTTAATTGAAGAGGAATTGTATTAGCAACTGTTTGCTCTTTTTGTAACAGCAGGACCTGAGGCAGCACCCAGCCATCTGCATGACACTATGTTATGCTGTCAAATAGTATATTCAAGTCAGTTTCTTCTTGAGTCGATATATATATAAAAAAACACACACACACACACAAACACACTACCGGTCAAAAGTTTGGGGTCACTTTGAAATTTCCATTGGACTCTATTATAGACAGAATACAAGCTGAGATCAGTTTCATGGATTTTTTAACCAGGGCAGCAGTTTTAAGATTATGTGCTTACATAATTGCAAAAGGGTTCTCCAATGTTTCTCTAGTTAGTTTTTTTAAATTATCTCAGATTAGTAAACAGAATGTGCCTTTGGAACATTGGATGAATGGATGCTGATAATGGGCAATGTAGATACTGCATTAAAGATCAGCCACCCACTCAGATAAGCTGGTATTCTGTCTATAAAGGACTGGTATGGAAATTTGTAAGTGACCCTAAACTTTTGACCGGTAGAGTGTGTGTGTGTGTATATATATATATATATATATATATATATATATACATACTGTATGTATATATAAATATATACTGTATGTTTTCTGTATCACATCCTGTGCATGCATGCATCATTTACTGTTAATCTAAATGTTGGTCAGGCCCAATCTCAACACACTCACCAACTTTGAGGCACATTCCCACAAAGTTCATGAGGGCTTAGAGTTGTCCCACTGTCCAATCATGAAGTGTGGGAGGGTTGTCTCGCAGACATTATGAGCCCTTAATGCACACTTTCTGTAAGTCTGAATATCTGCAGACTTTGCCTGAAGCAATTACCAACAATTCATAGTGTTGTGACATTAAATACGGGTTTACCAGGGGACGCCCGAGCGGTTATTAAATTAGTAAATTGATGATTTGACAATTACCCCTCGTTCAATTCAGACAGTCAGTTCCTTAAGTGCCTTGGCCGTGAAGAAAGTAAAAAACATAAAATAAAAAGTCCCAAACCCACAACTGTACCTAACAATGTTTTGGCATCATCAAGATAACATGATATGTCATAAAGTGTTGTCCCATTCCTATTTAAACCATTTCGAGCCCTTGCAGCCTCTCGCTAAAGCACTTACGCAGGTAATGTCAATTAAGAGTTCAGGGCTTAGGGGAGGGGGGGCATTTGGATTGGGCCTCAGTCAGCACACAGTCTGAATCCAATGCAGGAAAGACCAGTGACCAGTGACTCACTGAATTTAAATTACTAGAAAGGCAGTACAGGCAATTACAGTACATTGAATGGCTGTTGTTGACAAAAGAAAAGTCAGAATGGGCATTTCATGCATCATTTTGTCATAATTTGTCAGATGACTACCCTGAATGACATGTGATACAGTCTCCCACTGCAGTACACTTACTGAGATGCAGAGGTCATAAAGAAAACTTCTGTCTTCCCTTTTTCTCTATTAGGACTATAGTGTTGATATGAAGCTCAGCGCAAATTCTGGCTTCTCTACCCCTTTAAAATATTTTTAACAATGTCTAATCCCCAAAGACCCCAAAGTAAATTTCTTATTATGTACATGTACAATAAATCTTTGCATATCTGCAACAAAGTCTCTCCTGACTGAAATATCTTCATTGCTCCATTGTCATAATTTTTTTTACCACTGTGATTTAGATGTTTCTATTTCTCAATGTGTGCATTGTACATGTAAATTCTCAAGATTTTCTGGACATGTACACAAGAGTTAGACATGTCAGTTTTTATAAAACTGAATGAAATCTTTGTGTACTAAAAAACACAAAATCATTGTCTGATGATCATCTTATCATGTCCCCTGCCTCTTTCTCTTATCTGTCACGTGTGCACCAGCAGGTCTGTCTGTGTACTTACCCCAACATCGAATTGAATAAGAATTTATTTTCTCAATTCAGTCAAAATGAAACCATAACTCAAACCTTAAACTCTCTACTCCAAGTATTAAAGCAATCAGATTGGAAGCGAGAACAGCTATCTGGCACACAGCCTTGAGGGTTAAATGGTAGTTTTGAAGCATATGCAGAGCAGTAAATGACAGTGAGCCTAAAAGAAAGAGCGGATCAGGGACAATATGGAACCTGGAGCAGATATCATCTGTCTCGACTGTCAGAGAGAAACACTGAGATGAAAGTCTCTGCTTGATGGCCTGAATGATAAACGATGTTAATAACTTAATATATGGTTGTTGGACAGTAAAACATTCATACTCGACTGTTTAATACATAAGACGGCAGCTGTCAGTGTTGTATTTTGCTTGGTCTCTGTCAGAGCGATGTTTGACATTATTCTCACACTTCAAATTTAGTGTTTGATCTCCAAGTAAAACAGATTGAAATGAAAGTTTAGGATTCATAAAACTGAATTAAACAAAACAAGAATTCCATCAAATTAAAGTAAATGCCACAGTATAAATGCTGTAAATCATTCCTGTCTCTTTCTCAGAGATTATTTTTTGATCTTCTTAGATAAGAATCACACAACTTTTGGGGATAACTTCTGATCCTACTCAAATCCGGTTATCCGCCACACCCAGCTCCCACTTGTTCACAAATTACCACAGAAAAACCATCACCCTAATAAATCCATTCTCCACCAGCAACAGTGGCATTTGGGCTAACCGCCACTCCTAAACACTCATATAAATTCATAATCATGCTCCAATTTCTGGGCCGCCGGTGGAGGCTGTGATGAGCACTCATTAAGGCCGATAGATGGGTGGATGGATGGAGGGGAAGGTTGGCAGCATGGGGCTATTAGGGGACTGGCGTTGACATCCCTTCTCACCTAACTTGTCATTAATGGCAAAGGGGCCAAAGCCCTGATTAACATGGATGAGCTTTTGTCCGCAGAGAAAAGAAGATACATACTCACATTCCCCTTGAGGCACCACTGAAGCTGTTGCTTCCTCTCTCCGACACACATACATTATATCACTGCTCTGACATGGTTTTGTGCAGTACACTTAACTACACAGTGAATGTCCCACGCAGCAGACCATGTGGGACCAATAATCCTGCGTGGTCAGAGGTCGCCAGCTAATGTGACGACGTATGGGTCCCGGTTAAAGGCAGATCTGTATCTCAGCGGATCGTCTGGGGAGCGGCTACATCGCTTTGACGCCGGTTGAATTTTCAGAGAACACTATGAGTTTTTTTCTTCACAATAAAAGGCAATAAATGTGTCTTCGGATTACAGATCACTACATGAAACAGCTCTGCACCAATAAGGAGTCATTTTAGTCATGGAGTTCCTGCATTTAATTGTGAGATTAATTTTACTTTGTGATTTACTTTGTGTTCTGGAGCTGTGGACCCTTTTGATGTTTTATATGGACAACCAAACCAAAATACAGTCTTTTAAATGTAACTATAATACAGCTGCAGAAAATAGTTGTTGATGATTGGTTATCAGATCCCATATTGGCCGGCTCAAGCATAGCTCCAGCCAACAGTTTAATCCCCGTTCTAAATCAGTGCACAAGTGTATCAAACTGCAAGTAACCATAGCAATGGTACTTTTGATTCAATCGATGATACCAAATTAGCTTGTTTCCAGACCTCTGTACCATCGCCTACATCCCAGATTTGTTCAGCAACCGAAATGTGTCTTACATTGTAGGGGAGGCAGGGGATTACTGTAACAATGTAGATGTCATCTTCCTAAACAGATAGCAAGCTATCTAGCTACAAGATTTAGGGCCCTATTTTAACGATCCACTTTTGCTAGTTTAACAGCAAAAAAAGGGTCAGTGCGCCAGGCGCATGGTTCAAAAGGGTTATACTTAGTGTCTTAATTAATATTAGGTGTGTTTTGGGCATAACATGCAATAAACCAATCAGAGTGTCACCTCCCATTTCCTTTAAAAGCCAGGTGCGTTTGTACCTTGGCGCATTGCTATTATGATGTAGGATTTGTTAAGCAGGAAGCTGAGATTGATCTGCTCGTGCTTGAAGTGAAAGCGTGCAGGCAGATCATGTCATAATACTATTTTACATTGTAATATTTTTTATTAAATTATTAATACATGAGGTGAGAAGTTGTTAACTACATTGAGGTTTTATGTAGCCATACACAGGATTGTACAGATAATTTACCTGGGAGGGATTCATGCCTATCCAAGCCAAAGTGCTCCAACTATGAGTCACTCTGGAGAAAGTGAATGGGACTTTAACTGAAGCTGAACCAAGGGCACCTCAATTTGCTCCTCTCACTATCCACTTTTACAGAACTTTTAGTACTTCTTGTCCATGTTGGCATAAAACGTTACCATCAAAGTTCATTCTTGACCTTGGAATCCCAACTCAAAGTCCACCTACTAGCTTTCACCAGTGCTTGGAACAATTTCACAGGGCTCGATCAGGGAATAGAGTGGTAATTTATGTTTTCATTCATTGACGTACCATTACTGCATTGTATATGTATTTTGTACTCCATTCCATGTACATCTTAAACAATTTCAAGACAGCCTCTCTTTTTTCCTTTAGTCATTGCCATGAAATAATCACAATATGTCACTCTGAGGTGTCCTAAACTAGAAAATAATGGGCTTGCTTCCACTTGTGGTGTTCTTTGCCTTGTTCTACATTTATCTCATTAGGACACGTTGCTTACTTTCTTCATTTTCATCTATACAAACACATTAATGTTTTCTATCTTAAATACTATTATCTACCGGCATATGCACATTAAATATAGAGTTTGACTTAAATAATGAATAGGTCATCTTTTGTGATAATTGAAACTAGATCAAATTTACTGCTGTGTTTTCCAACAATGCGGATGTAAACAAACCTTTAACAGCATCAGACAAGAAAACATTAATACCTGTATTTAGTTGCTTGTATTAAAACACCTAAAAGATTAATTTGAGAGTAATAGCAGTTCCGGTCCAGTCAGTGCAGGGGTTAACTTTGTTTATATTCGGATCACAGGTTGTATCCTTCAGTATGTACCACCTTATAGCTGCCCATTCTCTCTCAGTGAAATTCAACGCTTGATCTAAGTCAACACAGCTACAACTTTATCACAGTTTCCTGCGCACCACCGAGAAAACTAAATCCAATAGAAAATGTATTTTCTGTCTAAATTGGGAGATGTTACTGATGACGGTGAAATAACACATTGACAGGTTCTCAAAGAGATACATAATGAGAGGGGTGAGGACAGAAAGAAAAAGGAAACAGAGAGAGAGAAAGGGGAAAGAAAAAGGGGGTAGAGAAATATATGATGTGTACACCAGCTCAGTGAAAGCAAACAGCTAAATTAGTCATGGAATGGATGCAAATTTGCTTCCCCTGAGCGTTCAATGGTAGAATTACCCTGAGAGAAGCAGAGGGTGAATCATGCCAACCCCCGGTGCCATGTGATTTATTAGCAAACATCCAATTCAATAAGAAAGTGCTTAACATTCAAAAAGCTGTGAAAGTCTCATAAGGTGGCATTAACTATATGATATTACCGTTTCCACTGGCAGTGGGGAAGAGGCCGTGGAAAAACAAACACGCCCACCTTCCAGAACGATCTTGGTGTGACAGGCCAAGTGGGACTGTAACAGACTGAAAACTCACTTGGCCTTTTCCACGCATGCATGTTACTACTCATTAACATAGACAACAAGATTTATTAATTGGCACTCCAGTCCAAAGGGCCTCTCTGCTTTGAAAAGGGCACAGAGCGAGAGACAGATAGACAGAGACAGATGTTGAGAAATACAGACAGGAGAGCAAGAGAGGGATAGAAAGGCTGCAACATAAGCTAACTGAAATTACTGCCTCACTCGTGGCTAGAAATTAAAGTTTAAGTGGTGATGGGTATCCGGTGCACTTGTGTTTAGTAACTAAAACTATTAGCTAACTAATCAGTATTTCTCAGTGCAAGAGTGAAACGGATTAATCTTGAAAGAGAGATTAAAGTATGATTAGCAATCATTTAACTGTGTCATGAGCACAGTTGGTTTGATTGATTGTGTTAGTGTGTAAGCCTATACCTGTACTATGTGTGTGTGTGATTGAGTGTTTTCTGGGACTAAGTGGGATATGTAGAAATTGATTCATCGCAGAAATTGTTTTTCACAATTTAACGTCATATTAGTAAATGGGGAAAGGATGGGGTCCTTAAGCCATTAGCCTCTAACTGATGTTAGATGTTGATGAAAATATATTAACACATACAATGTTCTGTCTCACTTGAAACACATGAACACAACAAGGAAAGCTTAAAATAAAAAAAAAACTTTTTTATTTCTTGGTATTTCAAAATTGATATCTGGATGTAATCAATCATTTCAAGTTTAAGATTTGATGACATTTTCACAGGGGCGCCGGCAGATGCATCAGTCATCACACCAAAACAAATAATATTAATATTGGTACTGTATTGACTCTATACAGGTGTGCTCATCAACTTTCTGTAGCAGATCACTCTGGGAAATGGGTGGCCAAGATAGATGTGTTGAGAGAAAGTCCATGTTTTTTTGACCAAAAGATTTAGTGTTTAGCTTGGAGAGTAACTTAGTACCCAATTAAATGATCCTTCCTGTTTAGGTTAGGTAGTTTCAAAGTAATGTCTTGTGTTTTAAGATCCAAGAGCACACCTTATTTCTTGATTCTTGGGATAAAATTGAAATATTTCTGTTGTGTAATGGTTGTGTAAGAGTCTACTATTGGCCCTGTTGTTGTGAACACCTCACTCTTGTTTTTTCTGAGAAATCATTGATTTCAAGGATGAGGAAAATCTGACGACGCACTGATGTGAAAATTGTGGCCGATACTGATTACCGATATTAATATTGGTGCTATGGCCGTCAATATCTCTGTATATATATATATATATATATATATATATATATATATATATATATATATATATGTTTTTTTTTTTTTTTTACTTTTGTGATTTAATTTCAGAAATGACTGATATTGGGCACCTTTACCTGTGTGCAAAAAATGACTGTCATCAGATTTTCAAAAACAGAAAAAAAAAATATTTATATAAAAATATTTTTTTTTAAGGATACAAGTGTGTCCTGAATTCACACTATGAATAAGCCAACCCTGAGTATTCTCAATAAACATCTAACTCATATGAGACCAAGTCACCGTATTCTGTACATTGTACAGTTTAAAACTTTAGTACACCAGTACAGTACAGTAGCTTTAAATGGCCAAAGCCAAAAGTATTTAAAAAGGTAAAATGTGAAAATGGAGCCAGAACAAACTGGACTGAACAGACACTGGCTTTTGCAGTCTTCTGAACTGTAAGTAGAGTAACTAAGTACTGTAACTGCCAAGTACTTGAGGGTTAGGCCTAAACCTTGGCCTTCCGGGGTTTTGGAAGCAGACAAATGTTGTGCTTAAAAAACAGGAGCATTTCTGCTCTCTCTGTACCGATCCTATTCCCCTTTTCACTGACAACATTTGAAGCGGTGGAGAATAGACGTTCACTATCCACGCTTATACATGGAGCTGACAGAAAACAAAGCATTTGATAAGCCATAGTGATGCACAATATATCGGCCGATATTATATCGGCGGCCGATATATATCGTTCACCACTATGGCTATCAAATGTCAAAATCTTCTTGCTTGTATCTATATAAGGTCAGCTCAAATTTTAGACATATAAGCATAGTTAAGTTCAGCAAAATATATATATCTTTCATTTTTGGTTTCCTTTGCTTGCCATTGATTATTGGTCTGCACTGTTCAAGCACAATCTTTTTATTTTTAAGTTTTTTCTGCCTGAGATTTGTAATAGAGAAAAAACACAAGGTACATGATATTAGTAAACCACTCAAAGTAAATCAGTATTTACATTTAAACTATAGTCCCCTAATGTATATGCATATTTACTGTGAGTGTACACTTTATGACTCAGACTAATTTAAAACTAATTACTTCCCTATATTCCCTATATTAAACTTGCCAACATCCCTGGACTCAGCATTTTTTTTTGTCATGCTGGGAAACAACTCATTAATAATAGGATGGGGAATGTGTTTTGCTCCTTAGTCATCAACAATTGATACAGATGGTACAGATGTAAACAGCAGGGGGACTAAACTAATAAAAACGAATACTTGCTTCAGGTTTTGAATGTTATCAAAAATCTTTTGGAGCCGAAAAAGGTAATATTATAACATACAATAATACAGAAGATTTTTTTGATGCAGATTTTTTTTTTACTGTCACAATCAGCAAAGTAAAAGAACTGTGATCTTAGATGCTAACGTAAGGTTGAAGCAAGTAAAATAACAATCTTCAATCAAGAGCCTGAGTCAAGAAAAATCTGTAAAGCTTATTAAGCAAAATATACATATATTTAAAATAATTATTATGTCCACAGAGTGAAAACAATGATGGACATTATATATAAATTAAACATGTATTCCTCTTCCTAAATTATTCCTGGGTTAAGTATAAAGCTCCATTAAGCAATAGTTTTGAAGAAAAATGTTCTACAGCTCTGTACTGCCTTCTGCCCAGTCACTTACCAGACAAAAATGACCTTATCTGGCAAAATTGCTAAAAATGAACAGAATTAAGCATCTACTGTATCAAGCCAAACAGACCCAAATCTATTTGACAGTAGATGGAGGACCAGTTTGATATGAGGAAAATATGCGACTTTTGATAATGCTGTTGAATATCCCAATAATGAATACTTGTCCTTTCAGTATTCTGCTAAAATAAAACAAACTGCTTGTTGAATTTAAAACAAATGAAAGGAAATCATTTCCAACATTTTATTGAACAAATTGAACTTTGAATTGAACATAAAAGGCAGCACTAAAAAAGCATTATGGTTACATTTCAAAGTGCAGTTTTCTACTGATATTTTCTTTCATCTAAAACAAAAAAGCTCTGAGTGTCTTTTGTCATCGCCAGTTAATATTGCGATGACACACAGAATTAGCCTTTTTGCAGACGACATCATACTCTTTTTAAAAAATCTGACACAATCCCTTCCTGCCTTTCTTCACACAATAGCAACCTTTGGGAAAATCTCTGGCTATAAAGTTAACAAAACCAAGTCTAATATTATGTTTCTGAATGACAAAGAAAGAAACAAACCAACAGTGGGGAACGAATTTCATAACGCATCCAAGGGCTTTAAGTACTTGGGGATACAGGTCACCCCCAAAATACATGATATAGTCTCAGAAAATTATAACCCAATTCTATCTTCAACCAGTAATACTCTGAAGAGATGGTCAGATCTCCCCATATCTCTAATTGGTCGTGTAAACATAATCAAAATGAATATCTTACCAAAATTCTTGTATCTTTTTCAATCTATCCCACTTTGTCCCCCACCTACCCTATTCCCTAAATTAAAGGAATTAATAACTAATTTTATTTGGAATAACAGGCGCCCAAGACTTAGGATGTCCTTACTTTATCTGCCTTATGATAGAGGGGGCCTACAAGTGCCTAACTTTCTATGGTATTACTGGGCGGCGCAGATTAAGGCAATCATGCATTGGTTCTCAAATGAACCAAAAAATTCCTGGGTTGAAATAGAAAATTGCACCACATCCACCTTGCCACTAAAATTATACTTATTTTCTGATTCATTAAAAAACCTGTTAAAGAACACACACAACCCCTTCGTTAAAAACTCCATTATAGTCTGGCACAAAGTGCAATCACATTTGGGCATTGACCCAGATCTGTCAGGGTTCACCCCAATTTGGGGAAACCACCGATTTCCAGCAGGAAGAAACGACTCAGGGTTCAAATCATGGGCAATGAAAGGAATTAGTAAAATTAGGGACATGTACAATGCAGATAAGGTATTGTATAGCTTTGAGGAATTACATGGTGCTTACAATATACCAAAGAACCACTTCTTCAAATATTTGCAAATTAGGAGCTATATTTTGAAAAAATACAAACAACAGATAAACAAACCACCACTGTCCAGTCTTGAAGAGGCTGTACTAAATTATATGCATAGACGTTGTCAGGTTTCGGTTACTTATAGCTTAATTGTGGAAAACTCCAATGAATCTTCAAATGAAAAGAGAATGAAGTGGTCCAGTGACATAGATACAGAAATTTCTGAGGATGAATGGAAAATGGTGTGTCACACAGCACAGACTCAAACTATCAATACCAGATTTAGACTTATACAGTACAAATGGATTATGCGCACATATATGACTCCTTCCCTATTGCACCGCTTCAACAACAACAACCCTGACCTGCACTAAGTGTGGTCTAGAGGAGGGCACACTTTATCACTGCCAGTGGACCTGCCCTAAAATTAGGGAATTTTGGGAAAAGGTAATAGAACGAGTCTCTGAGATTAGCTCCACCAGATTGCCCGTCTGTCCTAAGTTGTTCATTCTAGGACTTATTCCAACAGACTTAAGGCTGTCGAATGCAGTTAAAAAGATGGTATATATGTGCTCATTACAAGCTAAATACTGTATTGCCATCTCATGGAAAGCTATGGAAGCAACGTCTGTCAATGCTTGGTTCAAGACCCTGTCTAACACTCTGGCCATGGAAAAAATTACTTACAACACTACAAAGTTTCTACAAAGTATGGGAACAATTTACAAACTTCTTGGAAAGCCAGCAAGATGTACATGATGCATAGGTTGTATATTTCAACTTTCTGATTTTGTAATACAGATATTGTAAGAGTTTTTTTTTTTTTTTTTTCTTTCTTTCTCTTTGTTTACTGTTGTTTTGTTTCTGGTTTTTATTTTAAAAAAGCATTTTCCTTCTATGTGCTAAGCATATATGTTTGTTGTTTGTTGTTGTTGTTGTCGTAAAAAGTTGAACATTTTAATAAATAAAATTCTAAAATAAAAAAAGCATATTACGATGACAAAAAAATATTATATATTGTGCAGTCCTAGCTAAAACTATATATATTTGGATTTGCACTTTACAGTTGGTGAGAAAGGAGATTAAAATTTCCCCACACAGATGAAAGTTTGCTTTCTTATCTTTCTTTTGCATTACAATTTCTCCTGCAAAATTGGATGCCTTTTCATCTCAGGGTGAGACTTTCTTGGAATTATAGATATTACTGAACACATTGGTAAGGAGGCAATTTGCTCATTAATTATTTGGAGGGATAGAAACCAGCCTGTGGTTCACTGCAAGCTGAAAGGAAAACACATTATCTCCCAGGAAAATGCATTAAACAAAGAATCACAAAGCTATCAGAAAGAAGATAAGGGTCCGTAGAGGCAGATCAGAGTATTTGCTGAGTTTATACAATAAAAGCAACTTGAAACAATTTTTGGACTTGTGCAGCTGAAGACGATTAAACATTGAAATGGAGGATACTGTGCTTTAGAAAGGCCATTAGGATGGCCTGAAAGCTCTTAATTACAACCTTAGAGACAAAGCACAATGTGGCCAACCTTAATAAATGTTTTGTTAGGCAAGGCAAGGCAAGGACATTTTATTTGTGCAGCACAGTTCAGTAGCAATGCAATTCAAAGTACTTTACATAAAACATCAAAACAGTTAAAAATGAATAATAAATTGAAAGCGGTTGATACAGAAATGAAAAAAAAGTAAAATTAAAAACAATTAATAGTATATTAAATACCAAAGTAAACTCACAATGGAGTGAAATGAATTAACAAAAGGCAGTGTTAAAAAAAAAGGTCTTCAGAATCAGAATCAGAATCAGCTTTATTTGCCAGGTATGAGGACACATATGAGGAATTTTTCTTTGGAGCATCGTTGCTCACATTGTGCTTACACATACAAAAACAATCAAAACAAAATGTACATACTAATATATACACAATATATACATACTCTAAACAGAAACAATATAGAAGCATGAGTTCAATAAAAATTATTTAAATGTGGAGCATAGTGCAAAGGATACTGGGATAAATAGTATTATGTTATTATATTACAATATGAACAGTATGAACATTATGAACAGTTCTGAAATAGGAAATGAAAAAAAATAATTAAATAATTGAGATGTGAGATTGGGAATGATGAATAATACTAAATAAGTGGAATAATAAGTGGAACCAGTAAACAGGTGCTGTAGAGACAGTGTTACTGGGTTATTGACCAGAATTGAACCTGACACTGTTGGTAAGAAGTCAGCTGTTCATCAGAGAGATGGCTTGTGGGTAGAAACTGTTCCTGAATCTGTTGGTTTTGGCGTACAGTGCTCTGTAGCGCCTACCAGAGGGGAGAAGCTGGAACAGGTTGTGTGAAATGGGTCTGCAGTGATGGTTCCTGCCCGTTTCCTGATTCTGGAAGAGTATAAGTCATGAACGGAGGGCAGGTTGGCACCGATGATCTTTTCTGCTGTCTTAACTGTCCGTTGTAGTCTGCTCCTGTCCTTTTTGGTGGCAGATCCAAACCAAACAGTGATGGACATGCAGAGGACAGACTGGACGTGACGGATGGCTGTGTAGAAGTGGACCAGCAGCTCCTTAGGCAGGTTGAGCTTCCTGAGCTGGCGCAGGAAGTACATCCTCTGCTGGGCCTTTTTTATGATGGTGTCTGTGTTGGGCTCCCACTTCAGGTCCTGGGATATAGTGGATCCCAGAAACCTGAATGATTCCACAGCAGACACAGGGCTGTTGAGTATGGTGATGGGGGGAAGAGTGGGGGGTCTCATCCTGAAGTCCACAATCATCTCCACAGTTTTGTTAAGCTCAAGGTTGTTCTGACTGCACCAGAGAGCCAGCTGATCCACCTCCCGTCTGTAGGCCGCCTCATCACCGTCCCGGGTGAGGCCGATGACCATTGTGTCGTCAGCGAACTTCAGGAGTTTAACAGATGGGTCTACTTAGGTGCAGTCATTTGTGTAGAGGGAGAAAAGCAGTGGGGAGAGCACACACCCCTGGGGGGCGCCAGTGCTGATAGTCTGTGTGCTGGATGTGATGTTCCCCAGCCTCACCTGCTGACTCCTGTCAGTCAGGAAGTTTGTGATCCACTGACAGGTGGAGGCTGGTACAGTGAGCTGGGAGAGTTTGGTGCTGAGGATGTCCGGGATAATGGTGTTGAACGCCGAGCTGAAGTCCACAAACAGGATCCTTCAGCCTTGATTTAAAAGAGCTGTGATTAGGTGCTGACCTACAGTTGACTGGAAGTTTGTTCCAAATATATAGAGCATAGAAACTTAAGGCAGCTTTCTCTTTATTGTTCCAACATTGGGGATGGCAAGCAGACCTGTCCTTGATGATCTTAAAGATCTCTGTGGTTCACAGTTTACTAGCAGATTTGAAAGGTAAATTGGTCCTAAACAGTTTAATGATTCATAAACCAAGAGGGGTATTTTGAAATCTATTCTTTGGTGTACAGGAAGCCAGTGTAAGGACTTCAGAACTGGAGCGATGTGATCCACATTCTTGGTGCTGGTAAGGACTCGTGCAGCAGCGTTCTGAATCAACTGCAGCTGTTTAATAGACTTTTTAGGAATACCTGTAAAGGCACTGTTGCAGTAATACGTCTTCTGGAGATGAAAGCATGGACAAGTTTCTCCAAATCCTGTTGGCACATAGTCCTTTTACCCTTGATATATTTTGTAGTTATATTAGGCAGATTTTCTTACTGACTTAACGTGGCTGTAAAAATTCAGGTTTGAGTCCATAATTACACCAAGATGGATGTTTTTAACATTGTTGTTTGGAGATGAGCACTGACTTTTAATCATGAAGTGGGGACTCACCGAGTGTTGGAGTAGTCATGGAGCTAGTGGGTTAGCGCTAGCGAGTTAGCGCTAGCTTAGCAGCGTAGCTAGTCCTAACTTGTCCAACGTGTGTCTTTTATTAATTCATCTCTCTCATAAACATTTGTAGTTCTTCCGTCCATTAAAAAATGTTAAAGACATAAAAATCCACAATGTAGTCCACAAAAACGCTGTGAAAAGCTTTTTTGTACGCTTTAAAAAGATTTTGATGTAACGTATTTTTCACTCTCACAACAACAACATGAGGGTGCATTAGGCTCAAAACATTCAATATTAACCCTATTTTAAAATCCAACTTGCTTTGATTATCAGTTACCAATGTAATTTCTTCAGTTTTCACACTTAAAATGTCAGTTATCTATCAGTGCCAAAACCAAACCTCCATTTCCAATTAACATGGTATGCCGGGCATTCTTGCACATTTAGCTAAATAGTCTTTGTGCCGTATTATGCAGTGATAATGAGCTATTAGGGCATATCTCAGGGAAAAATATGTGTCTTGGGGTCAGAGGGTAATCCCTAGTTATTGTGTCCTGGCCACAGTGTCAAGCAATTAAGCAAGAGAAAGTGAGGACCTAAGGATCATTGTGAGCTAATTAAAATCACGAGGATGGTAATAGGGGGAAATATGGGTTGTATGGAAGGAACCAGGTTTCCCAGAAAGCCATCCATTAAAGTGGCCTCATGTGTGATATTTTTGTTTTTTTCAGGGTTTGGGGTTTGCTATGGTGAAATGTTTGCATGTTGTTTTTCATCCAAGAAAGGCAAGGAATCTAGATCACAATGCAGGATTCAAACTTCAGGTATTTAATCTTGCGTCAAGGGAAAAAAACAGAAACCAACTTTGCAATGAAGCCAATAACCTTGCGCATAGAGATACAAAACACACAATGACGAGTGCCTCATGCCAGAACTGAACCACCAACTTGATGCCTGCCAGCACCATCCTTGAACCAATTATGATGTATTAGGAGAGGTACTTGGGTATCAGAGAAGCCAACAGATCTACCCTGTCTCAATGAGTTGCAACATTTCCAGGCACACACAGCCATTGATTAGAGGGGCTCACAGCCTGCGGTCTATCAGCGCTCAGGGACCGGTAATCAATTCCCTAATGCCATTTGAGCCTATTCACTGCAGCTATGATCCAGTCCAATGTTCAGATACAGATGCACACACCCACGTTCATGGACATGTGTGGATGTAGTCCTGTCGGCAACCAAGCACACACCAAATATAACCCAGATGGCCATCGTAAAAGCCCAGGACAACTCCCAAATATTAACTTACCAAGTGTAGCAGTGATAGGGCACTGTCACCTAATGGCATTATCAAAATGAGAGCAGCTCTCCTGAGGCAGACTCTGGTTCCTGATTACCTAGCAGTGGTAGACCCTGTTCATGGTCAAATCTGATCAGCATAGCACCAGACACAGGCATGGCTGGTCAGGAACTCAGCCCAGAGGCCCCTTATCCTTATCTCTACCGACAGGCCGTTGATTCTTTATGGGCAATGTTGTCCTCCCAGGAATTAATCTGATCGGGCTCTGGTGGGTGATTATGTTCTAATAAATCTGAAAGGCTGAAAGGAAAGGTGGGGCCCTAACTTCCTTTCTGTGCTACTTGGATAAGATGGAATAATGTTGTGAGACCTTGTACAGATCAGGGAGAGCAAGGACTGAATCTGTGAATATTCGCTTCAGGCAGGCAATCTGCTGTAATTGACTGACCAGTAACAACTTGGAATATTGTCTCTAAGAAACTTTATAAACAAGATAATTGACAGTCAAACAAATGTGTGCAATAAGAACCACATAGCCTCAGTCCTAACTTACAATAAATGACATAATTTAGTTGTTGCTTCTATGTCATCTTTGGTCTAAGCCTATATACATACATATACTACATTATATACTTATGATGTGCTTGCTAATAATATTTACATCATTTTACCTAATGGGATACTTTGCTGATTTTAATCCAGACCTGTGTCATCTTTGTGTAGGCAGTGTGTTTACATGAACAGTGTGTGGCTTCCCTCCGTGGCACCAGTGCATGGGGCTCGGAGCAACCGAGGTCTGTGGATCTTAGTGGACCTCCATGGTGTATTTCACACCATCCGGCAAATCTCGGCAGCCCCATTCTTCCGCACACACTTTAATGCAGGACTTCTATTTGTAATGGAGTGTTTTTATGACATGGCATTGCTAATTTTATAAAAGCAAAGGATCTGAATACTTCCTTCCCTGATTATCTTTCTATAATTAATATTATTTCTAAGGGGGGGTGCGCTGAAAATTATAACAAAAGACAAAAAGAGAGCATCATTGTGAATACCACACATTAATCGTTTTATCTTGATTATCTTCAAATCGTAATTGAAAATAAGATTTGAAAAATCACCCAGCCCTACTGATCAATGAAACCATTATGTGATTCTTCAGAAGAAACTGACATATATATTTAATAAGTGTGTGGAGCTTCTATATCAAACATAATATATGTATGTGCTAAATTAACCAACATGACTGAAGAGTTTGTAAGGATCAAACACTAATCATTTTTTGGGTTTTCAAACTGATAATTATCATTACAGATGTAAACACACCTTTGACAGCATCAGAAAACATTAGTTAGGGCGGCCAGATAGCTCAGTTGGTAGAGCAGCCGTACATATATAAAGGTTTTTTTCTCAACGCAGTGGGCCTGGGTATGACTCTGACCTGTGGCCCTTTGCTGCATGTCATTCCCCCCTTTCTCTCCCACTCTCATATCTTCAGCTGTCTGGTCAAAAATAAAGGACGAAAATGCCCAAAAAATATATTAAAAAAAGAATAAATTAATGACTTCAGACCTGTTGATCAATGTTAGAGTGAAAGCAGTTTTAGATCCTTTGCTTAGAACGTTGTTGGTGATATGACCTTTATGTTTGCATTTGTATCATGGTTTGGGCTATTCAGTAAACACAGAGCACCAACTGTTTGTCATTAAAAATCCAGAAGGGTATACAACTTACTTTGGTGTCTGGGTGTCATCCAAGCGGTTCCCCAGCTGGAACTCGTGGGACTTGCTGCGGTGCAGTGCGGTGAAGCCTGGCAGCAGATGGATGAGCTTGCGGCTAGGTGGAGGTGGCGTGCCCGGGGCCTTCACTTTGTTTCTACGCCGCATGGGGGGAGTGCCAGGCGGCGTCATGGTGTTGACCACTAAGGGAGTCCGAGGAGGTGTGTGGCCAAAATGCCTCTGGCGGGGTGAAGGGGGCAGGGAGCGATGACCATAGTCCAAGGGAGGGAAGAACCCTGTGGCCGGGCTGTCAACGGTCAGTCGATCAGCATATAAAGGGGGGGCCAGGGCCTGGGGGCTGTGGCACATGTGCTGGTTGAACTTGGACTGGACTTTGGGGCTTTGGGAGAGCTGAAACCGGATCCACTGACTGACCTCTGGCTGGCACACCGGAGTGTTTTCTTTGCCCGATTCAGAGGTGGGCCACTGGATGGACCAGTCCTGCTTCTCCTGGCTCCCTGTTAGAAGAGGACAGAGATAGGGACTCATTTAACGCCACCATAACACCTGGTTGTGACAAACTGTATACAATGCATGTTCACACTTACAAAAGAACATACAGTACGTTCTTGTTTATCTGTAGTGTAGTAGCCGTGCAAAAAAAAAATTTTGTTTAATTTGTCCACGTTTCGAAATCTCTGTCTGTAAGCTTTCAGCCTCAAAACCTATACAATGGAGGTAAATAGGGTTAGGATAACTTTTTGATCAATCTATTGATAAAAAATTCCATACAAAAAAATCAAACAGCAACATGTGTCCCTGTTACTCTGGATAATCCATAGACCTCAAAATTTCATTGGAACAACTTTCTACTGGAGAATTATATATATATTGTATTTTATAGGTTTTCCTCTTAACTATTGATTGACCTTGATTTGTTTATTTTTTAATTATTGACTTTTTTTAATTAATTGCATTATTATATGCTCTGTAGCACTTTGAGATTGTTGAAGTACAATACAAATAAAATGTATTATTATTATTATTATTGTTATTAATTAGTCACTATGAAAACTGTTGAAAACGTGTCCTTATGTAAAAAGATGTTGCTGTTGAATTTAACAGATTTTAAGCAATTAAAGTATCTCCATTATAGAAATGTCAGGGGGTGATGTATCAAAACATTGGGAAAATAAAACCCAAAATATCTGCATGTCTAGATACCACTTGTATCTAGACTTGTGGTGAGTGAGAAAATATTACTTTTTTTATATAATTTGGGTGAAATTCTTTTGGTGTAATATGGTGTATCAAGTGAATTCAAGTGGTTCTTGTCATGCACCTAATACTAAAACATCCATTAGCCCGACTTCTCGATTGCAGCAGTAAGAGTAATGCTGGCAGCAGGCAGACATTTACGCCCATCAAATGTGCTCAATATGGAAATGAAGAATTAACTCTGCTGTTATCAATGAAGTGGTGTTCAAAGATGATGATGTTGAGCAGATTAATCATGAATGGATGGAGCAAGAAAGTGAGAAAAATGGAAGAGCGCACCAAACACAGTTGGTCAAAGGCAAAGCTGCATGAGTCATGACACAAGCTGACTTCTACCGAAACTAAACTTTCTGTTTGATGAGAAACAGAAAGCAACGGAGGCAAAATAATTTAAGTTGAACTGCCAAAATGAGTGTTTTTGAGCTCAGATGACAATACTTTACCTCCATTACTGTGCAATGTATCCTCCTCAAGTTGTTCTTCAGAAAGAAAAAGAAAAAAGAATGTGGTTATTGATCTTGCAGAGACACAGCTGAAAGTGTCTGTAACATCCTATGTGTCTTCCATCTGCAGGTATGCATAGCCAAAAGGCTCTTCAGCAAAACAAAACATAACCGTCGTAGAATTGATCCTGGGTACATCTCAGCAGCTGCAGTATCTCATACATAACTCTGGGCAAAATTTACCTCAGCCTTCAAAAACTGCTATTGACCACCAAGCTAAATTTGATGTACGATGTCTGTCAGTAACACTGCACTTTTTGTTTGTTTTTAGTTTTGTGTCATTATATTTCTTCCCTGCGACATTGTCTCTGAGGAACTATAAGCATCAATAACACAAACTTCAAACACAATATTAACACCAGCAACATCAAATGAACCACGAAAACATCTCCCATAAAAGGTCCCGGTGGATTGCAAAACTTGATGGAAATAAAGCCTGCAGCCTTTCCTATTCGGTAATGTTATGAAGAAGAGGCAGCGAAGAACGCTGAGTTGTGGGAAAAGACTGGTGCACAGACACAAGGGACGTAAAATGCAAGGACTTTCAAGAGTCTCATTTTCTTTTTTTAAAATATTCTTTAGTCATCTTGATGGAGGTTCTTACATTGCTTATTAAAAAGCCCCAAAAAAGACTTTTTAAGTTAAGTTTTCATTCACCAAAGGTTATGTTTATCGCTACAGAAACATAGCAAAACATTTTGTTTTAACAGAAACAGTGGTGCAGTTTATGTCCTGCGGCTGGGAGGGTGTATGTATGTATGTATGTATGTATGTATGTATGTATGTATATATATATATATATATATATATATATATATATATATATATATATATATGAAACTTAGGGAGATAACGTTCAATCACAAAGCTTGAAATTTTGTTGCACGCATTGCAAACAGCAAACAATAGCTAGAGAAAACACTTTGTAGAAAGCTGATGATAATTTAAGCTGTTTAAAACTAAAAAATATTTTTGTATTAACAAGTGGTTAATGGTAGTGGATAATTGCTACATGGAATGGAAAGGGCTTACACGTGAATTAGCATCAGAAACAATTACATATAGACCTAGAGTGTCCTCCACCGATCTTACACACATATTGGGAAAAACTATTTTATATTCTTTTTTTTTTTTATCTGTATAAGGCCTTTGCAGCTCCAGAGGGATGTGTGCGATAGGTGTGTGAGTCACAAAGAAGTGAGCTGAACAGAACTCTGTAGCCCGCTCCTTATCTCTGCCTGAGGGTAGTGGCTCAAGGCTGCATTAGCCACTACTAGCATAACACATCCCAACTCTAACTGAACGATCAGCGGTTGAGTTGTACTGCAGGTTTTGACAAGGAAGAAGAATGCATGGAATAACAAAGACAGTATATCTGGTTCTGCTGAATTGATTTTGATTCCTTGCCTTGACTTGGCTGGGACCCAGAGAGTCGCTGGTTCAAGTCCCCACACTGCCCAATTACAGAGTGTAGACTGGTAGCTGGAGAGGTGCCAGTTCGCCAGTTTGCGAACAGTTTGTGAGACAGCCCCCTCACTCTGACCTCTGACATCTCTCTGTACATGTGCATGTGTGTAATTGGGGGGTCTTGTGTGTATGTGAATATATACATATATACATTTATATGTACATATATATACATATACATATACTGTATATACATATGTATATACACACACAGGCCCCTTGCGGGATAATAAAGCATACTTACTCCCATGGACAGTGGTAAAAACACAAGAATCAGTGGCTACTCCTACTTTGTGGCTCTATAGTTTTACCTATGACACATTCACCAAACATGAAGAAAACATATATGTCAAAAGCTGCAAAAACAGTAATGCACACAAAACATTACAGTGAACCTAATTATGTTACTCCTTAGTTCCTGCTCTCTGGTTGTTTTTCTAACAAGTGAACCTGGTGTTGATTTTGTTTGTCATGGAAACTTGCTGGGTCTCACTGATGGGAAAACTTGAGAGCTCACATTTGAAGACATGTACTCAAATTAATATTTTACATCGACTGATCCAGAAATACAGATCACATTTGTGACGATTGATTAGCCTCCGGAATATATATACCCTGTTGACTGTAATTCACATCAGAAGGGTCTCTTGAGTGGAGCTGTTGCTGCTGTTCTGCCCCTTAGTGGGGATGTCTGAGGACCACACTTACACTTGTGCACCCACATTAATAAGAGACCCACATCTCAACCCTAAAAACCCCTTCAGAAAGACATCAACATGTAGAAAGGATGAGTGGACCCAAAAGACCGCTCATTTACAAAAGTGAGGGGGAAGCTCAATCAAGCCTCCTTAATTAGTAGCAATAAAACCACAACAGGTCACTCTCAAATGTAAAAGTTCAGCTTAACCCATGAATGACTGAAACTAATCAACAGCCACTGAAGAGTTCACAGCACGGAAAATGAGAATACAGACAGGAAACAGAAAGCTGAGGCTGAAGCTTGGCAGGTATAGAGGTGCTTAGTCTTGGGCGAAAATTGTGGCTAGACAGTTCTTCATCGCATACATGTGGGTGGGTATTGCTGTGGACAAAGTAAGTTATAGCGATACTCTGGTAATACCAAATTATGTTTAACGATGTGTAAATCAAATGTAAATAGCTCACCTTACTGTATTGTGTAAACAATTAACTTCAATACATATTTTACGTGGCGTTTCTTTTTGCATGGAATTAATCATCCAGAGCTCGCTTCCTACTGTACGTACAAATGTTCCACCAAAACAAGTTCCTTCCCATGACCATTTTGCAGAGGCACCATCACTGCATCTGGAAGTTAATTCTGCCCGAGACGGTTGTGATTGGTTTAAAGAAATGCAAACCAGCCAGAGTGTTTTTTCTCTGTGTGGTGTAGCCAGACCTTAGTGAGACTAAGAGGTGCTCAATACCTGACATATGAGGTGCCAATTTGTATTGTCCATTTAAAAATTAGCACCTTGCAAAATTTAACAAGAAGACATTTTTGCAAATGTTGACCAATCAATTTAAAAAAGCTTCCTTTCTGTATTTATATTCTTGCACAAGGCAGCCTTACTTTAAAAATGCTTTTGACAGTGCTTATCAAGCTGATACCCAAGTGAAATTTTGTTTGCAGGAGAAGCAATGAACTTGAATCACCCTCATGAAACTGTTCATCAAGCTCACTAGTATCTTAGCAACTGCTTCAGCAAAATAGTAACAAGACTTGACTTGATGAATTTCCTTTTTCACATGATCTCACCTAAGCAAAAGCCTCAGGCAAATCAAATAAAAAAGATGAAGATGAAGAACACAGACTGAGCATAACACCTTTGACAACTGTGATTTCAGTTAATTTGTGTGGCTTGTGCTTGTTAGAGATTACGCTTAAGAAGTTACTTTTTATGTAGAGTTTTAATAAAAGTCTTGTAGTTTATTACAACTTGTAGAACCCATTTCAACAGAGCCGTAGCCTGCTGATATAAAGGCTTGACTCTATGAGTATCTGTGAAAGCGCTCCTACTGCTGCTGAATTCACTTTACAATGTTGCTTTCCTTTTACTTTATTGCTACATTTCTTTGAGATGCATTTATATTTAAACTGTATCATAGTGCAAAATTATCATAAAAAATACACAATTTTCATTTTAAACTGTACAAGAAATGATGATGCTTTGAACAAGCAATCAATGACACATTCTCCAGCATGAATTTCCTAATAGACCAATCTTTACTCCAATGTATTGGCAAATGCTGTTCGCTTTCATGTATGACTTGAGATGTGATTTTTGGAGCCACATCATCATCAGTCTTCCATTCTCTCTTCTCACCTTAATAACCCTGCATCTCCACATCAACTGTCAAACCAAACAATACACCTGAAGCCTTTAGATTTTCCTCTGCTGTAATTAATGCAAATGGCACACCCCAACACCATTAATGGGGCAATCTTAACATGCGGTGAGGCTTTGAGAAAGGCAGATAACAGACTCGTAATTGGACTAATTACCTCAAGGTGTGTTGCTTCTTTGGGCTAAATGGCAGTAAAATGCCACCAAGACAAAAGCTGGTTTATCTTACTGCCACTGTAAACAGGATTTGGCGTATAGGGCAATGGCTGCGTTCAATAGATGCAGTGTCCCTTTTTTAATCTTGACACTTTTAAGTTGAGGGTTTGTAGACGTTCTTGCAGTGTAATCAATGGGGCTCAAAGTTAGACTCTGCTAATTAGTTAACAGCTAATAAGGACCACCCTGGGGGGTTCAGGAAGTTGGGTGTTGGGGGTTCGGTCAATGCTTCTTTTGGTCGTTTTCCTTCCCTGTTGCATCTGCTCTTTTCTCCTCGACATGACGTTTCTTCTTCACCTCCTGTCGTCATTGCCTCTTTTTCACCCTAATTTTTTCTTATTTCATGTTCCGTCTTCCCCCACATGCCTCCTTCACTTTCTTTTCCTATACTCCAATCACCACTCTTGCATATCCTGTGCCTCCCTCTCCTCTCCACTTCTTCATGTCTTTTTTTTTTCCTGGTGACATTTTAAGCTAATTAGGTGTTTGCACGCATTTGAAGATGTCTTAAGGCTGGGCATGCGGACGTTCCTTTTAGCTATCAAAGATTACAGTGGAAAGGCACCAAGGAGACCTGTTGTGCTAAATAAGATCAACACTATTATCCTGATCACCAGGAATAACTCATATTCAAGAAATTGTCCATGTACAAATGATTGCATGAGTGTGTGTCTGAGGACTTGTCTAGAGGGACGAGCTGGATAATGTGTGTATATTGCGGCACACAGGACCAATCGGCTGCCTCCGAATAGTGTGACTCATCCACATTGCAACTCATGGACTGCAATCCCAAGAGCCTGTAGTGAAAAATTCTATTAACTTGCATTAGTTTCCTTCCTCCACCGTTACAGTGCAACATACATTCACTTATTATGTTCTCTATTGCTCCGTGATGTTATGTTATGTGATGTATAAACTGCCAAGATTGTAAAATGTATGAATGTCCATGTCTGCCAAATTTCACATAATTCTTGATGACTCATAAATTGGAACAACATATGTAGCATAAATCTGTACATCCTTTAAAAATATAATTCTTTAAAAAGGCTCAAGATGTAAGAACATCCTCCATTTCTTGCTTAGCAGTGTATAAGTACTAAATGCTCTCATGAGGCTGTGCAACCCTTAAAAACAATAGTTAATAGATTCTATGAGTATATGCACAGATATACGGTTATCGCTATAGCGCAGTCGTGAAGATTTTCTTTCCCGCCCTTGCGACCAGCACGATACTGTATATTACATGAGGAGACCCATTGTTCAGCTCCCAGCATAAGCATTTTCTACAGCTAATGTTATTGGAGCAGGTGGCCCAAATCTTATAGGGCTGGGCCTATACTCATAGAATCTGGCGTTACAATACGTAACTATCATTCCATTTTGTATAGGCTTCGCTATTGGGTTAGGGCAAAGCTGATGTAGTCAATGCCACCTGCGACACAGGGTCCACAAGCAGGACATAGACTAATTTCTTCCCCAATGCACCGACAGGTGATTGTATCAGATAATATGTTATTTTGATTAAAAAAAAACTGCCATGATAATGAATTGGCCTAAAACTGATTGTGAGGGCCAATTAATGAGTGGGAGTGCATGATTAGTGATAATTGTATCATGATTTAACAATTATGGGACACCTGCATCCCTCTAAGCCACCCAGTGCAGGAGGGATGAGGACAGCAGGCAACACACATGCAACGGCTCATCATTTGTCTTTGAGTGTGGATAGGACCGAGTGGGTCACGGAGTGCTCGGACATATCACGCAGATACAACCGGATGAATGGGCATGGAGATGCCCAGGAAGCCACTGCGCAGATGTTGGCTACTGTCATGACCCTGAAAAGGGCCGCAGACGCTGACAGTGCCCTTGTAGAATGCAATTGGATAACCTGGGGGGCTCCAACCCTTCCGAGGTTGTAAGCCTGGGTGATAGCCTCGTACAGCCAGTGAGGCAGATGCTGTTTTGAAAGGGACGCTCCACAACAGCTGTTGTGTTTGCCTGATGTCTGCCGTGGGTAGAACCTACTGGGATAACGAGTGCACTGAACACAACGGTGAAAAGCTTCCTCCGTGTTGTTGTCATGAGGCAGGGGGGAAAAACCCTTGAAGGAAAACAACCTCGAGCAAAAAGCTCAAATAGAACTTTCGGTGTGAATGAAGGATTTGGCTGTAAGGTGGCTGCGCTCCCATCCCCTCTAACCCCCAATTTCCACAGGATGTGAAACGGCTGCAGATCTGCTCCGGAACGGCGTCAGCGTCACTAGGTTTCCATTAAAGTCCATGTGTGGAACAGCTGTATCCCCAATCTGCAGCCCTGCGGAGTAGATAAGCAAAGCTTCTATTTTTGCCAGATGCCGGAGAGCTCCGCAGCAATTCAGCACAAAGCAGATAGTGCGGGACAGGAGGTCGAGCACAGAAACAAATAAAACATCTGGTTAATTTTCAAAAGAAAATAGATGGTGCTCACGGCGGATCATATTTCCCTGAAGTACACCTTAAAAACACAGCAGAGAGTTGTTTTCTCTCTGTTCCACTGGATGGAAACAACATGTTGTTTGTTTTGTGGTTCTATTCTACATGAATTTGCGAGATCTCTTGGGTCCTCGAGACTCGAGCTGTCAGTCATGGCCATTCCGCAACAAATCTGGACTTGGTGGGTATTGACGGACAGCAGAGCACGGAGCTGTCACGCAGCGGAGCCAATCCACAGCCGTTACGCATCCTGTGGAAATTGGGGGTAATGGAGAGGCAGGACATTGAAACTGACCATGGGGCTCAAAATCTTGGGCACCCCAGGTAAAAATTTGTATTAATGTGCATAAAGAAGCCAGGAAAAGATGGAAAAATCTCCAAAAGGCATCAAATGGCAGATTAGACATTCGTATAATATGTCACAAAAAGTAAGTTTTTTTTCCATCATTTACACTTTCAAAATAACAGAAAACAAAAAAATGGCATCTGCAAAAGTTTGGGCACCCTGCAGAGTTAATACCTTGTACTGCCCCCTTTGGCAAGTATCACAGCTTGGCTTCTTGTAGCCAGCCAATAGTCTTTCAATTCTTGTTTGAGGTATCTTCACCCATTCTTCCTTACAAAAGTCCCAGTTCTTTGAGATTTCTGGGCTGTCTGTCATGCACTGCTCTTTTAAGGTCTATTCATAGATTTTCAATTATGTTGAGGTCAGGAGATTGTAAAGGCCATGGCAAAACCTTCAGTTTACGCCTCTTGATGTAATCTACTGTGGATTTTGAGGTGTGTTTAGGGTCATTATCCATTTTTAGAAGCCATCCTCTCTTTAGCTTTATCACAGATGGCATCAAGTTAGCGTCCAAAATTTGCTGAAATTTTATTGAATCCATTTTTTCCTTCAACTCATGAAATGTTCCCTGTGCCACTGGCTGCAATACAACCCCAAAGCATGATTGATCCACCCCCATGCTTAACAGTTGGACAGAGGTTCTTTTCATTCAATTCTGTGCCCTTTCTTCTCTAAACGTACATTGCTCATTCTGGCCAAAAAGTTCTATTTTAACCTCATCGGTCCACAGAACTTGTTTCCACAATGCATCAGGTTTGTCTATATGTTCATTTGCAAACTTCAAATGCTGATTTTTGTGGTGAGGACATAGAAGAGGTTTTCTTCTGATGACTCATCCATGAAGACCATATTTGTACAAGTATCTCTTTATAGTGGAGTGGTGTACCACAACTCCAGTGTCTACAGGTCTTTCTGGATGGATTGTGCAGTCAAACGTGGGTTTTGACTTGCTTTCCTCACAATCCTGCAAGCTGTTCTGTCTGATATTTTTCTTGGTCTTCCAGATCTTGCTTTAACTTCAAGTGTTTCTTAATTACATTCCGAACAGAGGATAATGGCATCTTGGGCCAGAGGCTCGAGAAGAGGCTTCCCAGGTCTCGGAGCACCAGGGCTAATTCCCATTGTGGTATGAGAGAGCGCACCACAGGTGTCTGTTGTCTGACCCCCTTCAGACCAGAAGGTGCGCAAAAAACATCCTCTTTTTCATGTGGAGGAGACCCAGGGGGACTACCATGGGACATGCAGACATCATGCCCAGGAGAAGTATCAAAAAAAGGACTTACACTGTTGCATGTGGCGTGGTGCAAGACAGTACAGAGTGCATCCCGCCTTGGCCCTGACAGCTTGGCTCTGATGACCATAAAGTTCATGTCCACGGCCAGATAAACTATCATTTGTGTAGGGACCAGTGAGCTCTTTTGTCAGTTTATGGCGAAGCCAGGTGTCTGCAGGCGCTGCTGAACTTCCGTAGCTTGGAGCGCAGCCTCTTTCCCGAGAAGGGGCTAAAATAAGCAAATTGTCCAGATAAAAAAGGAATCTGATGCCTTTTTTTGCACTGCTGAATGGCTGGATGCTTTCTCCATCCACGCTGATTATACTGAAAATGGGCCCCTTGAAAAAAGAAGCGCCAGAATCTCCTGTGTCTGGGAATAATTTGGATGTCAAAGTATGCGTCTTTCAGATCCACAGACTCTCTCGACCAGACAAACCACTTGTGGTGACGTACACATTCCAACATGTGCTTGACCGTCAGCATGTGGAATGTATGCTCCATAATGCGCCGGTTGAATTGGGACAGGTCAAGAATGGGATGCAACCCACCCGTCGTTTTCGGTGTGAGAGAGTAGCGGGAGTAAAACCCTTGTTCTCCCCTGGAGGGACGCAGGAATTGGCTCCTTTTGTCAGTAGCTCCTCTAGCTCTGACGTCGGTCTCTGCTTGGGATGACATTGTTCTCTCCAACACACTTGCAAAGCAAGGCAGGGGTGAAGCGAACTGGAATGTGTAGCCCCGTGTAATAAGCTTTGACATCCATGAATCCCTGTGTGTCAGGCTTTCCCATGCTGTGCTGCGCTCTGAGAGCGGGCGCACCTATATCTGTGAGTTGTTTATTGACATGGCCAGCAAGGAGCGTAATGCCTATTCAGCCGCTGAGTGAGACGTGTGATCTTGTTGCCCAGCACCTGGTAGGGCTATGTCGAAAGGGCTGACGGTCGCCGCCGTGTGGGGCGGGAGCTGCCACTGGGTCAGCATCTTCCTCATCCCAGTGGAATAGTCTGGGAGAGAAGGATGCCTGCTCGGCACCGCTTATTGGGAGTGAACTGAGCCTCCAAAGCCGCTCCACTTCCTCGGCCGCCTGATGAAGGTGGGACGTTGCTGTCTGCATGAGGGGCCCAAATATTCCTTTGGAGCTCGCGTTTGACCTCCTTGGGTAGCTGCAACATGTGGAGCCAGATTTTTCTCTGGTGAGGATGGCGGTTATAGCTTTGCCAATCTCCGTGGCTAGCTCTGGGGAAGTGCTTCCGGAGTGGTTGAACTCGTTTGGACAACGGCTCCTGGCCGTACCACTTAAGAGGCCACGAGCAGGGGCTGGATGCTCAGCCGAGAGCGCGATGTCTGGCAGATCTAGGTAGAGAGCCCTAGCGATGGAAGGTAGAGCCGCTTGTGGCAGAGGGGAAGACCATCTAAGCGGTGCCCCTGGCCGTTCCAAAGACGGGGAGAGACGCAGGTCTCGCCAAGCCGGCGTGAGCGGCACGGAGGCAGGACTCACAGCGGGGGTGGGGATCCGACAGCAAAAGAGATGCAACGGGGAAAGAAAACCTTCACCACTGCTCAAGCGCGAAGGGTTAATCCCAATAGCGATAGCCTTAGAGGGCGAAGCCTATACCAAATACAACACATGCTCGTCTTCTACTCTTGCATATGTACTTACTGACACACAGTTACTTGCACAATCCCACAGACACATGTGCAAATGTGCCGATGTTATAAAGCTATGACATATCTCCCTTTCCAAGCTCCATCTGGTTAAGAATATGAAGAAAGCTGCCGCACAGCATGTATTTCTCTAGGCTGAAAGTGCCTCTCTCCGCTCTGTGGGGTGGTGGTGTTGCTGTGGTGCATTCACACAGTTTAGCCAGCCCTCTGTTAAGAGAGCCCATTAGTGGCTCTATGTCACCAGACCTTCCTTTTGAGAGCCAGAGAAGGAAAGGGGGTGGGAGAATGAGGGAAGGAAGTACGGTTGAGGCAATGGGAAAAGAGAAGAAGCAGAGAATAGATTGACAAATAGCAAGCAGGATGACAGAAAAAGGTAGAAAAAAAGGTAGACAGTGAAGAAATGAAACAAACAAAGTGAAAGACACAAACAGCCTAAACCTTCAAGGTAAATTCTGAAAGGAGCTGCTGGCAGTTTCTTGTCCATACGAGATGTAACCCTTGAAAGTACCAGTACATACCTAACATACTAGCTTTTTTACAGAGCTTTCAACCACATCCTCTTTTCTAGTGGATGGAGTTGGCTAAGTGTGGCCCCTATAACACTTTGTACATGTGGTTGTATATGTGATCCTAACCCATATCTCTGTTCAAAGATGGTTTTTGGGATAAGATGTAAATTGCCTTCATGATCTTTAACCCATTTCCAGTCTACGCTGGTCAATGCTGTGACTTTTACATTCAATATTCCTACAACAGTTATAAATTGGGAGGAATTATAATATATAATCTGTAACGATCTGTTTGAATTCAAAGTTTGCAGTGTGTAAATTCAGCAGGCCGTGCTTTGTACGGCACAAAGAGGGAAGGGGCTTTCCTTAATATGCATCTATTGCATGTCCTGTTTAACTCTGATTAAACTAGCCGTTCAATTAATTCATCCATAAATATATGAAAAGTACAACACTACCATTCCAATCCACCAATGCTGATTACATAACATAGTAAATAAATATCCATAAAATGAAAGCGTAGCAACTCCCCTGTGGGGGAAACTGGAATATGATATTTAATAATGTAAGGAACACTATAAAGGTCAAAGACCATGGACAGCAACTGAATGGGTCAACGGAGAAAGATCGGGAAGGCCATTCACATCTGACCGGTTTTTAACAGAGACAAGGGTTACTATGTTCCATTCATTTGATAATAACTGAGAGAAATAATCTCTATCTAGTGAAAAAAATGAGATGCAGTGGAAACCTCCAGAAAAAACTAGCTGACCTTGAGTGATTTTTTTTGTCACGCCACTGTTTCTTGAAGAAAAGATGAAGCTTCATGCTCATCTTTAATTTAACTGACAGAAATTACAGTTTGATTCTACGAAACATGTTAAAGGGCATAATGCAGTGCTGTAAAAACGGGCAGTACTGTCTATAGTACTGCAAATTTTTTAACTCACTCAAATTTGTGGTGCCGCGAATGATCCGCATCTTCACCTCATTTGCATTGCACCATTCACGTCCTTCGCGCCACTGCCGCAAATTGATGTCTATTTGTGTTTTTGCATTGACTTAGTGAGACTTAATGTAATCGCGCCAGCGAATTTGGGTAAGCACGCCTTGAAGTGAACGCACCATTAGACGGCTAAAAAGTAGTTAATCATCAATTGTTTGCCAGCAAATTCAACACCTGCTACAGGGAAGAGCTATCGTTAACCAAATCATTCTTACAGTGTTTCTCTATTTCAGGCCAGTAGTGAGAGGGCAATGGGTTGGGGGCTTTAGACAGAAGACAGTTATCATTCGGACAAATCTCTTCCATCCCAGCTTATCATGTTAAGAAGCAAGAAGTCTGTGCTTTAGTTTTAGCAGGAAGGCTGGTCATAGCTACGTTTTGCCCCTGAATGTGAGGGAGGGTCTGGGACTCTTGCAATTAAGCATTAGGATACAAAGGTCAAGGGTATACATCAATATATATATCAGATAAATTACATATTATTTAGTTATTACCATGTCCACTTCTGATTAGAAATGAATATCTACACCAGGCATGGAGGAAAAAAATAACAAAGAATTAGATGCAGCGTGCACATAGCCAAAGTCCTAGACAGTGACGGCAAAAGAGAGCTGGTTTCCAAAAAGTCTGACTGGTCTGAACCCAACTGGACTGAGGCAGGGGGCGGCTGGAACCCCCCTGACCAGGGGATGCTGCCTGTCTGGCTGTTTTTTTGGACAACATCCGCCTCCATTCCAAATCAAGCCGATGATACAGAAAAGAAGGTTAGAGAAGCACACAGGTGGCGAGCAACTCCAGTAGTCTGACAAACAAGCAACAAAGAGGTGTGAATGTTTCGAGAGGATAGCTGAATACCTGCAGAATCACAAAGAGCCTAGATTTGTAAAAGACCTGCTTCACTGTATGCCTGAATCCTTATTCATTACATAAAAAAAATCTTTGGAGAAAATCCAAGTTAAACCTCCTCTTATAAAACCCTATTTTAATATAGCACAGTTTTGTTAAGGGCACATTGAAGAAACACTACTCATCAAGTTAATTTGGTTAATTATTCAGCAGAGCCTTCCATCTAAAAGGACATCTGTTACAGAACAGTGTCTGTGCATGTGCATGTGCGTGCGTGTGTGTGTGTGTGTGTCTGTTTAATTGGGAGAGAAGGAGAAACAAATATGTTATCAAACAGGTTTACAATTTTGGTGATGATCTACTGCCCCCTTCTGGTTCATTTGTGTTAATGCAAAAGCTTTGACTAACAGACTGAAAACAAAGTGCGGTCTGTAACACCACCTGGTGGGCAACATGAAACAAAGCAATGCCCTTGTAGTATCACAGTAGATGCTTTAGCAAGTCCTCACCGTTTGTAAAAGCCATAAAAACAAATACTTTTTGACCATCTTTACACATATTGCACATATTGTATTCAGGTGGTAGTGTGGGGATTAGCAGTTTGAGCCCCAGCTCCTCTTCCCCACATGCCAAAGTGTCCTTGAGCAAGACAGTGAACCCCAAGTTTCTCCCGATGGTCAGGCCAGCGCCTTGCATGGTTGCTAGCTGCCAGCAGTGTGTGTGTGTGTGTGTGTGTGTGTGTGTGAGTGTGTGTGAGTGTGTGTGTGTGTGTGTGTGAATGAGAGGCAAATTGTAAAGTGCTTTGGATAAAAGCACTATATAAATGCAGTCATTTATTTACTTTGTGGACAACATTTGCAATTATATAAACCGCTGCAGCTTTATAAATGCTCAATAAAATAAAATGTTGTTCACTGTAGCTCAACATGTGCACATGAACATACAATACATCAACAAAAGCAAATATTTAGAGAGCTGCTTTTTGTTGTTCCATGTGGTAAGTGGAAGCTTTTACTAATGTTACATTAAGACCGCAGACCATTAAGACTTCAGATCACTGAGTTTTATATTTCAAGTTTCTTAGCCGTAAGAAGTAAGAAGGTATTCCTACTGTATTTTCTTTGTTGTAGAGGAGCGGTTGGACAAAGGCTTCATATACAGTACCAACCCTTAGAGCATATAAGGTGGCACAACATGGAGTTCATTTGTCTTTTAGAGAAAAGCTGAATAACAATTGATCTGCCAATCGATTTGACTACATATTGACAATGCACTGCTCAGAAACTTGAAATTCAAAGAAAGGATTGGCAAACCTGAAAAGCTAGATGGAAAATTACATTGCACTAGAAAAGAAACTCTATTTAAACCAGGGATAAACAATAACTTATGTGTCTACAGGTTTTAACCCCTAAAACAGCAACTTGGTGTTATTTTCTGCAGTACAAACATGTGACTCAGTGGGTGGATGAAAACGCATGCATCACTGCATGATAATAGAATATATGCTGTATGGTTCTTAAAAGGCCATGCATGTCCTCAGGCTGATTAGAGCTCTGCTCAGGTTGAATGTTAATTGATAAATGTGATTTATATATTAAGTCCCTGTACTAATAAAAATGTAAAGAGAAAGTTGTCAATCCTAACTGGTAAAAAAAATTCTAAAAATGAATACATTATAATACAGTACAATTAAACAACTACTGCAAAGGAGAAGTGGTGCAGTTTTCAAATTATGTCAGAAGAGTAAAAAGACAATCATACATGGTATTTTCTGCTTCATATTTGACATTTTGCTAAGACGTAATGATGTAACACCCCACAAATATTTTAAATTGCTATCAATGATTGTTGCAATAATGATTCATTATACCATAGTAGTGATTTTTGACATAATGAAAGTTGTTGCTCTAAACAGGTGTATTATTTCTGAAAAAACAGGAATTGTTTGCCTCACAAGTAGTTTCAGTAGATTCTGGGCTAAATATATGAAGAAAACAATGCCACCTATAGACACACAAACATACTGGGCATACTGTGTTGTTGAAAATCAACACTTTTGTTGACGCTTTTTATCGATGTTTTTAACTTTTTATTATGTTTTTGTCCCTTTTTTCAACACTTTTGACACTTTTTTTCAATGGTTGTCAATTTTGTTTAACTTATTAACTTTAGTTTTACAGTTATTTTTTGAATTTATGGTCAATAAACCTCATTCATAGGAAATTATACCTAATGTTTGAGTTAGAAAAGCAGAAATTAAGAATTATTTAGACTAAAATTAAAGGAATGTATGTTGATGGATAATCACTGACTGGAATATGTAAACTTTTACTCAATACTATTTCAAAACCAAATGCTATAAAATTGAAAAAGACACCCCAAAATTAATGAAAGTAGATATTTGTACATGCCAAAGAGTGTTGTGTGGAATCAATCATGTTATTTTAGGTAATTACATTTAGGTAGTTAAAAAGAACATTGATATAGGAAAACAGGTCAATTTGACCCAAGGACAACACAAGGGTTAATAAGTTATCTCTTGGACTGGCAGTGAATTAACACCACAGCAAAACTAACTAGCATATACGTATATGTATGTATTTTTGACTCAATGAATGCTGAGTTAATTAAGGTAACGTTTTCTGACTGAAATCAGAAATGCAGTTGCATTTTTGTTACATTCTACAGGTGATGACTGCTGTAAATTCTTGTCTCGTTTTTTTAGTACATTAATAAAGGAATAGTAAATATACAATGGTTTTGGTGAGGGCATGAATAATAAACGATTTCTTTGTTGCAACTTCCATGTATTACAAAGCTTTCTTATTTAATATCTGCATCATTTACACAAACACAATATCTGAATTATATTACTATACTATATATATATATATATATATATATATATATATATATATATATATATATATATATATATATATATATATATATTGTGATAATACTATATTTATGATATGGCATAATCTTATTAATATAATTAATTGATAATTGATGATTAGTGTCATATGTGTCACCTCATGCTCCTATTGCACCTATCATGTACCGTATATGTTATCAAAATATAAATATCATTGATTTTATATTTTTTATACATCTTATATTATTTATTGTAGGGTTTAATTTGTTGTTTTACCTGGTTTGTCATCACTGTCATTGTTAGGGTTAGTCTTTATTGTACACTGTGGCTACAGACAACACTGTTGATAAGTAATAGATACACACATGATAAAAGGCAGCTAGGCCTACTGTATATCTCATCATCTCTATCTACAAAACAATTCTCTTTTACTGAATTCATAAAAAAACACCTTATGTATACACATGTCATAGAGCGGGATAATGAGGTAATTGTCGGTTCCTGCTGAATATAGTATAGGATGTAAAAAAGTGTCCTTCTCCTGCTATTTCACTGTGCATCACTTTGTTGTGGCTCATTAGCTACAAATTGCAAATATTAACATCTCTGCAAGCCAGTTTCTGAACCATTCTATAGATTTTTAAGACTGATTACCTGTTTACATAAAAATCAAATTGCAGATATTTGACATAAGTAATACGACATATTTAAACTCACATTATTTGTTTTTCAACAAAATATTGTCAAGTTTAAGGATCCGCCAATGTCTAAGATTTGCAAGTTGACTGCCAAAAGTAAAGACTTCATAAGCCATGTTGTTGGGAAATCAGGCCCAGAGGACAAGTAACAAGTAAATACACCTGTTGTGAAAAACAATTATAAGAATTTAGTTACAAAATTAAATTAAATAAGTTACTATTAGTGGCCTATAGGTTTAAGACACTAGTTTGAGTCCAGCTGGAAGACCCAAAAAATACTTTTAACAAAACAAAGTTGCTCTCCAGTAGTTGGCTCTCAAGTCTCAAATGGCAGTGTGTCTTGAATGTACCAGAGAGAATTTTCCCCAATGGTCCCTGCACTGTATTACACTACAAGAAGTGATTGGTGATTATATTATTATTTGTTGTATATATATATATATATATACTGTATATAATGGGAATGTATGAAAATGGGAATACAGTAAACATAAACAAATAACAATATTGTTATATATTATATATTCATAGATAAAAGATGATAAATTGCCCTTGTAATTGTGATTGAGTGTTCTCTATAGTGTACTGTCTACCTCAAGCAAGACACAAGATTTTAACTATGGGCTGAAATACAGTATGTGCCAACAGAAACTGAATCTGAATAATTTATATTTGAATTTGAATTGCTAAATTTGATTAATTACAATGAATAACTGAATTTGAGTCACATAATTTGAAATTGTATTGTTTAATTTGAATCATTGCTTTGAAAAACTAAAACTGAATAGTAGAGTTTGAAATTGAATTTATTTGTTTGGAACTGAAATCCAATAAAATATGATCATCAATGAAAATTCAACTCTGTATATCTTTATTTTCAGTTGTCACAATTCAAATTCAGTTCCCAAAATTCAATTTCAAGTTACTGTCAAAGACACCCGGGTACTTGAAGGATGAAGGAGGAGCAAACAATACAATTTCAAATTATGTGATTCAAATTCAGTTTTTCAATGCAATTATTCAAGTTTAGCAATTCAAATTCAAATATAAATTATTCAAATTCAGTTTCTGTTGGGACATATTTCAGCCCATATTTAACATCCTGAAAATATAAATTGATGGCAATCAATGGCAGTATCAATAGAAGAAACAATCTAATAAAATGTATGGCATGTTTTTGATGAATGTCAAAGTTAAATACTGCATGCATGATTTTTATTTTAGAGTAAAACAACCAGAGGTTTTTTTGGTTTGTCCTGATAACATTACTGCTGGCATTAATTTTTGCACTGTACAACATATACATTCTATAGAGTGAGATTGTTTCGTTGTTTTTTTCTAATGGGTGATTACATACAGTATGCTCCACTTATCTAAAAAAAAAGTATTCTCATAAAGAGTGTCTTTGTTAGCACGCACGGAGGATCATTTCAAGCTGGGCAGGTAAATGGTGAAGGACATTTAAAGCTTTAGTGCGCAATCATTTTATAATAAATGAACACCTGTTACATTCAATCCATTTCCAAATGAGTTGCTACAAAGTTAAGTAAGACTTTCAGCTCGACACAACTCTCTCTGTATTTTTCTGTATGGTTATGTTTACAAAATGGTGCCACCCGGTGACAATAGCAGCATTTAGCTATGGAGACCAAGAGGTCATGAACATTACAAGATAATTACCCCGTATGATTACCGTCTGAAGACTACATCATGTTTTTTAATCTTTTGTGTCCTCATTGATTTGACCGTTAAAAGTGCTCTAAGCGATGTTGGGTGACTGGACTTCTTGTTGATGGTCGAAGTATTTTCAAACAAAAACGAGGCTAGGTCGCCCCTCCCTCCTCCTCATCTCATCCCTCTCCCTCCCTTCAACCCCCCAACCCCCACTCCCAAATTCTTCTTGTTTTTGTTGCCGTTTGTAGACCCTGGGCTATCTACAGAGACCGCGTCTTTTCACAGTGTGTTCAGTTGACAGGCAGCTAGCGCATAGTGAGGAGATGTTTGCTGTGTGACCAAAAATGCAGGTGTTTGTGTGGATGTGTGTGTTTCTGTGTGAGCGCATCTCTGTGTGTTTTGGGTGGACCCTTACCGAGCTGGTGGGCCTTTCTGAGGCAGGAGAGGGATGCATTGAGTCGGGCGCACTCCTCTTCGTTGGCACCAAACTTCTGCAGCAGCTCACACACCTGCTCCTCGCTCATCTCCAACAGGCCCTCCAGGGTTACCTCACCTGGGCTCATCTCCTGCAAAACACACATATGCAAACACATGACACAGATATACACATGGTTACGATCTTATACTAATACATGGATTGCATGGTTTACCGTTAAAGAAGCACTTTGGCAGCCTCCAATGCAGTTTATACACCTTATATTTAGTGATTATTTCTCAAAGCAAAACACACATTAGAAGATGTAATATTAACTATTGAAAGTGTAAAATTCTGTGGAAAACTTGATTGACATTTTTATTTCAAAAGAATAGTTGACGAGTTTTCTTGAAGCTGGCTTCTAGCGGCCTTTAGAGGAACTGCAGCTAAAAACACTGCTGCAGTGGCTGTGACATTCAGCAAAGGGGGTTGCTGCGCCTTGAGAGAGAAAAGACTAAATAAAAAAGTGAAAAAAAGTGACATGCAAATGCCCTGGCTCACTAACATGAATATTATCATGTTATCATCAATATTAGCCAAAATAATATGGTTTAGTTCATCAATTAAAAAAAGAAAACGCAAACACTAAACTAAAAACAAATCACACACATTGCACACTCAAGTTAACCGTCTTGGCCAGTTAGTGATCACTTTCTAGCAAAGAATGTGAACGGTGAACACATGTGACTTCAGGCAGGAGACAAAAATAAAGGAAATGCCTGAAAAGAAAACCTATGGAAGAAACACTCAACAAATGCAGATGTTTCCATAAAAGACACAAGCAGTCACTAGATGGTTTGATGATTATGAAAATGATGTAAATCATATTATATGGCCTTCACATTCATCAGATATCACAACAATTTAACACCTAGGGGAGATTTTGTTAGAAAGCAGTCTCTGCCACCGATCTATTCATTATCAGAAACCAGATTTTCTATTTGAGCAATAATATCTAATATTCTCACATTGTTATTTATGGGAGACAAGATGAGCATCTGGTTAGACATATTTACCTCTGTGACCTCCTTCCTCAAGTTGACGATGCGGAACCAGTGGCCGAGGCGAGGGAAGTCCTCCAGCTCGACACTGCGTTCCTCTAAGGCCACTTTGCACTTACAGGACAGCTGGCGGCTGAAGTACTTTACCAACTTCCCCTGAGAACAAGAGAGACATATACAGTGATCTCATCACAATGTGTAGACACTAAACCAACAACTGGACATAGCCCTGCATTTTTGGTCTTTTCAGGGTTCAACAGTATACTGATGTAACACTGATGCAAAATACATAAACACAAAATGAATACTGACGTTTTGACTGCTTTTGTAACATTTGAAAAGCTTGCTTATTTTTATAAAAAACATATTATACATGAATTCAATTGTATGTCCAATTTCAATTTTGGAAGAAGCGATAGAGTCAAACTAAGTCAAAACTTGCTCTTGTTTTGTGTTGTTTTGCTTTCTTCTGTTTTGTTTTGTTTGTTTAGCCCGGTTTTTGTTTTCTACCTTGCCCTGGAAAGCGACTTTGGGTGTTTGAAAAGCGCAATACAAATTCAGTTTATTATTATTATATATGACCATGATTTTACTTCTGGAAGGAAACGTTAAAGGTCCCATGGCATGAAACTTTTACTTTATGAGGTTTTTTAACATTAATATGAGTTCCCCCCACTCAGCTTGCTATGGTCCTCCAGTGGCCACAAATGGTGATAGGTGTAAACCGAGCCTGGGTATCCTGCTCTGCCTTGGAGAAAATGAAAGCTCAGATGGGGAGATCTGGAATCTTGCTCCAGGTTACCTCCCCTTTTTCTGCTTTGTCCGCCCAGAGAATCTGGCCCACCCATGAGAGAGAGACATCATGGCTTTCAAAGGAGCAAAGTTGCAGTTGGTCAAGGCCACACCCCCAGCCTCCACTTTGTCCCCCCCACTCTCCTATGGCGTTTTTCCATTGATGGTAACAACTCGGCTCGACACGGTTTGACTCGCCTTTACTTGGTTCGGCCCATTTTCGGTCGGTTTTCCATTGCAGATTGAGTAACGCCTCAGCGTGGCTGGTTACCATAGCTACGCGTGATGACGTAATTTTCAACGTGATTCACAACACGTCGGTTACTCGCCAATGTTTTGAAAAATCACCGCTAAAAAAACAGGAGTTTGGGAATTCCGACGGTGTTCAGACGTCGACATGACTGTTGTTCGGCGACACGAAAGGGTAAGTTAAGTTTAACGTTTAACATTTGCATGTGTTAGGGACCCCGATCAGTATTTACTATACGCTATATAAAGTACATGAACTTTAGCAACCATGATTACACACCAAAATATGTCTGCTGTGTACTGTTTGTGTTTCAGAGCATTCACGCTTTGCAAAACCGCCGCCGCAGACCGTCTGGTGGGCGTTCGGTGTCCGACGGGTGAAATCTCTGGTTCTGACCTGCTGTGCTTCGTATAATCTTTATGAGAGTCATGGCTTATGACAACGACTGGGATGCATCTGGGACAGCAGAGCCGGGGGGACACTGTCACAGGGTGCAGGGGAAGAAGACCGGGATGGACGGGAGGGTTTGATGCGCTACTTGAATAGCTAAATAAAAACTTTTCTTTGATATATTGTCTTGTTTTTTTTTAAAGTAACAGTGTGCAATATTGGAAACAACATAAATCCCCTAATATATAGCCCTTAATATTGAACAGTGAGAATAGTGCAGAGAGTAGATAATCTGTCGGCTAGATTTTTTTTTTTAAATGTCCCGTTTGTTCTGGACACACACTCCGCACTCTTGTCTGCAAACAACGCAGCGATCCGACCAACCAGCAGCCTGCAGGTTTCCACGTCACCTTTTAGTATCGCATCAGCTCGCTTAGAACCTCGACTGAGGTAGTACGAAAAAAAGTACCTGGTAGCAGGGACTTTTTTTCGTAATGGAAAACCAAAAAATGCGGGTAGAGAGGCGAGTAGAGTAGATACCACGCAATGGAAAAGCACCACTAGACTCAGAAATGGCACATACTAAGGAAAGCTCATTGTGGGACTGGCTCTAGTGGCTGTAATTCTGCACCAAGGCTGAATTTGGGGAAAGAGACTTCAGATGCATTAGGGGATCACTAAGGCCTTTATAAAAGCATCCAAAGAGCACCATGTCACGGGACCTTTAAGTGGTCCAAACACAATTTGAACCACACCACAAACCACATCATATCCACCTTATTTACAGGTCTTTGCAGTGGATTTTTCAAAACCTTTTTCTTTAAAAAAAAATTTTAAAAAAAATTGTTAGCCTCATTTTAACCTTCTGAGTTTTTGTTCTTTTATATTGTTTCATCTGGTTGCCTGATTTTGCATTGTTTTTGTCTGCAACTTTTTATGCTGCTATCATGACATTGTTGCCCTTGCAAAAGAAGTTTAGGACTTCCTTAGTTAAATAATTGTTATTTGGACAGTGGAGGCAGATTATAAATTGAGAAAACGTAGAGAGATGTTTTAGGCCCCTGTGGAATAAGTATACATCCTAGAGTTTGAAAGAAAGCCACTCAATTTTGACAGGTTTGGCAACAATTTTATGTGGCTCACACTGACCTTTGACCTATTTATTATTTATGCAACTGTAACAAATCTAAAATATGCCTCTTTCCAACAAAATAAGTTACCATAAACATGCGGACATCACACCCATTTACAAAACCATATCACCAGGGAATTGTGGGCCAATACAAACACTGAGTAAGTTCATTAAACAAATCAACAATTTGGTGTGCCAGAACTTATTTTCATTAAACAAAGACAAAACTGAGGTGGTTGTTTTTGGAGCCAGAGGAACTGACTTTTCAATCAAGCCAGAGGAACAATTAAAATAGTCGGCGCATAGCTTCAATCGGCAATTTTAAAAACAATGAACAAAAGACAGAAAGCTTGGTGAAGTCATGAACTTTATGACACTGTTCTATTAAAAATGTATTCCTAATTGAAGAGCTATTTCTTGGTAAGAAGGAGGACAGTGCAATGACCTGGCAGTGAACCTGTGCTAGAGAAGTAAAATAATGACAGGATGCTTGGTGGGACAGAGCTGGGTTCACTCTAGTGTCATGGAGTCACAAAATAATCTGAACAGATCTTCAATTAAGGCATAACAAAATTAAATATATTAATAAACAATAAAATTATAATAGTAATGCATGGCATAAATCCAAATTGTATAAGTCATATACATATAAAAATACATCATAATAAATAATGTCACCATGTGTTTATGTTGTATATATTCCTACTGTGAATCTATTTGGTAAAAACTCAAAAGGAAAAAAATGCCAAAAGGAAATGGCATTACATTAGATTTGATAATCAATCTACATTCTTCTCTGCTCTCTGCTCCTCCACAGTCAGTCTGAACTCCTTATACTGAATCTGAATTTCTTATGCTGACTGACCCCTTATTAAGTGACAACTTTTAGTTTATGGCTTGAATAAATGACTAAAGGTCTTCCCCTTCATGCCAAGGGACAATGCAGTGCATAGGCTACTATACTATACTGTATACCGGTACTTATATTCAGTCTTCAACATTAGCACCATCTACCAGCTAAATACTGGTAAGATATGCAAGCGGCTGGTAGATTTGCTTCACTCACCAGCCAAAAAAACAATAGTAATCTATTAAAAGAAGGGTTCAAAAGTTAACTTTGAACCCTGCTTATATTATCAAATACATATATGTTATGCAAATAAGCCAGCTCAGAATTCAGGACAACCCCAAAAGGCATCCGGTTTTAGTACATACTCAACTGTTACTGTACTAGTATAAGTATAACTTTAGGTAGTATTTGCTGAATTCTACATCTCATGGGAAAACAATTTTCTCTCCAATAAACAGTTTTGACAGCTAGAGTTACTTGTTAATTTACAGAGTTTACACAACACATAAAATCAGTTTTTCATCATGGATTAAACTAACACACTGTATTTAGCTCAAACATGGCCCTCTGCAATTTAAATCTTACCTACACATTAATGCATCAGTAATAATAATATAATATGTAAGACACCCACAGCAGCCATTCTTCTGTATTATGAGTATTTTAACATTTGATAATGTCATTTAGTTCACTTTACACTGTATTATTTCTGCTTTTACTTAAGAAAATGATCTGAATACTATGTAAACCACTGCTTATATTTTGCTTGCTCACAACTCTTTAATGGTCTTAAAACATGTCTCTTTCTGCCCACGCTGTTAAAACAGGTCACAAGTCAGATTTGAAGCCTGGACTTCTGCATCAAGGCATAAACTTCTGATATGTGTGCCTGCTCTACCCACTGAGCCAACCCGGCCACAGTAATGTGACAAGCAGCCAACAACATCCAGGGGCAAATATTAAAGTATGAGATCTCTGCAAAACTATATGACATACAGTATATCTTTATACGTTTGATTTGTTTTTATCTTTTTAGTGACATTGCAGAGTAAATAATGAATATATTGAATATAAGATATTTTGTTTTGTTTTGACTGTACTTACTTCCTATGACATGGCAAGCAAGATTTACAGCAAGCATAGTGAAGAAACTTTGAGCTGAAAAAATTGGTCTGCTTAAAATGATGTTAGAATAATGTCCAGGCACATAGTGGGTGACTTGATGCTTAAAGACTTAAGGAAGTTACATTTTAATGGCCTCATTCCAAACATACACCTACAAAATGATTGCTAGAAAACTAGACAGTGCTAGCCTAAATCAGTGCGTACCAAAGTAGAAACCAGTGGGGGAGGGACTCGCAAGTCACCTCTGAATGCAGAAACCCCTACAGCAGCTGCCCACGGCTGCACACATATAACCTGGCTAAATGTGTTGACTTCTTACTAAACATAGTCTTACAACATCTGTAAGTCACATACAGTGGTGGAATGTAACTAAGTACATTTACTCAAGTACTGTACAAATTTGAGGTACTTTTTACTTAAGTCCATTCTTAACATGCAACTTTCTACTTCTGCTGCACACAATTTCAGAAATAAATATTGTACTTTGTACGCTGCTCCATTAATCTGACAGATTTAGTTACTAGTTACTTTACAAATAAAGATGTTTGCACACAAAACATGTTGTTTATAAAATGATGTTTTATTATAAATTAAACTGCACAAAAATATAACTGAAATGATTCGCTGATTCAACACAGAACTGTTTTGATTATTTCCAGTTTCAAAATATGAGGATATATCTGCATCGAGTACTTTTACTTTTAATACTTTAAGAACATTTTCCTGATGATACTTGCATACTTTAACTTAAAAACATGTAAAATCCAGGACTATTACTTGTAACAGACTATTTTTACAGTGTGGTATTAGTACTTTTACTTAAGTAAAGGTTCTGAATACTTCTTCCAACAATGGTCTCAGGCAACATCCACTGAAAATATATCTTGCCATTGTTATTTGTTAATGACAATTTAGTGCAAGTGCAAATAAGATGAGGAGTGAGAGAAAAATAGAAAGAGTATCAAATAATACTTCTATTATATCAAGGTTTATGTTTCTCAAAAAGTCCCCCCCATAGATTTTTTAGTAAATGTGAACTAATCCTAAATTTGTTTTTAGTCATTGAAGCAGCATGGCTCTCGTAATGGTAACACCGGCCAGTTGAGGTGTGGGTCAGTCAGTCTACCACTTTGGTCTCGACCAGGGGCGTCAAACTCATTTTCACTAAGGGCCACACTGGAAAATGAGAATCATATCAGGGGCCAGACATGCTCCTATTTATTTATTGAAAAAGTCAAATATGTTTGACTGTATTATTGCATGTCTTACATAGTCTTCTCACTTACAGTTTGGTCCACATAAAGTCCCAAAAAACATTCCTCAGCCATCATAGAAAAAAACAGCGTGAGTTTAATTCCCCTGATATAACGTCAGGGGATCGCATTGCCACCCTAAAGCTCCGTCAGAACAGATTTTGCAAGGCAAACTTTACTCCCTTACTGTTGAGAAAACCAAAAGGGACTGAACATCCTGTACTGTGGGCAGGTGCATATTGCACAAGCATAAGCTGCTAGGGCTAGCAGGCTAACAATAGCACCCCACAAGCTGAAAATGATCCATGTTTTTAACACTTTATTTTTACCTTCTGTCTCTGCCCTTGCACGGACTGCTAAACATGCAGAATCCTTGTGATAATGCCGCTTGTATTTTTTCACCATCATGTTACCAAAGCGCAACATCAATCAATGCAACAAGAAGACACCCTGTGTCTTAAACTGCGTGGACATTGGATGGGCAAAAAATAAATGAAAAAAATAGCCACAAATATATTAAAGGAAAAACAAAATGTATCAAAAAGACCTTACATTGCCTTTAATGTTCTCAAACAATAAAAACTGAAAAAGCCAAAGCGATGAGAGCACAACTAAAAGTCATTTAGTACTTTAAAAGTGCAATTCCTTAACCAGTAGTACCCAAATGTAGCAATACTGAGCTGCAGTATTCTGTAGTAATTAACCTTCTGAGGACAAAAGACCACCAGCAAGTTTGACAACACTCCTACTCAAAAAGCAATTTTACAAAATTTCATTTTAGACATTTATTTACTATTTTATTCATATATTACGCTACTTTTGTGAACCCAAGACTTTTGTAAACTCATTTCAAGCACCAAACAATTGAGTGTAGGAACGTTTTTACAAGACATTTGAGAAATATTTCTATTTTAGGGCCAAATTATCTCTTTATACATTGCTCTGGAACAATGTTGGGCATCACTATAAAGAAAGCTGTTTATCGTTAAAGCTGTTCTGAACATTTTGAAATGAAGCATATGGGGATCAGGTTATATGCAAATACCCTTTAAAGGAGAATTCAAGAAGATATTAAAAATGCCCTTAGACCTCAGAGGGTTAAGGATGAATAAATAGTACAATTAGTAATTAAATAACCAAATTGGTATGTATACATTAAAATGTAACTAGGAAAATATATCACATGTGTAAAGGCATACTCAGTGGACTGATACATAGGTGCTAGATCTTAAAGACATTTATTATTATAATAATTATATATACAGTATATAATTATTAACTGATGGCATATTCATAAACCTGAAGAGGCCCAAACACCTAAATAAAATCATGATCTCATTGCTACTGTGATTTTAACATAAAGGCAAGTTTAATGGCAAGGGAACACAATGGTTTTAAACATAGGTGATTGTCCACAGATCAACAAGAGTCAGACCAATAAACCATATTGAAGCAGAATCATGTGAAAATTGTACTCCAATGATTTAGTAATGCACTTCAGCCACCGCAGGCAACTGTTTCCAGTGAAAAGAAGCTTTAAAAACACACTGTACATTCCCTACTCAGCACTAAACAGCAGACAGACACCGTTTGCAACTGGATGATGAACATACTGGAGCATTTAGCAGCTTAAAAGCCAAATGTTTCCCCCCAGGAGATCAAAAACAGAGATAAAAGTAAAGTGAATATTAGACTTACGCCAGGTAGCAAGTTCACCATATCAATTTTAAAAAAGAATAAGACGGACAATGTGACAATCACAGCCACTCTAAAAAGCAATTGGTCACAGGTCAAAGTAAGGTAGGTCTTTTTTTCATTCTAGTGCCTTAAATGAGAGACTGTCCGAACATTTGCACCCGTTTTCCCATTTTGTATAACATCAGGATGTCATGCAGTTTGTTTCAGACAAGTGAAGGCTTTACCAGGAGGATTTTCATACACCCTCTGAGTGTGGCCACTAGGAACAGGTAGAAACACTTGTGCCCTTAGACTAGTCCTAGTTTGCTTCAAGCACAAACATGATCCCTTTAAGCTTCTACGCTACAGTAAGAAATACCATGGTTCCACCTTGGAAGTAAAAAACAAAAGCTGATGCTACACTTCTTGTTTAAATAAACATAAATCCTGTCTTATATACGTCAATTAGAATTAGTAACACATATCACTTGTTTTGACCTGCCTTCTTTTCTGTTAAATTAATTACATTATTGGATCACATGTCATACTCCATCATGTGTCTATCTATAAAAGCCTAAAAAAAAAAATTGTTCATCGTGTGTGGATCATTCCACTGTATCCAAGGAATTTCCAACAACAACGCATAATTATTTTAATGGAAACCAGTATCAACACTTGATCCAGGGAATGATATAGGCTGTTATTCTTGGTAAAGCTTCTGTCTAAAGCAAGGTCAGTGTTCAACGCCTCTAACAGATTGTGTCTAAGGCCCAATCTGGGTTCTTTAGGTTAATAATAGAGATGTAAAACAGAATTGTTGCACAGGAATCTCCCACACACACCACACTCAATACAGATCAGGTTAACGAGGAAGGCTTTGCGTATGGCTGAGGTCATTGTGATCCTCACCCTGGTTGACAACTCATTTGTTGTTTAGGACAACAAGAAGGCTGCCACTCAACTTTGCAACTCAGAGGATTTGAGGAAGATTAGACGGTGCTCTCTCTCTTGCAAATGAACTGTCAAGTTTGTTTTCCTTTGTCCTCATGCATTTCTATTAGTTTTTTCTTTCTGTTGAGCATTTATTTCACATATTAGTTTTCATTTAATTTCTGCTGAGAAAATCTAACAAGAGTAAATAATATAAAACGCTGATATGCAGTACCATCCAGAGCAAGTTTCTGCAGTAGCCCAAGCCATATCCATATTTGTTATTGGTATGGTATTGGTATTAAACCATTTGTTTTTTTACAAAGGATTGTAGCCTAAATTTTACAACACAAGAATTGCAGCCCACAACAGTATGTGACCACCAAAATATATCACTCTGATCTCAATTCATGGTGTTTTTTTTATTATTTTGTCTGATTTGGCATGCACTCAATAAAACTTTTGCCAAACTCTGTATTTTTAAAGCACTGTGAATGTCTTAGTAGCATAAACAATTTGTTTATTGCGAAGAGTGTATCAGTATTAAACCAAAACTTCGACATAGAGATAAACTTTGTGGTTGCAGTTGAACAAGTGAAGTGTTGCTGCATCACTTGCTGTTACTGCTTCATTTAAAGCTTTAGGGTGTATGCAACAAATCTAAGTCATCCCTGGTTCATGGCCTTCTATACCGTTATAAAGGGGTAGTTGGACAATTAATTGTAGGCCTACTGGGGAATTACTACTTGGAAGCAATGGTGGTACAGAACCATACGTACTAAGATGTTTAACACACAATTTGTAAACCACTGTATTCAATATTCTTAACTTTACTTAACTTAAGTTAACTCCAGTTTCCATCTGAGAATTCTGACGTTGCTTACTCTTCAGAAGCCATGGAAGTGAAATGACCATGTTCAAGAAATGTTGCCGCAGAGCAGCAACATTTCTACGGTACATGTGTGTATACAAAGTGAAACCAGATGTTTTACTATTGTGCATTGCATTATGTTCCCAAAATTCCATTCAACAGATTACATATTAACAGATGAATAACTTATAAATGTTTTGGTACTTGTATTGTCTATACAAGCTTGCAATTGTTTTCTTGTCTTTGCTGCCTTGCACTTCTGCCCTCTGCAGGCACCAGAAATATGTTTTACATCACCCCTCATGCTTGTGGGATGTCAGTCTAGTAGAGCAAGTGATACAAAACATGCCTCATAAAACAATTAAAACAATCTTCAGCACCAACGACAAAGGTCTCCTTAACCACATGGGTTTCACTGCAAATGTTATATTGCAATCATTTTTTTTAATAGAAGTTATAATGTGCACTATACATTAATAAAACCCTTGTCTTGTGATGTTTTTGTAAGTTTTCACAACATTGCAAAGGAAGGCTGAAATATATAAAAATATAAATTTAGGTTGAGACAAAAATAAAAAGACCCTACTCTCCTTTCCCAAAAAGTCTGACTACTACCATTGGCAAAAAGTAAAGTTACAACACCCTCCTCCTTGTATGACTCCTTTCAACACTGAATAGCACAGTATGTACAGATAATTCTGCACACAAGGATGTCACACTGGGGGGGAAAGGAGGCCTGAGTATTCAGAGCCTGTATGTCTACAGGGTCCAGAATATGGTGCTACGCCCCTGTCTGCACTTATGCTGATCATTTACGTTTTAAGATTCCCAGTGTGTATTTTCTAAAAAGAAAAAGAAACTGATAATAATATCCAGGTATGGCTTAACTTTCACTTTAAAAAAAGCTAAGGATTCATCTGGGAAAAAAGGTAAAGCCAACCATCTCTTTATCTCAGTAATAATCCAGTGACCACAATGCTTTCCAAGGCATTCAGGGAACATGTATCTTCACACTCCTGCTCATTTCTGGCAGAACATTTGTAGCCTACTTAATATTAGTTCTCTATCCTCTAGGATTACGTTCTGTCCCCTGCCTGTGCAACACTTGCAAACTTCAGTTAATAGCTCAGACATAGCATGCTGTATATTTTATAACATATAGCCTCATATTTCTGTGGGGTTGGGGTTAGTGTGTGGCACTCACCAGTGACTACTTTATTGTTATGTAATATCTTTCAATTATATTCCCTCAGCGACTTAACTTTGTGTTGATGGTACACAGATACTCAGTGCTGACTTTATGGCGTTATCGCACTTAATGGTATTTGTTTTAATCCCCCGAGGCATCGCCATAACATTCTTACAGGCCCTTAACACTCAATTGTGAGTTTTCAGTGACCTTATCGCACTTTATGACATTTTTATGTCCCGTAACAGTCTCTCATTGGTAAAGGGGAGGGGGTGGGGGGCGTTGGGCTGGTTTAAGTGGTCTAAAAACAGACAGTCTGATATCTCAACCACAACACCGGGATAGTATGGCCATTACGTAACGCAATTTACGGAATACCCCACGGGCCAATTAAACGGATAACGATATTTTGCAACACTTTCAGTAATCTGCTCGCCTTGCATAACAGCACGGCCTGAATGCGCTGCGAGGACAGATGCGCCAAACTGGCATATTGGAAATGGATGGTAAACACGGGCTGCCTATAGGCCTCGGCTGCCTCAGATATTATTCTGATGGAGAAGAGCCACCTTCTCTCCCCGCCACCTGCAGAATGCGCAAGTCTATAACAGCCCACTGCAGCCCCGTAGCCTCTTGGTTTATTGCACTGCAAACAACAGATAGCAGTGGTCTTTACCATAAATCTGTGCACATGTATGCAATGACAACACCGACAGCAGAAAAACCAGTTTATCGTTAAAAAGGCACCGAAAAATATGCACAGTACAGTGGCCTAGAAATATAACAGACGGTGATCAGCCCCCCGTAGGCTATAGATTTAGATGGAGATGCACAACATAAATGCAGTCAGTTCGCTCAAATGGTGCTTACCTCCAGCGTTCGTATCTCTTTTTGTGTCAAGTCGTTGGATGTGGCACATTTGGTCCGTAAACCCTCCAAACTAGAAATGCTTATGTCAATCATATTTTGCACCAACTCGCACTGCTGCAAGGCTTTCTGCAAACTAACATGCTGCTCCTCGCTTTTTGTCATCTCCTCGTTCATAGTTTTGCGAGCAGTGATCGTTATTTCCCCCTTTGCACTTTGAAAAAAATAAAAATAAAAACAACAAAAAATAATTCAGAAAAGAAATGTGGAGAAGCCCACGGAACAGAGCAATCTGCAAAACGCCATGAAACGAGATTTCGTAGGTTTACAGACGGGGTTTGAGCCGTAAGAGAGTAGACTCCATTGCAACAACAGTCCTCGTAGTTCCTGCTGTTTCATCAAGGTGTCTCTGGTTGTAGGCTAAATCAAACACAATATCAAGATACAGAGCGGGACGACACGGATAGCCACAGCATCCATTGGGCGCCCCTTCGTTTTAAATGGATGTTTCAAAAAAGAGAAGCTGTTTATCAGAAGACGAATTGAGGTGGGGGGGAGCCTGGTGGTTTTAAAGGTGTTGATGTGTGGATTTGATGCAGGTACTCCCTGTCTCCCTTGGCAGCAGCTGCATCCCGGTTCGCTCCCACCACACCGACATGTTTCCTGTCAATCAAACCCACAGCAACAGCATCGCATCGCCCAGGCACCGCCGTGAGGGGCTGCTCTCGCGATATTAGCGTCAAGCGCTCACTGCTTTAACCAATTTCTCCAGGTGACGAGCAAAACTAACACTTTTCACATGTTTGGAGGAAAGATGGGGGGGTGGTACGAATATCATAATTTTGTACACACATTTAGCCTATGTGTACACCCCCATACAGGACGCCTACACTCCTACAGCACACCGTTTCTAGCCACCATGTTTGTTCAGTATTTTTATTTTACATTTCACCCCTTAAAAATGGTATGTGATTGATTTCTGATGTGTGTGACTGGCTGTGTTTTGTTGTGTGTCTTATTATGTTCTTTTTTCTTCCTTTGTAGGCTCTCGAGTTTTTTCTGACTTTTGTTTTTAATTCTTGTGTCTTGAACTGGCATTTTCACATAATTTTGAATTAAGAATTGAAATGAGAACAAGTTCATTTAGGACTTAAGTGAAGCAAAGCTAATTTAAGAGGGCTAGTAATGGGCAATATTTTAACTGAAGTAAAACCTAGAGGCATGTGTGTATGTGTTTAGCCTAAGACAAGCCTACAGAATTGTTGTATAATTTTTCAGAACCATAACTGATCATAACAGTGATGGAATAACCTAGAAAAATATTTTTATTTACTCTACACAGCAATGTCATTTCCCATGAGGCAGGGGGACACTGGTGACCACTTTTAGTACTTTTCTTATGCATTTCCTGCAAGGACTCCAGACCGCTTGCGTTCCAGCCATAGACTATATATATATATATATATATATATATATATATATATATATATATATATATATATATATATATATATATATATATATATATATATATATATATATATATTAGTAAAACTAATATATATATATATACACACACACAGTACAGGCCAAAGGTTTTGGACACACCTTCTCATTCAATGCGTTTCCTTTGTTTTCATGCCTATTTACATTGTACATTATCACTGAAGGCATCAAAACTATAAATGAACACATATGGAATTATGTAGTTAACAAAAAAGTGTGAAATAACTGAAAACATGTCTTATATTCTAGTTTCTTCAAAGTAGCCACTATTTGATTATTATATATATATATATATATATATATATATATATATATATATATATATATATATATATATATATACAGTCTATGGTTCCAGCCCAGTTGAAAACACGAGCTGGTAGAGCAAGAAAGTCTTCAAAGATAGAACAGCATATTTAGCTGACTCTTGATTAAATGATTTAATGATATCAAATGTTTTCAATAATATATTTGTTCCAGAAATGTATTTAGGAAATGGACCAAGAAAAAAAGTAGAAATGTGTGACATTATTTTCATACCTCACACACTTTTTACAGTGGGCATTCATGTCATCGAGGCTCCGCCCATATGAACTGGCTAAGTGATCCGATTTGTTGTACGCCGTGACGTTTGACGCACGTTTTTGTTGTGGAGCGCGCCAAACACAGCCACCAGAGCGAAAGTGCTTGCAATTCTAAAAGTAGCTAATCATTTAACCCAGTTTGGAGCTGAACTCACAGTTCACGGGAAACATGACTTCTAAAGTGCCGTTACAGGCCAGAAACTTACCATGGTGAGTTGAAAGACGTGTATCACACAGATTGAAATAGTGCTAGCTAGCTTTATAATGTAACGTTAGCTAGCTAGCTAATGTTACAAACAAGGGTTGAAGATTCAGCTCGTAGCTGCTTGTAACGGTACATATACTAAAGTTTGCTTTATTTATAAGTCGATATAGATATTACTCTTATAACGAATATTGCATATTGAGCCATGTGAACTTCTTTTTAATTCGGCTTACATAATAATAGCTAGTCAATGCATCTAGCATTACCTTGTTGCCACCTGAAACAACTGACTCATCGGAGGTGTTGCTGCGTCCAGGGTGAAACTATTAAAAAGATGAAATTTTGTTTGGAATAGTAATGCATGGTGAAAAATATTGTTGCAGAATTGAAAAGCGGTCCCCCTACAATTTGAAGTTTCTAACAGGTCATAAATAATTGTACCCTAAATCTCTGGGTTTAAAATAGACAAACTCTTAATAAAGTTCGTTCTGTAGTTTAACGTGACACCGGTAACGTTATGCAGGGAATTAATTCTTTCGGAGTTAAAAAGTTGCAAATGTTATTTTGAGTTACTTATGCAAGTGAAGTATGTAGTATGCAAGTTATTATTAATAATAAGAACAATATTAATGAACGATGTCTTTATGCTCCATATTCCAGGGTTGAAAAATACAGACCACAGAAACTTGATGATCTGATCTCACACAAAGATATTCTAAGCACCAGTAAGTATTTGGACTGCCAGAATAAATATATAATCCTTCAGTAGCACTTAATAGTACATACATGTTAATTACCCAGTTGTAAGAAGGATAATTACTTTTTTAAAGTCATAAACCTTTGTAGGGAGCACTTTCTCTGCTCGGTCAGGGTTGCTGACTCTTGTCTTTGTTGTTTACTATAGACGTACTGCAAGTAACAGTAATTAACAGTACGAAAGCAAATGATTGTCCTCATGTTTCAAATGAATAATACCATTAAGAAGGACCAGATCATATTCAGCCTGTTCATTTAGTTTCCTTGTTTTTACAACTGTTTTTCATCTTTTCAGTCCAGAAGTTTATTAGTGAGGACAAGCTTCCCCATCTCTTGTTCTATGGCCCCCCTGGAACAGGGAAAACCTCCACCATCCTTGCCTGTGCCAAACAGCTATACAAGGAAAAAGAGTTCAACTCCATGGTGTTGGAGGTGCATTACAACTCCTCATTACAAACATTTGGTTTATTGGGCTTCTCTTTTAACTTTACATCTTCTGTAGTATAGCGACAAAGCCATGTGGTTCTTTGATTTGATTACTAATTTTGTTTTGTAGCTAAACGCATCAGATGACAGAGGTATTGATGTTGTACGAGGTCCCATTCTGAGTTTTGCCAGCACCAGGACCATCTTCAAGTAAGACTTAAAATCCATGTACAACACTTGTCCATATAGATTCTATTCAGAAATGCATGTTATCAGCAATCTATAACTGCAAGGGTAATTGTCTAAACTGCGGCCGTTTTGTCCATCCATCTTGTCTTCCAGGAAGGGTTTCAAGTTGGTGATACTGGACGAGGCCGATGCCATGACCCAGGATGCCCAGAATGCATTGCGGCGAGGTAAGCCATCTGTTCGGCCGGGTATTGCCCACTGTGAGCCATACGGCTCACTGAGCAGCCAGACAATTTGGCTACTGGTGAAAAAGAGCATATCTGCTTGTACACCCTGATAATTATTCTAAAAAGCAATACCTATCAGGAGATTTGGTTGTAACTATTGATTTACTGGAACACTTTGTCTTGTGATATTTATCTATCCATAATTGTTTTTATGGCATAAGCTTGAGTCATCTATCAAACATCCCCTACACACATCTTGTTTCTTGGTGAAGTAACATAACCGTGACATGCAGGAAGGCGTGGGAGGTGTAGATGTTGTCAACAAGAATTAAAAAAATAATTTTAAAGATTTGACTGTCCCTGGGTTTTAAAAATAAGTTGTATAAGACAACTTTAAGAAGACCCGGGACATGTCAGATAGCATTTTAATTTTGGCTTCTTAAATGCTACGTTGTATGTTTCACTTTTTTTTTTTTTTGCATTGATTTCTAACTTATGTTTCTCCTGCTCTCCTCTCTCTCTCCCTCTCTCCATCTCTTTCTGTCTCAGTGATTGAAAAATTTACAGAAAACACTCGATTCTGTCTGATCTGCAACTACCTGTCCAAGATCATCCCAGCTCTGCAGTCGCGATGCACAAGATTTCGCTTTGGCCCGCTTTCCCAGGACCAGATGATCCCTCGTTTGGAGTATGTAGTACAGCAGGAGAGGTGAGTGTGTTTTGAATGTTTCATCTCCATCTACTGTTGAAACAATCTGTGTAAGAAGGGCTTTCAAGGTGCTGTGTGTTGGGGTTTTTATGAAACATGTTGTTAGCATAATGTTACTTTTTGGACAAATTTCACCATGTTTTCTATTAGTTTTCTTTCTGGGACTGACTGTGACTTAAAGCGTAACTCTTGCCAAAATGCAACCTAGGGTCTTTTTGTGAATGTACCTTGATCAAACTTTCATTTAAAAGCATATTTAGACGGAAGCGCCACTTTTAAGATTTACCGTATTCTCGTTTTTTGGTCAAATGGCCTTTTGAATGGGAGCAAGCCTTTTTTTATGCAAGCTATTTTTAAAACACTAAGAAGGCTCGACACAACATGAAACTTTGCTCAAAGTGTCACCAGGGGCACTACCCGTAAACTCCAGCATTGAGAACAGTTTACTAAAAAAAACTCTCATTAGCAGTTACTGTTTACGCTAGCCAACATTCTCCCAGTCAAAAATAGGTAATCTCTAAATGCGAATGAACGGACTCCATAGGAGGAAATGTCATTCTTATATGAGGCTCCTTGTTCAACTACAAGGTCAAAATTGTGTTTCACTAACAACAAATTATCCCTGCATTTATATGGAACTAAGCTTTAGGAGCTTTCCATCTTTACTCTCCTCCCTCGACTATTTTTGACTGGCGACCGGAAAAGCAACAGCTACAGTGAGTTGTTCAAAACCTTCTTTTTAGTAAACTCTTTCTACACAATGTTCTCAAAGCTGGAGTTCATGTGTAGAGCCCATGGTGAGCAAAGTTTCATGTTGTGTCGAGCCTTCTTAGTGTTTTAAAAAAAATCTATTTTGAGGCTAAGATAAGGCCATTTGGGCAAAAAACAAGAATACGGTAAATCTTAAAGGCGCTTCCGTCCTAAATATGCTTTTAAACCAAAGTTTGACTCGGGTACCTTCACAAAACACCCTTGGTTGCATTTTGGCAAGAGTTACGCTTTAAAAAAAGTGAGTAGTTGACTAATTAAGAAGGAAAGAAAGAAAAATGGAATCCTCTTTGTAACAGCAATCAATATGGTTAATGGGCAAATAAGCCTCTCTTTGGGTTAGTTATTAACCAGTAGTGTAAAATCAGTGTTTCCCGTGTGTGGTAGTCGTACAAAGGCATCAAAGTTTGACAATAATGCATTTTTGTTTAATATGCATGTCACAAACTTTAGCTTCACATTGATCTGACTTTTGATTGAAAGAATGAATGTTTTCTTGTCAGTATTGACATAAATCCAGGTGGAATGAAGGCCATTGTGACCTTATCATCAGGTGATATGAGAAGATCGCTCAACATACTGCAGGTACGACCTAAAGCTCCTTTTGACCATTGTGCCTCATGGCGGTATGTCGCTGAAGTGTCAGTGTTTTAATTCATATTGTGGTCTTAGGATGATGTAGAAGAGTAAAACGTATTTACTGTAGGGGATGTAACAACATCTTAGGGTGTAATCTACTTTTGATTTCACTGGTTTGATTTCAGATGGGACTATAGCTATGTTTCCATCCACACGTTTTATGTGAATTAAGTGATATAGATAGCCAGCCCTTTCTGTTGACAAAATCCCTGCAGCCTTCAGCAGGGGGTCCAATCGGGACGCGAGTTCCATCTATTGCGCCATACACTTGTGGCACAAGGTGCACTCTATGGTTACGCAGCGAGATCTCATGTGCCTTATCCATTCCAGGTAGGTACACTACCGGTCAAAAGTTTGGGGTCACTTAAAAAAAATTCCATACCACTCGATTATAGACCGAATACCAGCTGATCTGAGTGGTTGGCTGATCTTCAGTGCATTATTTACATTGCCCATAATCAGCAACTATTCATCCAATGTTCCAAAGGCACATTCTGTTTATAATCTGATATCATTTTAAAAAACAGAAAACATTGGAGAACCCTTTTGCCATTACAGTATGTAAGCACATAATGTAATCTGAAAACTGCTGCCCTGGTTAAAAAAACAATGCAACTGATCTGAGCTGATATTCTGTCTACAATGGAGTGCAATGGAAATTTCTAAGTGACCCCAAACATTTAACCGGTAGTGTATATACCTTTTGTATCATCCTCATTCGTATGGCATTGCACACGGTGTAAACACACGGTGGTCTTGCTGACCCAAACGTTTTGCCTACCACTCTGTACTCTGCCCATGTAGCCAGTTTGTAGAGCACAATGGGGATGCGTTTCTCGGTTGGAACCAGAGGGCCAAGGAACGGGCCAGTGAAGTTACACAACAGGACAAATCCGAAAATCTTTCAACCAAAGGGTTTCCATGAAGTGTCTCTAAACCATAATCTTCCAAATCTGTTTGGAGCGCTGTCGTACCCACACCACAGGCCGCCTCTGTTGTCGGGCATTAATGTGCATCTGCATCATCGTATAAATTTCTTGATACCACCATTTTCTTATTAGAGCTTGATATGTCACTATCAGCTGGCACACAAGCACAATTACAACTTCTGCAACTATTATTCATATGTAGGTAGACGGTGCGATCTAACTTTGCAAATGTTTGCTTGAATGTTGTCAAATGAAGGGAAACACCATAAAATGTCTCAAATCAATTTAATATAAACGCACAGGTTTTATTCACTTTAAAACCAATGGATGGAAACACACTTTCACCAGCTCTATTTGCATGAGTGTTTTTGTTTAACCAACTTCAGATAATTTGATTGACAAGTAGATGGAAACTTAGTTAAGTTAACTTAGTTAACTTAGTTAACTTAGTCTTCAGTATATATTTTTTTTCCTATTCATTAAGTAATTCAGATTTGGGAAGATGAAATTAAATTTCAGTTTCACTTTTAAGTAAAGGAGTAAATAAAGGGCTAATTTTTCGGTCATTTGTCTGCAGCTCTTTCTGTTAAAAATGTGAAACTTGTGTTGTGGACCTATAATCATGTGTCGAATCGTGAGTTGAGTGTATCGTTACATCCTTAACTAACTGTATTCCACCTGTGTGATTTTTGTTATATATTTTTATATATATTTTTTTTTAGAGCACCAATATGGCGTACGGGAAGGTCACAGAGGACACAGTGTACACTTGCACGGGGCACCCCTCCGCTCAGATATAGCCAACATTCTTGACTGGTCCCTCAACAAAGACTTCACCACGGCGTACAAGCGTATCCTTCACGTTGTATGTTTCCTATAACCTACAAGCTTTTATTCCATCTTGTGAAATGTGAACCGGTGTGTTTAGTATTATTTAGAAAAGCTAAACATGTTAAAGATAGTGTATATTTCTTTTTGCAACTGGTAATACTTGATAGAAGCTAGTTGTAGCTAAATGATTATTTAATCAGCCAGTTAATAACAGGGTTTCCGCTGGGTCTAAAAATTCAAAATCAAAGTTTGAGGCCTTTTAAAAAGTCTTAAATTTGCTTAAGTATTGTGTTCTAGATCTTAAATAATTTTCAACAGGTCTTAATTTTCCTATGTCCATGCAACGCTACCTCTAATGCTCTTTTTTTATTGATTTTGTGGTGGTGGTGTTCTTTCTTTCGCTAGTCCAAATAATTTTGCTGTATTACGACTACAAATGAGACCAACATGCAATTTATATTGCAGCCAATCAGCTTTCATGTTTTTGGCTCAAGCCTCTTTGGGATTGTACAACAGACATAAAACAGATTTTATTCTTTAGCTGTGGGGAAGTGCAAGTTTAGCGATACTGGGGAAAAAAAATGAATTTGGTGCTTGGTTGATGTTGAGGTCTTAAAATATCTTAAATTTGACTTGGTGAAACCTGCAGAAACTCTGAACAACTCAATTTCAAACGGGGCACTCAAATAGCTGACCATTGCAGCAACAAATGCTCTACATGTTTTGTATGATTTAATGAGGTTTCGGGATATGATTGGCTAACCCTTTGAAAATTGTAAAGCAAGACACCGACCAACGCCAGTTCAGTTTGCTTTTGCAACTCTTTAACTCCTGACTCACAGAAATCCTTCAGTTGAAGACTTTGAAAGGTTTGGCCCTGCAAGATATCCTCACCGAGGTTCATCTGCTCATACACAGAGGTAAGGGCACTGCAGATTTCTCCCAGGGAAATATACTGTCTATATTTAGTAAAACCAGGTACTATGTTAGTGTGTTTCAACTAAGAGTTTCCCATATCAAGGCAATTAATGTAGGTTAAATCCCACTTCTCTCTGAGGAGGATGTTGATGCCTTTTAGCTCTTTTGGCTTTTAACGACCACTGTAAGATGTGTAGGTGGCTTATGTACTGACTCTCACATGACTTGACTATGTCTAACTGTAGAACCACCACATCTTCATTTTGACTGTTGGATAGGATTTATTATATATTGCTCACACAGTATAGTTGGCTGTTTGTGTTCACTATTACCAAAGGTTTAAGATAATGATTGTGGGAAATGATGGAAGTTTTTTTTTTCTGAGTTTGTATTATTTTAGGGTTAATATGTGTTGGTCTTTTTTCGCAAGTTCAAAAGTAGTGTTGTCTAAGATAAAGTTTCTGAATTATTTTTTCCCTTTTTGCCAGTGGACTTTCCTCCAGCCATTCGGATAGGTCTGCTCATCAAGTTGGCTGACATTGAGTAAGTGAAATCACTCATGCTTCTTCACCTAAATCAATATTTACATTACATTACATACAAGTAATTAAAACAGAATGAAGGCATCCAGATGTTGGGAAATATTGCTTTTGTACTTATCGTGCTTCATCTCCTCAGACACCGACTCGCCTCTGGAACCGATGAGAAGATCCAGCTCAGCTCCATGGTTGCAGCATTCCAGGCAGTTAGAGATCTTGTGGTCAGCGAGGCCTCCTAGATACAGTAACTGCTTAACCCCCCCCGTGAAATTCTGTCTCTTGAACGCAAACCACCGGAGAAAAACTTTTCACCATTTCCTTGGTGCTTCCATCACTGATCAGTACACATTGTTTGAATAACTTGAGTTTGGCTATTTAGAAAGAAAAAAAATGCACCACCAGTGCTCCACTGAGTTGATGTACAGTGAAGATAGAAATGCTGGCAGCTATCTGAGTCACTCACATCTGCATACAAACGGAGCAAAATGGAAGGTCGTTTGCAACTCTAGTAACAAGATGTATCCTTTTGTGCACTTCAAATATGGATTTGGAAAACTGTAAATCTAGTTACCAGCATAGGATCAATTTTCTGTCACTAGTTCATCCATTAAAAATGTATTCAAGTGCTCATTATGCTTTTTCCCTTTGCTTTGTTATATCTTCCTATGCATGTTATAGGTTAAAAAGTCCACCCCAAAGGGACTTACAATGTTCACAAACTGTAACAATACGTCTTGAACATGTACACGTGTTTGAATTGATTTAATAAAATTATTTCTTATATCAACATGTGCCGGTACAGTACTGTAGTAGAAGTGCTGTTTTATGATGAGCAGAAATATATACATTTGATATTTACACAATAAATTAATAGTATAAAATTGATATTCAAGTCACATTAGCATGTGAACATTGAGTTTATGTATCATCATACAGTAATAGTGCAATAAATGAAATCCTAAATGTAGGAATGTTGCATCGTGAAATAGATTGCAATAAGAGATGCTTCCTGTGCTAAATCCAGCTTTGGTAACATCTCTTAAAAACGGCACACGAGGCTTTTAGTATTATTATGAGGCGGTGCATGACCATCGCTAGCTGTAAATGTCAGTTCTTGTGGGTAAGGTTCCTATTTAAGCCACTCCTCTTCATCTGAGGAGCAGCAGGTCTCTAGGCGGTTGGGGATGTTTCTGTAAGTGAGGTACTCGAGAATCCTCTTGGGGAGGGGCAGCGGCTCCATCTGGTGTGTGGAGACCGAGTGGCGCAGGATGGATCGGCACAGGTGGCGCAGGCTGGGCACGGTCCTGGGTGCCCTCCAGAACCTCACGTGACCGTCTCTGGTTCTGTCACAAGAGGGCAGTGGTGGAACATAACCAAACATTTCCTCAAATACAAATTTGAGGTACTTTACTTCTTTTGATGCCACTTTCTACATTTCAGAGGGAAATATTGTATTTTTTTACTCCACTACATTCATCTGACAGATTAAGTCAGATGTAAAGTATCTTTACCCTGTGGCGACCACTCCCCCTCGTGGATGGTAGTTGCAGCAGAGTCCGTTAGAGTCTCTGTCCACTTTTGTCTGCATCACCATGCCTTTCTGTCCCGGCTCCCAGATCCGGAGAGCCCTGTGAACACATCACATCCGTCTGTATGTATGTATTACATACACACCATTTTGTCCAGTGTACCAAACATTTGCACAAAAGATGCATGAGATGTTGTTGATAAACTACTCACCTGTCGTCAGTCACCATCGCCAAGTACAACCCGTTGGGAGAGAACTGTATTGCTGAGATTTGTTTTTGCCTGTAATCTTCAGCATAATCACTGTAAATATAAGATACAGGAGTTTTTTAAGAATTATAGTGCCTTGTACTAGGTAACCATAGTCAAACATCCTTTATGCTTAAGACTTGGATGCTAAGTTTCATATTACATACAAACAATAAACCAGAAAACAGGTTGCATGAGACATAGGACACATACATTGCATCAGATGTAAACGGTGATAGTGCAGTGTAGTGTGCCTTTGGTTCCCAGTTTCAAAACTTGTGGAACTTATTTGCTCAGTTCTGGTGAAAACTATAAAAAAATAAAAACTCTAAATCCCATTTCGTCGAGCAATATCAAGTTTTGGATTTGAAACTTTTTACCGAAAGTGCTGGAGATGCTATTTATTGTCGTAGTGGGCGTCAAAGAAGTGCAGGCCAAGATGCATTTGCCACCCATGTGAAGGTCTGGGATATGACTTTTAGGAAAACACATGCTTTCTATTTACAATACCAAATATTCAGTACATTTTGAGACTGAAAGCTGGGTGTAAACTTACAGCAGTGTGGCCAGTTTCTCTGCAGTGTACGGGTCCCAGAGGTCGATCCACCAGCTGGAACCACTGAAAGCTGCCGTGGCGAGCACTGCTCCGTCAGGAGAAAAGTCACAGGAAGACAGGAGGTACAAGGTCTTGTGGATCCCTCCTGACAGGTTCCTGATGAACGTATATGACCGCAGACTCCACAGACACACCATCTGATGAAAGTAAAATCACAACTGCTGTAAGGATTGCCATTTTTAATTTGAAATAATTAGTGTACGTTCAGTCAAGGGCCAGGCTCAAAGTCATTCTGCCCTGGGGTATTTACTGCAGACATTGCAATGTCAGAGAATTTAGCGATTCGATTTTCATTGTACTGACTCAGTGAATGTCAACAAGACAGGCTGGAGCATGCAGCACAGTTTAAAGTGCTTTTGGCCCAATCCCAAAGTCCGGACCAATGTGGAATTTCAAAGGGCGCGAGGGTTTGAGTACACACACTTACTGAGCCCTTCCCATGAGTCTGCATTGATGCAGACTTCACCAAAGGGAATTACCAACAGTTCAAAGCGTTTACCGCGGAGACCGTGGGGAAATCCAGAAATTACAAAAAGGTAAACAACAGCACGACACGACCACGGAACGGACCTGTTGTCCAGCTTGTAAAACAAGAATTAGAAAATTTGGAATCAGCCAGCAGTCTCCTGTGCCTTGGCCATCTGAAAAGCAACAATCTTAAAATGATAATATCCAAACCGGCAAGTGCCAGCAACATCTTTGTTATTAAACGTCGCCAAGGTAACGTGATCTCATGAAGTGCTGTCCCAATCCCATTTATACCTATCTGAGCCCATGTGGCCTCACACACTCACTTAAATTTGAAATTAAATTAAAATGTATACTGTTTGTTAATTGAAATTACAATTTCCTCACTTAGCACCTGACACCAATTAAGTCTGGGCTCACTTTGAGATTGGGCCAGTGTGATCTTAAAGTCTTGTATTACAGTTTTTGCAGAAATTTGCAACATTAGTCAGTCTGAAGCTGAGCACTACGAATATACCTTAGTGAGCTCACCTCTTTTGTGAGAACTTAGACCATGGACCATGAAGAGGAAGAGAAAGAAGAGTAGGAGGCCAGACCATAACATAAGGCGGGATCCATAATCTACCCACCCTAAAACTATTTTATTATAACTATGTTATTTTTGTTTACAATTGCATTGTATAACTTTACTGCAATTATTTGCATTGTTTCACAGTTTATTTATTATTGTGTTATTGCTGTACTGTAATTCTACTTTTCTTGTTTTTTTGTTTAGAAACCTGCAATGGGAAAAATAAACTGTCTAGATTTTTTTCTGAAGCCTTTCTATTTTTGCGTTCATTGAAATTTAAGTAGAAGATCTTTCACAGAAGCTTGTATGAGAAAATATGTATACACGTAGTAAAGACAGCAGTGTTTTGTATAAAGTACATCAGTGTGTTGCTGCTTTGGCATTTTGAAAAAGGATTGTTACCTTTTGATTGCAGGAGGTTCATTTTGACATAGAAGTAAGAGATTTATCTCCAAGTGATTGTCTTATTTGGCTTGTGTGAAGAGTTTTGACGCAATGAGCCACATTCTGTGACAATTGGGTGAGCAATGGGCAAAAACTGTCACTGTTAAGCAGTCTACTTTTTTTGGCAAATGAGAAGGTGTAAAACTAGCAGTTTTACATGAGTGGGAAGAGCTTCCCAGTGCCCCAAATGCCTCTGAATGAAGAGAACAAAGAACCCAATTTCTAAACTGTTTGTCAGTCTTAAAACAACCAAACACGAGAGCAGATGAAGATAACCAGATCACTGCATGCTCTGGAGCAACAGACTCAGCCAAACACACCTACAAGTTAACTGCACTGGAAAGAAAGGTCTTAAAGTGCCCATATTAAGCTTATTGTCAGGTTCATAATTGTATTTTGAGGTTGTACCAGAACAGGTTGACATGGTAACATCCCACCTGGACCTTCAGTTTCAGGAAATGCTGCTGTAATGATAGAAAGACTTGTGACCAAAAGTTTATTATAGCTAAAATTCTTTGGAGAATAATTATTTGCATAGCTTTAAAAAAAGTGAGCTCAGAAATGAAATAGTGGTTTGCGAAGCTTCATTTGACCATCACTATTTTACTGACCTGAAATGCTAAATATTTGAAAACGGAGGAGGACAAAGATGGATAAAAGAGCTTTGTTCTGTCAGAAAGATTTTGGACAGTTTAGATATTTAGAAGTATTGTAGTTTTGTCTACACAGATGATAAAAAAAAACTATAAATACATAAAAACAAATGCACAAAAGTATATATTAGTATTTGAAAATAAAGTCCTTCGGGATCATTTTACTGTAAGAACGGTACTTCTTTGTTTGCCACTTGTTTGTGCTACTTGTACCCTTATCTATCTCTGCTCTTAAAAAATAAAAGGTTTTCTTATTAAATCTTATCATTCAGTCATGCAATCTTTTTATGTTTATGTGTTACAATATCTGGCTTTACATTGAAGATGAAACAACATACTTTAAAATGATTTTACTCACTCTGTCAAATCTACCAACGGATGCAATCATGCTGCAGTCTGACGATACACAGCAGCAGCTGATCCAGTCTTTATGGCCAGAAAGCACCTGCACCTTTTTACCTTCAGCAGACAGAATACAAAGTCTCACTCAACTGAATGTGGCACACAACAAAATCATCACAAAAAAACAACATTCACATAATCTTCTGAAGTGGTGGAGAATGTGACTCATTTGTGTCTAAAGGTCAACACTTTTCTTTAACCTCATACATTCAAACAGGAGGTTTAGTTCAGTTGGACTGCATGGTGACAAAACACAGAGGTGAAATGATGAATACACATTCTGTGTAACTGATGATTTAAAAAACTGAAATTTCACACACATTATCTTCTATGCTATTTCCCCACTGTTTATGAATTCATACCAGACTGATATCCAACATTCCAGGCAGCCACTGGTTTCGGTCCATATCAAGTACAATATGATTCAGATATATAGTATGAAATTCAGTTTGCAGAAGCTTGAAAGCTGTTGGGTAACACCTCCCAGAGAGCAATTAATAGCTTTAATGTTTGACAAGGGACAGCTCCATGTAGATGCGTTAAAGAATGTTATGACATTGTACAGTCCAGTCAGCTGACAAAAATGATGTGTTCATGAGCAATGTTGTTAGCGAACCAAAAACTGAGCACAAGTAATATGGAAACATGTACACCATAAATGTCACATTGGTAGCTTCATGCATTTCTAATGATTTGAGCTTGAAATATCATTTGTGTTAGATTCAGGGGACAGCTTTGAAAATGGCAAGGTGGACCTTATCCTAATTTGTCAAATTATGAGAATGCTTGAATATCAGATTTTCCCTCTGTGTTTGAACACACCACATTTTTTTTTTTTTTTCGAACCTGAAAGATTGGAAATTAATATCAAAACATATGGTATGCTTTGGGTACAGATTACAGTAATGTAATGGACGATATCTCATAATATAATGGTTCTTATATATCCACTCTGAATGTAAACAACTATCTACTTACACTATTTAGCCATGGAACAGTATGTTTGCATTGCATTTTGATAAGTAAACACTAAGAGTCATATCAGGAAGGATTGTTTGTGAACACAACCCAATATGGTGTTAGCACAAGAGGAGGTGAAAAAATGACTTGTTATTCTACTTGAAAAATTATTTACTTATTTCTGTAAGGATTTAGTTGTTGAAGAAGTGGCGAGTCTGGACTGTACATCTGTAAAAATAAAATACACAAACCTTTCTGAGCCAGGTCCCAAATTCTCAATGTCTTGTCCCGAGAAGATGAAATAAGTGTAAGTGTCCCGTTCTGAGGAAAGACCAGGTCCCTAACAACACCTTCGTGTCCATGGAGATCAAATACAGCATCACCTGAAAATACATAAAAAAAGCACAAAATCAGCCACAAGATACTTGTCATATCTAAAACCAGCTCAGGTGACATCCTCAGCAGTAGAAATAAAGATCTCACCTGTTAACACATTCCAGATTTTAATCACCCCGTTCTCCAAACCTGTGGCCAGAAGCAGGCTTTTGTTCCCCTTTGATGATGTTTTAGCTGGGCGTGGTGCTGCAGCTGATTTTGGAGGTCTGGGTCCGAAGGCGAGGCCCCACACTGGATGACCACAGCTGAAGCTCTTGTCTCCTCGGTCGGTCTCTCCATTCTGACTGTCTCTATGAGAAGAGCATCAAGTATGCAAATAAAATTTAAAAAAAACTCAAGTGTAGACAGGTGTGAAGCTGGAGAAGGTGATTAAATTATGCTGCATTTAGGTGCTTTTTAATTTACTCATTTGACAATTTATTGCACAAAGCTTTGTTTATCTGTAACACTTTGGGTCTTCATTATATAAAAACCATCCCAGAAACTGATGGTGACAGTCATATTAGCATTTTATATTTTTGACAAATTCTGCAAGGAAAAAGGTATTCTTCTACAGTCATATTTAGGCTTTATTATTCTTTACTTTTAGTTATAATAGGTCTTTGATAGCCTCGTTCCATGTCTATGTGGCTTGATTTCTTCCACGGATAAACAGCCACCATGTTACGCCTACCCTTTTCACTCAAACCCGAACGTACGAGGGACACCTGAATGCATCGCGTGTGGATTAAATGTACAGGTCAACCTACTCGGAGTCGAGAGGCCAGGCGACCACCCAGACGATCCCGTGTCCCATCGACCAGGCGAACCAGGCTCCGTCCGGGGAGAAGTCCACGCTCCAGGTTTCACATCCCGCCCGGCCCTCCAAAGACGGAGGACGCCTGGTCTTCAGCTCCAGGACAAGAGCTGGCTCGGACACTGGATGAGGAAGGAATAAAGGCAACATAAATTAACATTATTCTTCACCAGCTGCGCCACATTATATCAAATCACCTTCAGGGCTTGGTTGTGCGTGTTCCTCGGGAGGTTTACCGCTGCCTGGTTACGGAACGGTATACGTGCAGTTTAGTGTAGCCTACCATATTCCCCGTAACGTAACTCTAACACTAATACACACCTATCCCTATCCTAACCTTAACCACTCGAAGTCAAATGCCTAACCCCAACCAATTGAGCTGCTTGGTCTTGGCCATAGTGGAATAAACTACACGTCTGCCTTACGGAACGTTGCAATAACAGCAATGACCTAGCTCATGTTATTCATATTAGTGACTTACGCGTCATTTGCAGCTCCGCTTTGGTTCCCATGGAGCACATAGTTTCTTTCTTCACATTATTCGCTTTAACTTCCTGAATTTGTCCTCCCTGTTGGACTGCAGTCGTCCATTTCAACGAAGGCAAGACACAGTTTTGTCCTGAGAGAGAGCTGTCTACTTGTACCTGCGATAGCGTTTGCAATGTGAAGAATGTGCGAGTAGGAAACAAAACGTCATAGACAGTATAAGAAATGTTCAGTTGATTTCCGGCCAGGTCACGTTGTACCATTGGCTATACCGTTGTCACGTGTTTTTATTACGTAACCTGAAAGCCACGCAGCACCCCTTCTATTCATTAAATCATAATGCATGTTAACAAACCCTTTGGAATCCACTGTTTACACACACGCATGATGTCATCCAGTGATGTAATTAATAAAATATGATGCTGGTCAGCTCAGAGAGTTTAAATTAGGAATATACATTTTATTTTCTTGCCAAGATTGAAAAAAAGAGTAAGTGTCCAAATGTCAGACTGAACATGTCAGACTGAACTATTAAAAAGCATGTTACTTTATTTTATTTTAACTTCTACTGAAACCAAGTACAAAAAAGCAATCATAGACGTCAAACCAATAACAAATGTTCCATATCCTACTATGATTAACAAAAATATATAAATATTAAATATTTTAAAAAATGGCATACTGGCTTTAAATATTTTACTTGGCAAAAATGATCACGTTGAATTAAGTGTTGTCATTCACTTGGAATATTTTTTTAAATCAATTTTAGTGTTGCAATTAACTTGTTTTTATGATAGTTACTGAATAATATTCAGTAAGCTACATCAAGTAATTGATTTAATAAATTCAGCTATAACTACTCAAGGGGATATTCAAAGGAAAAATTGTCTCACACTGTGTTACAGTATTTCTTCTCTTATAGGCTACTGCTACCATTTCTAGATGCCGATTGCCAGTAATTTCACTCCCAGATTATATATTAAATATTTACAAGGAACAAAGGCACACCCAAAATATTGTTATATTACCTATAGACATACTGAGTCAAAAAAATGTGATATTTCACTCTCATCATTGCCCAAATCTCATATAAACTTGATTTCATAAAGATGAAGAAAAGAAAAAAAACACGTTTCAGTTTTTAACCTTCTCTACATCATACACACATGAGACTTACTGACAAAACACCACCACATTTTTAAAATGGTTCCATACTAGAGTTGCGTTCTAGACTGCGATAGTCATAGTTAATCTGTAAATGCTATGCGCAGAGTGGGAATGTACGTAAATCAATAAGTTATGAATGACCAAAGCCATTGTCACATCACATTCAGTTTAAGCAGCTTCATTTACAGCACACATCTCCCCATCAGAACATATTCAAAATGCTGTACAGACAAATCAATCAACAAATCAATCATAAAAATATTCATACAAAAATTCAAAACCCCGTTAAAAAAAAACAAAAAACAAATTTAGAGAGCTGATTTTTTTTTTTTTTTTTTTACATGTGCCTTCCACCGATTCTGTTCACATTGTCATTGGGAGTGGATAGTATTTAGCTAAAATAAAAAAAAATAAAAACACTTATCTCTAAAACACCTAATACCTAAAATGTTACAAGATCCACTGGCTCTTCTCTGTGTACAGTATCTTCCTGCTGCTGTGGGCTTGTGTCCGCTGTTTCTGCATCCTCATGATCACCTAAACAAAGAGGTACATTTTTGCATTACCAAACATTTTTACGCTTCATTACAAACAATTTAATCAATGGCAAACTGCCATGATGAGGTCATACTTAATGGGATCCGATGTATCTGGACGAGCGTTGTGTGGTTTCCGTTGGTTAACGGAGGCAGCCGGGGAACGGCATCTTGAAAGATCTGCTCGTCGTCTGACTCCACCAGACTTAGCACGTCTCCACTGTCCTCCATTTGCCTAGACAGCAGAAACATTATTGGGACATTAGAGTGCACCTGCAGGAACTACGTAATAAATACCTGAGATTCAAAAAGCATGAGCTTGAAGATTAGTCTGGCTCTCATGCTACTTTTACACGGATATATCATCTCATCTTTATTGGCAACATTTATTTTTAAATCTTATCTAATTTTTTTATCTTATTTATTATTTCTAGCATATTTCTGGTATTTTTGGTTAGTGTGTGAGTGAGTATGGGTGTTTTTCCTTGGTAACTTGCTACTTGTAACAGTCATTTCCCAATATGGGATTGAGAATTGAGAATTGAGAATTGATATCTTTATTTCGAACATGCAAGAGAAAAGTATATACAAATAAAACCAAATTAATAAAGACTAGGATTAATAAAGTTTATCTATCTCTCTATCTGCATTCTGGGAATTATTCTTTGTTGTGCCATCATCTGTGTCCAAATTCCAAGGAGGTTTGGTGAGGTTTTGTGAATTGGAAAAGTGATCAATTTTTTAAAAAAAAAGGCACCCTTTGGACTTTTTGATCACTAGCAATATGGAGCAACGTTTTTAGAGTGCTTCCCTGTTTAGTACCGTGTGGGATAAGGACACCCGTGCACATAAGGCACATAACACACAGTCACACTATTCAGTGTTAACATAGCAATTTGCCGACACAAGAAGTAAAGAAGAATACAAACAAGCAGAAAAATCTGCTCTGCATTTTTTATTGCATTCAACACATTGATGAGGCCTAACAATATACACAATGTGTCTTGGTTAGAAACACTGAATGTAAACAAATATAATGTTTGACTAGAAAAAAACTTCACTTGGTACCTTTAAGTTTACTCAAAGATGCCAGTATGCAAAATAACTGCTTGATGTTGACACATTTGTCCCAAACTGCAGAGCACAATGGAAATTTAGGAGTGTATAGACATGAGAAGGAGATTGGTACCACATCTTCTTAGATAATGCAAAAAAAAGCAAATAAGCATATTCCCCAAAATATTTAACTAATCCTTTAATGGAATATGCCTTGCAGCTGCATTGCAGCATGGTCTATTAAGGCCATAATAAATGCAGAAGATGGCATCTGTGCTTTTTTTCTTTTTATTTATGATTACTGAACACCGGTGTCAAATAATGAGACAAGAGAGAAGCTCAGGCTGCTTAATCTGATGTTTACTGTTGCAACAAATACAATGTATTTCAATTTTAGCTTTAAAGATAGTATTGTAACATGACTAAATGGTGAAACGAGCTCCCCTTTGGCATCAGGACAGCTGCAAGTCTACACTTCTTCTGCTGCAGATGATGGTTATAGTAAAAGCAACAAAAACTTAAAACTTACATGTTGCACTAACATACTAAGCAAGATAAATAAAATCAAACCCAGATTGCAGTACATAAGATATTTTGGATCATTTAATGGTTTGGGTGACTAAAATAAGCATGTAGTGCTAATTAGATAATTAAATGTGAGATACTCACCCAAAGCCACCTCCTGAAACAAAAATATGCAGAAATTGTGAAATTAGAATTAGCGGACTTTTATGATTAATAATGTACAACTTTTCAGATACTGTATATGAGATTTTAATCTGTGCAAAAAAATGATCAAGACATAGGTGAAGTGGAGCTTTTGCTGCATGCGTTTATGACTTCTGTGAATATTTTGCAAAGATAAGACCAAAGTTACCCAGGCAAATCCGGTGTCGGTTGGAGTAAGCGAGTTTTGCTACGATCGCAACCAATCCCACAATCAATACAGCTATAAAGACACCGATGACCGCTCCTGTGTTCACAGGGGAGGCTGTCGAGACAAAACAAGACGACAGGGAGAATTATGAAGCAGAAAAAGGGTGGAGCAGCAGGTTTTTCAGCATTCCAGAGGTGGAGTTGACACCTGCAGGGACTGGTTTACTGTTTGAATCTGTATGTTAAATGTATGTTGAACTCATTGTTACTTTTCTCTGACGTCAACACTAACAAATGATTGATCATCTTGCAGCCCAAACCATTCCTCTCATCCCACACTCACTCTTCACAGTGAGGTAGACTTCCAGCTCTTTGACGGCGAGTGGGTTCTCGCTGCGGCAGAAGTAGACGCCTTCGTCGTCCTTGCTGATGTTGAGTATGGTCAGCTTGAAGACGGGGCCTTCCACAGACAGGACGTACTTGGATCCGGGAACAATTACATCCTGCTTGAGCCCTTTTCTCCACGTGGTATTTGCAGGGGGGATGGACACGGACTCAGTGCAGGTCAGAGTTAGGCTGGTTGCCTCTAGAGTTGTGACCAGTGGCTCGCCTTTGGGGTACGGAGGTTCTGGGAGAGAAGGAAAAAACAATGGATGGTTTTCAATGTAAACATACAATAAACATGATTTGTCCAAAGAGTCAGTACTAATGAAGGTTTACATTATTATTCTAGTTTTTGCCCAGTGGGAATCAAACCCTAATCTTATTTGACAGAGACACACCTTGTTTTCAAAGCTTTAGAAAACTAAGAATGCAGATAAGCTAATGCAAGCTCATAAACTGTCACACACTTTTGCGTTATCTCATCGTTTGTGCAAACCTGTTATGTGATGATAACCTTTACTTGCTTGGTGACTCACTTAACTGTCTACATGTCCTGTATGCAACACTGTGTCCTCATGGATACACTTTCAACTGTGTCTGTGTGGCTTGTTGTATCCCTAACACTACTAAACTAGTTATGAGGATATTAATTATGAAATAAAAAATCCTGAGGCCACAACCGCAAACACACAACCTTAATTTTAATGATGTTACAATGAAGTGTATGCAGTATGCTGTGATGAAGACATGGAGAGAATGGTAATTTTAGCCAGATTAGAGTGCACTGTTGTTTTAGCATAGGAAAGCCTCTGATAGTCAGTACATCAGTTTTCCTGGGCTGCGACAGTCAAACAGTGTTAAGCTTAGTTTAGCTAGATAGCACTGGGGGAGGTACATTTGATCAGTAAATGAAGTATGATCTGAGCTGTGAACAGTTTTCTTCTGAACTACTTTCCACCAAATAAATTGTCCCTATGAGAACTGTCCAGTTGTTAATTATCCAAACTAAACGGACACTTTAGTGGAGAGAGAGGTATCTCATTGCTGTGAAAATCCTATTGACATCCATTTCAATGGAGGCACAAATCTGAAAGCCTCATCAAATAAACCCAAGTTGACCCTAGACTTCCTACATTCCTAGGCACTATACTAAAGTGTCCCTGTTACTCTGGATAATTCACAAAGCTCACTGCAGACAGTTTTTACACGGATAATCTTTTTGTTTCTAGAGAGAGATACTGCTGCTAAAAAGGAAAACCTTATTTTTCAATAATGTGAGAACCAAAAACTAAATTATGTCCTGCTAAACCGTACTTGTGGTGGAGGCTGAAACAATCTGTTTGCTAATTGAGAAAATGTGTTTTTGTATTTGGATGAACCGACCCTTTAAATTAAAGTAAGGTCAATACTAAGGATATTGACTGCAAGTAAACATTGTCAACAATCTCACTAAAGAGTCTCAGTGTGGCTCTGAAGTGGAAAGCACATAAAAGATTCAGCAGTTGCACATCTCAGGATTGTTAAGAGGCTCATTTCACCACAACATGCTTACTGAGGGTAAACGAACACGATTTCTCTTTTCCCTGAGCGAGCGCTTGGTGCTGGGCCATGCATCTCAGCATCTGCCCCTCTGACAGCATTGAGCGGTTCAGCGTCACTGACAGGCTGTCCGTCACCTCTGATGCATAAACTTTTTCTTTCAAGCGAGCTCCTTGGTCACCCAGGCTTTCCCCCCAGCGTAGCGTCGGGAGAGGATATGCTCCAAACCAGGTGCAAATAAATTGGACGTGGGAGGCGTCATTCCCTGGTACCCACATACACTCAGGGTGTCTGTCTGGGACATCTAGTCAGGACAAAAACATCAGTAAGGAAATTGACAAAAACTACAGAAAGCAAGTCTACTATGATTGCTATCACTGAAATTTCAAGCAAAATTAGGGCCTTCAGTTCTGTATGTGTATTCATTACACTGGTATTTAGAATTTAAAGGATAAATAAGGAAAACTGTTTCCTGAATATAACAATTCACCCTTGTCTTTTCAAAGTCTCATGGTGTTATCTTCTTCATGGAGCATACTGTAGGTACAGTAGTTAACAGTGCTTATTAAAAAAAGTACATAGGAGTGTTTCCTTTGCACAAAGAAAGTTGATACTGTATATTTATATTAATTATAACTCATTACACATATCCAGGTCGAAGCTGAAAAGCCTATTAATAATTGGTAATACTTTATTTTGAAGGTTCATAGTGTCCCAATACATTACCTGGAAGGAACTATGTAGTTGTTTGATAGTAGTTAAAAGGGAACTTCTGAGACAATTGTTTGAGTTTAAATAGTTGTCTTGAGTAGAGAAGTTATTGTTTTCCAGAGGAATATCCCCGAAAGGTCTGTTCAATTCAGAGTCAAGTAAATATTGATTTATGAAGCAGCTATTATTAAAAACATTCCTCAAATTCAGGATGTTGTAGTGTTTTCTTGCCTGTAGACAAATGTTTGCATGTTCAGCTGAATTGCTAAGCACTGACTGAAAGACTTAATTTTAGCTTGCAGAACACAGGAGTTGTTCTACCGCTGCCTTGATCGGTTGGTTGCTGGTCTAATGCTGTCTCGATTGGTTAGTTTTCTTTTGTTATAGTCTGACTTTGGTGAATCTGAACTAAGTCTTTAGTTAAGCAAAATAAATGCTAACTGCTAGTGTATGCTTACGTTACCTACGTATTATAGCAAATGCCTTGGTATGAGCCGCCCAGCCCGGGGCGCCTATTTTATTGTGAACATATTTATTAATAACAATCTATTTCTGTTGGAACGTGAATATCATTTTCAAATTGTTATACTTGAGGACCTTTTTAATCAAAGCTTTGAATATGATTGGAGCTTGCCTTACTTTAGAAAAGTCATGCATCAGTGAATAATTGTAGGAAGTTAGCAAAAACACAGGAAATATGTTGAGAATTCAGGAAGTCAATTTAATGTATTCTCTTACCTCCTGACCCTGCAGATAAAACTGTAAGTTAATGTAAGTTAATAGTACAGTTTATTTAAGTACGATTGTGTGCATGTGCCCATGATTTCTTGGCTTGTTTAAAGTTGGCACTGAATGGTTATTAGAATGCAACCATGTTTCTGATTTCACTCTTATTCACTTTTTTTTGTGAAGCTGCTTGTGTGAGGACAACATTAAACAGCAAAGAAACATGTTCAAATTTCTCAAACTAAGGTACTGAAAAAAAGTATCTTGTTGGTATTGGACTCAGATTTCAAATGGGCACCACTATAATAAAACAAAAACATAATGATAATATAAATATAGGTATAAAACAATTTAAATTGCTCTATATTCTTTCCTCATGGCATTCTAAAATCAAGCCTAATACTTGCCATTTCCCACACCTCCTCTAAAGTGCAGCCCAATTAATGAAAATAATACTTTTCAACATTTAGTCCTTTAGTCAGAGAATACACTGGGGAGATAGGTCTGGCAATACTGGACTAGTCAGAGAAGGGTATTCTGGGTATTCTCCCCATGGTACTTACAGTATACTAACAGCTGTGTGCTCATATTGACTGTCTGATGAGAGACGGTGTTGTTAGCAGAGCAGCTGTAAATTCCCTGAGCCCTGGGCTGAATGTTTACTATCCTGAAGTTCAGCCAGGATTCAAAGTTTGTAAACGGAAACTTGTTGCTGGATGAATTTCCGCTGAAGGCCCAGGCCAGCTGCTGGGAGGGGTACGAGGAGGCAGAGCAGTTAAAGAAGACGGTGGAACCCTGATAGGCAATGAGCGTCCCGTTGGACAGCGCAGTGGCTGGGACAATGGATATAGACATCTTTTCTGGACCACCTGAAAAGAGTACAAGCAGTTCTCAGAGGTATGTTTGTAATGGGTAAAGCATTATTAACTGTCCTAATATTAAGGTAATAATGTACCAACTACAACTAATGCCCCTTTTCCACTACAACAAATTTGATAACTGATTAATTGTTAAAGCAAATTGTATTGTTTTTTTTCCCCCATTCTATTTAATTGTTGTTGACTGAATATCTTTAGGTTTTGATCTGATGGTTGGATGAAAACAGGCCATATGAAGATTTTACTTTGTTAAAATTGTTAGAAGAGTAGCAAATCCTCACAAACATGGAACTAGGTAAAATCAGTGGAGAAAGAAGACTTAAAGAGGCTGTACTAGAAATACTGAAAAAAAACAGTAGGCTGGGATTGCCTCCACACGGCTCTCACAGACCATTCCCAAATATAAATAAATATATAAATATAAAATATCATAACCACATTGTTCACGGTCGTATGCCATTGATCCACAATATCTGGTTAATGTTTTAAAGTACAGCATTAAAATATGCTTAAAGTACTAAACGTAACCTACTCATTTTGCAGAATGGCCCACTTTAGAATATACGACTGGGTGATAATTATTGATGAATTAATGTGTTTATCACTTTAATGTTGCAGCTGGTAAAAGTAGGGCTAATTTTAATTACTATTGTATACTGCTGGGTAGCTTAAACTATAATAATATATCATAATATATATGTTTTGTTTTTAATTTTTTGGCTAGTAACTAGGCCTAAATATGTTAAAATAAATTATGTGGAATGAAAAGTGCAATCTTTGTCTCCTGTGGAGTAGAATTATAAAGTAACATTGAATGGAAGTACAGGTAGCCTACCTCAAAATTGTACTTGAGTTCAGTACTTGAGTACATATACTGTATAAGCCACTTTCCGGCCGGGTAATTATAGGAACGTAGTTATAGGAATTGTCCACTTCTAAACAGTTCTACTACTACTAACTACTTTCCCACAAAACTGGATTGTCCATTTGCATTCCCACTGGTCAAGTGGCATAGTCTGGTAGGAGGGGTAAGGGAGTGACGCAAGCACAGCAACAGTCTTTATAACGTTAAAATCAGAAAATAAATACATCAAAAAAAGTATGAACTATATACTACATGTATATAGCCTATGTCATAATTTAAACAAGACTCCCGAAGAGAAACGGGTATCTCTCACTTGCCTGTTCCCCTGATTTTCGCAAAACTGCTTATATTTGAAATCTAAACAGTTAATTTCTCACCTAAAATGTTCTCAAAAGTGAATTTTTTTTCATTATTATTATTATTTGTTGACCTAGGTTCTTATGTGGAAAAGGGAACAGCGAAAATACCCTGACCTGAAGTAGGAGCTGAAAGAGTTACAGGAACTGGTCAGAGGAACTTAAAAATCCCCAAACTGGTCCATACGGAACTATAGACTCTCTGTGTGTGTGTGTATGTATCCCTACATATACACACACAGTCTATGGTCGGAATACAAGAAAAAAGGGTTCTAGGAATTTTATGTTAGGAACTGCAAAAATGCCTTTTTTTTTTTTTTTTTTTTTTTTTTTTTTTTTTACTTTTCTGTCATTTGATTGATCAATATTTGAAATAATAATTGATAACGAAAAACGATTGTCAATTGCAGCTTTAAGTATCATTTTCTGTTATATATGGTCACCTGTTTCCGTGTGTGACTGTTGATGTGGCAGAACCAGTTTGTGTTGCTGCTTAAAGAAACTTTAGTGAACACAGAAACCGCCCGCATCCTCATACTGGTCTCTTTACTAAACATCATGAGCATTCACTTACGGGTTAGGCCTACTTGCAGCAGCGCACGTGCGTGAAAGGTGATGTTGCCTGGCAGTGTGGAGCTGCAGTTGTAGGTGCCCTCATCTCCAGGGATCACCTCTTTGATGTTCAGACTCCCATCATGCAGCACTGCGAGGCGCTGTCCTGCGAGTGAAAGGTTCGGCGAAGAACCGTCACTTCTTATGACTTCTTGTCCGTTTTTCACCCATGTCGTTGAAAGCGGTGTTACATTACCGACGGAGTAACACGGAAGTATAACGACGTCGCCCGGTGCAACTGTCAGGGCCGTTTCGGTGGCGTCACTACCCGAAACTGCAGCTTTGACACAAGAAGAGAACAAGAAGAAAACAATGTTTTGAGACTCACCTGTGGTACCTGGCTGTGTGGTCACAATAAAAATAAAAAAATAAAAATAACTCACCTGTCGCACACAAACACAGGTGTAGAAGCGCTACAACTGCGACTATCTCCATGATAACTCCCCATAAAGCTACATCGCCTTCAAGAAGTAACAAAAGGTCTTCCAGTCCAACCTGTCTGACTAGTCCACCTGTGTGAGCCTGTCTGTAACACGCAGCGACACAGTGGACACCAGTCCGAGCATTCTAAGCCACAGCGAAGCCACTACAGAGGGGAGCAGTCTGACATGATGTGACTGCTGCAGATTTGTCGGATCTGCATTGTTTACTAGCATGCTCATCCGGAAACTTTGGCACGAATAAACCACACCCTGACCTCACCTTGTTAAAGGGACAGCAACACCATTTTTAAGTCTAGTATATTCATCTTATTACTTATCATAACATGATTATTAATAGTAACCTATAGCCTATTATAATATAGGCCACTTAACATCAGCTAAAAACACTGCATGTTTCTTAACTTTTTCCTATCATAATTTATAGCTCTAATTTTTAAGTTGTCTGGAAAAAACATGCTCATGTTTGTATACAATAATAATAATAATTCATACGTATTATTATTATTTATTATTATTATTAATAATAATAATAATACCTATATTATCAAGCTAATACAACAAAACTGTATTAGGACAGATAAGTGTTTACTGCAATGATATTAATCATTTAGCTGTGTTAATAAAATTTCCTCATACATCAACAACCTTTGTTTTACAGATATGTAAAGGTTTAGCCGGCTCAACTGTTCATTCTTAACCTTGGAAACAGCAGTTGAGGAAACATTGCACTCTTGTATGTTCAATTTCTCTTTCTTTTGTTGCTGAGGAGATTGCGTGATGTATTTTTATTACAGGACAAGAGCAATAGTATTTGCAAGCTTTAGCGTTTACCTACAAACCATAGTAGCATACTATGGGCTACATTATTAACTGACCTTTCTACATGGTATGCAAATTAATTGGCAGACTTTTGAAATTTGCTTAAGTTATATAGGCCTAAATTGCAAGGAAAACTTTCAAAATTGTCATAAATAGATTAAAAAGGTGTATTAATTACAATTTAAAACACAGAAATTGTATGATAGCCTATACATAATCTGTAAATAGACAAAATCATGTTTTAGCAGGTTTAACCAGAATAGATAAAGTGGGGATTTGATGAGGCTGTGGTGCTCTCATATCATCTGATTTTTAAATTGGCCTTTAATTGAAATTGCGTGGATTATGGCACAAAGGATGATAATATCATATACTGTGTACTGTGTTTTTTTTATTTTTTTATCCTGTCTTGTGTTTGTATCTTTTCTCCCTGGTCTTGTGTTGTGTTCCTGAGTGTCTGTATGTTTTGTTTCCTGTTTTATTGTGAAGTCTGGTTTTTGTCTCGTCCTGCCTTTGGTTTTACTTCCTGTGTCTTCCCGCTCTTGTGATTACCTGATGTTTTCCACCTGCTTCCCTGCCCACTTGTCACCTGCCTCTCGTTACCTCATTACCTTGTGTATTTAATGTTTGTGCTTCTCTTATCATATCTTTTTATCCTGTCTGCGTATCATCCCCGTGCGTTTTTCCTGATCTTCCACGTGAGTTTTCTGCGTTTAGTTTTCACTGTCACTATTTTTTGACGTTTCTTTTTCCCTCCCCAGAACTTTGCCTATTTTTTGACTTTGTTTTTTGGGACTTTGTGTTCTAGTGGACTCCGTTTTGTTGAAATAAAAGCCTTTTTGAAGCCTTATACCTACTCCGCTTTTGAGTCCTCCTTTCGTATTGCAACACCTGTGCTGTGGCATACATTTAGATTAAAAAGCCATATTAAAGGCACCATTCATGTAATACAATTTGCTGCGTCAAACTATAGGCCTACTGCTTGGCTGATGGGCACAGTTCTATAAACCAATTGAGTAATAACCTCTTAAAAGAGTAGGCCTACACATCCCCTGCATTGCAGGTAAAATAAAATCAATTTACGCAATAAATGGAAAAAAGGTCTCTCATAGTCAGAGCCCAGTTTCTAAAAAAAGTCTGGAAATTAACTGTGGCGCATGTGAGCTGCAGGAGGCTTGAGCTCAGGACGTGTGGTCTGATTGACAGAAAGTTTAGCAAACCAAAATCCATGTGGCAGAGACGTAGTCAGCGCCCTCTGGCGGTCCCTGGAGCTAGTGCAGTTTGTGTCGTTCAAGTGTAGTCAGATTGCTCGGGAAAATATAGCTCTCCACACAGTACTAGCGTTAATAAACGAAAATAGAATCAATTTATCGCAAGTGACTAAGGAAAGTAAGCATATATCATTACTACGGTGAAAAAGGGTAAATATGCTAATATTATCTCTTGGTAATAAAAGGGGATTTACGTCAAAACTAGTAGGTGTTATTAACGCTACAGTAGAGGATTGATTTACAAAATAACATCTGCTATAGTTCGTTTACGGCTGATTTAAAATTCACAATTAAAGATATTTTTGGATGCAGATGGTTCAACTTTTTAGTCAAACACACAAATTCTTTACCCGAACCTATCTATCCTAGTGGTACATGAACACAGCACTTTTGTGTTCACTGCATGTAGCTGTACAGTCAACGTCTGCAACCAGACTATCGTCAAGTCTAAAAATGCCCGTAGATTTGAGCCACTGGACTGGGCCTCTTGCACTGCCGGAGGTCGAGGAGAAACCTGCACAGCCTCTGACTGTTAAATACGAATCTGTGGAAATCGACGAACTTGGCAAAGTGCTCACGCCAACACAGGTTAGCTAGTCAGCTAACTAGCTAATGTTGACTAGCCAAGCTAACAACTCCGCTAACTTAGCGTAGTTTCTGTGTTAGCTTAAAAGCTATTCCTTTTAACAAGCGCTGCTATGTAATTTATTATCTGGCATCAGCCTGTTTGCAAATAATGAAGTATTGTTACATAATGCCTCCAGCGTGTCTGCAGCTGTAACATGTTGCGAATAGCGCCTCCAATGGGCGTCAGAGCTGCTAAAGCTCAGGCTGACGCACCACCACTTCTTGTCACCCGTGTTCACCTGCAGGTGCAGAATCGACCCACTTGCTTGGAGTGGGAAGGATGTGACTCCAGTAAATTGTACACTCTGGCCCTCACCGACCCTGACGCTCCCAGCAGGAAAAACCCTAAATTTAGGTAAAAAGTAGGGCTGGGCGATAGGGAGAAAATCAGATATCACGATATTCTTGACCAAATACCTCTATCGATACTGCGGCGATATTCTAGGGTTGACAATTGGTGCTTTAACAAAATATCTTCACACTTTTAGATAAATAATCTGTAATGTGGATATAATGAATAAGTGGGTAAAGGCAAATAATAAAACAGCTAGAACAGTCTGGTAAGTTCAGAAAAGTACATCACTTTACTGTAATGCAACCTTTAAAACCAGAAAATAAGACATTTGTGTCATATCAAGTTTTTACATATCCAAAATCTGGGACAATATCTAGTCTCATATCATGATATTAATAAAATATAAATATATTGCCCAGTCCTACTGAGAAAGCAGGATGGTTGCAACACAGCAGTCTGAATACAGTAATTGTGTTATGCCGTAATAATTCATAAAATTGTTTAAATACTGGCTCCCTAGTGGCAGGATTAAATTGTCAAGGGACTCTGGGGCATCTCATGTTTGCACTTCACTTTTTCCACATTAATAAAAAAAGAAATTTTATCAAAATCCTTCCAATACCCCATAATGACAACTTAAAAAGTTTGTTTGGGCATATAGCAAATTTATTAAAAATAAATAAAAGGAAGAACTAAATTATACAATTTCTTTGTTTTTTATTTATAATAAATTTGCAAAAATCTCAAACTTTTTTGAAGATGTCATTATGGGGTATTATGTGTAGAATTCCATCTTGGAATAAGGCTGTAACATAACAAAATGTGGAAAAAGTGAAGCACTGTTAATACTTTCTGTATGCACTGTATTTACCCCACATCCCACCCCCATGTAACACTGTTGCTGTAACTTGTCAAGCACACAGTAGACTATACATAGATGCTTAGTAAAATGTTGCCTGGAGCTCCATACCAAAGTGCTAGAGTACTACCTGGGCCCTGTTTCCTTCGGGTCTAAGATATTTCTTAAGTAATATTCACCATGTAAGCACATAGTCCACAAGTCTTGGATTTCATTGTAAATACATTTTTCTTTTTGCCCTTCACTCAAGAGAGTGGCACCACTTTCTGGTTGTCAATATGAAAGGGAATGATGTGTCCTCTGGCTGCGTCTTATCGGACTACGTGGGCTCTGGTCCTCCCAAGGGCACAGGTAAGAGAGAAGGAAGCATAAAAAAAGCACTATCGAAAGGATAGATATGGTTTTCAGTCTGGCCAGTTAAACCATTTTTTTTTTTTTTTTTTTTGACCAACACGCAATTAGATGGATTTGTGTCCATGTTTTGTAAAATGTCTCTTATTTGGGTTGAAGTTCAAGACACAATAAGTACTGCTCCATGTAATCCTGGAGTCTGCAGGTTGTCATGTTAACCAATATCTGTAGCCTGGCATGAATAATTTACGGTTTTAAGAGGTTGTTTTCCAGCAGCACTCTAACACAAACCTTTACAAACCTCTGTCTTCATTCCCCTCAGGTCTCCACAGGTATGTGTGGCTGGTGTATGAGCAGCCAGGCAGCCTGTCCTGCACCGAGCCCGTCCTTACCAACCGGTGTGGAGACTGCCGCGGCACATTCAAGATCCAGAGTTTCAGGCAGAAATACAACCTGGGAGCCCCGGTGGCGGGCACCTGCTACCAGGCCGAGTGGGACGACTACGTCCCCAAACTGTACGAGCAGCTGGCCGGAAAATAAATGAAAGACTTAATTTGAGTATTCAGCAATAGAAATTCCCATTGTTGCTAGAAGCAAAAACCCCAACACAAACAAAGCATTTTTTTTGTCAGTGTTCCACTGAAGTATTTACTTTTATTGAAATGGAATAGTATTCCCCTCCACTATGTTGCCTACCTGTGACAAAAAAACCCTGCTCCTCTCAATGATGTCACCTGCACTCATCTGCAATAAATCTGGTAAACACTGGAATAGTTGCATTATCTATTGAAATCAAGGCTTAAACTACTTTATCTATAAGTCCTGGTTTGTTAATCGGACATATACAACAACACAGCCTTAGTTTGTGTGATGAGCACTTTATTTACAAATATAATTAAAAGCTCTGACAGATTCATGCTTTCTTTTAACCTGGAAAAAAATTAAAGTGCATGCAATAATAAAGCATCATACTGGTCTGGTTTAAAAGAAAATACACAGCTTAGAAGTTGTGTAAAGCAAAAAAAAAAAAAATCAGATGAAAATCACATTGATACATAACTGAACTTCAAATACTATCAGAGGAGGGGGGAGGGAAAAAAAGCGCCTTTAAAAATTCTTTTTTGATTTGAGTGAGTTAAAATACAATACGAAAATAAGTAAAAGCTCTCCATAAATCCTTCTATACACAAATACATAGAAGTGTCTCCCCCCAATGAAGCCCTTAGTGCTAGCTGGGAGTTGAAGTTCATCCGTCACGTGTATTATTCACATTGGCTGCCAGTGCAGAAAAATCAGTACGATGCACATGTTGAGTACCATGATTCACCCCCCTCAGCAATCAAATTCATCCGTCACATGTATTCTAATCGTACCTGTATGTACATGATAAATGTGTCTCAAAGTATCAAATTTGTCATAAAAATCTTCTGATAAATAAATACCAAAAGTGTTGAAAGATGCAGCACAGACTAATCCCCCGTGTGAGAATATTTTTGCACTGTTTGAGACCAAAAAAAACAAACTGACCAAAAAATGAATCACTTCTAAAAATGCATGGTTGCGGAGCGATTTCTCTCATCCAACTGCCCTCATTTTTCTCTCCCTCCTCTCGTCTTCCACTTTTAGTCACAATAAAAGTGTCATCATTGCTCATTGCACAAGAAACACTGACTATGTTATCATTATTCTTACAAAAAACATGACAACCACAGGATGTTTTCCAGCATTTTTGTTATCTTGTGACACCATGAGAGGCAAGGAGGGGGAGGAGGTTAAGGTAGGTTTTGGGGGGACGCACTAAAACCTGCCATCAACTCTGTCTGACGGGCCCAGAAAACACACTGGAGCAGATTCTGGAGCCGTTTTTTTTTTTTTTGCGTCTGTGTGTATGTGCGAGGATGTCAGCAGCAGAGCAACACCTGCACTGTCAGGTAAAAGGAGAGGAGGGTGTACTGAGGCAGACGGACGCCCGGTGACTACAACAGCCCCTCATCTGTAGTCGTCCTTAGGAAGGTCCAGGGTGCCCAGGTTGCCGAAGCCCAGCCGCATGCTCTCCATGTCGAAGCTGTCGGTCTCCCGCTCCTGGCGCTCCAGCAGGTGCTTGATACGGTCGGTTCGCTCCTTCTGAATGGAAACCAGCTCCTCTTCAATCTGCAGGAACACAGAGAGGACGTTCAGCGTTAGTACAGTCTGTTGAAGTAGTTTATTTTAAGTTGGAATTACCATGAGTTTTGGTTTTAATTTATACCATATTTTCAGTTTGAAAATTATATATATATTTTTTAAAGGTTTATATTAATGCGGGTTGAGACGTGTTGTACTCGGATAAAAAAAGTGAAACAGCTTTGGGGCATCCTTTGTCCAATATTCATTCTCATTTTACCCTGCACAAACAATTACATATGTAATGTAAACTCCTTTATAACCTTGTCGTAATAGAAGTAGGCACAACATCTGTAAAATATACAATTCAAATGCAAAAGTATAAAATAAATACTAAATTGCTTTATAAAAAGGTTAAAATTCTTCTATATATATATATATATATATATATATATATATATATATATATATATATATATATATATATATATAAACATATTACAATATTCTTCCTCACAGTTCTAATAGACAATTCGACCTTTGATTGAAGGAAAAGAATAAAAAAATTTAAATTAAAATATTCATTTTGGCTCTGCTCCATGTGCAGTAAGTGCTCTAGTATGACATGTTGGTGAATATGGAAATGGATGTTTGGAAATGGATGAAGTCAAATCTTCTCCTGTGAGAAAAGTCTGCTGGAGGAGCACACTTCTACACGGGGCAAGTGAAGAAACAGGTAAAAGATCAAATAAACTGCAGCTACAATAGAAACCAAGAGATGTCAACTTTATGAATGCACAACCCAGCAAATAGCTGATTGGAGAAATGTAATAACTTGATCCAAGATCAAGAATATCAGAATCATTTTACAGTGTAACAATTTTAAGAAATCGAGCTGGTCAAAGCCCTGCACTCTCACACCGGTGTTTGCAGGTACTCTAGCTGATCAGTTGCCATTTGTTATTTGGGATGTCTGATAAAGATCGCTTGACCAACAGACAAAAAAACAATAAATGTGGGAGCTAATTTTTGTGTCTCCAACCAAATACTAATACTACTACCAATTAAAATGTTAAAAGTTTAAGTTGTGTTCCAACAGGTATAAAAATAAAGTGAGGGAGATGCCAATCAAGCTTTGCCTGTACATGCCTACACAGTGCTGATGTAGAGGTCTAATCGAGTAGAATGAGGACATGTTCCACTGGTTGGAAAGTATAAAATATATAAATACACAGAACAGGACACACCTTTTCTTTCTCTTCTCTGATTTGTTCTGTTTTGTTGTCTATTTCTTCACTTACACCGTCAGTCTGTTGAAATATGCACACACATCACGTGGTACCTCCATAGGGTTTGTCACGTAGTGGCTCCATGTGCAAGTGGCACGGAAACTGGCCAATGACATTACAGCATTTCAAATGGGCTCTAAATCAAACACAACTAAGACACACTGTCAACTGATGGGACGCATCGCTCCACAAAATAAACAAAATATTGCATACTTATTGCAACACTTTCAATATATTACGATGATGATATTGAGTCAATATATCTTGCACCCCTATTTTAAACGTACAATAGAGTTAAAGCAACACTGACACAGTCACACTGTAACCTAAACATGTGCTGTTTTCATTGCAGGGCCAGTGTGTTGGCTTTCATCATACTGCAGAGTTGTTAACAATGTTTTTTTGGCCGCCCCCTGTAGCTATTTTTTTATTCTTTTGATGTGGCATCCTATGCTATGTGTCACTGGAGGCAGACTCCCATGTACATTGTTTTATACTGCAAGGTGTTAGTATTAGTTGTATTACTCCGGTTCAGTCATGTTGTGTCTGCTTAATCTTTCAGTGGAACACCAACATTAACTCAGGACCCCACACATCCACAGGTGCAAACAAAAGCACCGCAATACGGCAACCTGGCCAACTACTGAGCATGCACAGAAAACTCCAGAGTCTGACCATGAACCAAACTGGAGGACAATAGCGCTTCGAAAACCATGACATCATCCCAGTCCCAGAGTGCAGATCTGAACGCAGCCAGGAGATGGCGACAGACCACCGCAGTGGTCCACTGGACCCAGCAGAACTGGATCAAGGCGGCATTTCAAATGTGTCTCTTCCTTTGTTGTCGGAGTGCTGTCTACTAGACTGTGGCGATGACGTCGGCCACTTTGGAAGGAGCCGCTCTCGGCCGTTCTAATCTTATCACGTCGTTGGTATACATGGCAGCTGCCCTAAACAGTCACATCAAAGATGCGTCTCAATCAGGAGTGTCATGCAACCAAATTGGGGGGCAGATTAATAAAACTGTGTCAAATTTATGTGAAGAAATGTAAAATTATAACAACAATGGAAGCTAGTTGCCAGCTTGTAACACAGCTTCAAATGTCATAAATTACATTACTTCATAACTGGTTGCTACAAAATAAAACCATGGAAATGTCACAAGTGTAGGTTCATTTAAAGGAGCATGTGCATAAGAAAATTAGACTGGACACATACAACAAGCTCTTAAGAACAAATAGGTTTAACTGTATTAATTGTGTCTTATTACAAACAGAAGATGACACAAATGTCATAATAAGAGCACCATACTGTCGTGTAGAGATTAACCACCATTAGGAGTGTGTGGGAAAGAAATTATTGTCGGCTCCCTGTAGGAAGGCATGCCACTGTCATCGCCACCTGTGGTGCGGGAAATATGAGAGAGTGTCTGTGTGAACTCATGAATGTTTGTCTGGGTCGTCTTTCATGCCCGCACTGCCTGCTGAGGTGGATGCATAGGTGTATTTAGGACCTGTCCATAAAGCATGGAGGTGGAGGTTGGACTGTTTATATTTCAATGTATTAACGCCCGTTTGTGTTTTGTCCACACACTTGCACGTTTCACTTGCAAAGGTTTCTTTACTTTCTGTTTGTGATGTACGGTCAATCCTGTTGGAGCAGGATGTTGCAGGACAGAATAAGGACGATTCTAAACTGTAAACAATGCTGTTAATGTTTTGAGTTTGTGTTTATGTCTTCTTGTGGAGGATGGGGTTAGCAACAATTGTTCCAGTTTTTTTATGGGGTCTTATGGGGAGTTTTAAGTAATCCATGACCCCAAGGTTTCAGTACTATCCCCAACGACATAAATATGTCTAGGGGTTTTTAAATGACCACACTCAAAGTGTGGCAAAAAGCCTGTTGTCAAAAAGAGGGAGAAGACATGGTGACAATTAGGGATGAGGACACACACTTTCTGAAAGTCTCTGCTCAAAAGGCATCATGGTGCTCCATTTGGTTGTACACACAAATATTTGAGAGCTTACTTAGTCTCTGCACACCTGGCCAATCGCTGGGTGAAGTTGGTGTTCTTGGCAGATTTTCGGTTTCAGAATGTAACATTCTGTCGTTGCGGTTTTTTCAATTTGACAAGCATTTTGTTTGAAGCCTATTAGGACTTTATTTGCTTGCAGTCCAGTAAGAAATGCACCAACCTTTAAATTACCGTGGCCTCTAATTGACTCAACAATATCATGCATTTTTAAAACGGACAAGTTAGCTAATTATTTAAATATACATCTTAAAGCTGCCCTGTCACACGTATTTCATTAGTTTGTGTTGACGTCTGAAGTTCTACCATGGACTCTAACATTTTTTGTGGAAAAAAATGCCTTGGTTACGTTGTTTCAAGCCATTCTAGCGTGGTATAGAAAGCCTGCAGGAAGACTCGATTTGTGCCAGTTCTCATTAACATTCAACTACCTAAGCTGCTTGGATCTGATTGGCTAAAGCTAGCCAATGAGAGCCTGGCTATCAGTATCCTTTACCCAGCGCAACTGGGCGAGCTCATGAATAGTAATGAGCTCAGGCAACATGAAGTCAGACTGACCAGCTTTTGTAATTAGACGGATTTCTTTCACATTCACAACATAACACAAACACATATGGACCTAATATATTTTAAAAAATGTAAGTAAAAACGGTTTTGTGTGGCAAGGCATCTTTAAAACATCTTAATAGTAAATGGCACTTAATATCTGTATTTTTTTTCTTTTGAAGTCTTAGGTTGCTTCCTGTCTCTCTCTGTAGCAGTCTTCTAAATTGTCTTGAATTTGTGATTTTTATTTTCACACATTTTCTTTCTTCCTTTCTGTTGTACAGTTTTTTTCTCTGTGTTGAAAAAGCACTTTGTGATAAACTGTGTTGAGTTAAAAGTAACAAAAATTAGGTAGGTGGAAGGATTGGATGTGTCTTGAAACACCAGGTTTAGGCAAGAAATATACACCTGAGAGGGAATAATATATATTAATTCTCTCCAATTTTATTAAATCACTTAGCCACGTCAATAAATGCGTTTTAGTTTTTGTACTTTTAAAGAGTGTGCGACTAAATATTTAGGGAATTCATTCCTTCTCTTGTAGACCGTGAGAAACACTTCACCTCTATTGTGTTTCATTTAAGTTGTCTGTATTAATCAACCTGAAGAAAAGCTATGTTCTGCGGGAAAAAAAAAAGACGAGTGTTTCATATACCACACCTTTTGTTCCAGGTGAGCCCGGCGCAATGACACCTTCTGCTCCAGCTTCTGCTGCTCGCGCTCGTGCTGCGCCTCGGTCTGCATCTTGATCTTGCTCTGGTAGGCATTGAGCAGCTCCATCTCCTGCTGCAGCTGGTGCCTCAGGGCCTGGCACTCGGCTTCCTGGGCCTCGTCCAGACGCAGCTGACACAGCCGACCATGGGCCGCAACAGGGGAGAGGGAGGTCCAGAGAGAGGGAGGAGAGAGAGAGAGAGAGAGAGAGAGAGAGAGAGAGAGAGAGAGAGAGAGAGAGAGAGAGAGAGAGAGAGAGAGAGAGAGATGTGGGTAGATGGGGGGAGGTACATTCATAAGACACCCAGAAAGAGAGAGAGGAGAAAGAGGGAATGGAGACAGAGAGAAGGAGTGGGGTGGCGGAGATGGAGACAAAGGAATGGAAGAAATTGAAGGGCAACAGGGACAGACACAACATGAAAAGACGAGGGAAAGGGAGGGGAGGAGGAAGGGTAAAGACATGTCAAAAAGACATGAAGAGAGATTATAAATGAAGGTGAGATAGAAAGGGGTACAAAGAAGAGAAGGATATAAGAACGATATGAAATGTAGACAAACAAGGAGGAGAAAAATGTAAAATCATGAGCAACAGGTGGAGAGAAAGGCTTCCTAATCTCCTTCAAAAACCCTACATGTCTCATCTCGAAATATGCCCAAATCAGTGTCCAGATATAAATGATGACGTGAACGCCTCTCCACTCACCGCCTGCGAGGCCATCATCTCGTTGATGCTCTGCTCATATTGCTCAGCCAGGATGGCCAGCTTGCGTGTCTGCTCATCCTTCAGGGCCTTCAGCACCGTCTTGTGCTCAGCTTTGGGGGTAACTTCCATCTGGTGGTGGCGCAGGGCCTTGTACTGCTTGGTCTGCACCTTACACGTGTCCTGGAACTGCTTCTTGATCTGCAGCTCCAACGCCTGGCGGAGGAGACAGAGACAGACAAACAGAAAAATGATGAGAAGAGGATGTAGACAGTTACATTGTGTTACAGTTACAAGTGCTTATATTTCTGTTAAAGTTTTGTTGTTGTTAACTTAATGTCTTTAGTCCTGCTTTAACAATTCTGCTGCTTAAGGTTACAGATTAAAAAAAAAAAAAAGCAGAGTTCTGGTTTCTGTTATTTTCAAAAGCAAATAAAACTGAAATGACTGATGATGATGATGATGATGAATGACTTAGAGATGATACATTTGTATGTTCTTTTCTCATTTTCCAAATTAATTGTGTTACATCCACATTGCATCACTGTTTTATCAAAATCATACAAAGAAATAAAAGACATTGCTTATGGCTTGCGCCATCTGAGAGGAGGATCTGATTTTGTGTTTTCAAAGACACAAGACAAGACAAGAAAAATTCTAAAAATATACCTATGCACTTAAAACAGGATTTTGTAGTTTAACATCAGTCCTGCATTTCAAACACCTTATGACAGTAACTATGTCTCCGTGTTGACTCACTTTGAGGTTCTTGGGCTGCTGTCGGAGCTCCAGAACATGCTTGCGGTGGAGTTCACGCTCACGCCGGTTGTTGTACTCTATCTGGTTCTCCAGTTCTGTCTGGTGCTGCAGGCGGATCAGGTCCATCCGCAGCTTCTGCAGGGTCTTCAGCTGCCTGTACTCCAGTTCCTGCATGGACTCGTCGTGGCGGATCAGCATGGCGTGCTCCATCTCTTTCTGGGTCTTCTTCTTGTTCAGCTCCTAAGAGGACCGGGAGGAAAGATTGAGGAAGAGAGAGAAATTAGGGGGAAATATGTAGGGATTACTTGTAGTAGGTGCTAGTGATTTAATATGGTTTGTTCAACTTGTTTTTAACGTGTCTTTCACATTTTCCGTTTTTGGTTTTAGGGTTAGAACATTGGCTGCAAACAGTTGAAAAATTGAAAAATCAATAAATATCAACCCACTAAATCATTCCCATTGATTTAAACACTTCCTTTTTCTATTAACCAACGCATAAAAAACTATCCTCTAAAATGTGACTCAGATTTTTGTAAATTTTACCACAGAACGCTTTTGGACCTTATTGGACTTCTTCCAGATTTACACAACAGCTTTTCAGATTGTGGCATTGCTGACTTGCTTTACTCTGTAATAATCTTCTTATAGTTAATAGGAAGTACATCACAGATCTAAAGAACAATGGGTGTGATTATTATCATATTATGTAACGACACCGCTGAGAATAATATGTTGGTGTCACATTGAGCCTGTTGACACCAACATCACCAAACAACAAATAAAGAGGGGGTTTACTTCAATGGTTGGGTGAACTGAATTTGTACATTTAACAATTAAATGAACATCCAAGTCCATTTATAATTTATGCATGTAGTCATTTTAAGGATCTACGTCCTCCGCAACCTCTCGGATCTGTTCCTGCTCCAAGTCGTGCTTCTTAATAATGACTTTGCGCTTGAAGGCACGGCCGTTCCTGTCGTAGAAAACTCTCTGCTGGGACAGGAGATGGGCCTCCTCCTCGGCCTGGGAATGCTGCATGTTCTCCTTGTGCTTGGATAGACGCTCCTGCTTCTCCTTTTTGGGTGTGCTATGGTCCTCGTTCATCTCCTGAGAAGGGGTGAGAGTTTCAAAGCAGAGGAATTGAGGAATTATGTGATTGTTTTGACAAGTACAGTCAGAGTTGGGACTAGGTCATAGCCAATTATTGGTTAATTTGAGCGGTGATTGGTAGGTTCATCTGACATTTTGGCTGGATATCTGTTATTTTTGCCAATGCGGATATCAGTTTAATTGGTAAAACAGACAATGGCTGGTACATTTGGGACTTATATTAAGAGAACCAGTGGATAAGTGAAAAGCAAATATAGTCTACGCAAACAAAAAATGTTCAAATTATGTATTACATATGCATGTTTTGAAAAACTAAACAAATCTATAAATACTGCCTAAATAAAGAATAGTGTTCACGATATAACGTTTGTAGTGATGGCATACAGCAAACTCCAATTGACCTTGTGTCTTAAACTACAGATGACTTTTATAGCCAGAGGGTTGAAAAAAGGAAATCTATCCCTCCTCAGTATGGGTTGTCTTTCTCTTTCATGGGCTTTAAAGTAATCTACAATTCGAGCTAATATACTTAACACATGGGCCTGATCCCCGTTCTCTGTGGTGTCTAATTCCGTTATAGCCCTCAGTTGGTGGGAAATATCTCTCCCTGCCAGCAATGCTTTCTTTTAACTGTGCTGACCTAATTTTGGTCATTTATCTTGTAACTGAAAACAGTGTTTCACACTCCCAGCCCACAGGAGTATTCTCTGGACTCAGTTTGAAGGTTGTGGAGGCACACAAATGCTACACTGTGCATATGGATTTGTAGGTTTCCTTGTTTACATACATGTGTAGGTACATAGTGAGTAGGCTAAATGACTCAACGCAACTTCCAAAAGACCACATGGGAAGTACTGAATGTGCATGTTTGTGTGGAGGAGGTCTGATTCAACAGTAAACAGCATACAGGACCATGTGTCATACACGAGAGGCAAAAGGAGCTTGCCCGAGGAGGAAAAAAAGGAAACCAACAAACGAGGCACACCTCCTTAATCTTCTCCTTGCAGAGTTTGTACTGCTTCTTTTGATTGTCCAGAAAGGTGGTCAGCTCCTTCTTCTGCTGGGCCACAATCTGCTGCTGGAACTTCTTCTCATCTGCCAACGCTGTCTTTGTCTGGGAAACAGGAGGAAAACACAGATGAAAGACTTTTAGCTTAGCATGGAGCTGAATACAGACTACACGCTCACCAATCAACAGTGAACAAATCAAGTCATATACAGTACTAACTAGGGTTATACAATTTCACCTAAACATTCTGGTCAAAGTTTGTTAATGTGTGCCATTTTCCTGTTTTATTATCATTGTAAACTGAATATTTGTTTTGGATTTGGACTCGTCGGACAAACAAGACATATGAAGATGTCACACATACAAAAGTTTCACTAATGCCAGGCTTACAAAAACATCAGTGCTATACATGCTTTGGATAGAAGTATCCAAAATTTTTTATTTTTTGCTAAGCCAAACGAGAGACATTGATGTTTACTGCTACAAGCCAATATCTACTGACATAATAATTTAGCTGAGTTACATGTCCCTCCCATGTGGCATGGGACATTGTGTGTTTATGTTGCTGTTTAAAGGTGCATGCTGGTCAGTTGAACAGATATAGTATCTCCCTGTCCGGTCCCGCACACTGCATGCTAATCACAGAGATATGCAGCTTGTTTTTCAGAGCATGACATTCTGTGACCTACTTCTGCCCTTGTGTTTCATCCTATGTATCATTAGGTGGCAGCAGTGCATAATGTCTTAGCAAAACCTTCCATAGCTTTCTATGCAAGACTAAGTTTGGAGCTTTGGAACATTTTTTAACAGAACAAAGAACTTTTAAACAAACTTTCTTCCAGCAGCTATAGAATAATTATAACGTCAACATCATGTTCTCGCCATCTTTCCAAAGCAGACCTCATCTCCTAGCTAATTGTTGCATGGTGCATGTAGGTTGGTGTGATCTTCTGTGAAGTAACTTAGAGGTCACTGTACAGTACTTACGCATCCACTCATGTTCTATAACCCCCACACCCCTCACAAATCCCACCTCCTTCTCAGAATGCACGGCATGTCGCTTTGCCAGCTTCTCCAGCTCAATGTAGGCGTTGTTGGCCTGCGTCTCCACCTCTTTCTGCAGCTTGAGTCGGTGCTCGTCCATCTCGGCCTTCAGCTTGTTTTCCAGGGCGATCAGCTGCTTCTGGTGCTGCCGCCGCATGCGCTTGTAGCCCGACATTTGCTCCCGCAGCTCGCTCTCCTGCTCATGCTCGTGGATTTGTTTGGTCACCTGTTGAAAAAGAGAAGTTAGGAGATGTGAGTGCCGCAATAAATGATTTTTGATCACACCGAAAACCAAATAGTTTTTATCAAATACTCAACAGATTAAAGGGTATTAAAATATAGGGTGTGTAAAAACACCAATGCTTGACATGTCACCTGTTAATATGCAGTAGCCATTTATCTGGGTTAGCTTTTTTAAGAAGAACTGAAAACAGAATTTATTTAATACTTTAAACCATCACAGTTTAACTTGTCAGTTTTACAGAGGCAAGGAAGAAGTTTCATCCAGTGATGGGTATTTACGACGCTAAATAAAGAAATACTGTGAAATCCCTGTGAAGTTACCACAAGAGTCTAACAAAAGCTCTTTCATCTGACCAACACACATACACAGTCACTGCATAGATTGGGCAACCACAAAGAATTCAAAAATCCAAATCCAAAATTTTTAAGTCAGAAAGAGCAAGACAAAAGTTAACATCTATATAATAAAATTTTTATCTAAGACCAGGACCCATACTGCCATGGCTTAACAGCAATTTCAGCCATCGTTATTTTTGCAAAACCTGAAAAAACGCCGGACACACCAACCTGAGGACAGAAAGGGTTCTCCACTTCTAGGTAGTACTCGCTCCGCATCTTCTCATAACTTCCACCTGAACTCCTCAGGCCAAACATGATGGCAACTTTAGCCAAGTGCACCAGCATCCAGGAACCTTGTGCAGCATCCTATGCCCAACAGAACCCTGCCTGCGCTCCGATGCCACCCTGAGACCCACCCTTACTGGACAACGACCCCCCCTCCCTTCTCCGTGGTTCGTGCCCTGGGCACGCAGTGGCCAAGGCAGGCGTGTGAACTGTGAATGAGGCAGGCCGACCACGCGGGCCAGCAAGAGCACAGAGCAGCTCTTTAGTTGAGCTAACGCTAAGCGGCGGACAGCAGGTGGGTCACATGAATACCTCATTGAGAAAGAGTGAGAGAAGTTGGAGGGGGGCAGGGGGGAGTTAGAGAAGAGCAGGCATAGAGTTGAGGGAGAGGGGTTGCGGGAGGGGGGAGACTGCTAAGGAGAAACAGCAGATGGAGAGTGACTGGGAGAGAGTTTGAAGAAGAAATAATGAGAGGTAAAATAAGAGAGCATCTAGGAGGAGAAAATGGCGTGGGGGGTTGGCGTGGAAATAGGTGGAGGTTGAATTCCACCCTCCTTACTAAATCTGTGTTGAATCAATACCCCACTTTAACAGCAGCTCCCAATCCTAGTCACTTGCTTAGATGCCGCTCTGCCATAAAGGGCCAAGTCACGTCATGTGACGGCCTCTTTCACTCAGGTTCAAGAGGGAAAAGAGATCATATTCAGGGAGAGGAGGGGTGTGCATGCAGGCTAAAGGTGAATGTTTCAGTCAGATCAGTGGGAATTAGGCAGCTGAATTTAGTTATTTTGCAGTTCAAGGTGGTGTTAATGTTGTACTGAAAGGACATGATTTGTTGTTGTTGATGTGAGCAATTCTTTTATGTATACAGCTAATAACAGCTATGTTATTGGAGAGTAGATCAAGAAGACTAACAGCACTGTCATTTTTTCCTTATTAAATTAAGAAAAGTAGAATGTTTAAAGCCTGAAATGTCTCTTTGTCAGGTAGGAGATAGAAGAAGACATGGCTGTACTTTGAATGTTGCTACAGAGTATAGACACATATGTTGAAGTCATTTGGCTAAAGAGGGAAAGCAAAAAGCCTCAACAGACCCTTCTTCTGTGCCCTGTTTCCCTGTCAATGCACAAATGAGGGGTGCTCTGTATTCTCTCATAGTTTCACATATAGTCTCTCTTATAGTCTGTTTGGGCCTCAAAAGGGATGCAAATACAAAAGAGGTGCATCTGGTGTAACCACAACCTCGGACATTTATGTATAAAATAAGTGTTTTATTTCTTTTCTGCTTTAACTGTCGCCTAATGGGGATGTTTTGATGCATCTTAAACTAGACTGTAATCTGCTGCTTTGTTGTTGAAGTGCTGAGGTCTACGGCAGTTAGGGTTACAATCTGCAACCAAGAGCTGAACACGAGACAAGCTGCACATGAGGTGAAATATCTTACAACAATGTTACTTCATCTGACCTATAATAACCCCTGCCCATCTCTTTCTGCCGTTTTCCTGCCACATCATCCTTGTATCCCCTTTTTTCCATCACCCTCAATGATTTTTTGATCCATCTATCCTTCTCTTTATTTTCCTCCTTTCTTGCCCTCTCCACATACTCTTTTATCTTCTTCTTTTTCTCTCTCCATGTTTTCCCACCTCTACATCAGATTGGACACTACAGGTCACCTCTGTCTCTCTTGCCATTGTACTTCTTTAACAATCCAGATTTCAATCTGCCAGTTTCACCTTAGTTTATCTGTCCTCACCCCCCCTGCTACCTGCCGTAAGTGTCCTCTTCGTCTTTACCTTCGCCAGCCACCCTGCTGTTTCATTTTCATTTATTCTTTAATCTTGATATCTCCCTCCATTACTATGATTTCCTTCTGTGTCTTTTGGAAGTATGAGCGAATTGTTTTGACATAAATATCTCACCCAGACATTTGCATACTTGTGTGTGAGGATGCAACTTACTGGATATATATATTGGTTTAATTTGTATGTTCTCTCTCTTTTCCTATTCTCCGTCTTCTTTTCTCTCCCTTTTCTGGCGATCCTTCACCCTTCCCCATCTAGACCTCCAGTTCTTCTCTCTCCCTCTCTCTCTCTTTGTCTACCTGCTTGTTCAAGTCTCAGAGAGTCGAGGCCAATCTAAGGACGTCAGTGCTCGGCAGAAAAAGATGATGTCATCTCTCTTTCAGCGCAGCGGGCAGGACCAGCGCTATCACACAGCACAGATACTGTGGTTTACACAATGCCGCCTCTTTGCAAGACAGGCAGCCTTAGTTACACAGAGCTGCCAACACGTTGTGTAACACCTGAGCTGCTTACATACATACATACATACATACATACATACATACATACATACATAGGTATTTTATTTTGTACTTTAAACCACAGCAACTTAAACATTGTTTTAAAACGAGAATGTATGAGTTAAGAATTCTAGAGCTTTTGCTTTTAGGGACCTACAGTATTTCACTGTGGCACGTTTGTATTTCCAACCATCGAAGTTTAAAAAATACACACTGGAATTGTAGCTGGTCTAAATCTTACAACTCTTATGGATGATGATATGATAAGATTAACAAAAAAGCTAAGAAACGTGGTAAATAAATAAAAACCCAGGCAGCGCTGGACTATCAGTTGTTGATGCTCTTATCAAGGACAGTATCAGGACAAAAACGCACACACACACACACACACACACATACACACACATACACACACGCATCTTCTTTGCTCATGTTCTCTCATTATGTCTGGTTTAACATTGACAGCAGAAGGGACACACAATTAAAACCACTGGGTCATGGATGGGTAAACACACACACACACACACACACACACACACACACACACACACACACACACACACACACACACACACACACACACACAAAACTACTTAATAGTTACTAGAGCCGGTTTCCATGACAACAGACAGGGAGGGAGGGAGAGAAGGAGAGAGAGAGAGAGAAAGAGAAAGAAAGAGAGAGAGAAAAAGTCCACCCCCTTCAACTCAGAATATAAAGTCAGATCTGAGAATGATATATTATCAAGTGTAGGGGAGGACGACATAAAGGAGAGGGCGGAGGGAGGGGACTGGTAATGCAAAGCGTAGAACAAGAAGAGAAAACAAAAGGAGTGAGGTGAATGAGAAGAAAGACAGCAGAGAAATAGAAATACAGTATGTGGCAGAGACAGGGCCACAACTTGAGAGCAGAGACAAATAACAAAAGGAAGTAAAAACTAAAAGATGCATGGACCGGAAGAAAAATAACATCATAATAATATCAATAGCTGGGTCCACAAAAGGAGAGAAAATCCTGATTTATAAGCGTTTTAAAACATCAGTTTGTTCCAACATAGATCCACATCACATTTATTCAGCATGGAGACATAACATCACATCCTGTCTCAACATTCAACCGCCACATTCAGAAACCGAAACAAAAGAATGCCCCTTCTGTGCCCTTGTACGCTACCATGGTGTAAACCCACCACTCTGAGTAAGATTTTGTTTTTTTCTCTCCATTTTTTGGCATTTAAAGTTGCACAATTAACGATCTGATTTTTGTTGCACAAATTAATGATCCTGAAACCCTAAAAGCACATAAAAAGAACTCAAAAGAGAAGAAAAGAGGAAAGACTTTTGTTAAACTTACCAATGAAGCTGATTTTATGGTGGCAAAGCGGCCCTGGTTCTTATAGTTTTGGGCCTGGCTGCTTTTGTCGGAGGAGGACGGCCTTAGCCCTTGCCGGTGATCCCTGTGGGTCCCATCATCCCAGTTGTACTGATGGTCCTGTGTGAAACACACATACACTGAGAAATGAAAACTAAGCACAATTTATTCACCAAGTTACACAGTTGTCTTCTTTTAAAATATAAGAGCAAATGGCACTAAAGTGAACAGTGTGTAAAAATGAAGGTGCTACAGTATACTTCACAGATTTCAACTCACTAAAAATGTGACAGTGTTTAAACTCTTCACTGTCATTATGTGCATTTTTAAATTGATTTTTAGTGTACAACATCTGAACTTCAAGCATATGCTAAAACTGTGTCAACTGTAACCTTGCAAAACATGATGAAATGTCAACACTGAATCCACCATTCTATTCTCAGGAACCAGGGGACCAAAGAGTTGGTTAATGTGAGGATGGAACTTCATCTGCATCTGGAAACAATATGTGTCACTTTCATTTGTTCTACGCTCAGCCCGTAAACTTGTAACAACACACTGGCTGTCTGTTCATAAAGTGACATCCTTTTTTATGCACTGTCAAAATACAAAGTGCAGATGAAGAAAGAGAATGAAAGAGCAGTGACAGCTCTCTCTTCACAGATGTTTAAGTTATATGAGAATGTCAGACATTGTGTTGACCTATGTGTACTCTGTGTGTGTGTGCGTGTGTAATGATGGGGAGTGTGTGCTGCTTGTCGACACGTGTACACAGCCTTTGTTCTTGGGGTGTGAACGGTGTTTGTGATGAACTTGAAGCGATCTAACAAACAGTGAGGACTGCGTCAATAGTTTCCATGGTTTCAAGGGGGGGGAGAGTCAGGAAGTGATTGTGCTAGTAACATTGCATGTGTTGATTATGCCTGCTGTGTTTTTATATCTCACGAGGACTAGGATTCTTAGTACATTGCATATTTGGAAAAGTGTTCACTACTGCAAAAAGCACTACTTGACCAAATCAATTATTGGGAAGGTAAAATGTTGTCCTTGTCTGTAATCAGGCTTTAGCTCCATCAAGGAGGATTTACTTTTGCTGTAGTTTATATGTTTGTTTCTATATCAGAAGGACATCTCAATAAACCTTAATGAAAATCGATGAAACTTGGTGGAAAAATACTGTAGGCCTTGAGTGAATGAACAACTGAATAGACTTTTGTGGTTTTGTGGTTTTTTAAGCCATTAGATACTTTTCTTATTTTTGGTGTTCTGGCAAGTCCCGTTTAGCTTTTGACCATTTAGTGGGTTCATTCAATTATTGCAACTCTTGAAATTAGTGGCGTGAGCGGTGACTTGGTCCTATTACAAGTTTAAAATGCATCCAGAAGAACATACTGTATGTGGAACATGACAGGTGGTATAGATGAAGGAGTACTTTCATCAGACAAAATATTTTTGGTAGCACTGAGAACTGCTCACACTGCTTCCCAGTTTCCAGCTCTGGTTTGGTATGGTAACTTTTAATCTGTCATCCAGGCCTAAATACTCACCACCACGTCCCTCCCACCATCAAACCCTTCACCCCTGACCTTTACCTTCTTGGTGTGTGGGGAGGATTCCAGGGTGCTGCTGTAGTCCTGGGGATGCATCATGGTCATGTCGGAGCAGCTGTCGTCCAGCACCTCCTGCATGCTGTTCACGCTGCTGCTCTGGCTGCCCGTGCTGACCGAGGTGCTGGGGATGGAGTGGTTGCTTCCCAGGCTGTTCATCTTGCAACTGGCTGCCTCACTGTCCTGCAACATCCACACACACAACTATTCATAAACACATGCTTTCACAAATGAACACTCAAGAGTTTTGAAATTATACACAGATGCAAACATTGACTACCATGTCCTTCACCCCCAATATACTGTACTGTACACAAGCCACTCCAAATCGTATAATTAAATGCAGTCACCTCAAACAAGGAAAATAACTAATGACCTTTAGATTGCATTAGTGCAAAGTCATGCTAAATTGCCTATTAACCTTAAATTGCTCACAAATGCATCTATAATTTACCTGTGTCAATTTGTACGTATGTTAATGCACATCTGTGTGTCTGCCATGTCTAAAGATTAGAAGGCCACTTGAGTGTCTGTACATTCTATATAAAGGGAATCAAGCTGTGTAGCTTTTAGGTGCAGTAGACAATTCAGTTAAATCCATAGTAACAGACTAAATTAGGGTGTTAGAATCACTCTTTCTACTTGGAGTGCATCTTCTCCTGAAACCAGAAACCAAAGTTTGGTGCTGCAGGTTTTCTCACTAGCCTTCAGCAGCGTCTTGTTGCAGTGGGGTCTGGTGGCTGCTCTGAATTGCACCACGTGGTGTAGGATGACACCACTGTGGCTGCTGGCTGCCCAGGCCTGCTCCTGCTGCCTCAGGCCAAGTCAACTAAGGGACATTTCATCTTGATGTCTGGCTACTGTGGCTACAAGTGATAGTACAGTACAGTACAGTATCTGGTAACCTCCCTCTTGGGGTTACATCCTTCAGATAAACTATCCTGTTCTCACCTGTTGTGCTATGAATCCGAGCTCCAAGAGTCATGCATGTTGATCTAATAAAGTGAAAAAACTCCCTCACTGCTTTGCAACAGTGCTAAAGTGCTAAATTACTATAAGAAATTGATACACTGCAGTAGAGCTGAAACAGATCTAAAAACCAAACATTTTAAATAATCGATTTATTCTTTTGGTAATTTATCAAGCAAAAGTGTCAGTGTAGTTCCAGAGCTCAAACATAAAGATTTGTTGATTTTCTGTGTTTAACATCATTACAAACTGAATATGTATGTATTCCAGTAATCTGCAAAATTGTGATTTCATTTGTCAATATTTTGAATATTTTATAGAGCAAACAACTAGTCGATGAATGTAAAAAGATCACTGTCAAATTAATCGATAATAAAACAAAAACATTAGTTTCAGCTTTACATATATAAATGTAGCCTTTCACACACACACACACACACACACACACACCTCCTCCTCCTCTTGGCTCTCTCCCATAGGTCCATTGTGTTTCTCTTGGTAGAGGATCTTCTTCATCTTGCGGTACTGCAGATTGTCCAGCTCACGCACTGCATCCTTGGTCCTCTGGATGAGGTCGATGAGAATGCGCGGCGAGCGTTCCCGTCGCACAAAATCATGCTGGACAGGACAGAAGAGGGAGAAAGTTAGTAAGATGGTTCGTTGGGTCAGAAGTTATTTAAAGATGGATAGGAGGAGGGAACATTTTTGAAAATAGTCCTTTTTTATGCAATTTTCTAATTGAATTAGTTATGTTTCAATTCAGCCCTTTATACCATACAATTTATGGATGCTAATCATTTTTTTCTCTCCAGTTTAGCAGAATAGTAATTTGGAAATTTACTCTTTTTTTTGTCTGTGGTTACAGTACAATTGTATTTTTATGTTTCTAAAGTTTTTACCTGAAGACATTTGTAACATACTGGCATGTCTTTGTACATGTTGTCAACATGTACAACTAAACCCATTAATTAAAGTATTCCCCACACACAACAAATATTTATATGGGAAATAACACTGGATAGATGTAGGAACTTTAAATGATATAAGAGGAGTTGCTTCTCAGCAGATATGAAAACTATGGTTTGAAAGCATATAATAGTTGCAGGAACTTAAGTTTTTACAAGGTCTGTTCCTAAAGATCTTATACATTTTGTTAAAAGGAAATCTAATTTTACACTTGACACAATGAGCACCACAACAGTGACTATCACTAGAGGGCGCCTGCAGGTTGCTCTGCCCATCCTGGGAGTCCCAGCACTCTTCTCAGCACTTTTCAGTAAACTGAACACATGGGAACTGTGTAAGATTGTCCATAAAATCGATTTTTATAAATACTCTTAATCTTTTCACTCCAATAAATTATTTGTATTTACCTTGGCACCAAATAAATGACAGCTTCAAATAAAGTACCGATGAGTAATATGCTGATAATTAATTGAGAGATTTAAGTCTTTTAATCTGAACCTTTTTTCTGGGAACGCCTACAAACATTAACCACTATGGAAAGAAAAATGTATTTAAGGGAAGAGTCGGAGTTGAATAAAATAATCTGTGGGACAAATAGTATTCTGGACCCCAGTCTATACACACTGGATATTAGCAACCTAAAGTTTCTTCCCAAAAGAAAGTCAAATTCCTACAGCATGAACGTTAAATCCATGTAACATTAAAATTACACAAAAACTCAGATTATTTTTATGAAAACATTATTATTTAATGATATTTCCTAACACAGTTTTACACTAAACTGATTGGTAAAACTCATTTACTCAATTCCAAGCTGTCACGAGCTCCACTGTAAGGAACCGACCTTTCTGTAATTTGATGGAGGTGTAATATGGTGGATGTCAGGGCATTAAGCATTTATGTAATTATTTATTTTGTGTTACATAACCAGCAGTGTGTGTGGGTAAGAAAGAGGTGTGAAGATGCATGCGTTTTTAATTAATTGTACTGGCATCAAGATGAAAATAAAAACACAACAAAAGACATCTTCTTTACCCTACGCTTCCACCCACTCTACCACACCCACTTTTCACACCTACCCTTAGTCACTTTCATTCATAAAATATTGTGTGGCTGAAATGTATGCAATCTCAGAGTACAGGCCTACAGGCCACACACACACACACACACACACACACACACACACACACACACACACACACACACACACACACACACACACACACACACACACACACACACACACACACACACACACACACACACACACACACACACACACACACACACACACACACACACACACACACACACACACACACACACACACACACACACACACACACACACACACACACACACACACACACACACACACACACACAATATTGTTATATATATAAAAACTATATTTTTAGGTCTATTTCCAGCTCTCTGTCTCTGCACACCTTCCACTCCATGTGACAGATGCTGGTGTAATGGGTTAGTCAGGACACAGGGGAATGACATCATGCTCTGAAAATAGAGATGGGACTGATTTGTCCCGTTTTCTGATGGAACTGCGCCAGAGTGTGGGTGGTTGGCCACCCCTATCCCATGGACCAGCCAGAAGTTATCTCCAGGATTCTTCCTCATTATAAGGTTGGTGTTAAGAAGCGGATTCAGTGCCTTCCCTAAATGTATACTGTGGCATAACCAGCTTCTTCTACCAGACGTACCAATCCAACCTCAAAGATTTACTCTGTTAGTTATTGTGATGATAAAAGCAGTTTATCACATATTATTATTACCTTATTTCACTTAGTTCATCTCATTTTCTTCTACTGGAATTATAGTAGCAGTAGTGACAGGGAACATGCCTAACATGCTTCATGTATTAAAGAAAAGTTAAACATTTGAAAAATAGGCTTATTCTTTTTCTTGCTGAGGGTTAAATGAGAAAATTTAAATATCACTCTTATATCTGTACAGTAAATATCTAGCTGGAGCTTGCAGCCGATTAGCTTAGCTTAGCTTAGTACTGGAAACAAGGGGAAACAGCTAGCCTGGCTCCAGCTACATATTTACTGTACAGAGAGTGTCAATATTTATATTATTGTAATTTTAATTATCTTTGGGTTTTGGACCAAAAAAAATTAAATAACTTTGCACACACCCTTTTGGCTACAATAAACTGTTTGGGAAAAACGTTCTGTGCACACACAGTGTACACAAAAAGAAACACAGAAAGAAAGAAAGAGTGATTTTGTGTGTGTCTGTAAAGAGAAAGTGGGCATAAGCTAACACCATATCCCCCAAGGCTTTACTGTAGAAGCAGACCCTTCGACACTGATCCCAAGTCTGTTTGGTACTTATCCCTCTTTAATGGTTTTTCGGCCAGGATTTGGGTCAGGGGCGTTGGGAGGAGTGAATTCCAGTCTGAACGTCAATCCTATCCAGACGATAATCCAGAGCCCCTTATTTAACCGCTACCTATCCTCACACACTCCCTTAGGTGGAGCAGGTGTAAAGCAACTCTGCTCGAGTTTCCACTGTTGAGTGTGATCACCAAGAACATTAAACTCTTAGTGGGCTAATAGGATTACCTGTTGGTAACACAAACAAAAAGATCAATCCCTGTACACAATGAACATACACAGATCAAGACTTTGTAAATTCATTGTGTTTTAGTGGGGTTATTGGGCAGGATGGCTATAAAAATGTAATTACAAAGGCTGAAAACTGAGGACATCATCTAAATTTTTATGAAGGTTCACTTTTAAGTACTTTTTACCCCCGGAACTTCAGAAGGTCCAACTAAGTGGACCATGTTATAATATGTTTTTTGTAAAAATGATCTAAAAGTTATATAAAAACAAAAGAATGAGGCACTATAGTGGCCTAGGGTTTAAGGCACCAAACATGAACCATAATGTTGACTTGTGTTGCATGTCCTTCCCCTTCTCTATCCCCCCTCAATTCCAGTCATCTCTCTACTGTAACTATCAATAAAGGACTAAAATGCCAAAAAACTGATGTGAAAGCAGCATATACATGCAGCTCTGAGGAGCCCTTAAGGACCATAGCTATGAGGCACGGCACAGGAAGCAGAGTTACAACAAAGAAAGAAAAAAAACAATTCTCAGTGGGGTGCTTGATTCCTGTGCTTGAAGAAGACACTGTGTATATGCTTGAGTATTAGGGAAACGTGGGTGGTTGGGAGTGACTCATCCGCATTGCTCAGTGACTGACTGAGACAGGAAGTGAGGTCACAGCTGGAGGGATTACAGAGGAAGCCCACTCACTCGTAGCAGCTCCCCTGACGAGGGTCTGTCCTGAGGAATTTTCAGCAGGCAGTAGTCGACAAAGCTCCGGAAGGGGTCAGACCTGGGTAAAGAGAACAGTGAGATGCAGGTCAATGATTTCCCATCTCTGTCAATCCTATTTAAATCTGAAAAACTTAAGCAGGAATAGCAGAGAAAATCTAATAATAGGCTGCCTTATCATGTCAACAAATTAAACCAGAACAATCCTACGTAATCTCTTTGTGTAGCTCCACATATGAACCATATATGGATTATGTAAATATGTTGAGCAATAAAAATATAGGCCACTGGAGCTGTGGAACACAATGCCACTGACTCTGATCTAAAAATACGTTCATAATAATATATATCATAAGTACAGTGCCTTGCGAAAGTATTCGGCCCCCTTGAACTTTTCAACCTTTTGACACATTTCAGGCTTCAAACATAAAGATATCAAAATTTTATTTTTTGTGAAGAATCACCAACAAGTGGGACACAATTGTGAAGTGGAACGAAATCTATTGGATATTTTAAACTTTTTTAGCAAATAAAAAACTGAAAAGTGGCGCGTGCAAAATTATTCGGCCCCTTTACTTTCAGTGCAGCAAACTCACTCCAGAAGTTCAGCGAGGATCTCTGAATGATCCAATGTTGTCCTAAATGACTGATGGTGATAAATAGAATCCACCTGTGTGTGATTAAGTCTCTGTATAAATGCACCTGCTCAGTGATAGTCTCAGGGTTCTGTTGAAAGCGCAGAGAGCACCATGAAGACCAAGGAACACACCAGGCAGGTCCGTAATACTGTTGTGGAGAAGTTTAAAGCCGGATTTGGATACAAAAAGATTTCCCAAGCTTTAAACATCCCAAGGAGCACTGTGCAAGCGATCATTTTGAAATGGAAGGAGTATCAGACCACTGCAAATCTACCAAGACCTGGCCGTCCCTCTAAACTTTCAGCTCAGACAAGGAGAAGACGATCAGAGATGCAGCCAAGAGGCCCATGATCACTGGATGAACTGCAGAGAACTACAGCTGAGGTGGGAGAGTCTGTCCATAGGACAACAATCAGTCGTACACTGCACAAATCTGGCCTTTATGGAAGAGTGGCAAGAAGAAAGCCATTTCTCAAAGATATCCATAAAAAGTCTTGTCTAAAGTTTGCCACAAGCCACGTGGGAGACACACCAAACGTGTGGAAGAAGGTGTTCTGGTCAGATGAAACCAAAATCGAACTTTTTGGCCACAATGCAAAACGATATGTTTGGCGTAAAAGCAACACAGCTCATCACCCTCACCACACCATCCCCACTGTCAAACATGGTGGTGGCAGCATCATGGTTTGGGCCTGCTTTTCTTCAGCAGGGACAGGGAAGATGGTTAAAATTGAGGGGAAGATGGATACAGCCAAATACAGGACCATTCTGGATGAAAACCTGTTGGAGTCTGCAAAAGACCTGAAACTGGGACGGAGATTTATCTTCCAACAAGACAATGATCCCAAACATAAAGCAAAATGGAATAGGAATAGTTCACAAATAAACGTATCCAGGTGTTAGAATGGCCAAGTCAAAGTCCAGACCTGAATCCAATCGAGAATCTGTGGAAAGAGCTGAAAACTGCTGTTCACAAACGCGCTCTCCATCCAACCTCACTGAGCTCGAGCTGTTTTGCAAGGAAGAATGGGCAAGAATGTCAGTCTCTCGATGTGCAAAACTGATAGACATACCCCAAGCGACTTGCAGCTGTAATCGCAGCAAAAGGTGGCTCTACAAAGTATTAACGCAAGGGGGCCCAATCATTTTGCACGCACCACTTTTCAGTTTTTTATTTGCTAAAAAAGTTTAAAATATCCAATAGATTTCGTTCCACTTCACAATTGTGTCCCACTTGTTGGTGATTCTTCACAAAAAATAAAATTTTTATATCTTTATGTTTGAAGCCTGAAATGTGTCAAAAGGTTGAAAAGTTCAAGGGGGCCGAATACTTTCGCAAGGCACTGTATATGTAACACTGTATTTTTGTGTTGCTACTATAGATCACTAAGATAAAGTAGCATGTGGTGCTATTTAAGATTTTGATAGTCATTATGCACATTCAGGGTCATTGTAAGGTCAGTAGGTGCACATATCCTCCTTAAACTCTACATCTATCATTCTCCGTGGTTAGCCGAGATCCATGAGTAAACTTATATGTCATGCCAATGTCTGTACAGTGTGGCCTTTTGTAAGTATACTGAAGTTACACTATGGAGCTGATGTCTCTAATAGTCTCATCTGGCGGGATGTTGCTAATGCCTTGGGCTGCTGGAGCTCCTCCAAAAATACCACAACCTTGTGCTGCCCCACACAATCACTTGCCAATGCTAGAAACAAATGCTAAGTCTCGATAAAGTCATAGGCAGCAAATTACAACTTAAAAGACTTGTTCCTCATGTTTCTCAAGACAGAACCCATGATATATGCTTTCGTTCAAGGTTAATTGAGAGCTTGGGTGAAAGATTCAGGAAAGCTGCTCTGAGGCAGGTAGAGAACAACATGTAGCCTCTCGCCGTGGATGTGCAGAAGATACAGATTCTTGCAACATATGACAAGGAGCAAACACAGACATGACTCTGCACGCTAGCATAGCTTTCATACCATGGAAATTATAGCATAAAAGAAGAATGCAATGGTAAAATTATAGGGATAACATCAAACAAAGGGTTAATATTTGATGAGTGCTGTTTCCCCCATGAGAATCGCACCTCACATGCAAAGCGTGAGTTGTGGCTACAGAAACTGAAGAGGAATGGTAGAATATTTGCTGCTTTGCCGATTTCCTACTACTAATCTTTTACATGTGGATTTGCCATTTTAAATCACCAACTCTCTATTCTCTATACATTCATACTACTACATATTTAAACCCTTTTCTGCTGTGTATTCTGCTGTGTGTAACAAGTTAACTTTATTTCAAACTAAATCCTTCCATTCCTTCCACTTTTGAGTACATGTGCATGTAAAATAATTATGAGGATGGAATATTTATGTTATTTATTTTATATAATATTAATACTTAGCTGAGAATATATAACATAAAATAGCTAGGGTATACTATGTTGGCTAGCGTAGAGAATAAGTGTTAATAATTATGCTCTTGTTAGCCCAAATAACTTCTTTATAAAATAATGAATCTTCCTTAAAGGGAGTCCTCCAAGCAACAATGAATTGTTAAAGTTTTTGGCAAAACAATTTAAAAATAGAAACAATACAAATCAGTTTTATTTCTTAACATAAAAACATATCAAAAGACACGGAGATGATCTATATCAGAAGAAATCCGCAATTTCACAAACCGTTTCTTAATTTATGGGTTGAACTACACATAAAAATCTCACCTTCATGAGGACATCCAATAACACAACTAGTCCTACTCCTTACTTAAATAACGTACACTTCAACACTGTGGGTGATATGCTGTTGCAAAGACACAGCAAAGAGCTGTTTAAAACCTGCCGGCCTAAATTAAATTGCTTAAAGTGTTTTGATGTCTGGAAGGACAGTCTCTAGAGAATCTATTAGAGTCTACAATCATAAGCTGTGAGGCTGAGAGCAGCATAAAGTATTGGCTGTTTGCCCATAATACATTTAGAACACTCTGTGTCTGTGTACAAAGAAACATCTTGTTTAGTATGGCAAACACAAGAAAATGTGAGTTTTTAACTAGTAGAATAATAGAATAATCACACTGCTGTTAAAATGTACCTTACAGCCCATCAGGAATGATGGATATTGACACAGTATTAGTTTGGTAAAGGTTTCCCAGGTAATTATATAAGAGACTTAGAGTGTGACCTTGCACAAGGCCTGTTGCAGTGATCATAGGTTGTGCGGATTACCACAGGGATGTCTTACCCTGACTGAGCTCAGATCAGATTGGACTTTAATATTCACAGTTGAGTGGAAGTGTTGTATCAGCAGTTTCATTGGATTTTCTCGGTTTGTGGACATTTATTTTGTTCAATTAAATTACCATGTTTTTTACATTTTGTAGTGTTTAAATGTGACTGATCACATATAGGCAGCATTCAGCATTCACTATGCTTATTTAATTGAAAGGATTAAAAAAAAGAAACAAAAAATGAATGGGAATATATGGGAGGTGTATTTTTGACTCACCACTCATTGGACTGTAGCGTGGGAGAGTCGTTCTGTGCGATGTGATATAAGGCACTCATGGCATTCATGTTGAACAAGGGTGGTTTGCGCTCGGCTAAAATAAGAAAAGATGGCAGAGTCAGAGAAGGATGGAGAAGAGTGTTGTTTAAGTTTTCACAATAACCAGTCCTTTTCTCCTTGAATTAGGCAGTGTCAAAAGCACGCAGGAACTAATAAGACATATTTTTTGTCTTCCTATTTCAGTCATCTGCTGTATTTTTTACTTTATGAGCCTATAAATGCATTATTTGACCATTAGGGTGGATGCTCACCCAGTTCAATACAGGTGATCCCCAGGGACCAGATGTCTACTTTCCCCTCGTACTGACCCTCATCCATGGCTAGGATCACTTCTGGGGCCATCCTGAAGACAGAGAGATGCACATGCAAATGCACACATATGCGTAGTTTATTAAGTATGGGGGAAAAAATCCATGAAAATGTTATAATCTGCTAAGCCTCTCAGAGCCTTTAAAGACTCTGGTATGCCGTGATCGCAGCTCAGTTTTAGGAAAATGTGTGTGTGTTTCTGTAAACGTGGTGTGCGACAACTTGTGTGTGTGTTTCTGTGTGCGTGTGTTTGAATTTAACATGACGAGTGGGACGAAGTATGTGCTATGTCAAAAATCACTTACAGCATGCTGGCAACAACATGATGAATTCACATACTGCAAAAAACAAACAAAAAAGCCCCAAAAAGCAGCTAACTTATGTGAAACAGTCATTTCTATGCATAAGAAATCAGACCCCCTAGAGAAACACCAACAAAACTATTTCAGTTCATGTTGGATCTTCTCAGCACATGTAGTCCTGTGTGATCTTCTGTGTTGTGCCCCACCATGTCTATCTTGTCTTGTGTATACTGACCAGTAAGGTGTTCCCACAAAGGAGTTGGCAGGTGAGGCAATGGAGGCAGAGCCAAAGTCGGCTAGTTTGACCTGACCCAGCTCAGTCAGCAGGATGTTACCAGCTTTCACATCTCTGGATGAGGAGAAGGGGGGATATAGAAAGTGAGCATATATAGGCATAGCAGCGAAACCACATTAGTTCCAAGGATCTATTATGCATTATGCTTTGAACTCCTTAAAAAACAGGCCACTGATGCAATGTATTTATAGATTTGATATGTCCATTTTAATGTGTTTTTAAATGTCTGCAATGAGACCTACGATGACAAAGAACAGTCAATATGATTCATACAGTGCCTTTGTTGGATGCTTATTATATGTGTCTGCAATAAAAGATAATGTTGACACCAGTGAGACAAGAGGGTTGTTACTTCCTGTCTCACTGGTGTCAATAGCAAAGTTCAAGGAGGAAAGGTTAGCACAGAGATGACGTTTTAAAGCAATATTAGTAAACGCAATAAAGGGAGAACATGAATAGCTCTCATCTCATCTTACATACACGTCGTATCATGTTTTTCTAAATTCACTGTATGTTCCTGCTGGGAAATGTTTGGAGCTAGGAAATGAACTGACTCACCTGTGAATCATGTTATGGGAATGTAGGTACGCCAGTCCTAGCAAGGCACCATGGGTAATGGCAGCAATTTCCATCTCTTGGAGTGGTTTCTTATGAACTTGGGGAGAAATTAGTACAGTGGAAAAAAGTAGGAACCCTCTAAAGACTTCACTTCATATAATAATGAACTATAACAGCTCTACAAAAAGGCCTTCATAATAAATAAAGCTTCTACATATAGTTATTATGTGCAGACTACAGGCATGATCAAAGTCATGGCAACCAAAACATCACAGTTTCAGTAATAATATTTCTGTCCTGCCGATGTGGCTGTACGAAAGTACTCCCATTTGGCATCTACCTTATGGATGTAAACAGTTGTGATATAGGCTCCTAAGCTGGCTCCGTACCGTTGCAGTAACAGAGAGACTATGTGCCGAGGCAACAGGTCTCAGCAGAACGATGACTGAGAAATTTCAAAGTCCCAAAAACAGGCCAGGGCCCACTGTCATGATTGTGTATCTACGCCAGTGACCAGTACACGCATAGGTGTTTAAAACAGCACATTAGGTCCAGGTCAGGAATGCTTAGAGGGTGGACAGTTAAGGAGGTTCAAGCTTTGACAACTGTCAAATGTTGTTGGTCTTTAGACAAAGTAGTTAAGCTAGAAACTAAATTTAAGTAACACAGACGTAGTCTTCAAAGTAATCAAAGTGCTCAATATAACATCACACGTCAGACCACATAACGTTGCTAAATTCAGTTACGAGCAAATTTACATTTTCAGTGTATCGTCTTGCTCAAGACTAAAATAAAATAAAAATATATATGTATAAAATATAAAAATAAAATGCTAAAATAAAACACCCTGATACTGACAATAAACAGTTAAGTTTAAATATGTGTGTGCACATTACACATTTATAAATACACTTACCCTCTAGTAAATCTGATGCAGAGCCCAGGCAGTACTCCATCACCAGCTGAAACAGTTACAGTTACAGCTGAATAACTCATTTACCAGGTGTGCATCATAAAATATCACAAATTCAAAGCTTCAGGTGAAGTTGTTCTCTAATACAAACTAATCACATTATGATGTGTGTCTGCAATGGAGGTGGTACTGATTACAACGTATGCAGAAAGACAAAGAATCAGACAAAGAGGACGTGGAGAAAAAGATAAACAAACAATGTTGCAAGACTGAAACAAAGGGGGGGGGGCACTGGGACAAATGGAGATGTGGAGAGGGATCCACTCACCCAGGCAGTGTTTTCTTTCAAGTAGCAGCCTTTGTACTCAATTGTGTTTGGGTGTCGCAGCTGTCCCAAAAACTTGACTTCCTTAATGATGTCCTGCCACTTCTGCCAAAAACAAATTTAGACAGAGATGGTTACACACTACAGGTACAATCACAGAAACTCTTAAGTAGGCATTGCTGTGACTTTGACTGCAATGGTGCAGCTGACCTCACTGTAGTAACTTGAACAGGTATTAAGGATTTTATACATCTGTTACAATTGTGTCTATAGACAGACAGGATTTGTTGTTTTTTTCCAATAGCAAGCACTGCACCAAGATAAATGATAAACAGTAGTAAAATGCAAAAAATGAAAGCTAGGTCTATGCTTACTAGAAGAGCTATTATAGCAACCGAACACGTCAGCTAGTTAAGTCATGTCATGCAAGAGCCCTCGCAAAAAAACACACCTCACAAGGTTTGTAAAAAGAAGAAAGTTTGATAAGCCACGGAGATGTGGCCTCAAGTTCAGCTAAAGCGTAAGCTGTGATCACATAGAACGCCTTCTAAAATCTGCTTGTGCCTAAACGTTTTCAGTGGTTTGCTTCAATCCTTGCATCTGGTGGTGAGCAATTATTTTCACATTTTTATTCTTTTAGGGTAACTAACAATCACACATGAGACATGTCACAAGCTAGTGTGAGGTTTTGGGTGAATATCATTAGATAACAACTTCTTGTATTTGAACTTGCTCACATTATTAATGGATTTGTGCCAAAGCAAGAGAAATACACGTTATCTGACTGTGTGCTGACCAAATGTCCACTTGATCTTGAGATATGTTATATGTGAGCAATATAACTACTAAATTGTTGTGATGCATATACAGTGGCTTCTTGGTTCTGAAGCCAAAGTTTGGCATGTCTATTTGCTTAGGTGTGTGAAAGTCTTTCTTACTTCGGTAGTCTGCTTGCCATTATAGGACATCTTTTTGATGGCCACCACCTCGTTGGAGTAGGAGTTACGTGCCTGGAGAAGAAAACAGAGAGATCAGACCCTTATTTACAAACACACAAACAGTAATCCCCTCACAAGACATGATCACAGGACTTTTTTTTAGTCCCCTGGTTATTACACTCTATAAAAAGACTATAGTAACATTGATAGAACACATTATAAAAGTTATTAAAATGTTGTTTGTGACATGACGTTAGAATGATACATATTCTGATTAAGTAGGGTAAATTGTTAAGTCTTTACATTAAGTTTCACACATTTTTACAAAAGCATCACATATACAGTATGCTGTATAAACAGAGTAATACAACGGGAAACAAGGAATTAGTTTTCATTGGATAGTAACTGTTACGTGTTACTTTAACTACCCTGTTTAGCATATAAGCACTATATAAAAATGTAGGCCTAATAATATTTCCATTCATTATCTCCACTTATACAACTACATTATAATGTGTTATGAACCTTTGAAAAAATTGTATATACTTTTGTTAAATAGGGGGTTAAAGTAAAGTGTCACCAACTCATGCAATTTCTTAAGGGTGATTCAGATGTGAGCCGGATATATTTAGTGCATGCGAACCATCATAATGCTTGCACAAAGCAATACATTTACAGTTGAGTGATACAGCAGTAACAGATTCTCTCATTTGAATTTAAACAAATTTCTGTTTGATCAAAGCACTCAACAATGTGATTAGGGGAAGCCTGCCGGAAATTGATATGTGGCTGTTCTGCAGCTAGGGTTAGGTTTGTGTTGTCTGTGCACATCCACATGCCCATGCTAAACCCATGGTGTTAACCTCAAAGGCATTTTGCCTCAGGAAAAGCTACGCTGCAGCTCTGCCAAAACCTTTATATCGGCTTCATTCCATTTTCAAATGAATGGGAAATTCATGTTGAGATTCAAATGGAATTACTGTAACAGCAGGCAACAGAGTTTTTCCATTTGATTTTTTTCTCATATTAATTTGATCCCTATGATTGCCTGTCAGTTTATGCATAATTGCCATTCCCTCTGTTGTAATGTATTGATAGTTAGCTATAAAGAAGAGAAAAATAAATTGTGTAACACTGAAATATTGAAATACATTCAGGCTAATTGTCATTGCAGAAGAAAGGGTGCATAAATAATTAAAGCTGCAAGCAGGGTTGGACAGGCCCTCGCTCTTCTGTGTGCATCGGAGTTACTGGCGGACGCTGCTCCACGTGACCCTGCATTTGTGCAATTTAGAGGCAAATTCATTCAGCCTACACTATAGTGGTGTGTGGGTAATGGGCCTTTATACCCAGCAGGGGGAATTCCCCTGGTTCTTTTCTGTAATGGAGTTCCTTCCTACCTGAATATGCATAAACTACTAATGCAAATACAGTTGCTTACATTTTTTTGACTATGCATGCATATGCAATACAGTAATAACCTAAAGATTATGGACACATTTACAATAGGGAAAACTGTGCCACTGTACCTTTCCCTTTCATTGTGCACTTAACCTGCAGCTATCTTTTACAGTACCAGTGTTGCAGACATTTACTTCTTAAATGTTAGACAACTACATCAAAGTATTGTAAAAGCAATGCTTATTGTTGTTATTTATGTTGTTTTGTTATACCGGAATGATAACCAATGTCATCATGTGATATTTGCTATTAGTTATTTCAGTATTTAAACTTTGAGTAAAATGTATATATTTTAGAGTACTTCACAAAAGCTGCTCTGGCTATCAGCTAATGCTAGCAGTGTACCAGTTGTAATGTGGAAAGCATAAGTGTGTCAGTGAACATAGTGCTGGCATCAGGGCAGGATTTAGACAAACACTGGAGCCAGACGGACATGGGCACCAGGGTTACTAGTGATGTATTGGGGTGTGTGTGTGTGTGTGTGTGTGTAAGAAAATCCTGCCCCACTATCGACTGCTTCTTTTTTTCTTTAGCAAGATAGAAAGCTGTGGGAGAGAGGGAGAAGGCTTATCACTCCCAGCCCTGCATCTGGAGGAGAGGAGAAGGAGGAGAGGACTGAAGATGTAATGAAGAGAGAGCAGAAAGATGCGATATGCTGTCAACCCCCTATCCACGCAGCTTAGAATCAAAGGCTTGACGAGTAATTAGTGATGATGAGATTAATAAGAAAGACTACAGAGAGAGTGCAAAAGGCAATCTGTCTCCACTTAATTGCATTCAAACAACCTTAATGTAGCAGGCAACATTTACAACATTCAATCAATTAATGATAAATGCATTTGTAGAGTAATCAAAGTGATAATTGTGTAATAATAATTGCCATGGGGTAAAGGGCTATGAGTGCCTTGCCTAATGTAGCTCAGCGTAAATTCTTTCAGGAAGACCTAACACTTAATCACTGCTCTCTTCCTAAATCGAATCAGCTGTTGGAGGCATTCACCTTCCTGTTAAACCAAACCGAATCAGCCACAAATCCCAAGGGCCAATAACAGCGTCACAACCCTGCTTTAAATCTGTTTCTCTCCCTGCTGCTGTCAGCTGTCATTTCAGGCAAAGCGTGCAACCCTCCACCTCCCCTTCCACCTCCAGTCATCGTCACCCAAAGGCACCCTGGGTCTTACTCCTGCTGTCTCCTTCGGCCTGGTCTTCGGGCTCCTTTGCTGCCACCACCGGTGTCTAGACTCCATCGGGGGATTGTCTAGGCTTCCTTACCCCTTTTTTTAAAAAGTATTCTATAATGATGGAGTCTAAGCTCCAAAGACTGTACATTATATTATGCTGTATATCTTATGATGTACAATAAACATTTGCATATCTGCAAACAAGTCTCTCCTGACTGAAATGGTAGTATTATGTAAATGGCCCAGCCCCTCATTCCCATGCTGTTATCCTTCTGAACTATGAAACTCACGCTTTATGGACAGCCAATAAATTCTACAACAAACTGCATCACCACTACATCTTTGTGGTTTAATTCCCAAAAGCTATTACCTTTCAAATTGTTTCAATGCCTTCAAGGTCCAGCCATATTCAATTAATAAACTCTTTGTTAAAGGTTTCAAATAAATCTTTGTTTGAATTCACTTGCATTGTGGCAAATGGTGTTGAAAAAGATTGAGTCAGACTTAATACAAAAAGATATGGTCAATTACGAAATAAATGCCTAAAAACACTTTTCCAAGATTGTCATCTGAAATGTCCTAATAATATGGCCATGACAAGGGCTTGAAGGCCATTTTTTCATTGTATTTAGAATGAAATGTTAAAATTAGTTCAACATAGGACATTTATGGAGCTTTAAAATTCCAGGATGAAGTCAATAATTTTCATGGTTTGTGAAAGTACAAAAAATTGTTATTTGGCACTTACAAAGTAGACGGCCCCGAAGCTGCCATGTCCGATCTCATGCAGGTCACAGAAGACATCCTCAGGGTCATCTTTGAAGAAGAGGTCAGCCAGCTCGGGGTCCTTCGGAACTCCTTTCCGCGTGGATGACGGCATTATGGGCTGGACATCAGCTAGGCGCCAGGGACGACGCTCACATACACACTACTGCTGCTGCTGCCGCCACCAGATGTCCACGACGGACCCGGCATTGGCCAGCTAGACCTGGGAAACAGAATGGACAAGATTGTGACATTAGTTTTTTCCTTCAGGCTGTGCAGATCCTCTTCAATTTAACACTTAGCTGTTGCCAGACAACTTAAAACACATCACTTGCTGTATGTGAGATAATTTCTATCTGACCAAGTAAGCAAATGAAACTTTCATAAAACAGCATGTAGAGTGAATTACTATTTATATAATCATTGTTATTTATTAATTGCTAAATAGTGAAACTAATACAATGGATGTTAAACATTACACACCCACAGCGTGGCACTGTCTTTGTGGGGACACATCATTGACATAATGCATTCCCTAGCCCCTTACTTTAACCTTAACCATCACCACTAAATGCCTAACCTTAACCCTCATCATAACCATAACCTACTTTTAACCTTAATCCTAAAACCAAATCTTAACCCTCAAACAGCCCTTTAAAATTGTGTATACTGTGTAAAGTATACTGAACTCCCGGTTTTTGGACCCCTCAAATGCAGTTAAACAAGAACGCACACGCACACACAAAAGCTGAAGCTGAGTCACTGATGCACCATATCCCTACATGCTTGTGTGCGTACAGACAGACACACACACACACACACACACTAACGCTAAATGTTTAGTATTACAAGGCTGCAGTCAGGCCGTCAAGCGTGTACGCATCCTAGACACTGCTCCAGTTAGCTTCGTTGCACATGCATCACACACACACACATCTCTCTCTTTTTCCGTCTACCATGAAATCTCTGTGCACATCAGCCAGATGCAGCAAGCAAATCTGGCTGAAAAGGCCAGACCCACACAGAGCAAGCTGACATACAGGCAGAGGCAGCAAGGCACCACACAGACACACAGACACACAGGCCAAGACACTGAGCATCAGCATCATCCTAATCCCCTGCTCTTAAAAAGGATCTAAGCCATCACACCCACTCCAAAAACATCAGTCTTAAAGGCAATAGTCCTGTTCCCTCTGTTCCGTGGTACCAGGTGTATAAAGATAGCAGCCTCAAAACTTTGGGGGAAATTACTTTTGGTGAAGGGATACTAAGGCTAGGCTATTTCATTGAGAAACTTGAATGATGACCCAATTAAAAGACTTTCTCCAATGCGATGGTTGTATTTTGCTTTAAATATCTGCACATTGCATTATGTTTGGTAACATCTAACCAATAAATAACAATATTTACTAAGAACTTGTACAATACAAGAGATGCAAAACATGCAAGGTTTGGCCTTAAGGTTCAGCATCATCATACTTATTCTGCCAGTGTTCACGTGTTGAAGGCCTACATTATGACATGCTTCTTATTTGTCACCCTGTAGAGTGGAGGGTAAGACTTTTTTTTATTAAAAAATATCCTGAGACATTGTGCCACCACCTTGCTACCATCTATAAAGATGCTTTAACATAACATCTCAACATTGGGAATGGCGGCCTGCTGAACTGTAGCCTGACTAAAGTCAATTTCATGGTTTTGGTTTCTCTCTAAGAACGCCCCAGAACATGATTGGAAACTACCATAAGTTGCTGCATAAACAACAGACATGGTCTCAGTTTACTCTCTTACATAATGTGAAAGATCACATATACAGGCTTACATGCTTATTGCCTTAGGACATCTCGAGGTCACTGAGGCATTTTTGAAAAGCATCAAGCCTTCAGCTAAGACCTTCACGCCTGTGATCGAGGTGTGACAAATGATGAATGAACTGTAGAGTACAGCATAGCAATGTAACTGTATGCATACATGCATCAAACCTTAAGGTTGCAGATATTTCTTATATCCTTCCTACTCATGGTTACTAGCAGTTTAATGAAAAACACTTGGTAACACTGCTATTAACTATTCGTCTCTGTGCTTGTATAGTCGTTTTTAACCATTCGTATCTATGGTTGTATAGTCAGGCTTTTTGTGTGTGTGTGTTATCTATCTGTTTAACGACAATATGAACCTGTTTGTAGATTTGTGTGTTTAGGGAATCTGTGTCTCCTGGTTGCATCAGCGCTGTCTGTCTCTCATCTCTCCTGTTTGAGTTCTACTTCTCACACACACACACACACACACACACACACACACACACACACACACACACACACACACACACACACACACACACACACACACACACACACACACACACACACACACACACACACACACACACACACACACACACACACACACACACACACACACACACACACACACACACACACACACACACACACACACACACACACACACACACACACACACACACACACACACACACACACACACACACACACACACGATTATTGAAAGCAGTTTTAGTCGTCAGATGAGCAAAAGACAGATAAAAATGGAGCAAACTACCACTGATGTCATGTGATCACTCTGGAGACCTTGCACACACCCCTCACACTCTTTTACTCTTCCTCCTCTAAGATGTGTGAAGTGATGCAACGTAGCAACGACAGGTTGTAACATGGGGGCTCGGTAAAACGGTCACTAACCCGGCAAAGTCCAGTGTTAAGTATACTGTGTGTGTGTGTGTGTGTGTGTGTGTGTGTGTGTGGTTACTTCAGATCTATGAATGGTATTGTGCCGAGAGAGAGCTGATTAGGTAAATGGCTTAGACCGATTTAATTATCGGAGTGAGTGTGTGTGAATTCTTTACTACATGTGCACTACCTACACACATGACACTGTACTTATGTGTAGGTGTGCGTTAGTGCGCCTTGCATATACAAACTGGTGCGAAAGTGAGAAAAAGATACGCTGTGTGTGTGTGTGTGTGTGTGTGTGTTACTGTGGGATTTAGTGTGCAGACTGCAGACTTTTTTCATCTTTGATATAAAATATTTCACATAGACCAGTACAATTCATTTTCAACTCAGTAAAAGCAATCAAAAGATCTAAAGAACTGGGACTTCTCCGATTGTTGTATCTGTACATGAGCACATGCTGTGGGCCAAAGTTCAACATGCTTACACAAGAAACACACAAGCAGAAAGACACAAACAAACAAATACTCTCCCAGCCCCAGGGCCCCTGTTGGTGCTGTTATGAATAAGTGATGTACCAACATGTTGTTGCAGGACCAAGCCCATCAGGCTGTCAGATATGGCTCTATACCATGTGCTGCAAAAGACATTTTTAAATGGGACATGCCATGGTCTACTCTTGGCCAATCATATGCAAGAATAATATATATGATACAGTGTAGGGCTGCACGATATTGGAAAAATCTTACATTGTGATATTTCTTTTCCCTGCGATATATATTGCGATATGAAAAAAGAAAAAGTAATTTTTAAAAGATGACATAAATAGCTCTATTTGGAAATAATAAATCATTCTTGACTACTGCGGTGATTTTGTAGGGGAGTGCATCTACATAGAAGAAAAAAATGATAAAGGATCTTTTCTTATGTGAACCGTTCTTTGAGAACAGTTTTACGTAAACAACAAGTGGATCATCATCTCATTCTCCCTCCTATGTTATCCTCTATGAGTTACCTCAGTCTTGCTTCTTAACTCTTTCAGTTCTATAACAATTCACTTTCATTTCACTGGGTTCATTTTGTTTTAAAAATGAAAGCTTTGACAAGGAAGAAAATGTGACTTTCTTATTCGTTTCACACTCAGTCTGGTGGGTTTGCCTGTATTCTTATGAGTGCAAGTGCATCTTCTGAATTTATATGTGTACAAAAAATATATCTATTCCATTATACACCATAGAGAACACACAAGTGTCCATTTGTGTTTTTGTGTGTGTGTGTGTACAGACAGGGGGTTTAGCGGCTTATGGCCCCCCTACCGGCTTTAGGCAGGAACAGGAATTAGGCACACTGTGGGAATTCTTACTGGGATTAAAATCTAGCTCTAATCAGAAACGGAAAAAAATAACTGGTAAATCTGCTAAATTGTGCATTAACACATAAGTGTGACGGTGTGACGGAAGTATATGTATAAGAGAGAAAGATAAGAATTACGTAATTATTCAGTTCTATCATGACTTTGGAGTTGTGTGTGTGAAGGTGTGAGGTTGCACATGTATGAGGTATGACTGCGTAAGAAAGCCTGAATCACACACCCATTGAAAAAAATAAAACTCACTGTACTTCAATAATCCTGTCTAATAAAAAAACGTAAAGACTGCCAGAAGATAGAGACTTACATCTCACCAGAATGCAAGGTCCCTAGAGAGTACTGCATGCGAGTGTGTGCCTCCTGCTTGACATTAAATGGGTCAGCCTCATTATGAATAATATAGAAACCTATTTAAATACAAAATGCGAGGTTGTATGATGATGATAAGACGATTTAAAAGGGTCAAATGTAACATCAATCAGTCAATGGAAAAACTGAAGTGGCTGTTCCTCCTGTGAATCAATACACACTGTATGGATAGATGGATACCGTAGAGTGCAGGTATCCATGTATGCCTACACAAACATACACAACCTTAATAACAAAATAGCTTAATTCAAATGTTAGAATTAGAAGACTAGAAGTGTCTGTGAACAGTATGAACAGTATCCACGCTCGCACTTTTTGCAGGATGTGTGACTGTGAAGGCATATTTATACAGTAAAATATTCAATATACCGAGTACAACTTCTCATTACTTTAAACAGCTGGATATTACACTGCTATTATTAATCTTATATTTAACCCAAAGCTAAAGATCCTAAGGCCCTCTACATTTTAATACAGCAGAATTATCTTGATGGGATAGGAGTCACTAAAGCTCGTGTCAGTGGTCCTTTGGGCGTTGCAGGCCACTTGGATTTAACATCTCGTCACTGCACTCAAACTTCAGTCAGTTTTTTTCTTTTTTTCTTTTCTTAAGATTATTTTTTGGGCGTTTCTGTCTTTAATTGATAGGAAAGCTGAAATATGAAAGGGGAGAGAGAGAGGGGGAAGACCTGCAGGAAACCATCACAGGTTGGACTCGTACCTTTGACCTTCTGCGTGAAGGAATCAACCTCTACATATGTGCGCCAGCTCTACCAACTGAGCTAACCCAACCAAGTTTCTTTAAACCTTGTCTTCCTGTGACATTTTACATTTCCAGAATAGGCCTGCACAATACTGGAAAAATCTGACATTGCGATATTTTTTCCCCCTGCGATATACGTATATTGTGATATGAAAAAAGAAAAAGTCATTTTTAAAAGATGACATGAATAGCTCTATTTGGAAATAATAAATCATTCTTGACTACTGCAATGATTTTGTTGGGGAGTGCATTTACATAGAAGAAAAAAATGAAAAAGGATCTTTTCTAATAACCATTTTTCGTTGAACTTTAATGATTTACAAACACCAAAGCAAGCGCTGTGACTAACGTTACCCTTTTGAATTGGTTTTGGAGAGGAAATTAGGTAGAAATACGCTGGTTGACTAGCATGACACCATTGTATTCATATAATACCATCAAACCAGGCTACCGTGAGTGACAGTGACTGCATGTTGTTTCCTCTAAATTCCAAGTTGTGGTCAACAAACGGGGCCAGCTTGTTAGTTTAAATAAACTTGCATAAATTCACGCGCACTAGCAACAAACTCTGTGTATCCAAGAACAATTAAATCAGTGTAAATGACGTTAGATCAGACACAGACTTCTGTAGTAGATTAGTGTTACGTTTCCAGTGTCGCGGCTCCGGACCGTAATGTTAGTTGGGTCAGACGGACCCCTTGTTTCTTTAGGCTAACTATATTAGCTTTAGCCTAGCTGATAGCAGCTTTCTGCGGGGGGAAATGGCCGGGAGACGTTTAGGTTCAATATTTGATGCTTGGACAGGAAGAGTCTGGATCGAACCACTAACCTTGTGATTAAAGAACAACCTGCTCTACCTCTTGAGTCCTGACGGCCTTCAATGGTCACTCTGTAACCCATATTGTTCCCTTCTACCACACCCAGTCCTCAAAACCTCTTTTTCAACTCAGCAGCAAGACCCCCGGCACAGAACGTACACTTACACAGGCTCACCTGACTTCCCACTGGATCCAATGATTGGTATTGGTTTGTGCAGATTAAGACCACTTTCTATGAAAAAATGAAAGCAAAACATCTCGAAACTCAAAGCAAAAACCAGAAAACCGTGGTATAAAACATAAGTCTGCATTTAAAGGCTACAATTGTCCACCAGACTCAATGGCAATATTTAATTTCTGGTCATTTAACACACCGACTAGGGCAGTTACATGGCTACAATAAATTAAGAGTGATGTGAAGCTGCAAAATATTAGTATTCTATCCCCATACACAGAAATTCTCACACACACACACACCCCCACACACACACCACACCCCCCCCCCCCCCTAAATAATAGACCAGATAGTGAAGAGATGTGTATTAACTACCTGTAGGAAATGTGTAAAGTTGTTGACAGACTAGCCTCTGTCTCTCTCTCTTTCTCTCTCTTTTTAGATTTAGCCCAGAGTTGACTTCTTGCTGACTTTCCTCATGACTGGAATAATACTGCACCTGAAGTAAGAGAGAGAAGGAAACAGAAGATGGGTTAGATAGTTTAAAAGTACATTTAAGTTAAATAAAAAAGAAAACTGTGTCTGTGATAATGTGACAATAACTGTAATCATAAGTGTACCAATTGATCAAAAGAACATTAATCAGTTAACAATTTAAAGCAAAAATGTTGAGATGCAGGTTGCGCTAGTCTTCTCTGATAGTAAATATCTGTGGGCTTTGGACAAAACAAGCAATTTAAACATTGGGGAAAAAAGTGTTTGTCATTATTTACTGTTGACAAAAAAAAAACATCATCGTCAATCGTTAGTTGCAACCCTAAATGTGACTATTATATCACCCCCAATTTTTAAATACGAGTCTTGCACTTGTGCACTGATTAGGATCTGATGCACAATACCCAAGCTACATGCAAAAAGAAAGTGTTTTTTATCCCTTCTTTTTGACTTTTTGTCACTCCTAGTAACTCCTTTTTACTGAAATATAAACAAAAACAAGACCATTACTGATAAGACTAACAGCCTCTTCAATCATCTGCACTGCAATTTGTACATTTTATATCATGTGCCAAGATATTTGCATGATTGCTTTACAGCACAGAGGGATGCTGCTTTGCAGTACAAACAGAGGAAAAGCTTTTAAATATCTTCACAATAGCAGATGGTATAATGACTCAACAGCCAAAGAAAATCTCTAATGACCCTAACAGTATCACCAGCATAGTATAAAGCCTGTTAGTCATCTCAGTCAGATGGTGATGATACATTGTACATGGCACGAATGTCTTATAATCTTGCAATTCTCAATGTTATTTAGTCTAGTAAAATCCAGGAGCCATCTTCAAGTTAATTGATTTTCCACACCTGCTTGTCTGTATTCAGGGTCAAAGCGAGCCCAATATCTGCCCCCATAATGCATTGGTATCTCAAACTAAATGTCTTGGCATTTTATACAAGGGAAGTGGCTCCTGTTTACAGCCAAACACATCCTCTTTCTTCCTCTTTCAAATCCATGAGTTCAAGGACACAACACACAGTGCTATGAGCAAACAAAAGCTTTCACAAGCACAAATCCACAAGCAAGCACACATTCAATATTTTGCTTCCTTACAGACACACACACAATCACACACACACACACAGTATTACCACAAATACACGTCAGAAAATCGGAGCGAGTTGTTCTGACAGTAGAGCGCTGTCAGCCACTGGACTGTGTGTTGTATTTGACAAGCAAGTGCAGCAGCAAAGACAACTTTACTTGTGAACACAACCTGGCCCTGAACTATAACATCGTCATTTAAAAGATCAGCACACAATAAACCAACTGTTGTCCACAAGCAGCCAGCCAATTAGAAAGTACAGTAGATCCATTAATCCGTTTTTTTCTTCTCCTCTACCTTTCCTATTTTATCAATTTTTCACCCTCTAACCCTACCCCTCACCAACCTCTTTTTGATCATGCCGAGTGGCAGATTGGGTGCTCAGAGGAACCGCATTCAATAATAAAAGGAGAGAGGATGGAGGGATGAGAGAAGGGGGATACAAATGTATGTTGCCCCTTCTGAGTGTCCCTGAATGATTTATAACACAAACTGACGCTTGCATGAGCCTCTGGGGAAGTTGTAGCTGCACTTCTCCTCCTCTTCCTCCATGCTCACTCCACCCTGCTTGGCATTTGTGACCAACCAACAATAAAGCAAAATAGATGGAGATAAAGGTACGTGTAAAGGGTGTGACTGTACTAGAGTGTCTTTTACTCAAGTCCATAGAAAGGCCTTTAAATGTACCCTTTTCTAAAGATACAATTTGTACATATGCCACTTTCAAGGCAGGAACTAAGTTTTATATTCATTCTCAATTAGGTCCAATCTGCAAATTATTTCTCTGATAACTTAATATATAGTGAGAAAGGCCCATCACCAGAGCACAAGGGGGCATCTTCAAATGTCTTGATTTGTCAGACCAACACTCCAAACCCAAAGAGATCCACTTCAAAATGATTTAATAGAGAAAAAAGTAGCAAATAGTCAACTTGAAGATGCTGGAACCACAGAATGGTATACATTCTATGAATTGATTATCAAAGTATTTATGTGATGTAATGTAATGTAATCATGAGGCGTTTTTTTTAATACTTAATACTTGAGAAGCGATTTGTACTGTGCCTAAAAAGTATGGAATTCTGTACCCAGCCCTATTCATTCAATTCATTATTTAGATGTTTATTTTTTAATAAGGCTGCATAGTCTAAGAATACTTCATACTGTAGATTATTGAACAAATCTGAGAATATGTTATATATGTGGACAAAACAAACAATTTAAACATTGGGGAAAAAAGTGTTCGTCATTATTTACTGTTGACAAAAAAAACCATCATGTCAATCATTAGTTGCAGCCCTAAATGTGACTATTACGTCACCCCCAATTTATAAATAAGAGTTTTGCACTTGTGCACTGATTAGGATCTGATGCACAATACCCAAGCGACATGCCAAAATGCTTATTGAGATGTTTCTTTTTTTAATAAGGCTGCATAGTCTAAGAATACTTCATTTGAACAAACAACATACTTTATTGAACAAATCTGCAAATATGTTAAATACATGTCTTATACAGTATATGTCCAATATATTTCTTTCACATAACTCAGACTGTAGAAGTGTTCACAAATAGGCTACGTCAACAAACTGGAACCATTAATGTTGATGTGAGAACATACACATACTAACATACTTTCCTTGAGAGAGCTAGTTTCAGACCCTCAGAGCGAGGCCAGATTATTGTAGCAAATTCTTACTTCTTCCAGCATCTGTTGGGTTAAGGTCATGCAATGACAGGGTCTAACAAATAAAGTAAGATTGAGAGCACATCCCTGGTACAGTAGTACCACAGGCTTTCTGACAGTGTGTTGGTGCATTGGCTAATGATAAAAATCTTGATAACCAACTCCTACTTTCCGTTCCTCCTGTAACATGACACACGCTGTCATATGAATCATAAATCCTGAGTCACGAGCCGTCAATTTCCGAGGAACAACTTGCCCAAGTAACCCGTTTTGAAAACAAATCTTGTATTGCATTTCTGTTCCTTGGCAAAACAATCCAATAGAACAGCTTTCAGAGGGATCATCAACCAGGTTGGGATATTGCGTATCAAACAGGGATTTAGGCCAAGTTCAGGGCTCCTTTGGTTTAGTTTTTCACAGACTTCCATGAGTTCATGAAATACTGATCAACAAACTGACTGCTGCAGGTATTCATGATGACATCACTTCCTGGGTGACGGCCTGGGGTATTTTTAGTAAAGGGAATGATTCCTCTTCGCCAGCAGCAGTAAAAGTACTGTTGAACAAGCAATTCTTTCAGAAAAATTGCTCATCCATCAGTAGATTTAAAATGTCTAACTGACTAGCTCTTAGATGTGAATATATTTTGTGAATTTGAACTAATGTGCATACTTAAAGCACAACAAACAAACATAAAACTGGTTATAATACCTTGCCTGACTTTATTAGTCTATAACTTTGAGCCCTGATTTGCCTGAATGTGATGCAAATTCAACACAAAATGATTCCCAAAGTGCCTGAGGATGACTGAGGTTGGCTTTTGATGAGTCATGTTGGAGTTAGGTGTGCTTTTAAAGCATACAGTATGTTCCTTAGAGAAATGCTGCTTTAAATAAAGCTGAGACAACCAAATATTAGGCAATTTCCACAATACGCAAAATTCTCCCCGGATAAAAATAAAGTAATCCATTGAGATAGAAAGAAACTAAACATTATGTCCTGATTATCCTGCCAGGGTGGTATGGTGTGGATTTTTATAGCAGTGACTCATTTTCATAGAGTGAACACACACACACGCACACGATTTGAGGATTTGGAGAGTTTGGGGCAACTCTCATCACAGGAGCTTAGTGACATTATTGAGACATGCAGCGCACGCAGACACACACACAGAGACACGCATACATGCAGACACACACACACACACACACACACACACACACACAATACGGTTACCTTCTCAGATTAGCTTTAGGGCTAATGCCAACATAAATGTGGGTGTTGGTGGATTGAGTGACAAATACGAGACAGATAAGTGGCCTATTCACCAACTTAAAACCCTGGGACAACTCTAAATCTTTAGTTTATTTGAAACAATTTCCTCTTGTTGCCTTAAAGCAAAAACAGCCCAAAACCACACAATGACTACTCCACTTGTGTTGTGGATGTTTAAAAGTTAAACTTGGCACCAACAACCTTTTACGGATCTCTACATTTCCATTTTGCTGAAGCACTCTGGGGATGAAGTGGTCACCAGAGATGACAGATTTTAACTATGGTAGAGACAAAACAATCAATGTCTTTAGGGAAGACTTGAGCAAATGATCTTAGTTGGACAATCTACCTTCACACTCGAGAAATACTTTTTCACATTTTCAAAGTGGCCACTAGGCAATATTAAGCAAGCCTAGGGCATTTGTTTCAATGACGGCTTATCAGATGGCCCTGTGTTAACAAAGCACCTGGTGGAGGGTGGGGGTGTGGCCTTGACCAACTGCCACTTTGCTCATTTGAAAGCCATGATATCTCTCTCTCATGGGTGGGCCACATTCTCTGGGCGGGCAAAGCAGAGAAAGGGGAGGTAACCTTGCTCCTTATGACCTCATAAGGAGCAAGATTCAAGATCGGCCCATCTGAGCTTTAATTTTCTCAAAGACAGAGCAGGATACCCAGGGCTCAGTTTACACCTTTCGCCATTTCTAGCCACTCGGGGACCATAGGCAAGCTGGGGGAACACATATTACTGTTAAAAAAACTCAAAGTGAAATTTTCATGCCATGGGACCTTTAAGATAATATTTTTGGGTTAAGGACTATGGGTTGGACAAAACAAGAGATTTAAAGACTTACCCCTGGGCTCTTTGAACTTGTTATGGGCATTTGGCGACATTTTTTAAAACTCAATTAAGAAAATAATTGCAAGATTAATGGATAATAAAAAATATTTGGCAGTTGCAGCCCTTATTTGTCTATTGTCATGCAAATCCGTCTGTCAACTAAGTAGTGGATTATTTTGCAATTTACTCAAGCACAAAAAAAAAAAGTTTAAATAAATAATGTCTAACCATTTTGGGGAGGGAGGGGCGGTACAGTTATGTAAATAAAAATGGATTTCAATGATAAATTAAAAATAAACTGAGGTTTACTAACGGTGAGAAAACATAGTAATATCATTCCTGAGTAATGAAAAACTAACAAGGCATATGTGAGGCCAGCTCACACACATACACACAGCTTTGGTTACACACATTCTGCGACACAACGACCATCCCTCACTCAGTGTGAATGCTTTTTTTGGAGCAATCCCATGGATCCAGAGGGTTTGGCGTGTGTGTGGTGTGTGTGTGTGTGTGTGTGTGTGTGTGTGTGTGTGTGTGTATCTGTCTCTCTGGAGCAAAGCCTGGAGTTTTCTTTATTAAAGCCATTTATCCTCTCTTGCTATCAGTGCTAGTGCCTCTTCAGCTGAGCTTTTTTTCAACCTGGTCAATAGTGTGTTGTCTACTGTTTTGCTTTTTCCATTCACACACAGCGAATGAAGCGAGCAAACACACTAAGTGCAGTGTCACAGAGCGCTGTCACCAGGCTGTTAAATTATTCAACAGTCCCTCACAGACAATTTTGCACATCAGAGAAAGTGAGGGAGGAGGAGCAGGGGGATTGCTCATGGGTACCACGATCAGGCACTGAGGGTTAAGAGGATCAACAGGTTACACACAGAATGGGATAGAGAGCAGGAAAGGAGCACATTTCGCTATAAAAGCTGCAATTTAACTTTATTTAATATTATAACTTGATTTTATGGAAATTGACTCCCTTTTGGAGCTAGCCTTAAGTGGCCACTCCATGAACTGCAGTTTTTAGCAGGCTTCATTTTTCAGCACCGGAGGTTGCCGCTTGAGTGAAACAAATGTCAAAATGTGGGAGTTTGATGTTTATGTAATTTATTTTCTCTCGGGCAGTCATTTTGGTCGAACTCTATTTTCTGAAAACCCTTGTAGGCCCTGCACAGTACTGGTTTATTATTTTTAATGCACAACTTCACCAGCGCCACCTACTCTAAGATGACTCACTGTACAAACACCACATGTGTTGGATTTCATGCAAATTATGTCAGAAAACCACTCAATTAATCAGAAGAAATTTGCAGAGATTGTGCATGTGCACCTAAAACTTGAATCCCCCCAGGGTTCACACTAACACACAGGATGAGTAGCATGAGCAGAGCCGCAGCAGCTTCAGTCCCCTGTCTGTGTCCACACAGGATGCTTTCAGGCACAATATTCAGTGTATGTGACAGGCATTTTTAAAGTGTACAAAGCCCAACACACTATGACTGTGGTTTTGCATGTAAAATACAAAACAATGTGTAAAAATAGGCCTCTGTGGACAGTTTGGATTAAATTAGAGGGAGGACTGAAAAGTGTGGCTGAAATGCATCTGTGTAGAAATGCTATAATCTAGATCTTCTCTTTCCAACTCAGACCAAATCTATCATACATTTGGCTTCTGGCTGTGGGTCGGTAAGAGTACATGTATGAGTACGTCGAAGGACACTTTGCCATGAGTGTATAGGCAGAGTTTGTAAGATAAGTATGACTGTGTGTGTGAATGTGTTACGTGCTAATAATGCATTTTTGAATGAAAATAAGAGAAAAAGACTAAGCGACACAAGGGCAGGATGAAAAAGAGAAAAGTAGCGATTGAGTCCATCATAATCACAGATTCACACAGGCAGTCAAGCAAAATTGTACAGTACAGGAAGAAATACATTCCATCAGAATAATTTTCTACCAAGGAAAAAATTCCAATGAAAATGGTTGACAGCAAGGTTTTATCCCAGTGGTTCCCCAACTGTTTGGCATGTGACCCCTTAAAACAAAGTAATGTCCACTTGCAACCATGCGTGTTTAGGAGTCATGTTCAACTCAACGGATGATGAACTGATTCTTGTCCTTCTCTGTTCTGTGAGTTAATTAATGTCACTTATAAAAGCGGTTCCTCAAATGAATTCTTTGACATGCCATAGCAGGAAAAGCACCGGTGTAATTAATATAATTAATAATGACTGCACTGCATTCAGGTGTGCCAACTCTAAGTCACTGGTATTATGCATGCTGGCTCACCGACATGTCTTACACCAACACTCATTAAGGTTATTTAGTTACACCTGTGCGTTTCCTACTATTGTCACTACCTGATGGGAGTCGAGTGCAGATGTGAGTCGTGCATGCTCAGATTTAAACAATTTACGGCATAACGTGTCATACTGAAATTGTATCCAAATGAAATCCATGAAATAAACTTTTCTCATTACAAACAATAACAGAAGATGGAAAGAATTTCAAAAACGTTTAGCTAACTATGATTGTTTGATTGCCAACATTAGCTCAAAATGCCATTCGAGTGAAAGCCTTTGTTGTGTTTGATTGCTAGCTTTTAGCTAGCAGTCATTTCAAAAACTAACTAACTAGCAACAAACATTATGTAGGTCCATTTTTACTATAACGACATTACAGAAGTCTCTCGTTAGCATCTTGTAGGCTACTTGTCGCAAAAGGGACGCATGCGCAACTCACATCTGCACTTGACTCACAACGGGTAGTGATAACTATTACATGTCAAAATGTATCATTTAACATAGCACTCTCAACTATACTGATACTGGCCTTCTGAGTTGTCACAAATTAATATATGCACAACATAACAACAAGATCATCATTAGTGCATTATAGTTTTAACTGATATTGAGTTCAACAAGGCCAGAGTGAAAGGTGTTTACTGAAGTATAATCTTTTCCTCTGTAGAAATTGACAGTTTAAAACCTGAAGCAAACAAGAATTTCATCCAAATGTACTCTCCTCGTAGCAGACTATGTTCAATTCCTGCTTAGTGAGACGTAGCTTTGTCTCATTTTATCAAATTTAAAATCTAGCAAAGTGTGGACACTTAAGAAAGAGGGAATTCTAAATTAAATTTAAGGAGAGGAAATACTAGTTTGTTTGGCTTGTATAACCAAGTAGTACACTTCAAAGAAAAACATATTTATGGCTTCTTGATCCTTAGCTTACTTCTCATTGCAAATAGAGCATCCAACGTCACGGCCTACTACAACTTATATAAACGCAAATCATATCAAAATATAGCAGATGGCTTTCTTGTTATCATCAAGAAGTCAGAGATCAAAAATCTGAGGGAAGACACATTCCCATCAAACACAACCCTTTTGTCTTCAAAACATTTTGTTCCACCATCACATTTGCGCAGGTGGTGGAGGTCCTACTGGCTAATGAGCCCATATCAGCAGTTAATGACAGGGCTGGGTGACTGGAGACCAGTCAATCAGAGGGTTAACAGGGTGTAATTTGTAAAGCATTGGCCCACACACAAGCCACATTTAATCCATAACCCTGACTCATCACTTATCAGCTCAGCTTTATGACACTCACTTTCAATGAAAAAATAAACTCAATACTCCACAGAGTACAGTTTTTGTCATAATGTTAATGATGTATTTGCACCAATTTCATAATTACTTTGCTTAGAAAATTTGTTGATTAAGATTTGTGGAGGAATGTGGTTTAGCTTGCACTAGCTTGTACACTGGCTCAGCTACTTAATTCGCAACCACATATTTTTTTATGCTAAACAGAAGCTTAAGACTCTAGGCACCTCATGATTCAATTCCGATTCAGAGGGCTATCATGCAATTATAATATGATTATCTATGGATTTTAATGCATCAACATTTTTGATTTCTATAGGCCTACATGATTTATTTTTTCACACTGTGTGACTACTTGCTACTTTTAAAACAGTGTATTTGTGATGATCCATAGTCAAAATAAACAGATGGATTTACTTACAATATCTTTTATTAATAGTATAAATTAATGATATAAAAGTTACAAATGGAAGAGATGTGTGTCAACTGGAAGGTTACATTTGCCAAGATATTGCAAACAAGAAAAGAAACAAAACGGTCCTCGACAACTTGTATACAATGTGACTCTTGTTCAGGTCCATTTTACCTTCTTAAAAAGTAGAAGCCAAAATGCCTTCATACACTAACTTAAGCCAGGGCGTGCCTGTCGGATTGTATCCATTTGTGGTTGCTCATGCTTTGCCATCTTCACCAAAACTCAAAAAGTAGCCTAGCTTAGAATATAAACATTTGGCCAGTTATGAGTCCTCACCAGGTAAATGCATGTGCAAAATGGTACAGTAGCATGAGTAAAGCCTTATTCTCTCAGCTGGCTGGAGCATGATTTATGGGAAAGGGAGTCTAAATAAAAGTTTTTTAAACAAGGATTTAATTTGTGACAGTTAACTTTACAGAAAATGTGAGAAATCTGGTGCCAGGATTTATTCCACATTGGTAGTCTGTCTAGCAATATGGGTGAGTGAAAGGAAGATCATAGAACAAGTATGCTGGCATTTCTCATTAAAAAGAAGGATATGGCTAATATAAAAAAGGTGTGGATACATAGTATATGAATGGACATTCTGGTGGTCGGAAAAAATAAATGCAGTGATAACCTCATTTCTATCTATTACCACCTTAAGCAACCTTTACAAAACAAGACAAACAAACAATTTTCTGTTGACAGCTTAAAGTTCACAATTCCCACAATAAAAAGGGACTAATCGTATGTAGACTTAACCTTTAGTTTTACTTTAATGTGCATGAGGAAATTTGTTAGATAAGAAAATTGGAAATCTAACAATAAATTTAATACAGGCAAAAAAATGGGGATTTATTTATTTATTTTTTTTAAGAAGTGTATGTTGCTGTGGACTGTGCATTTTAATAAGCAGCTTCCCTACAGGCAAAATTGAATTATATCACAAAAAAGGGAAGAGAAGATGACAACAATCAAGGATAATGTCATTTAGGTCTGGTCACTGAGGTCTTGGCCTTTGGGTTTCTACTGACCATGGGTAACCCTTAGGGCGGCTGCTGGTGCTAAACTGGTTTGAATGCCAAAAACAGGCCATTCGATGAGTGAAGGTGCTTTCATTAATGCGTGTAACGCTCGCTGCTGGCAACATCAAGCCAGACTCTGCTGGGACTTTGGTGACGAGATGGGCCATCGACCAGTCAATAACCCTGGGCCTGTTTATTACACTATCAATTCCCAGCTGTATTGATTTTCATTGTGGCTGCAAAAATACTCTTTAGTTGCACACCCAAAAACATGATAGCTGTGGAATCACACATGCACTCACAGAGAATGATAAAAACAAACAAACAAAGAAAAAAGAACACATGTGCAAGTGCACTTAGGCACACAATGATGGATGTTTTGTGCAATTATAAACAAATATTCAGGCACCTGCATGAGCTCATAAATGATGGAACATCAGACAGTTTAGCAGTGAGAGCGATCAGTCTGGGGCTGTCTGACATCAAGGCCATATGACAACCAATATAGATTAACTATGGTTTGCTCCCACTGTGTCATGGCTGAGGTTTCAGCCCCCACTATTCTGACTCAGGACCATTTTTCACGTGAGTCTTAGAGACTCTTGCTAGGTGTGTCCCTGAGACCACAGTAACAAGTGCTGGTGGTCAAATGGTTACACCGGCTAGTGAGTCATCCTGCTGCTGTAGCCCCATTCTGCTTTCCCACAAGGCCATGCAAAATACATTAGAGCACAAGACAGTGTATAAGAAAAAAAATGTGCAAGCACATGTACACCACCACGCACATACACAGAGAATACATAATCATTACACGTGCTTTAGTCATTTAATCAGTAGTCTGCATGGACACACACAGACAGAGGAGCTTCTACTTGTGGAAGTACACACCAGCTGATCTTGTTTCAGCGTGTGTGTGTGTGTGTATATATATATATATATATATATATATATATATATATATATATATATATATATATATATATATATATATATATATATATATATATATACAGTGGGTACGGAAAGTATTCAGACCCCTTTAAATTTTTCACTCTTTGTTTCATTGCAGCCTTTTTCCAAAAATCAAAAAAGTTCATTTTATTTCTCAGTAATGTACACTCAGCAACCCATCTTGACAGAAAAAACAGAAATTTAGAAATTTTTGCATATTTATTAAAAAACAAAAACTGAAATATCACATGGTCATAAGTATTCAGACCCTTTGTTCAGTATTTAGTAGAAGCACCCTTTTGATCTAATACAGCCATGAGTCGTTTTGGGAAAGATGCAACAAGTTTCTCACATCTGGATTTGGGTATCCTCTGCCATTCCTCCTTGCAGATCCTCTCCAGTTCTGTCAGGTTGGATGGTAAACGTTGGTGGACAGTCATTTTCAGGTCTCTCAGAGATGCTCAATTGGGTTTAAGTCAGGGCTCTGGCTGGGCCATTCAAGAACAGCCACAGAGTTGTTGTGAAGCCACTCCTTCGTTATTTTAGCGGTGTGCTTAGGGTCATTGTCTTGTTGGAAGGTAAACCTTCGGCCCAGTCTGAGGTCCAGAGCACTCTGGAAAAGGTTTTCGTCCAGGATATATCCCTGTACTTGGCCGCATTCATCTTTCCCTCGATTGCAACCAGTCGTCCTGTCCCTGCAGCTGAAAAACACCCCCACAGCATGATGCTGCCACCACCATGCTTCACTGTTGAGACTGTATTGGACAGGTGATGAGCAGTGCCTGGTTTTCTCCACACATACCGCTTAGAATTAAGGCCAAAAAGTTCTATCTTGGTCTCATCAGACCAGAGGATTTTATTTATCACCATCTTGGAGTCCTTCAGGTGTTTTTTAGCAAACTCCATGCGGGCTTTCATGTGTCTTGCACTGAGGAGAGGCTTCCTTCGGGCCACTCTGCCATAAAGCCCGACTGGTGGATTGCTGCAGTGATGGTTGACTTACTACAACTTTCTCCCATCTCCCGACTGCATCTCTGGAGCTTAGCCACAGTGACCATTGGGTTCTTCTTTGCCTCTCTCACCAAGGCTCTTCTCCCCGATAGCTCAGTTTGGCCGGACGGCCAGCTCTAGGAAGGGTTCTGGTCATCCCAAACGTCTTCCATTTGAGGATTATGGAGGCCACTGTGCTCTTAGGAACCTTAAGTGCAGCAGAAATTTTTTTTGTAACCTTGACCAGATCTGTGCCTTGCCACAATTCTGTCTCTGAGCTCTTCAGGCAGTTCCTTTGACCTCATGATTGTCATTTGCTCTGACATGCACTGTGAGCTGTAAGGTCTTATATAGACAGGTGTGTGGCTTTCCTAATCAAGTCCAATCTGTATAATCAAACACAGCTGGACTCCAATGAAGGTGTAGAACCATCTCAAGGATGATCAGAAGAAATAGACAGCACCTGAGTTACATATGAGGGTCACGGCAAAGGGTCTGAATACATATGACCATGTGATATTTCAGTTTTTGTTTTTTAATAAATATGCAAAAATTTCTAAATTTCTGTTTTTTTCTGTCAAGATGGGTTGCTGAGTGTACATTACTGAGAAATAAAATGAACTTTTTTGATTTTTGGAAAAAGGCTGCAATGAAACAAAGAGTGAAAAATTTAAAGGGGTCTGAATACTTTCCGTACCCACTGTATATATATATAGGGAGGGCTGAGCATCGAGTGAAGTGCTACTCTAAAGCCCAACAGGATTTTCCAATCAAGAGCAGCAGAAAGATTAATAGAGGCCTATAGCATGCTCTGTAGTGAAAGCTGTGCAACAGAAAAAATATTAGGACATGCAGCTAGGCGCTCCAGTGCCATGAATTGCAGAGTTAAGCTACTACTGTCCTTGCATTTGTCCACCTTTGCCAGATAGGTTGAGTGCAACCTCATTCTGTGAGCTGGTGCAAGAGACTCAGGACAAAGAACCTTTGCCTGAGGAAGCATCTAAATCTTTTCAACAGCCTTCTTCCCTTAATCTGCCAAGCAAGGTTTTGCCGAACCAGAAGTCAGAGCAATATTGACTGCCCTCCAGACAAAGCCAAATAAATGAACATAAGTCTGCTCTAAATCTCTCAGCTCAGTGAATGGATTCCATGTAAGACGCCTATGCTGGGTGGATGAGACGCCTTCTCTGAGTTTCTTTAAGGCTGTTTTCTTGGAGGAAAAACGATGATGTCATGTAGTCATTCGCCGGTGCTTCACAGACTGATGGGGGATGTTGTGATGTAGGGTTATACATTCATGGCTAGGACTCCCACAGCTGTCAACTTTATAAAAGACTGCATAAAAAAGTCCTGCAACCACTAGTGTATCACATGGAACCATTTTCTAAAGGAAGCCTATGGCTTTCAGTTGACCATAAAGAGAAGACAAAAAAATGGGATGGGGATATGCGTGTCACTGTGGTTCCAGAGAATCACCACAAACTTCACCTTTCTCATTGAATGCCAACTGCCTAATGACATGGATTGTGTCTGATGACATTATGTTTTACATGGATTCAAGGTTTTCTAAACAAAACCGCAATGTTCCATGACACATAATTACATTCCATTTGTGTTCACTATTAGGCATATGAGAGAGTAGCACTCATCCTGCTCGCTCTCCTTGCGCAACCACACGTGCACTGACGGTACCCTGCCATTCTCGCTCTAACTTATGCTACTCTCGTAAAGGGGTTGCGGTATACCGTGCTATCGTGACAATTTCTTGCTTTTAGAAAAAAGGTAAGAAAAAAGGTAAGAAAAAATCCATACCGTCCCAGCTCTAGCCAACATGACACAGTACCTCCATTGTTCTAATTTGACAGTTTGATAGAAGATCTGTTGGTGTGTCAACGTTGACTCAGAAATGGCTTGATAATAATAGCACTTGAGATGTAAGGTGGTGGGAAATTTGACTGATCTAGCTGTCACACCTTAATGGATGCAATGCAGCAAGAGAAGCCCAAGCATACCAACATACCCTTTTGTCTCTGCCTTTTAAGAAGAAAAGACTGATGATCAGCGAAAATGAAAGAGAAAGAGAGAGGGAGGAAATTTAGCAGAGGAAACCCCAAAAAGGAAACAAGCATCTAGGCCACTAAGTCATTTTCCTTGTGTTTTGCCTCTTCCTTTCTTCTTTTTCAAATATACACTGAGTATAAATTATGTACATCATGAGGTTTACACAGAGTGGGAGAGAACCCATGGGTTTTAGGACTTAGAATTTCTGCTTTTTATCCCCTGTAAAGTCTGACCGCAATTAGTTTGGGAATTAATTTAGGCTCAGAACTTTGCCTCCCCTTCTTCTTTTAGATCCAAACTAATTCAGAGACACACACACACTAAGACACACACAGAGACACACACACACACACACACACACACACACACAGACACACAGACACACACACACACACCCCCTGTGGAGGATAGTTTACCCACAGAAATGACTTAAGTAACACCACTATTATCGTTATGTGGATAAGCCACTAAACAACACGTTTGCTATTTCCACACTTTGTGGGTATGTGTGTGTGTGTGTGTGTGTGTAAAATATGCAAGACATACAGCTGAAGATGGTCAGGCCAATTACATAAAAAGAATCAATATGCATCAATTTGGTAAATGTTGTTACAGAATTGGGTTGTTAAAACCCCAGGCACTGAAGTATTAATGAGTTTGTTAAATAACTAACTAATAACTACCCAACACAAAAACAATTAATTTCATTAACAACATTATCAATTTGTTTTTATTATCCTGAAAAATATAGGTCACAAGTTCTGTGAGCCAGCAGTGGCACCTTCAAATTGCTTGGAATGGCTGAAATGAGACACATGTCGTATGTCGTAACAAATGTTGTAGGGACTTGCCAGATTTTATAATTTAAGTTATAAAGTGCAACAACTAGATCACCCTGCTGCCATGTTCTTTTATTCTGCTGTTTCCCCTTTATTTCAACACGCTTGCTGTCCCTTATGCAACATCTCACACCTGTATCTTTGGGAAAGGGGATTGAAGAGAAGTCATTAGTTTCTTTCTGTACATTTTCAGTACATTGCTTCCCACAGGTTGAGAATTTACTTGTGATGGAGAGTGGCCCAGGATGTGAAGGCCCAGCGCGTGATGGCTGGGTTCAGTAATGAACTAGTCAAACGAAGGTTTATAAACTATTTTTTGAAACCCATGACTACATAAAATTAACAGATAAATTAAAAAAGAAATAAATTTACATATTTGTATATATTTATTTACAATATGACAAAAATATAAAAGTTGTCGCGATAATGATATTACTTGTGATAAATAAACAGATATTAAAATGTACTCAGTTCTGCATTTGTACTGCTTTCAGTATTGTGCTAAAAAACAACCAATTGCTCGTTGAATTTAAAACAAATAAAAAGTAAAGTGTAGCCATAAAGTGGTTTGTTAATTAAATCAGTTTTTTTTGCTAATGTTAACATTCAGCTGATAAAATACCTGATTACCTGGAGCGCAAATGTTATATGTAGCCTATTAACAACTTAACTGTATTACTAGCCTATACTATGATCAATAGAGAAAGTCACATTATTATAAATCTCAACACTGTCTCCTCAAAACTCCTGTTGAGTCATTTAAGACTAGGGCTATCTAAAGTAAATTCTTGTTTGTTTTGTTTGTTAGATCATTGTTTCTTTTGAAGTGTTTTAAACCATGTTTTGGGGATCCTTCTGGAAAAAAACCACCCTCAATCCTGAAGTCTTAGCAAATTATAGACCTATATCTAACCTTCCCTTTATCCTTGACAAGGTAGTCGCTAATCAGTTATGTGATTTTCTACATAGTAATAGTCTACTTGAGGACATTCAGTCAGGATTTAGAAAGCATTACAGCACAGAGTCAACACCGGGGAAAATTACTAATGACCTTCTAACTGCTTTAGACAAAGGACTTGTCTCCATACTTGTTTTACTAGATCCTAGTGCTGCATTCGACACCACTGACCATACCATCCTGTTACAGAGACTGGAACATTTAGTTGGCATTAAAGGAATCACACTAAACCGGTTTAAGTCCTATTTATCTGATCAATCTCAATTTGTTAATGTTAACAATAAATCCTCCAGTTATGCTAAAGTTAGCCATGGCGTTCCACAAGGCTCAGTGCTTGGACCAATTTTATTCACCTTATATATGCTTCCTCTAGACAATATTATTAGGAAACACTCAATTAACTTTCATTGTTATGCCGGATGACACCCAATTATACCATTTAATCAAGCCAGAGGAAACCAGTTAGTTAGCTAAATTTCAAGCATGAATTAAAGATATAAAATCATGGATGACCGACAATTTTATGATGTTAAACTTAGACAAGTTATTGTGCTGGGCTCTAAACACCTCCAAACCTCATTTGTCAAAAGATATAGTTACTCTGGATGGTATTGCCCTGGCCTCCAGCACGACTGTCAGAAATCTAGAAAATCTTATTTTTGATCAGGATTTATCCTTTAAAGCCCACTTAAAACAGACAAACTAAAGAACAGCCTTTTTTTCACCTTCGAAACATTGCCAAAATTAGGAACATACTGTCTCAAAACAATTATGAAAAACTAGTCCATGTATTTGTAACTTCCAGGCTGGACTATGGTAAATCCTTATCATCAGGATGCTCAAATAAAACCCTTAAGACTCTCCAGCTGATCCAGAATGCTGCAGCACGTGTTCTGACAAGAACTAAGAAAAGAGATCATATTTTCCTGTATTAGCTTCTCTGCATTAGCTTACTATAAAATCCAGGATTGAATTTAAAAATCCTTCTTCTGACCTACAAAGCTTTAAATGTTCAAGCACCATCATATCTTGAAGAGCTTATAGTACCTTATTGTCCCAGTAGAGCACTATGCTCCCAGAATGCAGAGTTAGTTGCGGTTCCTAGTCTCTAATTATCTGACGTGGCCCCTGTATCACACCAGGAAACAATAGCTGGACACAGGTCATGAAGGCTGCTGTCTATGTAAAGCCAGGAAGGGCATGTGCTTGCATCAGCTTCTTTGATATTCTTACAGCCCGATAATGTAACCATTTCCTCATTTGCCCTCTGGGACAATATCATCCCTGCAATTATCCTAGGGTTTGTGGCCTCCTGGCTTTGCAGTGCTGCACATCTGGTTCATTTGTGTTTGTGTATGATAAGAGCTTGTGTGTGCAAGTGAGAGAGGAAACAAGAACAAAAATGAGTGAGGGAAGTAGTGGGGCAGAGCGTTGACTGGCAGAGTTTCCTCCTAGTCAAGTTTAATTGGACAATTGTTCAGTTCAACCTCAGGCTCTCTGGGTTCACAAAGGCATACAAAGCTGCCCTGGCATGGACTATTAAGCAAGAAAAGGGTGGCAGAAGAAGTTGCTTTGGCTCTCTAATGGCAGCAACTATGGAAGGAGGCTGAAATACAAAAAGAATAGCTGTAATTGTTAAAAAAAAACAATTAAGTGCAACCTCCATAATATTTTTGCCTTCCGGTTGTCTTGTACCATGAATTATCAGTGTGGAATTCTGCCATGAACATATTCAGCCAGGTTAAGCCACAGACTTAACTAAAAAATAAAAAAATTAAGTCACATTTAGCCTGATTCACTGCTGGCTGACGAGAGCACAACACAATCTCCCCCAGATTCATCAGAGGAAAATCTCCACTTGACCCAATGGAGGCTGTCCAGTCACAGCATTAGAGCTGTATAGAGCCTGGGCAAGGCCTAGTTTCTCTTGGGACTGGGGGGATGGGGTGGGTTTGGCACATACGGTACTCTGGTAGCCCAACAGATGAGAAGTTATCAAGCATTTATGTCAGGTTATGTAGCAGCCAGACCAAAGAGGTTGGGTGCTATCTTGCCAGGCGACATCCCCCTTAAAAGCCCTGCATCGTTTGGCAATGCTATGGACTGAAAGCTTGTCAATAGTCATTAAATAATACCAACATTGGCAACGGTGCCCACAACTGCACTGCCATGAAAGTGCTCAACCAACACACCAGTTAAATGTGCAATTTAAATAAACACTTAAAAAACATGTTCGAAAGGCACAGAGTAAAAATTTTAATGTAAATGTGAGACACAAAAGCGCTTATGGAAGGCAAAGGAAGCACCCAAAATAGACTAGTGTGATGAAGCGTATTACCTCACCCCCACTCACATAAGAAAATGTGTCCTTCACAATCATGCATGCTAAGCCTTACTGACATACCCCACTGTGCTAAACTAGCAGCACATACTGGAGTTTTCCCAGCCGGTTGCATGTAGGAGAGAGTCAACAGAATGGACGCAAATTGTAGGCCTATGACATGACACTTTACATTTTTTTAAAGACCCCTATCAAAGTGGACCATGTTGTTCTAAAAATACTCCTGCCTAAGCCCTTTCCTTAATTCAGATAAATTAAGCCCTAGACCCAGGAGGGGTGTTGGTGGGCAGAGATAGGGCAAGTCAGCCATCAGCAATGGTGATGTCTCTTTAGGTGATAATGGTGGCTGCTCTTAATTCCCCCTGCATTTCAACTTGGCCTGATCATGGATGAGCAGCATGAGTGAGCCTTGCAAATTTTAAAGAAGAGCTGGAGACAGATGTAGCCAGACATAATGGGGGTTGAAAAAAAATGGGGGTTGGGGTAGAGGCAAGCTCATGGTCACAGCTGCAACCTCGCCAGAGGATTGGAGGCGCGCTTTAATGAAGGGTTGTAATCAAGTTGCTCATGCTAACCTCCCACACCCATTGAGACTGACTTGCCAAAATGCCTCTCTTATGACAGAGGGTTTAGTATGCTTGAGGAAGAAAACAATGAAAGGAAGAACAGTAGATGTAATGCACAAGATAGAATGGTTTTTTTTTAAACGACCAATCTGTTCTCAATTTTGGCATATATAACATAATAAATAAATCAAGCCAGATGTCATGCTAGCAGTGAGCCTGTAAAGGCATGGGGAACAAAAATGAGATTTAGACCTGCCAGGTGAATAAAAGCTGGCATGTGCATCAAGACACAAGACTACATTTAAAATGCCACAATATATTTATTTTTAATGTATTCAATGTTGTTTTTGTGAAACCTTCAACAGATGACAGTTGGATCCTACCGCCTAACAAAGATCGAAACTGGTTGGTCAGACGAAAAGCAGTGCGAGGAGGTGAGTGAACAGCAGAAGTGGCACACTCACTAGGCAGGCATTTGTTGATGAGACATCTGTTAGGCCGTGACTTGCTCCTCTCAGAGACAGCTTTCAGTAGACCAAGGCCATGACTCAGGTCTGCGCCAGCTGCTGGTCCATGACTAGATCCATTTCACATTTTTCCCTGTGACTATCATGGTCAGTGGTGCAAATACACAGTTTCCATCAAATTCAGAAATATATGAAAGAGTTTCTGATTATGACTTGGCCTTTTGGACCTTAGTGGACATAGACCACCAGATGGATTATAAAAAAGGCATTTTGCTTAGGGAACTGAAGATTTTTACACATTGTATTAAATTGTAAAGATAGATTTGTTGAGTCTGTCTTGTGTATAAACATTGCCTTGATGCCCACCAGAAGAAGGGATACAGCCCCTGTAAACATGGGCATACAATCCTCATGATGGGTAATTAATTTAACTATTGCCACTGTAGAATATTCTAGAATAGTTACCAAATATCTGTACTGATTCTCTCTCTTGCTGGCTTCACAAAACCATGATCTGGCAGCAGTGCACTTTTGTTGTTTTTTGAAATAATCATTAAATAGCAGTACGCATTAACACATCTGCTAGTAGAGGAGAGGTGGGGGCAGGGAGGGCATAATTCTCCTTGTCATCTGAGACAGCATTCCTATATTAGACATGTTAAACCAGATCACTGCAGAACATTAAGCCTGACAGCAACGCTTAAATATTTGATGCACTCTGCTACCGTAGCATAAACCACCAAACTGCTATAGCACAGGCTAAACTGACAATTTGCTGATATATTTTTCTAAAATTCAGGCTTCCACACATCACATGGAAGAGGAGAAACGTTCTTTGCTTTCAGCAGAGTTGTGAGGGATGCTGAGACAGATTAGTCAGCACGGAGGAGAAATGTTTTTTTTACTGGTGCTTTCAACAGGTTGCCCTAGATGCAAAACAAAACCACTGGCATCAAGGGTTTCAACTTTTGGAAAACATCATGACAGTCTCACAGATGCAGAGCTGACCTAGCACACAGCCAGTAAACTCATTACAGGGTTGGTGGAAAGCCAAAAGAAGCCTACCAGTGGGTCTGTCATGGTTCTTTAACAGCAGAGCAGGTAAACTTGTTACCCTTGACATCCACATGACCCCCGAGAAGAGAAGTGTTGCAGAATCTGGTAATGCCAGGATCAGACTCTACGAAATTCAGCCCGACAGACACGTCACAGACAAATGTGTAAAGTTGTGCCCGATAATGAGACTCGGGACCGACAAACGTGTGTCTTTATCACTTGTAGTGTGACATAATCAAAGATCATCAAACGCTTGGGAGGCAATCGTTAATACTGCCACGCCTCCATGTCCAATCCGGTCGGCTTGTCAAGCAGAAATCCGGTCGGCTGGAGAGGTGCCAGTTCACCTCCTGGGCACTGCCAAGGTACTCTTGAGCAAAGCCCCAACTGCTCGGGGCGCAGCCCCCTCACTCTGACATCTCTCCATTTAGTGCATGTATAGGTACTGAGCATGTGTGTGTAATTCAGGCCTGTGTATAATAACAACAGAGTGTACATTGTAATTTCCCCTTGCGGGATTAGTGCTGCGAGTCATTCAAAAGATAGCATGGAAACTGCAGATGCTGGAGACCCATCGACAGATATCACGCAGCAACTCTGTGTGAGTACAGGTCCAATGTAGATCAATCTATCACGTAAAATAACCATACGCCATGTTTACAGTAATCACTTAGTCTGTGAACAGCTGTTTATTGGGTCCAGACTTTATCACTTCAAAAAAAAAAAAAGTTGAGGACTGGAGGATGCCTCACGTCCTCGGGCTGTTGAGTGATCGCAACCTTCTCCTCCTCTCATTCCATTTCCAAAGCATGCAGCTCCTCTTCTGAAAACTCTGGTTTGTAGAGGTATTCTTCTGGATCTTGACTGTCTGAGAAGTCGTCCTCTTTGTCTCTCACAAAATCCACCATATTCATCGCTATTCACTGTCTACTGTAGGAAAAATAGCCAGCTATTCACCGGGTATGTTGACGGAAGTTGGGGGATTTAAGGTGGTGTGCGATATCTCTGAGCCCATGTAGCAGTGCTTCAGTTGTGCTTTCACACAATTGGGGGCTTCAAACACCAAACTCTGTGTGGTGCGAAGCGTCTGCCCTCAAGATTGTTGGTAAACATTTTTTTTTCTTTTTACTTCATTGACAAATTGTCAAGTTTCCAACTGACTGAAGATATGTTATTATATTTACATTATGTTGTTAATAAATGTTTTACTTTTTTTTTGACAATGTAATGTGATACATTGTGGACAAATGTCAGACTTTATATTACATAAAAGTCTGGTCTAAAATGGCGTAGCAACCTGTGCTTAAAAAAAGAAACATATCGAAAGAATCGAACCATGACCTTAGAATTGAAAGTGTAATCAAATCAAGCATTTGGAGAATCATGACACCCCTACAAGTCTGACATAGTGAATGTCATAATAGGCAAAAAAAATTGTGTAGTCTGATCCTGGCACATCCATTATAAAAACCTTTACGCAAAATTAGCAGGTAGGCTATATGCAGTTTGTTTTTTTAAACACAAGTAAACCAGCTACAAATAGCCAATAGACTTCTTTCCCATTGCCGAGTATGCCTGCCGGTTTTTTTCTGCTGGTCACATTCAACGTCACAAACGCGGCAGAGAACAGGTCTTAACGGTTCCTGTTACAGGTTTCTGATACAAAGCACAAAACTGCAAACTCTGCTGTACATTCACTTGATATCTTTCCTAATAAACTTAAACTCTCCTCGGCTCCAACCACTTGCTCTGTATTTACACACACACACACACACACACACACAGCCCTGTTTCCTTAATTGCCGGTCGGAGCTGGAGCCAATAAATACCTGTGCATACTGCAGAGTAATTTGTCCCAGGAGAGAATGTGATTGTAACCATTCCCACTGCAGACAAAAGTTACATGTCAGAAGGTGTAAGTGGGTTTTTTGGCCAGTGGGAAAGGGGTATTACTAAGTCATAGCAGGGAGAGGTGGTTGTCTGAAGCACTGTTTTCAGTGCAAATTAAAATAGGGCCAAGATCTGTAGGGCCAAAAAGCCTGCCTGTATGCCTTCTGGTTGTTCTTAAATTAGACAAGTCAGGATTCAACTGAGACTGACAAGAGATTGCATTAGGCACTGCAGCCCATTAGAAGAGATGTGAAGCAAAAGCTAAAAAAGGCACATAGAGGTCACACCAACAATTATAACTACTATTGCCTGTTTTACAGAAAAGCAGTGACTATGTGTAAAGATAAACTGCTGTAGCCTTTAGTACATAATAACAATGACATGTGGACAGGCACTCTGCAGAAACAAGAAATGTCTGGGATTAAGGAGCGGAGTTGTGAAGTTAATGTAATAATTTACAGCTCCCATAAGGACAAAATTAGGTTAGGCTCAGAAAAAAAAACAGACTATGAGCACCCTGAGACTCATGTCTTTCTCAAACTCTGTGCAGCATATTGGAACCATGTGGGTTTGAGTCTGGTCACTACATTTGGGGAGGTCCTGTTTTATTCAATGCTGGCTTGTCTTCCTGGTATTCAGTTTGTGAGCTTCTCATAGATGTACACTGCCTGCATTAGCAAATTCACTGATCATTGTTCAGATTAAATTCATAAAGGCTGGTGTGAATGTCATGTAACTACTGAATAACAGACCTCCTGAAAGTTTTGGGGGGTGAATAGTTGGAAAGGAGAGGCACCCACCTCCTGTTCAGCTTTATATTTTAAACTTTACCCACACCCAGATAATCCAAACCCCTTTACAGAGCATGGCGTGTATTATGCTTGGTGTCAGGGGTTTAAACCCCCCCTCCCCCACCAATGTCAGGCCATGCCTACACTAAGCTGTCTAAATTTTAAACACATTTTATTCTTCTTCATTTTGGCCTCCTATCCATACTAAGCATGCATTTTGCCCACCCTTGATCATGCTCTCCAGAGTGGCTAAATCTGAAAAAAATAAATAATCCGTTGTGTTGTTTTGGACAAGTTTTGTCCAAAATGATGGTTGAACCGACAGCCAGGTGCTGTGTAGCTGTAACGGTAAGACGGCAACTTTCTGTCACCTCTGGCTCCCTCCGGGATTGCTTATTTTAAATCTCAAAATAGAGTGATTACACAATACAGGTTTCATCATTAATTTGGTTTTATTAACCCGTGTCAGGCAACCTTACAAGCTCAAAATAGTTATCTGGCCAACAATATCAGTACAGCAAAAAGCATGAATTATTGGTGTCCCAAGTACTTTATACTTCTTCAGGTGTCTGACAACAGCAATGGGAAAAAAATGGCACTGGGACCAACATCATTGTGGTTGAGAAGTTTATTTTTGACTCTTGGGGTAGGCCTGATTTTTCTGACCAAATAATCCAATGGTCCACTTCTTAACTTTTTCTGAGCCTTCAATCAAATCTCAGTCATCACCAGAAGATTAATACATCGGGCCTCAGGCATTTACCACTCATACAAGGAGAAACCGTGAATTTTTTGATACGACAAATTCTTCCCGTAGCATGTTGTCAGCCTTAAAAAAATGTGTATTCTGACAATTTTCCTTAAGCTAATGAACTTGATTTAAAACAGACATGTTCTGCATGCCTGCCTTTAGTGTGAACATGGTCTCAGTGTAAGCATGTCTGGCTCACACCCCCCCTGGCTCACATGCCCCTGTCCCTGACAGCCACTCCCACTCCCCCCCCCCCCCCCCCCCCCCCCTTTCCCAGTGCAAACATCAGCATACACACATCCACACACACAGCACTGGTACTCAAAGGGATTTGTGCAAATTCATGAGAAGACCCCTGGCTCATGTCTCAATAATCTCTCACACAGCTCTATAAAAAGACATGACTGTAAGCAAATGCCTATGCCTGTCTAAAAGAAGCTTGTTGTCACATTACACACAGATGTGTATCATACAGTCTTTAACAAAGGCCAAATTAAAGCAGAGGAGCACATGATAATTTGTCCAAAACACTTAACAGTAATCTATTGATTATGTGACTATTAAAGACAAGTCTTTTTAAACATGAAACTTTTAAGTCTTGAAAGTCTAACGTTGTACAACATGCACTAAAAAGTTTTTACCTGACCTGATGTGGCTAACCTCTCTTGGGTCCCACTGTACAAGAAACAAGCATTTAACTCATCATAACCTGTGTATTATTAGCCTACAGTGTCTGGCACCAAGATCCATCTGTATTAGTCTAACAGCCTAGATGACTTTAACATTTACCTGAAAAGGGTCCAGTGAAAGTAAAATCACACATGCTGAACTGCCCTATACAACATCACTAATAAGGAAGTATGGCACTTTCTGCTCCCTCTCTCAATTGCTTGGTCAATGAATGAGCCTACTAGACAGCTGTTTGAAAAAACTTGTTTCTCTCAAAAGAACTTATTCTGTTTCTTTGTTACTTGACAAGTAACCTAAATTATTCTGCAAAACATTTGTGCATGAAATTTGTTTTTCATCCCCTTCTTTGCACCTCTAAGTAGTAAAATGTAAGCCTACTATAAATCAATTTGAATGACATGCAGGTGCAATATCATAATATGGGATTAAATGCTGATGATCCCTGCTTGAAATCGCGTGGGCAGGCTTCTTAAAATAAATCTTTACAAATGACACAGTTTAGCAGTGAAACACAGGTCTGCTGCTCTCACTCATGCGCTCTACCAACAAGAGATGACATCATGTTGGGTCAGCTTGGGTTTTAGTGCTCAGCTTGCCATCTACATCTGCCATTTCGAGCGCGTCATGTTAGCCTACATTTACTTTGAACGCTCGTTATTTAATGTGAATTGAATGTAGCATCCACACCTGGAAGGTCTTAGAACATAAAAATAAAGATGAATGACGTGCGATTAATGTATTTGTATTAAACCTATGCAAGGCAATATTATAATCGTGATCGTGAAAAACAAAAGTGTCACTGAAGCAGCCAATGCGTGACTGCTTAACGAGTGCCTAAAGACGTATTAAAATATAGTTAAATGTGGTTCGGGTCATGTGCAATGGACGTTACACCGTCTCAACCAAAAGCCATTGTGACAGTGCGTTGTAGTAAAATCTCACTCACAACAATGTAGGATGCAATGGAAGGTACCACAGTCCTTATGGATTTGACAGACTCACGCAGGACTGGCCCACATTGCATGACAATGCTAAAATAACACATTATAGGACAAATTTAAACAGCGTCAAACCGTCTTGTCGGCTTCAAACCCCCCCAACTGTACACTTCATTAAAACCTGTCATCCGTTCGCTCCATACTCACCCCCTGAGGAACAAACCAAACAGGGAAGCGTCTTCACCGTCAGTTCCCAGCGCAAGTATCCAAATTGCAGCGTAGATTTTTAAGCAGGTGCAGAAACACATCAATTAACAAACATGCACTTCGCTAAGACCTTTAAAAAGCAAACCTACGCACTTATTACTACCCCAGCGAGCTGATTCTGGTCTCTGTAACGTTACTCACCACCTCTGAGTGGAGTGGCGTTGAAAGAACAAGCCGAACAACGTCGAAACCAGGCGACTGTGGTCATTTTCAACTTCAGGTGCAACCCATAACACTCATTTATATCGACTCAGTGAACTGCTTTGACATTTAGCTTCAATAGCTTAGCCGTTGAGACAAGAGGAAGTGTCATTTCAGTTTGAGAGCGCGAGGCTAGCACGAGCTGAACCGTTAATGGGGGGGGGGAACAAACAGTGACAGCAAAACAACAACAGAGAAAAAAGACACTTACCTTTTGTAAAACTCGTTGTTGTTAAAAAGTGTACTCAGTTCAAGAACATTTAGTCCCACTATGAAGATGTCGGTGTGACTTTGCGAAGTGCTGTCAGTTGGTGTGGACTTCCTGAATGACGGAGCTGCAGGAGCACAACCCTCGCCCGTGTTTGACAGCTACTTTGACAGGCAGGCGGAAATAAAGTTGGCTCATGTAGTGAAGGGTCCACTGAAGGATGTGCACTTCGTGTTTTGTACAGAATAAATACCAAATGTATTGTTTTGCATCTTTGTTCAATTGGTTTACCCAAATCAAATGCAAAAATATACAGCATTAAATATTTGTATTTCGAAATGCTGCTATAAAAAGCAAGTGAAGTAAAGTAAAAGTAAAGAATCAATACGCCTTGATTCCTTTTGCAAATCATTAAAGATGCATAGACTGAGTCATACTGTTGCAACTTCATTGATGGCAATTCAGGTCGTCTCCTGAATGTACTTAGAGCAATGCTTCCACCTGCTGTTGCACTTGAGAAGTTCAACTGTAAAACTTATAAAGCAATGTACTGTATTTCTATTAGTATCAAGATATTATTAAAGAATTTTTTGAAGACATACAATTTCACCTGAAATAATGGAGGAAACTGAGTCATTTGTACATAATAAAACACTTGCGTGATAAGGTGGGCTAAGCACCTTTATTGTGTAATTTATGGCATTATTGTCAGGCAAATAATAGGCTAGTAATAAATGGAATCTTAAAATCAACTGAAATACCAAAATCACTACTGTTGATTACTATCACTAATATGTGGAAATTTAAGAACCACTGTTTACAGCATTCACATATTTTTCTTTGACATTTTTTTTTCAATCACACACAAATCACACTTGGCACAGCAGATGTTGAATGAATTTTGAATTTTTCATCTTCAATTTTTGATTGCACACTGCCTTTCAATCTGTCTGTTCATGATGCTCCTTCAGTTTCTTACTCTGCTCAGCATAACAGTAACAGAGTTGCACGTCTTCTGACAGGTCAGATTCTGAAAAACCACATATTGATTAACAAACATGGCTGGTATTGACAACATTTCAGAGTTAGGGTTGCAATGCAAATGACAGTTATTCCGATAATTATTCATATAGCCCATCTTGTGGCAAAGTTTCTACTTGAACCTGCCTTACCCATTAGGCGACTGTCTTCATGTTCAGTAGACCTATGGCTGATGTCATATTATTTTTACCCAACTGGACCCTAATTAAAATAATAAATTGCCTAAATAAATTATCATATATTTTAATCAAACTGATTAGATAGGTTTAGTGTTATGTTCCAATCCCTGCAGTGTGGTGACAGGAGATGACCTAATAATAGTTGATCCATTTTGGGGAAATAACTAAAAGGACAGCTTTGGTCCATACTGGTCAAACTTGTCTTATGTCTTAGTCCACTGGATAAGCCAGTTTAAGCATGGGAAACAGACAGGAGGCACGAATACATCTGCAACTGTGGTGGCTGGTTTAATTGTAAAACACTGGATTTCACTATTGACCACCCATTAACTCTTCGCAGATCCTCTGAGTGCAGAAAAACAATGGATAGCGAGCGATCGAGCCGGGAGCCAAAACAAAGAGACCTCATAGCCTGTTCGGAAATATGCTTGTTTAAATGTTTAACCGTAGATTTCAATGCGCATACAGAAAACATGCCAATTATTGAATTTTATTTTTTATCTCATGTACTTCGTTTAAATATTTGAAAAATAAAGTTACACATTTGTTACACATTAATATTTCAGACATTGTATACAGGCATAAGGTCAGACAGCTTGGAACCCGGAGGTCCTGCCAGTTGTAGGCGCTGTTCCAAGCAAGCTGCAAAACACAAATCGATTGTTTATTTTGTGTTTGTTTACATTTTTTCAAGCGAACAAATGGCTTCGACTTTGCTATCACCTATGGTGGATTATTACAACGACGAAGAAGAGCTTGATAGCGTGGAAGATGACGATGACCGGAGTTTCAGGGGAAGAGACTCAGAAGAAGGTAAACGAATTGACCAAAAGCTCTCTTACAGTCGGGCTCTGTCTACTTGTTGGAAAAGTAACGGAAGTTCGCGATTATTGCATACATTTAGTTATTTTTGGTGCAGCATTTTAAAGAGATCTACGGATTAAGCTCGACTGGAAACAGTTTTTCTTAGTACTTTCTAAATTAAAATGTACCTGCCCGTTCCCAAAGCGGAAAAGCTAGCTAGCCCAATACGAGCCACACGCAGTTAGCTTACTAGCTAGCTAACGTAACATAACAAGTCAGCAAGCTAACGTTACCCGACTACGGCCAATCAAGTGTCTGCCCAGAACAGAACAAAATCAGAAGCAGGTGATGTAAACTAGCTAAGCCGCTTAACGTTACATATGCTTAACGTCTTCGGTGCTGATAGACAACTAAGCCCACGTTTAACGATAATAATACAAACTTGCAACCGTTTACGTGCTAACTAACGTTGGCGTTTCAATACTAACGTTACGCGTGTGGCATCAGTTTTTTTCCACATTATTAGGCAAATTTGCTCTGCGTTATTGTATAAAATGTAACTAAATTAAGATAAATTCAGGCATTTTATAGCCCACCAGGATTATTACACACTTTAAATAAACGCTATTCCAAATGAGGTTTATAGCTTTAATTAGTCAACTAGCTAGCTACGTAACGTTAGCTCCGAGCATTGACAGGTCGGCTGGCAAGCGAAGCCCTGCGTGCTGTGTCCACTGCACTGCCCTTTTCACACCATTCAGTGAAACAGGACGGATAGCAGTGTAAGAGAAAGAAAGACAAGAGGAAAGCAAGGCGATGACAACACTACAAGGTTAGCTAGTTTCCTGACATTGACTTCCAAGCGAACCGTTGGACTTATGTTTTCCTCCTCCGGATATGTTGACGGTTCTGTTGTGCCTAACTTGTTACTGTTTTAACAGCATACTGTGCTAATTTAAGCTAGCACATTAATGCTAACTGAAAATGAAAGCTGCTGTGTCAGCTTAATACGACTGGGCCTTACCCTTCTCTTGTGTCGGGTTTTGAAGGTAACGTTAACGCCGAATGACTTAGCTAGGTTAGCCGGTGTTGAGAAACTTGCCTCCCAAGTTTGTCACATCGCACTAGCCTAAACATATTAGCTTTGCTTAGAGAGAGTTGGCGTTTGACTGACAGCACGACTAAGTTAGCCGGGGACAGTTTGTGATTAATCCCACCATGCGGCAAATTAACAGCTATATTTATGTCGCTAGCAAGTTATATTGATGTCATTTGATTAAATTTACAAGCGATCCATTTTGTCCGTTTGTCTGGCTAAACTTTTTTTCTGCTGTCGATCCGAAAATATATAGCCTAGTTTATAATAATTCATGGCAAATTTGGATTTCCCCTGGTGTCCTATTTCAACAAACTAGAGGGCATTCCCAAGTAGGGTGTTCCCATTACCTTACCCGGTGCCACGCACGTCATTTGATCTGTACAGATCTCTGCTGTCTGTTTGGGGAAAAGCTAAAACACGACATCATTATCTTGTGGTACAGTATACCGAAATGAGCGCTTGTGCATTATTTTATTTTTTTAACAGAATCTGAATTTTAGTTAATAAATAGTTTGACAATTAAGTCGATTCTTCTCCTATTACGACCTTTTCCAGACACGGAAGATGCCAGTGAAACAGATCTCGCCAAGCACGACGAGGATGACTATGTTGAAATCAAAGAGCAGTAAGCATTTGACCAACCATGGATCAGCTGTTTTAGCCTTAAAATTAAATATTTGAAGTGTTAAATGTTTGCCTGGTGATATTAACTCTGGTTTATTTCATTGCAGAATGTACCAAGACAAACTGGCCTCTCTGAAAAGACAGTTGCAGCAATTACAAGAAGGTAATTACTTTTTTTTCTTTCTTCAAATGACTGAGGTGTGTGAAGAATTTTCTGCTGCTCTTTATCTTCTGGAGTGATATTTGTATGAGCATGGGGATACGTTTTAATTTTTGAAAGACACAACCAGATTCTAACTGATTAGTCAAGGTAGTGTTTATAGATTAAATCATCAGGCCACAAAGTCATCACAAGTCATCTTAATAGTGCAGCCACTGTCTCTGGCTAAAATGAGAAACGGACAATAACTGATGTCAAATGTCTGTCTGGTGTTTACTAATTCAAACTATTTATGAACAGTGTAGAAATGTGAAGTGACGAGTTGGGAGCTCATTGTAAATGTAGGTTTAATTTAGTCTAGATGGTTGGTGGCTGATGAGAGTAACAGGTATATGATGCCAACATTTGCAGGTGAGTTGTCTAGAAATATTGGTGATGTATTTATTTTAATGAATATTCATATTGGAGTTGTAATAACTACAGAAGTGGCTGGCTCTCAAAGCACAAAACATCTAAATCAGTCAATTCAATTTCAGTTATAGTGTCAAGTAACAGAACTTATCTCAGGACACTTTAGAGATGGATAGATAGTAGGTCTAGTCCACTCTATAATTTACAAAAAAACCCAACAATTCCCCCCAAGAGCAAGCATTTAGTGTGACAGTGGTGAGGAAAAACTTCCTCTAAACAGGCAAACACCTCAGACAGAACCAGGCTCAGAATGAGATTTATTGCCTAAGTAAGTTTTCACTTGCATGGAATTTGCCTTGGTGCACACAATAAACATGAAAATGAAATAAACAATAGAGCAAAGTACTGCAACTGTCAATAACATAAATATAGATTACAAATATTGCCATAAATATTGGGTAAAAGACATAACATATGTACAATTTAACTGTTATGGAAAGGGAAAGAAGGCTGTGCGGTTTTCTGCAGGGTGTGCAAAAATATTGTGTTGAATGTACAAAAGTTCACAACACCATAACATTTTTTAAAACAAAAGTTGTGATTCCATAGATGTTCACGTTCAGTAAACTTGTTTGACACTTTCTCTTTGCAGGAACACTGCAGGAGTATCAGAAGAGGATGAAGAAGCTGGACCAGCAGTACAAAGAGAGACTCCGAAATGCAGGCAAGCTGAGCAATATTTAGAGACGGAACATACGGCTTTGCTCCTGATGCATTCACACCAACCACATTTGGAGCAGATTATTCTTTTTTTATATATATATATGTGTGTGTGTGTGTATGTGTATGTATATATATATATATATATATATATATATATTATACATACATACATACATACATTTTGGAGTGCTTCCTCCTTTTAATATGGTTTGTTTGGCCAGAGGAGAACATTGGCAATAAACAGTGTTGCAAAACATCTGCTTATAGGTGAAAAATCGAAAAAGAAAACTTTTGCAAGAGCTAATGAATGTCCCAAGAGAAGTGTTGGCCATGAAAGCATTATATACAGAGGTCCAATTCCCCACATGGCTGGCGCCAAAAGATGTTTTAAATGAACCTGTTTTAATATTATTGCAGTAGTATTGTACATGTTGTGGTTGACAATAGTTTTGACTTTCTAGCCTTTTCTCATGCTTTCTGTTCAATTAGAATTGCACAAAGTAACAATGCCTTTTTCTTTTTTTGGCAACATTTTGAAGATCAAGCTATCTTGTTTAAATGAACATGTATTGGAATTGTCAATTGACAAACCGATGGCGGGGGTTCCATGTTTACATTCAGTGTGAGCATCGATGTCATGAGTGGTCAATAGATTTAAAAAAAAATTTAAAAAAATAAAATGATGTGCATAAAGGGTAAATAAAACCGGTAGTGTGACTTATCACAACATACAAGATGAACGGAAAAGGACAGTTTCTACCCAGAACATAATTTTGTAAATTTACAAGAGCAGATTAAATTTGTTTTAAAAAGGGCAGAGCCATCTTCCTCTCTCCGCTCCCAGCCTGTTCATCTTCCACCATTTGTTATATTGTTTACTTTATTTTTGTAGACTCAGTGGCTTATGTCTGATCAGCTATTTCCCTTGCTTCCTGTGTATGCCAGAATTTTGTGAATCAATATTTCTCTTTGTTTTACCCAGAATGCACTGCAACACATGCATGTATGTTCATAGATATTTGTCAACAATTTTAGGGTGTTTTTACTGTACACTCCTATTTCTTTGTGATTCTGCACTGCACTCTCTTCTTATACTTTCTCTTTTTTAGTCTTAAGAGTAGAGCCTGACCGATATGGGCTTTTAAAGACTGATACTGATTTTAGAGGGGAATGATTCACCAATTACCAATACAGTGAATGTACTGTATTGAAAGAAAAAATTGACTTTTTCTTTATGTATTTTGTACTGCTGTGATGATGCAAAGGTATTCAGAAGGCTGCTTACCTAAACAAATAACTTTTATTAACTTTTTTTATTATATTGTCAACCAATTTTAGAAATGAATATGGAGAAAATAAAGAATACATTAAAACGAAATAAATAGCTAAATACACATAATTCTGTGTCAGTCAGTTGCTGACCATTTAAATAAATAAATAAATATAAATGTAAATGCCAATACGATAGTTACCGATATGCATGTGATAGGCCAATTTTGCCTAATAACATCGGCCAACAGATGTATCTTTTTAGCTCTACATGAGAAAGTTGACTTTAGTTGTCAAAAGTGTGATAATGTGTGTACATTAAACAGATGTTTTTCCTTTGTCTTTACAGATCTGTTTCTCCAGCTTGAGGTGAGTATAATTGTTCTTGCTGACTGACTGAAGCAGTTTAAACAGAACTGACCTTTACTTTTCTGGTATTTGATGGAAAACATCCCTTCTTTTTCCATCATTTCTCTCTCTCAAACTTCTGCAGACAGAGCAGGTGGAGAGGAACTACATCAAGGAGAAGAAGGCAGCGGTGAAGGAGTTTGACGATAAAAAGGTTGAACTGAAGGAAAACCTAATTGCAGAGTTGGAAGAGAAGAAGAAGATGATCGAGAATGAAAAATTAACAATGGAGCTGACAGGCGGTAAGGGCGACAGAGTAGAATTATTAATATGTGACTCGCTTAGGAGAAGAGAGAGACAAATGGAGTAAAAGTCATGTTGAAGAGAGTTTTTCTCTCTACACACTTAAATATCAAGTTGTCTAATTTAAAGTAGGGCTTTCAGATAATAAGTAAAGTAAGATGCTGCGGTTTGAATTGCCTGTAAGGTTTGCTTTTTGAGAAACATTGACACTATTTGTATGTTAGTCATTATTTCTTTCATCCATAGATTCAATGGAGGTAAAACCTATCATGACTCGGAAGTTGAGGAGACGGCCCAATGATCCAGTCCCAATACCAGATAAACGGAGAAAACCTGCGCCAGATATCCTTTGCATAAACTTGCAGTCTCTGATTAGCTACTATTAGCTTATCACTAGATCAATATGTCAGGGGTAAAGTATTGAGTATTGTGCTGGTAGTATTTGCACTCTCTTAAGATACTTTTGGATCCCCAGGGGAGCATTTTGTTTCAATGGGAGGTCAGAATCATCTTCCTTTGTGGAACTGGCTACGTTTCTAAGCTATGTTGTGTTTAAATTGTCTTTCTTAACTCGTCACACCTCAGCTAAATTATTTGTTAACAGATGAACAGATAATGGAAGATCTAAGAACACTTAATAAGGTAAGTGTTTCTGAATGTCTTGATTGTATGCATGTCCCTGCTGAATGTATGTATATATGTGTGTGTGTGTATGTACGTGAATGTATTCAGATGTATTTAAATTTTTCACTCTTTGTTTCATTGCAGCCTTTTTCCAAAAATCAAAAAAGTTCATTTTATTTTCAGTAATGTACAGCCAGCAACCCATCTTGACAGAAAAAACAGAAATTTAGAAATTTTTGCATATTTATTAAAAAAACAAAACTAAAATATCACATGGTTCAAATTCAGACCCTTTGTTCAGTATTGGGGTAGAAAAGGTGATTTGATGACTTACAGCCATGAGTGATTTTTGGGAAAGATGGTCAACAAGTATTTCAGAATCTGGATTTAATCTCTGCCATTTTCCTTGCAGATCCATCTCCAGGGTTTGTCAGGAATGGATGAAAAAAGAAAAAAAACATCCAGTGGACAGTCATTTTCAGGTCTCTCCAGAGATGCCTTGGGTTTATGCCAGAGGTCTGGGAGGGCCATTCAAGAACTGGTTCGAGCTGATAGAAGGGCAACAGTGACTCAATTACCACCCGTTACAACCAAGGTGGGCAGAAGAGCCCAGTCTGAGGTCCAGAGCACTCTGGAAAAGGTTTTCGCCCAGGATACTTTGAGGCAGATTCATCTTTCCAGCAGAAGACCAACCAGTGCCTGTCCCTTTCAGCTGAAAAACAGGAAGCATGATGCTGCCACCACCATTTCACTGTTGAGACTGTATTGGACAAGGTGATGAGCAGTGCCTGGTTTTCTCCATTTCTGCATACGCTTAGAATTAAGGGTCAAAGTTTATCTTGGTCTCATCAGACCAGAGGATTTTATTCCATCCCATCTTGTAGTCAACGGTTCAGGTGGTTTTTTAGCAAATGGTGTGGGGGAATATTTTCATGTGTCTTGCACTGAGGACCAATTGACCATCGGGCCACTCTGCCATAAAGCCTACCTGGTGGATTGCTGCAGTGATGGTCCATGACTTTACTACAACAATTTACCCAACTTCTGATGGCATTTCAGCAGGATAATGACATGTCATAAAGCTGGAATCATCTCAGACTGGTTTTCTTGAACATGACAATGAGTTCTTCTCAAATGGCCTCCACAGTCACCAGATCTCCCCAATAGAGCATCTTTTGGATGTGGTGGAATGGGAGATTAGGAAGGGTTCATGGATGTGCAAAGCCTTCCATTTGAGGATTATGGAGGCCATCATGTCAATATGGACCAAAGTGCAGCAGAAATTTTTTGTAACCTTGACCAGATCTGTGCCTTGAATCTATGCCTCTGAGCTCTTCAGGCAGTTCCTTTGACCTCATGATTGTCATTTGCTCTGACATGCACTGGAGGTAAGGTCTTATAAAGACAGGTGTGTGTGTTTCCTAATCAAGTCCAATCAGTATAATCAAACACAGCTGGACTCCAATGAAGGTGTAGAATATATATAGGATGATCAGAAGAAATAGACAGCACCTGAGTTACATATGAGGGTCATTCAAAGGGTCTGAAATTTATGACCTTTGTTTATTGCAGTTTTTTTTTTAATAAAATGCAAAAAGTTCATTTTTTTTTCTGTCAAATGGGTACACTCAGCAACCCATCTTGAGAAAAAAAATGAACTTTTTTGAATTTTTGCATAAAAAGGCTGCAAAAACAAAAGTGAAAAATTTAAAGGGGTCTGAATATTCAGACCCTTTGTTCATATTTGTGTATGTGTGTGTATGTATGTATGTATGTATGTATGTATATATATGCAACAAGTTTCTCACATCTATTGGGTACACCTATCCAATTCCTCCTTGCAGACCTTCCATTTCTAAGCAGTTGGAATCACATTGGTGGCAACTCAGTGCATTTAGGCATGTAGACATGGTTTAAGTCAATCTCCTGCAGTTCAAACCAACCATCAGTATGGGGAAGAAAGGTGATTTGAGTGATTTTGAGCGTGGCATAGGGATTGTCTTGTTGGAAGGTAAAGGGCTGGTCTGAGTATTTCAGAAACTCTGGAAAATTTACCAGGATTTCCCTGCACAACCATTCATCTTTCCCTCGATTGCAACCAGTCGAGAATGGTCCCTGCAGCTGAAAAAAAAAACCCCCAGTGAGCGGCAGTTCTGCCACCAAATGCTTCTTGTTGATGCCAGAGGTCACAGGAGAATGGCCAGTGCCTGGTTTTCGAGCTGATAGAAGGGCAACAGTGACCAAAAATTCTATCTTGGTCTCATCAGACCAAGGTGGGCAGAAGACCATCTTGGAGTCCTTCAGGTGTTTTTGAGGCAGATGGGCTTACAGCAGCAGAAGACCACACCCGGTGCCTCTGCCTTTCAGCTAAGAACAGGAAACTGAGGTACAATTTGCACAAGCTCATCCCATCTGGACAATAGAAGATTGGAAGCTTGCCCTGTGTCTGATGGGTCTCTTTTCTCTCACCAAGGCTCTTCTCGGATGGTAGGGTCAGAGTTTGGCGTCTACAACATGAAAGCATGGATCCATCCTGCCTTGTCCCAAACGTCTTCCATTTGAGGATTATGGAGGCCACTGTGCTCTTGGAACCATGGTGCAGGGAATATTTTTTTTGGCACCTTTGGGTCCCTGTGGTACCATTGACCATCTGTCCACAGCCTTCAGGCAGTTTGTTGCTGACCATGTCCATCCCTTTATGACCACAATGTACCCAACTTCTGATGGCTTTCCTTTCAGCAGGATAATGCGCCATGTCATAAAGCTGGAATCATCTCAGACTGGTTTCTTGAACATGACAATGAGTTCATATGTACTCAAATGGCCTCCACAGTCACCAGATCTCAATCCAATAGAGCATCTTTTTTGTTTTGGAAAATATGCATCATGGATGTGCAGCCGACAATTTCTGTTTTTTTCTGTCAACTGGTGATGCCATCATGTCAATATGGACCAAACTCCCTGTGTGTGTGTGTGTGTGTGTGTGTGTGTGTGTGTGTGTGTGTGTGTGTGTGTGTGTGTGTGTGTGTGTGTGTATATATATATATAATTATGTCCTTTAAAATTCTTACACCTTCTTTTTTTTTACAGCTCAAGTCACCAAAACGGCCGGGTATGTCATTGCTCCCTTTTCCACACTTTGATTTTTGTACAGATTAAACAAACTATACCATGTTAATTAGTGAGCTGGTACATTAGCTGCATTTTGTTACCAGTTTCCAGTCTTTCTGCTAAGCTAAGCTAACAAGCTGCTAGTTGGAATTGAATATTAACGCACAGAGAGGAGAGTGGTACCCCCCCCAGCAAGAAAGCGGATTCCCAATATGTCCCAAATCTATTCCTTAAAATATGAAATGATTTGTACTTATGTTTTGTATTGTGATACTTATCAGGTGTTTCTTCGTCTTTAGTGTCTCCCTCGTCTCCAGAGCACATCCCCTCCACTCCCGTTGAGAACCCCTCCCAGCGTTACGAGGCCCGCATCGAGGAGGGGAAACTTTACTACGACAAAAGATGGTGAATTTAAACATTTACATCCTCAAAACAGGCATCTCTGTGCTTCCCCTAATATTGTGCAATTTCTCACATAGCCTGTCTACAGCTTGTCACCACTAGATGTCCGCATTGCCATGGGTTTGGTGATTGGTTTGGTTTTCTAAAGAGATTTTACAACCACTTTGATGGCTGCCTCTTCTTTTCTGGACAACAGAAAGAGAGGAGCCACTGAATAAGCGTTTGTGCTTGAATCCAACATGAAAATCCTTATTTGGAGAAGGTGGCTGCATTCGAATCGGTGCTGTATTCTGCTGTGATGCAATGTTAAAGAAAATGCAAATCCTTGACGAGACCCAGCTCTGGTGCCTTTCTGTTTGAGACCAGAGCTCCGCATCAGATGTGTCAGAACATAAGGTCATGTCAAGAAGGGTAACAATAATAGAATTCTGTCTTATTAGTTTCTGATATAGAGGAAGTTGTCCCATTTATTCATCGCTAAAGAAGACACCAGCACCGGAAAGCCTTCATAAAGAGCCGCAGGGAGACACATGCGTCATTATTCTTCAGTGGGCCCTTAATGATCAAACATTTTGGTTGTCAGACTCTTCCCCTGGGTTGGTTCCGTCCTCTGACAGTTTGGAGCCATTAAAAAACAGTTTTTTGTTTTGTTTTGACTTTCTAGGCCAATTATCTATTTAATGCCATCTCAGGAGAAATGTAGTTTATTCAGCTGGGTAAAATTATGTCTAATGAACCTCTCTCCTGTCTTCACTTATGCCTATCCTTATTCCTCACCTTAAACTCCCAATGAATGCGGTTTGTTTGCGTTCATGCCACCAGGTACCACAAGAGCCAGGCCATCTACCTGGAGTCAAAGGACAACACAAAAATTAGCTGTGTCATCAGCTCAGTTGGGACCAATGAGGTAAACATTAGTTCTCATCCAGCTCCTGTTGCACATAGAATTTGGTTTACTACTTAAAATATGAGGCTAGTGATATTCTGTATTTTCCTTATTGTCAACCAATCCCATGATTCCTACTAACTACTGTCTGTGTAGCTAAAGATTGGTATATGATGTTCCTCTTCCAGTTCCATTGTTGTCCAAAACACAATAATGTTCCACACTGTTGAACTAGATGGTATGTTCCCTCATTACCATGTACACTGTAGTTTATTTTGACTCAGACCCACATACACCGTCCTGCTGTTGTAAATACTCACCAGCGCACCAAATGTGCATTTATCCACACCTGAAAATTGTCTCCAACAAATGCACCATTTACTCCTGTTTTCGATTATATTAGTTGACAATAATAAAATTACCGAATGACACCTATCTTATCATGTTTATTGTGCAATGGAGGGCCAGACACTTGAATGGTAGAAAGGGAAGAAATACCAGCCACAGATGTATTTTACATATTTTATTAATGTTTGATTAGTAACAACTGCTAATTTCCCACTCTAATCAACACAAGACTATTACTAAGAAGGAATGATTACTGGAAAAGGAAAGCTCATCTTTCCTGGAGCATTCTGATGAAAAATGTAATGTGAATTTATTTCTGGAGTACCTTGGATTTCTAGATAGTAACAGCTACTTTTGGAATACATTTATTTTGTAATGACTGCGTTGAGGAATTGTCTCGTCATTGTTCTGCAGATTTGGGTGAGGAAGACGAGCGACAGTACAAAGATGAGGATCTACCTGGGACAGCTGCAGAGGGGAGCGTTTGTCATCCGTCGACGGTCGGCTGCGTAAAACATACCCCAGCCAACCCCTCCCCACCCAACCCCCATCTGTTCATTTATCCATTCATCCACCAGCTTGTTCATTCTCTATTTTGTGCATCTCAGTTGAGTTATCATATACACACACAGTCTTCCGTGGCCAAAAACAACTCATCAGATTTGATCTGTTTGATCAGGTACAGTAAAAGAGGTCCTATAAGCGACTGACTGTTTTCCAGCATTATTTGTCACTATGTGACATGCGTGTGTGTGAAAGTAGTTTGTGATCATAAAGGAGCCTGCTTTTGATTTTTGTCTCATGCTGTAAACACAAATTCTTTCTACACCATGCACTCTTATTTACATTTATCATTAAGTTATTTTTCCTCAACAGCATCATGATTCCCCACAGAAACTGTCTTCAAGCGTTTCTAACTGTCTCAATGGTGACATGTAACAAAGCAAAAACTAAAAAAACAGATACGGAATTGCTTTAGGTTCGGCTGATTATCATGAATCCCATGAGTGCAGAAGTTACCGTATCGTTATACAAGGAGTTTTGAAAAGAACATGCCTTTTGCAGTTCTCAAGTAATTGCTGCTTGCTGTGCTGAAGGTTTGTCCTAATAACATGTTCAAAAGTCCTATCTATTAAACCCTAAATTTGTTATATGAAAAAAAAATGTATTTTAAGGTTTTGTGTTATTTCTTTGTCATTTTATGTGCTCCTCTCCATATGCAATCTGGATTATTCAATTGTATTTGCTTGTGGAGCACAAAGTTTACTGTTGATTTGTAGTGTTCCATTTTATTAAAAATGTTTTCTGCATTTTATTGATTTGATGAAAAGGTTAAATGCTTTAATGTGTCTGAAATACACACAAAGTTTGCTGGAATTGTATTAGTTATCTTAATCAATGTTCACTAGATAGTCACAAACTTTGTCTGTTTGCTACAGTGGGTTTCTAGAGATTTCTCGCTGGATATAAGAGCGGCATAACCGTGCCAAAAACCTTTTGGTAATTCTCTGAGGGTTATTACCAGTGAACCCTTTTATATAGAAGTAGTTCTGTGATACATTGTTAATATGAAAGCATTGATCATAGCTGCTCAAATTTGAGAAAACATAAGTATGTACAGTATATGCATATTTAAAATTCTTCCACTTACCACCTGAAACACAGAGACGGACCCCCAGTAGTCTGTGGACCCCTGGTTTTAGGGAACTGTCCTACAGTATCTATAGAACATGCTCTATACATTTTTTTTATAATAAATTGATCTTTAATGTTAATATTAGCGACAGTCAAAGCATTTGAATTGCTGTGTATTTTTCCTTCTCAGTGCTTGGTGTTCATTTCATCTCTAGGGGGAAATGTTTACCCATCGTATTGATTTGCCAGCTTCTCCATGTTGTCAACCTGACCAAGTCACCTTTTAATGTGTCTACAAGGTATGGATTCTTTTTATTTTGTTGAATCTTTTGGCATCATTTTCATATCTTACCACTGTGTTCCATCATCGGGCAGGGACAGAGGGGTGGCACGGAGCCCTCTGATTGCCCGTGCTAGAGTCAGAAGGTGATAGACATTAGTATCATGGATGGATTACAGAACCATAACTTCTGTATGAAGCAACGTAGCATTTCTTGTGGGAAAGTCATTCAAATGACTACAAAACAAAATGTAAAATTGCTGCAAAGAGAGGCAGTATGACCACAATATGATGCTTAACAACTACAAAGGGACACAAAATGACCACTAACAGATGAAAAATTATCACAAACGGGACAAAATACCACAACGAGATGAAGCTGCATCGTTTTTAGCCATTTTCTAGGTGTCTTACACTCATGTAGGCGTGAGGGCCCTTAGGCATGTCTGTGTCCAGGGGCCCCTTTTATCATGATCCATGTTTGCCATGCTACTGTATTAGAAGTTACAAATATACGCTATTATCTATAGCTAATATATGTTAATGTTAATTGATATTAGAATTATATTTGTTTATTTGTTTATTACACTGACTAATGTAGGCCTAACTATTAATAATGTACAGTTTATTATTGCCAAGAACCAGGGCTTTCATCGTGATAATTTCTCCCCAGTACATCACATTAAAAAGGGGGAAATGTGAACAGATGATGAATGATCCAAGTTCTCCCTCTTGACTTCAATGTCTGTCTTACTTACAGAATACACACACTTATGTGGTGTGTCGACCTATTTCACTGCCTTTTAATCTCCACATTTAAAGCAGCAGCTCCCTTCTCCACATCCACGTCTTTAAAATTATCCATTTGTTGCTTGTGAGGATTGTATCGGTCTTAAGCTGCTGGCTGTTTACACTCTATTTAATACAGTCATATGTTTATTCTGTCTTAAATCATTATGCAGAGTAAGCAAGGGATTGAGTGGGAGCACTTGAGCATGTAGACAGTTCTCTGGTGATGATTACCCTTTTCCTCCATGCACCATGTCTATTCACCAGAGTGTGTAAAACACCTGCTGAACACAAAACAAAAAAGAGAAGCTCTCCTGCTTTCCATGACCACAAGTCATTACTGCACTCTGGATGCGATTTGGGTTTGTTGGTAAGTCTCACTGGAGCTGTTTTACTCTTTGGTGGTTATTGCTTATGTGCAAAAAAAAGTCACCCAGGGCATCAATAAAAATCCCCCTTGCCCCAGCACCGAATTCCCTCTTTCATCCTCTTTCACCCAAATTGAGCATTCGCTCCACTGCATGTTAGCACTGCAATTCATGGCTACAGGGCGGAGAGCTGCATCTTGCTCAGTGCTATCTGGTGGGAACCGAGTGGCAGACTCAGATTTGCCTCTGGTGGTCTGAAGAGAGGACCGTAGCTCCTTTGACAACACTGCTAGGCTGTGTGTATATGTTTGTGGGTGTGGGTGTGGATGTGGGTGTCTGCCTTTTGTTTATCACTCTTGAGCAGGTCTGCACTGGGAGAGAAAGTCATTTTACAGTACAAGCTCCTCATTTGACTCATGATATTTGACTTGGGTATGGAATTGTGCTGCAGCCTCACTGGACCATTTAGCAATATTGATAATTTTAAACATAAATGTTGCCCATTACAAAATCAGGTCATGATATCAGTTATTCATATGCTCAGCCATTTTCTGTTTAGCTGCTCTGATGTTAAGATAGCATAACATAAAGCAGAAAAAACTTAAATTAATCATTCGTCTCAGAGGCCAGTGGGTGAGCTTCTGAAGTGGGTACTGTATTTAAAATGATAAGTTTGTTTATTCAAAAAATCTTTTATCTGTGCCAGAAAGGCTGCTCTGCTTTTAAAGGTCCCACTTCAAATGCTCCCAAATAACACCAAAGCAAACTATTTGAGAAAAGCTTAACACCAATTACCATGTCATGCTAGTATAGAGCATGTAGTTTATGTAGTTTGAACCATGAATCTGGTCCATGAATCCCCTATTAAAACTAGGAGTTGGAAGTAATATGTTTCCTCTACTTATTAGAGCAAGGAAAAGTTCAGCTTGTACAAATTAAACTTGTGTGTGTGTGTGTGTGTGTTTCTCTCTCAATCCTGCTAATTAAAAGAGAATTGCCTAATGACGGTGGTCTCCTCAATGTCTATGTTTAGCACTCTAAGCACTTGAAACGTGTGTCACAGCCTTTTCCACAGTTTTATGGGATGTACTGTTATCACAGCTCAGTTTTAAATTTAAGGCCTGAAGTTCACAAGATCCCCACATTGTCAAATAAAACATGATTCCCTGGCTTCATTTCACCAATGAACCCAATGGCCTTTTGGCGAATATGAGCTAGTGGGCCCCCTGTTTGTAATGCAGCCCCATCCAAACCAGCTACAATATTAAAAACGTGCTTACATGTTAATGTAAGGGGCTATTCTGCAAAATGAGTTGATTGGTTGCCGAGAATACATACGTATGTACTTGAACTTTGAAATCATGGCTGTTACTTGTAATGGACTATATTTACATTGAGGTATTTCTAATTTTGCTCACACAATGTTTTCTCAAGTATTGTACGTAAGCAGTATGTAAGATACTTTACATTAATATTTCCATTGTATGCTACTTTATACTTCTATTCCACTCTCTACCTTTTATGTCACTGCATTTAACTGCTTTAGTTACTAGTTACTTTGAAAATTAATGTTTTACATACAAAACATGATCATTTTTCTATAATGTGATACATTGTTGTAGTTTAAAACTACTCATCAGCAAACTATTTTGATTTTCTTCTCACAGAAAAATCTGACATTAAAGCAAATCTAATCTAATACTATAATATGCTTTAAATGAAGTAAGCTATTGTGATATTGTTTTTTACCTGTGTAAAGGATAGGATTAATTATTCCACCACTGCTGTTTGCTCACCATAAGAAAAACAATGTGAGTCTTTCAACCACCATGATCTGTTCTGCCCTAAAACATCACCAAGTGCCATTGTAGCTCTAATATTCTGCCACCCACTGTCCACATCTGTATAGTCATCTACTGTAGCTATGGGTGACTACAGGCAGTCATGTCCTGTTCCCCTGTCATAGCACATACACAAGTAATCTAGCCTTAGATGAGCACAGGACATGACAGTAGCCATGTCAGTATGACTATGTCTTTGACATACAGAATAGATGATTTGTAAAAGGAATGGAAAATTAATGACAGGCTATTCCCGCCAGCCGAGCAGCTAAGGCAATCACAGTCTGTGTCCTTTGCCATCTACAGAACAAACACTCCCATGCTAATACTTGGCAATTTTAACCACTGCAATTTGAATAAAACTTTTCCTGGTTTTCATCAGTATGTTAAGTGTAACACCGGAAATAACAACATCCTTGATAAATGCTATGGTATGACCTCCCCTGAATAACTCCGACCATAATGTTATCCAACTCCTCCCCACGTATTGCTCAGTTTTTAAGTCCAGCAAACCGGAAATCCAGTCAGTGAAGGTATGGTCCAGTGACAAAATGGAGGAGCTGAAGGGATGCTTCCTCTGCACAGATTGGGATATCTTTTTCAAAGATGCAGACATTGACATTGCTACTAAATCAATCACTGCCTACATTTCTGTATTGACTCTATTATACCTCAGAAAACTGTTAAGCTAAGATGCTAAGATATCCTAATAAACCCTATATCACAAAAGGCATTAGGGAATGCATTAACAGGAAGAAAACAGCTTTCAAATCTGGAAATAAAGCAGAAGTGGGAGCTTCACAAATGCAAATGAGAGCAGCACGGCAACAGTATAAGGAGCGGGCAGAACAAGAGCTGTTAGAATCCAACACAAAGTCACTGTGGGACTCTATCAGACAAATTACCAACATGGACACTAAAAGGAAGCCCCTGTTTGCCCACAATGAAACTGCAAAAGCAAACAAACTGAATAACTTCTATATAGGTTGTAACACTGACAATGAAAGGGAATGTGCTGTAGTGTTAGAGAATGTAATTTGTAATGTGAACTTGGACAGAATTATATGAACCACACACTGTTACTAAGGTGTTTAAAAAAAATACAAACAACCAAAGCAACAGGCCTTGATAACTTGTCTGCTTTTCTTTTAAAAACTTTTGCAGAAGAACTGTCACCAGCCTGGCATAAACTATTCCAGCTCTCTATAAACACATACACAGTACCAAAACTGTGGAAAAAAATCTATTATTCTTCCACTACCCAAAAAGGCACGTCCAGGAGAACAATGGTCGGTGGCTATTACCTCTAATGTTTTTAAATCCATGGAAAGGCTTATGATAGAGAAACTCCATACTGATGTGGATCAAATGTTAGGTAGATATCAATTTGCTTACAGAAGAAATCGTAGTACAAATGATGCCATATCAACAATAATGCACCTCACTCTGAAGCACCTTGAAAGTCCATATGTTACATTGCTTTACTGCATATGTTACAATGCTTTAAAAAAAAAAAAAAAAAAAAAAAAAAATATATATATATATATATATATATATATATATATATATATATATACACACACATTTTTGGTCATTTTTGGCCTTTATTTTTGACAGGACAGCTGAAGACACGAAAGGGGAGAGAGAAAGGAAATGATATGCAGCAAAGGACTGCAGGTCGGAGCCAAACTTGGGCCCGCTGGTCGAGGATTAAACATCCACACATGTGCGCCCTCTCTAGCAACTGAGCTATCCAGGCATTGCCAGATTGCTTTTTGTTGATTTCAGTTCTGCCTTTAACTCAACCCAGCCAGATATCATGCTCAGGAAATTTGTTCAGTTAAATGTACATCCCTTTTTAATCAGGTGGTATTGCTCTTTCTTGTAAAACAGGGCACAGCAGGTGAAGTTTAACTTCACCCCGTCTGATCCAGCAGTGTGCAACACCGGCGGCCCTCAAGGATATGTCAGTTTATCTCTTTTGTTTACATTGTACACAAATGACTGCATCAGCTCTGAGCCAAACCAACATATAGTAACATTTTCAGATGACACTGACCTTCTCAGTTTGCTTACTAAAGAAAGCAATATAAGTGTCCACCAAGTTGCTGTGGACAAGTTTGTCAACTGGTGTGATTTACACCAACTTTATATTAACACAAGCAAAACTCTGGAAATGCCGGTAGACCCCAGATCAGCTGGAGATCAGAGCCCTGTAGCCATCCATGGTCATGACATCAAGCAGGTGTCCTCTCTTAAATATCTAGGAGAGTATATTGACAATGACCTGAGTTGGTGCACACATGTAACAAATGTGCAGACTTAGAGCGGGGTCTGTAAAAATGGCATGTTAATCTTCTATGGAACAACAATAGAGTCAATTCTTCGGTATGGTATTACCAGTTGGTTTGGGAATTTGACAGTAAAATCCAAACTCAGATTTTCAGTCTGGTTAAGACGGCAGGCAAAATGATATGAACACCTGCACCTCTCAACCCGCAGGAGCTTTTTGATCAGGTAACAATCAGGCAGGCTAAGAACATTCAGGAGTTGAACTCAGGAAAGAGGTACAGGGTTCCTCTGTGCAAAGATAGCCGGTATAAGCACTCATTTGTTCCACTCGCAGTTAAGCTCATTAATGAGCAGCGATGAACCTATGACTATGAATTCTTTAATGTATATCTGTGACTGAATGTATGTATGGTTATGAATGGAGGAATGAATGCACAATTTTTAAGTGAATGTCTGGATATTTATGAATGGATACATTATTATTTTTTTACTAAGACTGAATGCATGGATGTTTATGGAAGTAGGAATTGAATGGTTGTAAGGCATGTATGGGTGAACAGAAGAATGTAGGAAAGATGGCTTTTATCTTATTTTGTGGTAATTTGTAATCTGCAATTTGCACAGCTCTTTGAGTAGCCCTTATGTTTACTGTACATTTGTATTTTAATTGTTTTAACCCTGTGCTTGTTGTGTGTCTGTTTTAACTCTTGCAGCAATGTGACTCAGTGACCAAAACAAATTTCTCTTTAGGGAGACTAATAAAGATACTTTGACTTTGACTTCAAAGCAAAAATCCCCAAGAGGGGCACTAGTGGTGGAACTGATAGCTACAAGGTGTAGACAAGTGGCCATAAACACGTTGAAGAACACCCTCTTGTGTATTATTCTTTTATACTTCAAGTACTAAGCCATGTGCAGCGTGAAAGGTAAGAGAGCAAGAAAAAAAGGCATAGCTCACTGGATATACAATAATATATAATATATGATATATGTGATATAATATGTATTCTGTTTGCATGAATACCAGCACTGATGCTTGTTTGGCATTTTGTGTCATGCCATTTAATTTGCTATTCAGAACGAGAGCCACTAACAACAAGCTTTTTACGACCAGGCGGTCTAAGATGATCTTGGTTTTTGTTGCTTTAAGGTCAGTGCATTTGCAGTTTGGGGATTTGTTTCATTATTATTATTTTTCAACAACAATTGTACTTTTTTATCGGGTAACAATGACAACTGGGAATGATTGCTGTTGTGATTTTGCCTTTTGAACAAAAAGCACGTCTACTAATGTCCTCTCAGCTCTCAGCCACAACCTTCAGACTGACTTTGGGATCCAGTTGGAGACGTGAGATCCCTCTACCCCTGATAAGATTTGCTCTGATAAGAGAAGGATATCTAGTGAGTCATCTCAGTTTCCCCACACAAGGTCCCCAAAGGAATCCAAACTTTGCTTCCTCTAACCTCTCCAGAGGCATCTCAGTTTTCTACATGTTCTATTCAGAAGTGTTCAGAGATATAGATAAACTTTGGCAAAGATAGGAGGGGGCTTACGTGGATTGAAAGATGGACCACGCAGCCATCTGAAAATAGCCGTTCTGAATAAATTTAAAGGAACAAGAGCTGTTTCCCCTGGTTTCCAGTCTTCATGCTAAGCTAAGATAACTGGCTGCATAATTATATCATGAAATGTGGAATTTGTGTGAATCCCAATGTGTACGTGTGTAAACCCATCAGGTCCATCAAGTGACTACTAATCAACTGCAGGCCCCAGCAACTGAGGAAAGCAGATTAAAAATTAATGAGGTGAATGCAATTTAATGAATAACATCATTGAACTTTGCCTCAGCAGCATGTCATTTAAAAATTAAAGTGATTGCATCAGACTGATTATTTTAAGGCAGAGGTTTGTTGTTGTTGATCTTTCTTTTCTTCTGTCTCCCTCATTGTTGTTCGTCACGGTGAGGAGAGGTATCATTGGGACAGATCAATGCTCTCTCACAGTAGTGACCTTAGAAGCCCAAAATGAATTCCACACTGCATTACATATTAATGAGCTCCGATCAATAATTAGCCACTCAATGGACAGTTAGAAGCTGTGGTATTGAAATGAACACAGTCAATTTCATACCTGACGTAAAAACATGCCAAACTGTCTCTCCACTAATCAATATTTTTTTTTAATAAATCTCTTCAGCTCAAGGGAGCTTTTTAGCCTCTTTTTAGCTTGATGTTTTCTTTTATGGCACACTTGTATGTTTTTGGTTTTATGGCACACTTAGTATGCTGATTGGTGTATGTCGGCAGATAAGTACGAAGACATTGCAGTACAGAAATGCCAAAGAATACTTTGAAGTAATTTAGAAAGTGTTGCCATTAAAACAGTTAACCAAAAAGCAAGTTTATTTTTCAACTGTTAAATTTTCCACTCACTACATAACTTGGTCACAACCCTTTTTCTGGAAAATACACTTACTTGCTTTTGTTTTTTGCATTGCATTTCCTTTTAACTCAAATATTGATACTAGCCCTGTTTCCAGCACCATGGTTAGATCGACTAGCTAATTAACAAAGGAGTTAGCAACTAGCTTGTAAAAGAAGTCAAATATCTTGAAGCTAAAGCAACAAGTCATCCAATAAATTGTTCCTACCCTCTTATACAACCCAAAAGTTGAGTGTGAACGTATGTGACAAAGATACGCACATGACAGAGAACATGATGTAGTTTCTTCCGTAATGTTTACTTTTTTTTTCAAACAGGGCATTAACACTACTGTGGATGAATGCACTGTTTGTGACCCTTCCACCCTTAACAGAATTTCTCTGTCCTAATACCATGTTACTTACTGCTTTCCTCCCTGCATAACTACTATGGTCATTAGAGAGTACCACCTAACAATAAGGACTCAGCCAAAGACCCTGATCATTCTCTCAAAGTTGGTGGAGACCAAAACTGAGCTACAACCAGAGTGGTTGGCGGGAATAGGACTTCAAATGAATGCTAATGTTGTTTCTTGTCTGCTGGAAGCATTTTAGCAATTGTGGCTAACATGTTAGCAGTAAAAACATTATAAGGCAAAGATATGTCAGGGCTATGGCTGTTAGATATTTGTGGGGCTCTCCTGCCATAATGTTTCCAGCTTAAACCTACACTATGTGCAGGGCTCACAGACCCCTAATAGCAACATTGCAGATAATTGCAGTATGATGAACTTATGACCCTTCGCTTCTTTCACTATTCCCCAAATGCTGCCTGCCCACCCACATGGACATCTTGCTCCCTTTTATTGTTATTAGCATCGATTGAGCTTATAACATTTTCTCCTCTTTATTGAGGGGGGAAAAAAGAGGGAAAGTCGACGTGATTAAAGCCCATTGATTGTGAGATGTCTTCACAAGGCATTGAGGAGAGCTCTAAGTGCTTGCCGATGCCTCATTTGGAGTAGAAAGGAGGGGATAATGGATTCCATCTGGCCAATTGTGCCCTTTTTTATGGTTTGTGACAGAGTCGGGATGTCATCAGTTTGATAGCACGTTGGTCAGTTGTGACTCCTCCATCCAAAGACACACCCTGCTTCCAAAGATTCAATCTAATAAAAAGAAAAATGTGCTAGACCATGACATGATACCTCTGCTTCTATTAGCTTTATTAGAACTGAGTGAAAAATTACTTCCAATTAGAGTTTCCTAGACAACATACTGGCTATGCATAATAATATTCATTGTCTCTCAACCCCCGCATTCGCACCCACTGTTTTTGCACTTGTCAGGAAATTGTTTTGCCTCTCCCCTGGCCTTTCAGAGGTAATTTTGTGTGCAGCTATGTCTGAGCTACTGAGCTATTGAGAAGGCAATTTGTTTCTTTCTTTCTGTGTTCTTGCATGTGCACAGCAGAGAAACAGAAAAATGCACATGAAATCTCCTTGTTAATTTGTGTGGGAAGATGTGATGTATTTGAGGATCCTTTCTTGTTTTGCATTTCGCCTCAGTTAGTGTGTAGGGATGTTATTTACGACATTGTTCCAAAAGATTATTTCTGATGTGAAGTGAGTGTGGAGATGTAAAGCAGCAAGATATCTCATGCACCAAGTGCCTGACAGCCAGCATGCTGTGCTAGAGATGCCATGTCTCATGGAACACAACATCTGTTTCTATTTGGCCCGATTATAGCAACACCCTGTCTCAGAATACATCAACGGAGTCCAGGCGTTATAGGCGTCGCATGCTGATGACTTCACTTCCCATCTGCCACAGTTTGAGTAATGGCAAAAGAAAATGTTCAATTCATTGGAGAGTGAAATGCAATCACGTAACCTCTCACAGTGAAAGCACATCAAGCTGCAGTGCTTAATCTAAGATTTCTCTAAGGATTGCAATACACCGTCAAGTTCTCTGTTTGAGGCGTTTACAGTCATCTTGATATGTTTTAAACAACATATCATTGTGTATTTAGGAGCTAAAGGCTCTATAAAACTCTAACAAGCAACATTGTGTTATGAGAAGAACAAAGTGATGTATTTTATATTAATCCAGTTTGCCATTCACGATTGTGGAGTCATAGCTTAGCAACCATAACTTGGCATAGCAAGTCGGTCAAGCTTGGCATTTCTCCAAGTGGTGTGCAGTCAGATACTTATACAGGAACAATGCTTATTCATTTCCATGTCTACTACCTCAGACATGCAGCTTTTGATTAACTTTTTTAGGCATACATCACATGAAGCCATGAAGTGCATATTTAAGACCTCACAGGATTCTCTTTTTAAATCAATTAAAACGTTTGTGTAGTTTGAGTAGTTTCAGTATTGAGTATATTCAGTATAACGGTACTCATTGAAAACCTTACACTACTATTACTGTTACCTGGCAAAATTAACAGTGGTGGGCTAGTAGCTTTTATCTGAAATAAATTACCTATTGTGTCAGAAATTAAGAACTAAGTGGTCCAAATGTGTCCTTCCAAAATGTTTAAAATAAGTGTTGAAAAATTGCCTCCTAATTTTCCGATTCTGATAGAGATGTGAGTGTTTGCAAAGGTGGATTTCATTTTAGAATGAATACATTTATGAACTGGATTCTTTGCATCATATAACTTTATCTATAACCTGTGACCATGTTGATGTTGATCTTTGTAGGACAAAATAAACATTGTCCAGTTGTCTTTTTTATTATTCTATAAAACATTATGGCCATGCAAGGACAAAAATATCCAACACCAGACCTCAGACAGCTGCAGGCTTCAGACTATAACCGCCGTGGCCTGTCCAGAGGCTCTCTGCAGACTTCTGATTGACTGAGGGAATGTTTAATGATGCTGCGTGTAATGATGGTTGGAATGAAATGATGCTATTTATATGCAGCAGAAGCAGTTACCTTGTGTTTATGGCATAAAATGTCCGGGATGTTTCTCTCAACATTTTGTCTGCTACAACACAGAGAGACATAATAACAGATATGCATTGTAGAAAGTCTTTAAAGTTAAAATACAATCTAAAATATGATGATGCAGCTACTGCAAACGAAATGTAAACCACCAAGATATGTCCAATACTACTACAATGTATTTACATTTAAAAATGTTTTAATTAGAGCATAGAGAGTCATATCATGAATATATACACAGTGTATATATATATATATATATAATAGTAATACATTATTTTTTTAGTATTTCAACTGCCATAACAATATAAAAAGTGAGTATTATGTAGTGTACCTAGTGTAGTATACAGTAGATATGGTGCTCTCATATGTGAATGCACAGAGCAGGGATGCTAAAAGAGCAAGTAAGACTAAATCAACATTCATTTTCAGGTAAGGGGACAGCTGATTTCCACTGCAGGGATGAAAACAGAATACTTACAGTAAATCTATCATTTTTAATAAATCCATATTAAGCTGAAGAAGTAAATCTGTAAAGGATACTGTCAGTTATATCACAGGCTGCAGTTTAATCAAGAAACAACTGAATACAGCACTCATAGCACTTCTCATGTTGGATTCCTTAAAAGAACCTGCTTTGAAATCATTGTACAATAATTGTAGATCAATGCTGGCTTTTTTTCAAAAGAGGCTGAACACTTTTAAAGTAACCTGACATGTAGCCAGTTGACAGAGAGCTGATTTTGAACAGTGAACGCTTTCCGACACTGTGTCTTACTTTTAGGAGAAATTAGAATGTAATGACGCTAAGACAGCTGCCACCTGGTCATACCTAAAGGAGTGATGTAAATGTTCTTGCAAAAACATGAGCAAAAACTTACTCCAGATGTCTCCAAACGTAAAGATAAATAATTGGCATTTGCAACTAATTTTGAAACACATTCATGTTCCCCTCAGGGTTAATTGTAATGAATGTGGTGATCCCTAAACCTCTTGTCTTACTGTATGGTCTTGTCCAGACAGTAAATGCTGTTTATTAACTAATTTCCTGAACAGTTTTCACTGGCAGAATCCTGACTATAGTGAGGCCAATTGGTAGACTGCACTATCTGAACCTGCTGAGAAGAGGCATTGCAGAGGGTGTATTTATTCAAAGGTAGAAAAGCTGCCTGATTGCATGGATTTCATTAGGGATGGAAGAACAGATCCAAATCAAGACCAAACCCAGTTGTGATGCATCAACTGCAGCTTGTCTAAAATTATCATATTGCAAAGAAAAGGGACTTATTTTTCAATATACCAAGATATTAAAATTTTGTCAGCATCCTCATGAAAACTGCATGATTGGCAGATAAATAGATATGTAAAAATGTCTAGAAGAGAGCCCCTTTCCACAGAAGGCAGTGAAATTCAGCCTCGTAATTAGGTTCATATACTAGACTGTAAACTCATCACAGGCCATAAAGATAAAAAATGATGCAACAGTAAACATGCCATCCCCCTATGAATGATACAAGCAGCTGTTCAGGCCAGTTAACAACACACACTATCTCTTTAATTGGACCGGTGGTGTGGCGGTGAAGGCCTTTAAAGGTGACTTGACCAGATATTGGCATGTCATTATTCTGCATTATGCAGTAATGTTTTGACATGCTAGAACACAGTTTGTATTGCATCCATGTGTATCCTCACATACTGAAGGTCACACTGCCTCAGACACCTTTTGAAAAGCTAACCACACACACACACACGCACACAATCTACCTTATAAAACCTCACTGCATTTGTTGTGCCTCCCATGTGAGTACAGTATTGGATCTTTGTCTCAGCTTTAGCACGACTGATAGCATTGCAGACAAGGTCTTGCTAATAGCTGCTGCGGTATTGGAACATGAGTTGCCTATCTGTGAAAAGAAAATCCTTTGTCAGCACCATAACCCTTTTTTCTGAGGTTTACAGATTACAGATGGCTCCAAGACTGAAGTTTTTTTTTGTTTGTTCTTGAAGAGGATTAAATTCTGCTGTAATGCGTTCACAATAAGCAGCATTAGTTTCCTGGTACCATCTTAATTAACAGCTTTATTTAAACATTTATTTTTCTCATACTGCCCTTGGCTGCTGCACCTGTATTCTACGGTGGCCGACAGGGGTAAACGCCAAGCAAATTTAAGAAAACACTTGCAAATGGACAAAACACAAGCAAATTAAACTTCAGTATGTTGACAACACATGCGCAACATTCAGCAAACATGTTGTAAATACAGACAACACAACCAAATACATAAACGCTGCTGCAAATACAGAAACAATGCAAAAAGAAAAGCCCACAAACCTCGAAAAAATAAGCGATGCAAAAAGAAAAATAGAGAAAAAAGAAGCTGCATCCAGATTACACAGCATAAGTTCTCCAGGCCTCTAGGGGGAGTGCTAAATGCACAGAACAGCTTGATTTTCGACCCCATGGAGAGAGCGAGTGAGATAGAGAGAGAGAGAGAGAGACTTTGCATCGTTTCTGTATTTGCAGCATGTTTATGTATTTGGTTGTGTTGTGTGTATTTGCAGCGCGTTTGCTGAATGCTGTGCAAGGGTTGTCAAATTAATGAAGTAGTTTTCTTAATTTGTTTGTGCTTTGTCTATTTGCATGTGTTTTCTTAAGTTGCAGGGCGATTGCCCCTTTTGGCCACCGTAGAATTCACCCTCTGTATGGGATGCTCTGTGGGAACACCTGTCTCTTTAAGACACCCTTCTGACCCCAGTCACTGCCACTGTTATTGGGCTCTGTGCACCGATATTCTGCAGTCCCCTCTCTTCATGTAGCCTTTGTTTTCATAGCCTTGGCTGTGTGACATGGACTTGCGGCATCTTTTCAAATGATTGAACTTTTTACAGTTATGGCATTGCTCCCCAAAGGCATCACATTTGTCGCTCTATGCGGCATTGCTGCCTCCACATTTACTGCAGTTTGTAATGGATTGAGGTTTATGTCTTGACCTGTGGTGCCACACACTAGAGTTTGGCTGAATCGCATCAACAGTGGTGGATGTTTGGGGCTGGGTTAGAGCCATATTACGCTCCTCAGTCATTTAATATATGCGGCAGATTGTAATGTCTTTAGTAAGAGTTAATTCACACTCACGTAAAAAAAAGCTTTTCTTATACTGTCATTTCTGATGCCAAACACTATTCTATCACAAATCAGTTCATATCCCATGTCTCCAAAGTGACAACTTTTAGCTTTGATCCTGAAGTCACTGATGTAGGATTCAATAGTCTCACCTTGCTTTTAATTTCGTGACTGGAACTTGAGTCTTTCCATGTTTTTTTTTTGTGATAAGGGTTACCTCATTATTTGAAAAAAAAAATCCAACTTCCCGTAGCCTGTGTCTTTTCTCCTCACATGCAGCTTTTAACTTGCAGCTGTGTGCTGCACAGCAACAAATAATAGTAGGCTAATGTTAAGTTGATTTGCTGACTTGCACCTCTCAAGTTTGTGTTGCTGACCTAATTTGTCCTTGTTTGTGTCTTGTAATAGATCCATTTTATGCTGGGCAGCTTTTACATCACATTGTATTGTAGGTTTCCAAAAAAAAAAATCACATTAGATTTTTGGTGAATTTATTTCTGTTAGACCTTTGCCTACATTAACGCTGATGCGTTAAAGAGGATTGGCTCCCGTGCGCCAAGATGGCGGCTCTGTTGACGCATTCGTTCCAATGAACAGTAACCAAGGCGAACAGTAACATCTAGTCATATCTATGTCAAGTATAGGAATGAGTCACAAAGATAAGGCTACGTGCAGACACACTGTAGCTACTATGCAGTGAATAATATCATAAAAATATAACATTTAATTTGTCCTTTCATAGTTAAACCTAAAGTTATCATTTGTGACATTTTCATACAAAGTACAAATCTGTTACTCACTGTCCAATATAACTGCTGAACAATGACTCAACCTATAAGTAATCAGTGCATCATAACATTTTGCAAATAAAATGTCATAATATGCATGTAAATATGTCAAAGAAAACTTTTAATGCTTGGCTGAGGAGGAATAGTTGGTATAGAGATGATAGCAACATTTGTCAAAGGGCAATGGAAACAGACTAAATGAACCATGATGAACATGAAGCTTAAACACCCCTCAAGCGTTCGCACCACTGAAGAGATGAAAAGTGGCGGCAGAGGAGACAGCAACCTCCTCAAATGAATACATGAAACAAACACATTCAATTGGTTTCCTGTAATTTGAGGTTTGATTGGTGCTCTTTTTAATCATGTCATCTAGTTCTACCCTCTTCTTCTGCAATGGTTTAATGGCACCCGTCTGAAGAATTGGTGCTACAAGCTGTTTATCTTGATATTCCAACACTTAATATTCAGTAACAGTAGTGGATGGAAACACACATCAATTAGCATTTTCCTTTGCTGATTTCCTATAAATATTGGTTTCAATTTGTATAACATTTGTAAAAAAAGAAGAAAATAATCACTTTTAAAGATACTTTTTTTTTATCAGAAAAAAGCCATATTTCAGTCAGTAACTACAGAGTAGAAGGTTCAATGTTATGTATAGTAAAAGTTGTCAAAAATGACAATATTCAAGTACTTATAGAATTATTTTAAAGTATATTACTTAAGACTGTACTACAGCATCCACAAGTACATGTGATTTTTTAAGTCTGAATTTTACATTTCTCTGATTATTTTCAACCGGAGACAGTGGAGAGTTTCTCCCCTCTCAAACTAAAGCTCTCAAAGTAATTGCAGCACCTTAGACAGTGACAATGGTTTTCTCTCAAAAGACTCTTGTGTAATGCATTTTTGCTTTGTGTTTTCACCCTGCTTTCAAAGTGCCTAGCTGCTTGCATTTCTCCAATGTCTCTACAGAATAGCAAATCCACTTCACAGCACCAGAATTTGTTCCAAAGCCTTAAAACATGTTTGAGGTGCAAATCAGTGCTCGTCAATAGCAATGCATCACCTTTTCTTTAAAAAGATCACTGTGCATAAAAGGCTTAATCTGCCTTTAGTGACTCTCTCCCTGCACTTCATTTACCAGAAGGTTTGATTTTTATTTTATTAAATATGGTAATATATATATATATATATATATATATATATATATATATATATATATATATATATATATATATATATATATATATATACACACACACACACGTATATACCAGTATTATATGTTACCATCACAGCTTTGGAGCACTGTTTGTCAGCATCTACATTTAATGATTTAGAGGTAAAGGCTTTGTTTTCTGTTTTATTTACGGGTTTGACTATAATAAATGCAACAGTTGGCTTTTTAATAAACCATCCTTCCACACATGCAGTTTGCATACATTTGAACCTTCTTGTAATACAAGTCTGTTAAACATATTGCAGTAATGATGATGCAGTGCTCAGCTGTGCTCTGCAGACATTTTCCGCAAAAATAGTTTTATCATCAGCCATTGCTTTGGGTTAATTCCTCTGCCGTTATCATCATTATCCTCAGGTTATCCATCAGATGATTTGTATTCATAATGAGTTTGGAGTAAATTAACACAGAGTTATTATTGCATGGTAGACTTAATGAGAAAATCCAAACCCTCATGAAGTGCATATACATTCTTGTTAATCAAATCCAGTGGTGGAAAAGGTATTCAGATCCTTTACTCAACATACCAACACATTAATGTGAAAATACTCCATTACATTCAAAGTCCTGTATTCAATATCCCACAGAAGTATTATTGAAATTGTACATAGTACATTACTTGAGTAAGTAGTTACTTTCCACCACTGACCAATGTTGGTATAGGGAATGCAAGGCATGTTAGTCAGACTGACAACATGTTTTTTTATTTAGTTTTGTGATGTTTTTTAAAGGGTGGCTGTGGCTCAGTGGTAGAGCGGTTGCCTGCAAGTTGGAAGGTTGGTGATTCAATCCCTCCCGCAAGACACTCAACCCTGAGTTGCCATCAGAGTGTGAATGTATGTGAGTGTTTATCTGATGAGCAGGTGGCACCTTGTACGGCAACCTTGGCCACAGTGTGTGTGAATGGTGAATGGTTCCTGTACTATGTAATGCTTTGAGTAGTTAAGACTAGAAAAGCACTATTATAAAATACAACACATTTAAAATGTTTTTGTAATTTTTATTGTGCGATCGCATTGTAAGATAAAATGTTGCTGCCATTGTAACTTAGAGCAGACATTTTTCTCTATTATATTATAAACAACTGTTCTGTGTCTCATGGATCTTCTCAAACTGGATTTACTGTCAAAATTCCAGTTTCCGTCCCTGAGTTCTGTTCCAACTGTGGCACTTCCTGGTTTGCATTTCATTGTCTCGCACATTATCAAGTACAAATGAAGTTTAGTTAAAGTTTTTATTGAATAACACTAAATTAACCACTTTCCTTAGGACCCTATGTCTCCCTTATGACATGTCCTCAGACAAACCTCTTCAAGTTGTTGTTGCATTGAAAAGGGACATGGAGACATGCACAATGCTGCGTTAAGTGCTTAAATTGAATTAAGAATAAGCTAAACAAAGAAAAGAATACACCTTGAAATTGAAGTTCTGCATTTTAGTGGCTATCGTATGAAACAGGTGGTACAAGCTGTATGATCTCACTTTGTTTCACACAATTCCACATAAATGCTGTTGGTGGCAGTAATATGCCATATCATGTAGTAGTGCTCCCCCCACACACGCTTTGCAATTGTTTTATGAGGTATTAAATGCGTCCATGTTCATTATACCTTAAAGATACACAAAATGCACTTTGGTTGAATGTTAAAAACAAAACAAAAATGTTTCTTAAAATACACATAATCACTCAAAAAAGTTTATACACAGTGATTCATAGGTTCCATCAGAGGCTTGGACTTCACTCGCAGTAGACCAAAGTGAGGAAGAGGGACGATATACAGTACAATTAATGATAAAACAATTTCCTAAATTTCAGCTCAGCAATGCTATCGCTGCTTTTGATGCTGTCAATTATAACACAGACAGTTTACAGAGGATTTTTTTCTTAAAGTGATGATTTTAGACAGGATTAAGTCATTGAAATATCCACTTAAAGCTTCATTACCTAAGCTGACATCAGAAAAGATCATTGATTGGCTCATGCAGCAGGCTGGCACAGACCGGAAGCTTCTGATCACTGACCGGGATCAGCAGGGCTCATCATTTATCCTGTGGCATACTGCTTGCACTGCACTACATTTCTTACCTCACGTCCTCCTGAAAACATCACTCTGTCTTTTGTCAGCTATTTTTACAATACAGAGTCAATGCAAAGAAGGATGTGGTCCTCCACAGAGTCACCCTTTCATCTTGTCAAGGGACAGTTAAAGGACAAGACTTGTGATATTTTTATGTTATATTATAAAGTCAACACAACACATGAAAAGTCCAAAACCAACCATGATCCTAGTAAACAATTATTGTCTGTGTATCCAAAAGCCTTATATATGTTATTCTTCTGTGCACTGGGTGACTTTTTTTGGTTATGATGAATTATGAAAGTTTGTTTTGAGCCAGTCCGATATATAACACATCCCCTCCTGCTGCCGTAAATACTGACTCGAGCGGCAAATGTTTATTAGTTCGCAACTGAAAATAGTCACCAACTAAAGCAGTATTTCCTCTGTATGACTAATGTTTCTAAATATTCTGCATTGGGATGTTATTAAGCCTTTTTTTAATCTGCTTTAATGAAATTTTTTTAACAGATTTTTGTGAGCTGCTTTTTCGATAGACGGACTAAAGCATGATTCGTTTTGGTCATTTAATGTTCATGGTGGTGTTGACAATTAGAAAAATATAGAATTACACCAGCCTTATGCTTTGTTGTGGCCTCTAGTGGTGATGCACCTTTTGCAATACAACTCTAAAAATACCTGAGTATATTGTGAGATTAATTATTTCATAGAATGGGAATTTAAATCCCATTATTTTGGGGATTTCTATCCAAAATGAACTTTTCTTGGGTAGAAGCATGACACATTCTCTGGGAAGTGATCATTTCAAAATCACAAGAAAATATGTATCCCTATTTGTCAGTAACTCGCCAAGATGTAAGTTGAGGATTGCTTTAGGCATTGTTTTGTTAAATCAGTTTCCAGTTACATTCAATGGAGTTTGTACTGTCTAAATATTATCTACTGTTATGGCTCTTTTTGATTGATGCTAGACCATAGCATCAAAATCACTTCCAAACAAATGTGTGTTGTGCAAAATATTTTAAGACATATTTCCACTTTACTCTAAACCTCCAAGGAAACCACTCGGAGTAGCTTTCAGCTGGCAGGGATTAAAAGGCTGCTGGCTTTGCAAAGACCTAAAAGTGTCCTTTGATAAAGTCTGAAAATTGTGAACACTGTGAAGCCTCAGAGTATATACAGTATGTGACAACTGCTGACAGGTCTGGTTTTGAGTAAAGTTTTGAGCTCCCCAAGCAGGTGGGAAGATTCAGACGAGATAAAGATCTATTTTCTCTCTCCCTCACTGTGTGTGTCCTTAACATAATGTTCCTGCCATCAAATGCAGAGAGTGAGAAAAATGTGGTGCACTTTGTTTTATTGCAACTGCATGTGGCCCTGTGTCATGGGAAGCTACCCAACAGGAAACAACATCCACGCACAGATATAATCACTGGATTCATTACCTTCAGGCAAACGCACATTGATCTCAATATTGTGATTGCCATTTTGTACTTTACTCCAAATAACTTTATCCGCAATGGCAGCCCAGTGCATGTTTGCACTCTCCCCAACAAAACTTCTGATCATTCGGTGAAAAAAAGAAAGAAAAGAAATGCTTGATGAAGTATCAGTTGGCTGTGATTTGTTTTCTTATTGTAGCATATGATGGAAGTCTTGTTGTTTTGTTCGTAAATTAAAGAGGGTTTTAATCTACTGCCTTACAGAATTTCCCTTCGGGGATCAATGAAGTATTTCTGATTCTGAGTCTGATTCAAATGCATAACCAAAAAGCAAAGGGCCTCAACACCAATTATCATCACTTTACTGTTGGTTTCTCTTCAGTTCTATACAGTAAAACTGATCAGAATCTGAGTGTATTCTATTTATAATTGACTCTTTCATGTAGTCTATTTATAATCTAGACAAACCTGATTGGAATTAAATGTGTGTCATATGCAACATGCAAAGGCCATGTAGCTGCTAAATTGTAGCAAGTGATGACATGTAATAAACTACATTTAAGTACCCACAAATAATTATGTTTTCGTAAAATGAACATTATCAACTGAAGGAATACATGAACAGTACAAAATATCAAATGCTGTAATGTGTGAATGTATGTATGGAGGACAATTTTCTCTGCTGGAGCCAATGAAATGGGTGTGTTTTGTATTTAAATCTGGCCTGTAGAGTAGCTTCACATTTCCGTGATTCCTCCGGTCATTGTCATCTGTGGCACTCTGGGTCCTCCTCCAGTGGACCGCTGCTGTTGGCTTCTTCCTACTGGTCTTCAGGCTATTCCACCACCACCAGTGTCTAGACTCCATTGGGGGACATTCCTGCCCATTTGTGGCTTCTTTACTCCTTTATACATTTATTTACATAGGAATAGAGTAAAATCACCAAAGTCTTAATACAGTTCAACCTTGTGCATATGGAAAAAATAAACCTTTTGCAAATTTGCAACAAAGTCTCTCCTGATTGAAATAACTGCATAGAGGGTTTTCACCGACGTCACATTCTGGGCAGTAACCTGGATGTGCGGCCATATTGGAAATACTTGTGTAAACAACTGAACTGAGTACAGTGGAGTATTGTGCACTTTGGACACTTTAAGTGAATGTAGTCATGTCTAAACAACAGAAAAGCATCCAAGATGCAAAGGCATATAAGGAAGGACTTGGACCACAAGAAAAGGTGCGATATTTTTGAGAAATAGAAGTTTATTGGCAGTGCAGATCTTTACGAGTTGCTCTCTCTTCTTAGATCCATGACGACACTGTGATTCTTCCTTCTTAAATGGAATGGGGATGTCATTTAATGTAGGCTACTGACGTGCAACCACATTGTGCATTGTAAAGTAATTATAAGAATGAAATAGACATATTTGGGGTTGTTTTGAATAATTTACAATCCCATAATCATCTCTATGTGTTGAAAGCCCAACCAAGATGACTTGTGTTTTCACCTGTTGTCAGTTACTTTCCCTTTTAGCTTTTACCGTTAGTTGTTCTTCATTCAATTTCCTTTTTTCTGTGATACTCCTGCCCCAGTATGAGCCATAACTACAGCAGATAACTTAACATAAAGATAAAATAACATTAAAATACCAAGGAAATCTCCTGTTACCTTTTACCTGGCTGGATACACTAACAGGCTTCTCCTGTGTTACACCAAAATCTGTGACCCATCAGAATGTGTGACTGCAGAGCCGGTCTACCTGCCGTAAATCATTTTGTGACTTTTGTTGAAAAAAATAGGACCCGGGCAGAGGCATTAATAGAAACTATATAAAAATAGCATTCTTTTTGCTGTTAGTCTTGTTTGCTGTTACAGGTCATTTATGTTCATCATGTAAAATTACAGACACATTTAGAAGTTGCATTTAGTTACTTTAAAACTGTGACCATTACATTCTGTGGTTTAGATGTGGACAGAGAACGCTCTTGTGGATTGTATTAGAGGGTATGGACAAACAACCTTCATTGTTGTACAGTTTGGATGCATGTTGAAACCTATGGAAACCTCTTTATTGTCCAAAACTCCAGCTGACTCCTCTCTATATTGTTCACTGCTGTTCCTGTTACAGTAAGTTCACTGTGAAGTCCATGTTGCAAACGAGAGATGTAGGAAAAAAACACTGAAGTGCACTGGATTGGGATTTGAATCACCTTTCAAACCACCTATTAATGTTGTTTTAGATCTGACACAAATAGACTTGATTACAGTCGGATAAAGTAGAAATCCATATTCAATTTGTATTATTTACAGCCCAACCACCAAAACCTCACTGCAAAATAGCTCATTGTATGACACAATGACTGTGTCAGATTTGTGCCACAGACAGTAGATGGGCTTACACATTGTTGCTTGGGAACCGTGTATCAACTTTACAATGCTAATGTTACTAATTTAATTATTGTTGACCTGTTTTCCAAAAAGATGAATACACGCTTTTTAGAGTAAAACATTCAGAAGCAGAAAGGATCAGTTAAAAAAAATTAAGATTATTTATAAATTAATAACTGGAATAATGCATGGATACTTATTTCAATCAAATTAAATTAAATAACTTCAAATGATCCCCACTGGGGCAATTAAAAAGCAAATCAAAAACAATTTGAACTGTAATTAACTTAAGAGCCACACATTTACATTTTCTTTGCTCCTTCTCGTTTGTCAAATGTAATAAAAACATAAAGACTTACACAATTTACATGAGAATATCTGTCAATCAACACACACTGAGACAAATTTCTTTAAAGTTTATGGTTTTACTGTATATGTATATTTTCTTTTGTACGTGCAAAGTAACCATATTTTCTATTAAAGAAATATGTTAAGAGTTCATTTTCTTGCTTTAAGATATTTTAACAATGGAAAGATCCATCTAGTGACAATTAATCTAAACTCTAGCCCATTCCATCACACTGAATTTGTAATTCAGCACACATCTTGAAACACTCATGAGCAACGGACGTGGTTTAATAAAATCTGTCAGCTGCAAAATTGATCACTGAGAACTCCGTCCTTTGGTTTGTCATTAAAGAGTACGGAAGCCATCCTGCTGGTGATAGACATTCAATCAAACAATAGGAATCCAAATGTCAACTCCACCTCAAAATAAAAACTCACGCTGTCCAAAAAAATGTAGTTGTTAAAAAAAAACAATAAAGCTGCCAGAGAGAAAAAAAAGGTACGTTCAACCTTAATACCCCTCTGTGATTTTATATTTTTTAACACAATGAGAACAAGAAAACATTATATATGTGTTTTTTTCTATGCAGCTCAGTTTCCTGCCAATCCCCGCCCCCTCCCTCTATGAGGTACTTTGTCTGGCAAAGACTCAGAAAATGTCTCAGCTGTGCAGGAAATGTAACAGCCACCAATTTTCTTTTTTTGAGTTGTGACTTTCTGCCTTTTTTTTTATTTTGCTATATTTGTGTCCGTGGAAAACCTGTAATTGTTTTCTTTTGAAAGAACATGCTCTTTAAAAAAAAACACAGTGCCTGCTGAAACTTTCATTTTTTTCATCATGTTCTCTTTAAGAAGCAGCACACTTTGTCTTTTTTTGCTCACACAAGAAACAATCCTTTTGAAGCTTCCCCCCCAAATTGACTTCTTATGAAAGCCATAAGCAATCATATTCACTTTTAAGATTTTCCTTCTTTTACTAATAATACACATCTTATGGACAAAATCATTAAATACAGTTAAGCAGTTCATTTCCCTCGCTGCAGTTTAAAGACATTTTTGTAGGCGGTTGTTGATTGAGCACATTGAACCCTTGCCCTCAAGTTCACCCTTCAGAAACAGGAAAATGCGTATACACACTTTGCGTACAAAAACACTCTAACCCTAATGTAAATTTTCATAGATGAAAAGAAAGCTTTGGGAATGGTTGAAATGGCTTCAGTGGAAGCGGTTTTTTGTGTATTTCGGAGCCGGTGTGTCACAGTGAGACCTCTGAAGGTAAGTTAAGATGACATCTCTTAATATACTGTGCCAGAGAGATGGTACTTTTAGCATTGATCACAAGCGAGACTATAAAAACAGATTATTGATTGAGTTGAAGAAAACATCCTTCTCCCTCCTGCAGAAAAATAATTGTCTGTGGTTGTTGGACAATACCTTGCCGTCTTGCATCATGTCAATAAATCCTGTTTGTTACAGCCAATAAAAGAGTTGCTTTTACTTGAACACTTTCTATTTCTGAGATGCGAGACAAGATGTCTGCACAGATTAGGTTATAATCATAATCAGCAGTGCGCGGCATGTTCTTTATGAAGATAAGACAATCGCAAAGGACAAAGAAGGGAAAAAGAAACACACCATGAAATCCTAAGTGGGGGAAGAAGATGATTTCAGATGTGTGTCGAATACAATAAGGTCACATTATGCTTGTAGCTACTTGAGTCATCATGCAGGAATAGGTGCAACAAGCCAATCAAATTAGCTATAACAAGAAAATGACAAGGTGCAGCGACGGAAATGGAAAGCGATGAATTCCATCCCTGATTCATGTGAAGTAGAGAACAGAAAAGGAAGCTATTCAGTTTATTCCCAGTTGTATTATAGTATATTTATTAAAGTATAGTTGTATTGAATGTCTTGAGCTGGAAAAAATTTATGATCAGCATTGACTTCAATCCAAAAGAATTTCATGTTGTTGGGACAATTATAGATGAAATAAATGTAATGATGCTGTATAGCCTGTATAATTCTGAATTCAAATACGGTACATAACTGATTATTAAAGTTAGCTCTTGTAGTTTTTCCACCTCTAGTAGAATGAATGTGAATATGCATGCACATGAAACTAGACTCCTCACAAGGAAAATGACTGCATTGCTGCCAGCAAAGACAATGTAGAAAGTCCGATTTGAGTAACCGATACATGCATTCATCCTTTTTTTAGAGTCCCAGAAGGTGTCTGATTACAAAGTGAACCTGAAGAAGTCTGGAGAAACACGTCATTTGCATAAATTATTCACACAAGCCTCCTGGCGTGCAGTAATTTGCTTTTATGTTGTCATATAATTTCTGATTTCAACCATGAGGAATGTCTTGTTATGAATGCTCTGCAGTAAACTGTCATCTTTTTTGCCTGATTACATGTTATTAAACTCGCCAAGTTGAAAGTTTTGAGTGTAAACTAGATGTGTTATTCTGTTGTCCAAACCACAGTACACTGACTGAGGCAACACTTCATTACACCCCCCGAGTAAACTTATTTCTTTGGTCACACTTTGAGTCTGAGAGGCAAAAGAGAGGTTTGAAAGTGGAGCGCGAAAAGGATTCCCGTACATCCTTTCACAAACAAACCTTTTCCCTCCAGACCTGAGCCTGCACCCTGCCGTGAACCTTGTGAGAATGAAGACATTACCGGCCCAGGTGTAAACCTGTGATAGACGCTCAGCTAATTCCTCATTTCAGCTCAAAATGTGTGACCAACAGAGATAGAAAAAAAAGCAAGGTTTCCACGAGACACTAAGAAATATATTTTACTTTGGAGAAGTATGGGACCTACTTCTGTTTGGGTTCAGGACCTGTGGATGGTTGGCATTAGCTCTTCTGGATGCTTATAGTTGTCACTGAAGTGACAGGATTTTTTGTGAATCCTGCCTCTTCTTCTGCACCGCATTTAGTTTGAAACAGGACAGGTAGTAGGATAAATTTCAAAGCCGCTTAACTGCAATGGAATTCCTAGCAGAGGAGAATTTTGAAAAGATATTTTTCTGCAAACGCAGAATACAAAGGTCCTGGATTGCATTGAGGACCACTCTCGCAGATCTAATTTAAGAATTGTAAATGTCCCAGAAGACGGGGGCGAGTGAAGGGGGCGAGGATCTTGTAGTGTTTATGTCAAACATGCTGATGGAGACTATGGGCAGTGAGGTTTTCAACTCACTGAGTGGTGCAACCTCTGAACATACTGCCTGGACATCCTAGACGGTCTCCTCTGCCGTTTGTGGTATGCTTCCAACGATTCCAGGAAAATGAACGAGTGCTGCGATGGGCTGGACTATTTGAGCTGAAATACAACAATTCTATCCTGAGAATATACCTAGATTTCAGCGTCAGTCTGTCAAAGAGACATGCCCGATTCAACATCAGACAAGCACTTTACAAGAAAGGAATAGAATTCCAGCTACTTTATCCAGCCTGTTTGCGAGTCTCTTTTGGTGGAAATACTGTACGTTTAAATTCAACACACTGGAGGAAGCCAAGGCGATCAACAGGTGTTGGTTCAAGAGGGACCCAATGGATTTCTTAACAACTTAGCTTAGAACTTGTTATGAAGTGGTTAGGTAGCTACTTTGGTGTTAGCAATTTCAGACTGAACTGTGCTTGAGGAGATGTGTTTTTTTCAATAACCGATAATGGCAGTATAGAAGGACTAACATGAACATTTTGAGGTAAATGTGTATTATGCCCTGTCTACTGCAGGATTCCCTTTTTGTGATGTCATGGATCAAACAGGCTGTGTTGACCCATGGAGGTTTTCTACCCACATCAAAAGAGGAATTCTCTTTCTTTTCACATGTTCGTAGATAGATATAAAGATAGATAGATAGATAGATAGATAGATAGATAGATAGATAGATAGATAGATAGACATTATTGATCCCCAAAAAATGGGAAATTACAGTGTTACAGCAGTAAAATCAGTCACACAGCACAGAATATACATGAAATACTAGCATACAATATACATGAAATAATAGGATACATTATGCATACATACAATATACATGACATAATAATAGGATAAAATACAAGGACAATATTTAAAATATATACAAGCTGAGAATACAAAATACAAAATTTACTGTATATATGTATAACTATTAATGATATAGAAGCAGATAAACCTGTTGTGCAAGTTGCACCTATTGCAGATGGGATGTCTAAGAGACACCCAGTGATGAGGTGTTAAAATGTTGTATTGCTTGTGGTAGGAATTACTTCTTGTAGTGGTCTTTGCGACAATGAAGCTGTCAGAACCTCTTAGAGAAGGTGCTCCTCTTTCAGACCAGTGTTGGGTGGAGAGGGTGGTCGGGGTTATCCATGACACTTTGTTCCGTGACTTCCTCTCCACCACAGCTTCAAATGTCTCCTGTTTGCAGCCAATAACGGTGCCAGCCTTCGTGATCAGTTTGTTCAGTCTGTTTTTGTCGCTGGCTCTGCCGCCATCTGCTGCCATCCGCCATCTGCTGTCCAAGCAGATGGCGGAGGAGAACAGAGCGCTGGCCACAACAGACAGGTAGAACATCTCCAACGTGGAAGGATCTCAGCTTCCTCAGGAAATAGAGTCTGCTCATCCCCTTCTTGTAAACAGCAGTGCTGTTGATTTTCCAGTTCAGCCTGTTGTCAATATTGACACCCAGGTATTTGTACTCCCCAACCATGTCCACATCTCCAACCAGAATGCACAGGGGCTTTGGAGCCGTTTCCTTTCTCCTGAAGTCAATCACCATCTCTCTGGTCTTATCCACATTCAGCAGCAGGTAATTCTTACCAGCCCACTTCACAAAGTTGTCCACCAGCGCTCTGTACTCTCCCCGCTGTCCATCCCTTATACACCCAACATCTGCAGAGTCATCAGACAACTTCTGACGAATCAGACCATGCATCAGTGATTTTTGATATTGTTTTCTCTCAAAATCTAACACAGTGCAATAACTGGAGACAGACCACAGCCTTATTGGCAGACAAACAGTTTTGTAAATTTGTATCCAATGCAATTGATGCGTTTTTGTTATTCAACAGATCAGACTTAATATCACCATCTACTTTATGGGAGACACTGAAAGTTGTTGCAAGGGGAGAAATTATGTCGTACTCCATATAACATAATAAAGCCAGAAAACAGAGGGAGCAAGAACGTAACTCTATAGGAAAAATGGACCACTAGCATTCCACAGCCCCAACTCTGGAACTATTTAAAGATAGAATTGCTCTGAAAACTCTGAAAATTGTGAGATACTTCCCGTGGTCAAGAGGGAACTATTATGAGCATGGAGAATAAGCAGGTCGCTTGTTAGCTTACCAGCTGAAATGCAGATCAGCGTCTTGTTTCATCCCACAGATTCATAGTGCTTCACAGTTAACAATAGATAAAGTGGAAATAAACAACGCTTTCAAAACATTTTACTTGGACTTGTATACATCTGAACTTCTGTTTGCATCAGCTATAAGGCCACTGTCAATTAAGTTGAGAACATCACACGTCATAAATGGGCTTCACAGGATGGGAATCAAGCATACAATTTCACTATATGCAGATGAGTTATTGTTCTATATATCAGATCCAGTGTCATGTGTCCTTAATATTGTGGAAATGTTACATACCTTTGGGCTTTCTCTGTTTACAAATTGAACCTGTCCAAAAGTGAAAGTTTTCCACTCAATAATTTGGTTCTTCAGATTACAGATAATGAACTCCCTTTTTCTATTTCCAAATCTGGCTTTAAATACTGTAATTCTTCAAATAAAGACTGGTAGTCAATTAAAATCTGGCCTCTGATAGTGACAACCTACACTTCCCAATCTAAGGAATTATTATTGGGCGTCAAACATACAAAAAATTATATACTGGTTTCAGTCTCCAGAAAGGGAATGGTGCCAAGTTGAAGCAAACTCCGGCATATCAACATCTCTCTCCGCTTTGATTACTGCAAAACTACATTTCTCATCATCACAGTATACTTAAAACCTTGTAGTACATTCCACTCTGAAAATATGGGCACAATTTAGACAACATTTCAAACTTCTTGACATATATAGTATATTATTTTCATTAATTTGTCATTATAATTAACTTTGTACTCACCATAGTAATTGCTGAGATCTGGGAACACACAAACATTGTCACAACAAAGTCAGAAACGGCAACAATATACTAATTGTAAACTAAAGTCATCAATACATGAGGTAACAATTATCACTTCCTTCATCCATCAGTGAGCAGCAGGATATGAAAGGGTTTGACACCAGTACCTGGGTGTTTGCTGGAGTGTAAACAACCACAATTTCATTTATTTTAATTAACTTATTTAGCTCAAATAATCAACAATGTTGCAAGATAAAACAGAAAAAATAAAACCACAAACTAAAACACAAACAATCAGAATTTAACAAAAAAAATACAAAATAAAGAATTAATTCAAGAAGGAACTGCGGAAGCAAATAGCTTATTTGGTCCTGCCCCTATTTCACAAAATCATATTATTACAAAGTAAGTAGATATGCAAATACAACCTACAATGTTTTAGGTCTTACAATAACCTACAACAATACCTTTGCATTACAATTCCGTTCCTAAGGATTTCTCTAATCTATTTTTGAACTGAATGATATTATGGCTCTGTTTGATGCCATTGTTCAGTCCATTCCATAAGGTGACCCCACAAACAAAGAAATACATATTAAATAAAGTCAAGATTGGGTTTCTGTGTTTTAGTTTCAACGGCCTTAAGTTTAACATGATCTTGAGGCTTAATTTTGACACACAGTGTGACAATACTTTTCTGCCATGCACAATTAAGTATGCTGTCTCTCTTTGATAAAAGGATAAAGGTGATGGTGTTCCGACAGATACTGTCAAGGTCAAAGTGTTCATCTGAAGTGAAAACCTTACCCTGTGAAACTGTTCATGTTGAGAGACTCTTACAAGAGTACAGAGGCAGTGTGTGACATGTCCTTTTATGTGTGCATTTTGTATAGAAAGCTGCCACATGACCTTGGTTCTAGCATTTAAACATATTCTGAAGAAAAGCTTGTTGAAATGTTTTATCACAATAAAGCCTGCCAGCCAACGCACAGAGGCTGATTGAAGGCTAGTCTCTCTCTTGCTGCTCACTTGGCCATGACCTTCTTTTTCTTTGACAGTTTTCCTCTCATAAAGTACATTGCCGGTTTTAGACCATGTTTCCTGGGGGGTAGAGGTAGTTTTGTCAGAGGGGTGTTAGACCCAGGACAGAAGAGACAAAGAAATTTGTCAACACAAAACACTATGATTGGCATTTGTTGTTCCCTGCCCTCACTCTCACCAACTAGCAGGTCCACTTCTGGTTTCTCTTCAGCTATCTCAAAACATGGACTGTCTGGCTCTGTTTCAATGTCTGCCTCATCATTGTCGTTTTTTGTTTTTGGGTGTGAAATGGGATATAGTGTCCTTTTTTCTCTTCATTTTGATGATAACTATAGAGCAAACACAATGGAGAGGAATGCATAACCATTCAACCAGCCAGATTATTAATATACTGTTGCTGGCTTGCTTGAATTATTTTGTCTTGCTGTAGCCTTTGAACTTATTTTTTAAAAATTATATAGCAAAACCGATGGAAGCAAATGTACAGCATGTCATCAACTCAAGCTATGTTTTTATTTTTTGGAGTTGTAGCCTGCTTTCTTTCGAATCGGGCTCTGTGGTGCACCACTCAAGAGACCCGACTGGAATGTTGAGTCACAATTTGCGTCAGCGTCATATCATCGTTTTGCCTGTTATTATTGCTACAAGCTACAGAGCGGTCCAAGGCCCAAATCACAGAACATGCATACATTAATCGCACGTCAAACAATGTTGTGGTGCTAAATTTGCAATAATACATGATTATTGCATTAATTTTGAGAGCCCTAATATAAATAAACATGTTCAGCTTCTATAAGAATTGCAATGACTGTATTTTGGCCCTACAAACTCTTATATTGATACCGTGGACATGCTTTCTTAAAAGATTTATACCATCATTTTTATTTCAGATGTGTATCTGAAGGCCAAGTTCCATTACTATATAAATTATATATACTACCGTACACACTGTTATGCCTGAACCTGGTATGTCATACTTCAATTGCTAATAAACTATAATAAGCTGAAGTAAATTGTCAGTAAACAAAGACATCTCAAAAAGGATCATGTGAAGTTAAGTTTCTGAAGTTTTCAACCAAATGTAGCCAATTTTATGAAACGGCATAGACACCAGTTTGACTCATAAATCAAGGAGGAAACCAGAGTAAATAATGAAGTCAGTGTTCTGATGCCAAATGCTCAGCATCACCAGCGAGAGGCAGTTTCAAAGCAGATGGACAATACACTAAATTATTTAAAAAACACTATTTGCTTCTGCTCATTTTACTTTGAACAATTCATTGGATTTTCTAAGTTATGGAAATCAGTCTGTGGTTTATACCCATAAAAAATGCCTAACTCCGCATATTCTCAGATTTTCTGCTTATCTCTGTTTAAAATGTTTGGTTATATCTTATATCTTTTTTTTGAATGCAGGTTAAAGAGAGACTGAAATAGATACAAGATAGGACCTGCTTGTAAAATAATCATAAATAAAAAAAAATAAGCAATACATGTTAAATTTAGCAGGAGAAATACATTTTGTAAAGCCTGTTATTATTTGAGTTGTTTTACAAAGTCACTAGGCATCTTTCAAACATAAATGGAGGACAGTGAAATGCTGTCAGCATGTTTAAATAGCTTTTTCTGGATGAATAAACATTAGAAAGTCAGAAATCATCCATTCTGTGTACTTTTCTTGTCATATTTTTCTGTGCATCTGCTGCAAAAAGGGCTGCTGGAAATAATGACTGCAAGTTTGAAAAGTTGATAATGGCGATTTGAAAGGATGTCAAACCATGAAAAGCTGCCTAGGGCAAATTGAATACTTGACTTGCACATACATATATACCAATACTAAGCACTTGCACATACATGTGTACTCTCTTGCATTTAAATACATACATACATGTATACATGTGCATGTATGTAAATGTATATAAACACACATGCATGCATGCATAAAATGAGAATGCTTATTAGTAGGGGTATATGAGTTTGAGTATGTATGTTTGTTTGAGTTTGTATATATATATATGTGCATGCTTAGTATGAATGTAAAAACATAAGTATGTATGTATGTGCTTAGGGTAGGGGATCAGGGTGGATGGTTGGCGCAAACAAACACAGAAATTACAGCTAGACTGTCAGGTTCAGGACACTTTATCTTACTAAATAACCATGGTCAAGCAAAGAAACGAGACGCAGACGGCAAAATGTGCAGTTAAAAGGACTTTTGCAAAAGGGGAGCACCGCAAAAGCAACCCGCCTGCCAGCATTGCTTCCACGGAACTACAACTAGAAACTAAAAGCAAAGTCTCTTTATTGAAGCACACACACACAAAGATTTACAGTTGTTGAGTCTAAAGCATCTGGTGTTTGGTTTATGCCTACACAGACAGGGTGCAGCGACCTGCACTCTGCCTGACCTCGAAACTAAGACTATCTAAAGGATTTACAACAGAGTAGACTTTATGGCGGTGCTTTAAGGAAAACATAGTTGGTTAAATGTGCATATAAGATTATAAAATATAAAGCATACATGAATATACGTCAAGCAAGATATGAATATATGATAAGCATGAAAGTTATGATTATGATATGAATATGAATTTAAGCATGCAAGGTATAATATTCTAAGACACTACTACAGAGAATTGTCTAATAAAAACGAATTTCTCTGTCATAGACTATCAGCTAGCTAGACTATCTGTGCAATTTGAGTTCCTTCCCAAGGCTATTTACAGACGATAAAACGATAAGACGTTTTTCTCCTATCCCGGAATGCTGTGTGGACTCGCCAGACCTCCTCCGCAGCGCTGTGGAGGAAGGTCTGGCAATGAGAGACTATTTTACGGGGCGGCTGTGGCTCAGTGGTAGAGCGGTTGCCTGCCAATTGGAAGGTTGGTGGTTCAATCCCCGGCAGTCCCATGTCGAAGTGTCCTTGGGCAAGACACTGAACCCCGAGTTGCCCCCGATGCTGTGTCATCGGAGTGTGAATGTGTGTGCATGTTTATCTGATGAGCAGATGGCACCTTGTACGGCAGCCTCAGCCACAGTGTATGAATGTGTGTGAATGGTGAATGGTACTATGTAAAAGCGCTTTGAGTAGTCGTTCAGACTAGAAAAGCGCTATATAAATACAGCACATGTGGACATCAACCAAGACCATCACAGTATGCATGTAAACAAGAGGTGCCATTGATACTTACCACACTTGTAGAAAACAATCCAGACAGTATGTATATTATTTATTAAAAGTAGAATGGCCAGTAACGTTAAATCACTTGTTGTGTTGGAAGATTTGAATAATCACTGATGATGGCATCTCAACGCAGAGCATAAAGTATTTTTTTTTCTGCCTCTGGAATGTAAACTATTTTGGGGTTTTATTCATTTATATATTCTGCGCACAGACAGTACCCTGCACCCTGAGCTTTTGTCTTTACCACCCAGCAGCAGCCTATTTAGTCATTTTTTGCATCAGGTCTCATATTAACGGGTTTAGTTGGGAATTGATTTAGAGATAATTGCAGGTTCGGTTCATGTCGAGCTTTGCTTTGGTTAATAATTACTACAACATGATCAAGCTCGAGTGTGAAACTTTTCCTTGTAAATTTGTAGTAATATACTGGCAGCAGCGTCACAAGCATTATACAGTTTATTTACAGTATTCATACTGTTTTTAAAGTTTAAGGTATTTTACTATAAATATACATTTTATTATTATTTGAATTATTATTTGTATTATTTACTAATTTCCCCCAGAATGCATTGCCATTTACAGTAAGATCCTGCATATCATTAAAACAGTAAGATACAGATCAGAGGTTTTACAGTGTGGACCTGTGAAACCTGTAGTGAGAACACACTGGTCATAGATTATAAAGGTGGTCAGTCGGGTTGAGACCTGGACTGGTGATTGTGAAAGCCATAGCATATGATTCATATTATCAACAATTCATCAACCGCACCATTTACACCTTAAGATCTGTATGAAAGTATCTGCATTTGTTATGTCTCTATCCATATTTATATTCAGGCTTTCTACTTGCTTAATGCTTAATTAATGTTTAAGCGTTGAGAAAAGCATTGCGTAGGATCAATAAGACAAGCAGGAATCCTCCTCTAAGCCTTTTCTGTAAGCGTTAACTTACAACTTAAGCGTAAACACCTCCGTGCTCATTGTAAATCACTGCAACACGACTGTGATTTATAATTTCAGATTCTGTGTTTTGCACATTGAGACAGTTTCTCTGCCATCGGTTTCTCTGAATTTCAAACAAGTCTTCTGAGGAGATAATCCTATCACTTAATCAACACTTCAACCATGTCTATTTTTTCATTTTGAGCTCTTGTTCAGCAGTAGGAAGGGTTTCATCTGCCAAAGAATGTTTTACACTTCAGTGTTTTAACATCTTCTTGCCAACATGTAAAGAGCTTAAGAAAGGCACCCTGTAGAGGCTTCAACACTAAATCAGGAGTAAGGACACACATCTGTGGAGAACACAGTAACCTAATCAAGCGTGAGTGTGTCATAGCAAAGCACATTCTCCTCTCAGAACGGCTGCCAAACACATGAGGAACCGTCCTCTCGGCCTCAGTTGCAACTGACAGTGCACACCATCTAAACACTGTGAGTGGAGCTTTGAGGGCACAAACTGGATAAATCCTGTCTCTGTACTTGCTGTCGCTCCGGGCCAATGGAGGGATTTTCTTGGGGGAGTGTTCAGGGCTCGGCCACAATGCATTGTGGGGGTGCTGGTGAGTCACAGCCGCAAGGAAGCAGTGATAGAGACGGTGAACATCTTTCTTAATGTCAGCCGTAAAACCCAGGCAGACATGTAGGGCCTAATCGAGTATGGCACTTCCCAAAGCACCAAAAGGAACAAGGAGTACCAGCTCATCGTTTCATCATTATACATTTGTCTGGCGCCGCTGATGTGCCCAGAACTAAGATTAACAGCCCTCATCTGCACTTCTTTTTGTCATTTTTGTTTAATTTGACTGATACATATCGTTTAATATTTTCTTTTTCAAGGATAAAAAGATTTTGCTTGGCAAAGACTAAGAGACAATACCTGGCGGTGGAAGGAAGACCCTTTTAATGTGATTTGAAGCCTGTGGGCATAACCTTCTGCCCTATAGAGTATGAAGTGAAAAGCTAACCAAGCATAAAGAGGCTGTCTTGTCCACTCACATACTGACACATTGCTGATTCATAAACAGCCAATTTTTTATTTTTTTTCATTTTCAGGTTTGAATGCTTGACACAACTACGAGCAGTGAAAAAATAAAAAAGGATTGTTTTTTTAACCATTTTTATGACAAGGAGTAGAAGAATGAAGAGTGATAAAACAAACTGTGAAAATAGAATATTTTTTTAGGTGCTGGTCATGTCCATTCTGCTACCTGGAGCGATCTAAAGACTGGGATTCTCTTTTGTGGTTAGACTTTTTTGTCCATTTCTACACATTTAACATGTATATGAGATAAAACGGCAAATTGGATTCTGGAGGAGTTAAAGTTGAGCCCTCTGTCTATTTCTGATAGTGACATAAAGAAACTATGCAACATTTGGAATGTATAAGCAGTGGTAAACAACCAAAACTCTGAAAAGAGCTGTTTACTCTGATTACCATACATTCATGTCAACTTTGCTGGAAAATGTCTCACTTTTTAGACGTGCTAGCCGCAGGTTTAGGGCTGCAGGTTAGAGTCGAACCCCAGGCCCTCTGCGTCGAGGAGTAAACCTCTATCTCTATCTCTATCTCTACTATTGGATGGATTGCCATGAAATTACATACATTTATGTCCCCTTTATTTATAACCCACGTTATAAGGAGGACATCTTAGACAACTTAGTATAAAGAGCGAGAAAGTCCTTGTAAGGATAAAACACAGAACTTTCACCCAGTAGTCTGATGTTAGTGTCCTGTGTGAAAAGCTAAATTTAAAGTTGACTTTTTTTAAACTTAATTTTGTTATGTAACTTTGAACTTAACTAACGCCATGTACATAAGTTAATGTAACAAACATACTTATTTGAACCCAAATCATGAACTTTTGCTAAACCTAACCAAGTAGTTATGTTGCCTAAACAGGTTCTGCACTGCAGGGGCTTGGGGACGTGCGCTGATCCATCATGTTGCTGGAAGATAACGCATGGAAATTTGTGCATAACTTTTTATAAAATATCATACGAACTCTTGTATGAGGATTCGTTGGGAAGTTATCTTAAATCATCACTCTTTCTATCCATCTATCTTGACAATCAATTTAAAAGTACATCTGTAATCTGTACATCTGTTTTTCAGGCGTCAAAACCTTCTCATTTACAATTTACACTTTTAAAGGATTACTCCAGCAGTGCTTTGATGTGACAGGAAAGGACAACAGATTCAAACTGAACTGACTGCTGACTTTCAACTGAAGATTAAACTGTCATGACAGCCTGAACACAACTGTCCCAACTGGTGTCAACACAGGAAATCAGTTTTAGCTCTTTGTGAAGAAGAAGAAAATAAACAGAGGAGATTTCCTCTTCAATTTTATGATTTGACCAATTTATAAACATCCCATATGACATGCTGTCACCATGGCCCAGACTTTAAAGTATGTAATTATTGACATGTGAGAAAATGGATCCAGATATCAGTAATCTGCTCTAAATGTTTAGCATAATCCCCTCCAGCCGTAAAATATGATTGAAGTGGCCACTCACATTAGTCTCATTCAATGGCTGCACCAATTTGTGTTTTATCTTTAAGAAAGGGAAAGATAAGCAGAAGTTCAGAGCATTAAGCTTTCTAATTTGGAGTCTCCACGGTTGTTTTCATGTCACTTCTGTAGCATCTGTAGCCTTTTCCCAACAATCGTAAATGTAATCGCCTTAAAATCATGTGTAGATGTGTATGAAATTAAAGTATTACATATTTTTTCCTCAGTGCACATCTTTAAGGGACACATTTCTCTTGAAGGGGAGCTCTGCCCCCACACTCTTGTTTTTGTCTTTTCACATTATCACATCATTTTGTGTTGAGCATGGGGGGGGGGGTCCCCCACATAAAGATAAGACAAAACCGTATTACACATGCAACAGTTACTTTTCATGTTTTAATTAAAAATTTAATTTAATTTAAATGTTTTAATTTAAATTAGCAGAAAGGCCATTCATGACTTATGGGACCTTTTGTTGGGTGTGGCAGTCAATCCATGTGAAATAGAACTTCTTTTTGTGTGTGTGTGCTTGTCCTTAATTGCCCACAGCTTGCCACACACCCCTCAGTGTGAAATGCCAATGAGCATTGGAAATTACATTTTGTTCCATGTCCCCTCTAGGTATGAGCAATGGATCATCCTCAGGTTCTCTTGCTACTGTAGTTTTTGTACAATAATGAAATTCTTCCTTAAACCTAAAAGATGACCCATCAGCACTGCTTCCCTAACCATCACCAGAACTGTTTTTCGCAGGGGATTTGTAGTCGAATGAGACAGATATGAGAAAGTAAATGGGTAAGTATGTATAGGGAATATCACATTGTTTACATGTGTAACCAGTGTGGGGCGGCTGTGGCTCAGTTGGTAGAGTGGCCGCCTGCCAATCGGAAGGTTGGTTTGATCGCTGGCCCTGCAGTTTTTTGGGCAAGATTCTGAACCCTGCTCCCAATGCTGCACCATTGGATTGTAAATGTGTGAGTGTTTATCTGATGAGCAGGTGACACCTCTGCCACAGTGTGTAAATGGTGAATGGTTTGCGTACTATGTAAAAATGCTTTGAGTAGTCGTTAAGACTAAAAAAGCGCTATATCAAAACACCCATTTACATTTAAACTGGACTGGACTCAAAGCACTGGAAATTCACTGTAGTGTTGATTCAAATAAAATGTTGCAAGCGCAGACATAAATAATTATCTCTACGAATGCAAAACCAAACCAAGTATTCAACAGAAATAATAATATACATATAGTTAGTCTGCATGACAAACATTTCAAACAATAATGGAACTGTGACTAAATTAATACCAAAACTAAATTATAAAGTTAATATAACTGCAATACAAACTGCAACACGTTACTGGTGCAGCGACAAGTCTGGGATAAAAAAAAACGTTTTTGTTGTTCAGGTACGAGGACTTGCTGTCTTCAAATTATCCAAACTGGTCTTTAGCAGGTTATGAACGTGATAGTCTCAACAGCGCTGTGGAGTTAGCTCCAAAAAAACCCACATACAATATTAAATAAAGTTAATAGTCAACATAATACAGTAACGAGAGCTATTAAAATTAGCTGGTTAAATGTAATTTTTACCAGCGTATTGCCGTGTGTACTTCGTCCAGAGCAATCCTCTCCAATTGCTCCCAAAACATCCCAGGTAGAAAGTAAATGCAGTATATGTATTCCTTGTATATATTTACAATCATTCCCAGAAAGAACCAAGCAGGCCTGACATGTCGCAAAATCTAACTTGCCATTTTCATCATGTAGCTTGCTAGCTCGAAGGCTGATGTTTAAAGTAGGTTTAAAAATGCAACAATTGTGAATGTTGTTGCCATAAATGAATGAAATAAAGTAAATGAGGTCAGTTACACAATTATTCCCAGAACAGCCTGTGAGAAATGTTTGTGTGCCTAAAACTCTATTTGCACACAATTTTGGCATCTGATGCTTGATCGCCTCTCAGACAAAGTGATGAAGCTAGGACACCCTGACCAGTCATAAAAATGTGTGAGCAACAGCCCATCTCCCAACACATTATTCTGGCAACCATGAAATGTTTGGGCTGACATCAATCTTTCTTCTTCCTTAATGCAGAAATAGAGGTCATGGCTTGTGATGTAATATGCAGCCTGTCTGTGCTTCCAAGATGGAAGTCTAGCCCGATTTCAAGGTAGACTGCCTGGCTAAATTTAGGAGCTGTAATTCATTCATCACCCAGTTAGTGAATGCGCCAGAGATGCCCATTCTTCTTCCTAGGTGTTCAATCTGTCCTTCAGGGTCTCTGCTCATGACTTTGAACAAGGTTTCCTCAACAAATCTATCCGCCACCGTGTGTGTGCCTGTATTGTATCCAACACAGTTCTGGCGTCACAATTGATCAGTCCTGATAAAAAGCATGCAACAAGCAGGAATAATAGACAGTGTTCATTTTCTTTTATAACTAAGTATTAAAATGTTTTCCCTTTTTAGTTTGCAGGATTTGCAACCAACCTGCATTTTTAGAGTGTGTGCATTTATCATGATGCCGAGTTGTGTTGACCAAACACTGCATTCAGGGTCAATGCTGGGTATCGATCTGAGACGTGGTGGGAGATTGAGCTTATTGCTGTCGTAAATCAACAATGGGATTGAGAAAAAAAAGTTAAGGCTAAAGCTTCTTACATTGACGCTTCACTTAGTTAATCCCTGTCATACGCGAAACATGTGAGAGAGCTGCATTAAATAACAAAAAGATGAAACAAACTGAAAATGAAAATCAGATTGCGGTGAGGAAAGTGTGCCGTCAGTGAGGGGTGAGTACGACAAATGATGCAGGTGGAGACCGTCCAGGCAGGAATCATTACCGGTAGACTATTCATCATAAATTCTAATACTCCATCCATCAACCTTTGGACAACAAAGAAATCATATTGTCTAATTTTTCTCTCAGCTTAGGGAATATTAAACAGACACTCAGTTTTGCCTTTTAACAAATTGACTCCTGAATGCAGAGAAAAAGCCTAGGTTCCTAGGAATTATTTCTTAAAGACTTTTTGAAGTTCATATTTGTTGGATTGATTATTATTAAAACTGTTTGCATAAGAATACCATATTATACTGATCACTCTAAACAAGATAACCATGGAGTCATCTTCTGTCACATGGCACATGATGTTTCTGGGGTCAGAGCAGGCAGAGGAGATTCCCAGACCGAATGAGATAAACTGACAACATCCACTTTGTTGTGACTTTGTATTAACATCCACTTTGTATAAATAAGTGGTTGTAGAGAGCTTCCAGTTTGGCATTCTCTGTACTATTCTCTAGTGTGGAAACTGTGTCCATGTATTCACAAGTAAAAATGAACTTTGATATAACTTCAATGGTCTCTGTCTATTCTTGATAATGAAACTTTCCTAACAATGTTCTGTACAGTTCCACATTCAAGGCCAATTTATTACTTCACAACTGACAATGAAAAAGGACCTCTCTAATGTATGCTGTGGCAGTTTTATAGGTATGGCACTCAAATAACCACAGTGATGGAAACAACGTGGTCATATGGGATAATGCAGTCATGTGGGGAGCAGTATATGGAATATGTTTACTTTAATCACAGAGGTGGCTATTTAGCCATTCTCACAATGGAACCGTGAATAACTTTAGTATGATGATTGATGTGTAAATTACTTTCATGTTCTAGCTGGGCACATTTTAATTATTTTTGTACTGATAGTGCTGCATGCTGCAGAGCTCAATAAAGTCTTATCTCTGTTACAAAGAGGGAGCTAAGACACAGAACTTAGAATATAGCAATATACAATAGTATAAATAAATACAAATACCTCAGTTAAGAAAAAGCTATAAGATATAAGTGAGTCTCAAGAAGAGATTTAAGATACGATGAGTTTGCCGGGAGTTCCATAGCTGAGGGACCCGGACAGCAAAAGCATGGTCACCCTTGTTGACAAGTCGAGATCTTGGAACAATTAAGGGCATTTAACAGTAACCTCAGCTGGAGTGCTCTGCTGTTGGTCAGTTCTGGAAAGATATTGCATCCCAAATTTTCACCTTGATTAAGAGAGAGCACCGTAACTACACTCAGTCTTCTCCTGAACAGAGGTGGCCCTAATGACCAAAGGCTACTGACTTTGCTATTTCTACACGAACTAGAAGAAGAAGAAAAAGGTAAACAAGGGCAGAACTGGCAGTAGCATTGACGATCGTGTACGTGATTCGATGACCTACTTTGTCGGATCAAGCCTTTCATTTACCATAAAATAGAATTCATCTTAACCCAGTAAGTTTAGAAGAGAGACATGCAGTCAGTCTTACAGTCCTGGGATCCGGTTACACGCTGGACGCGCACTCAAAATCCTGGCGTGCCAACAAGATCTACGTCATTCACTACGTCACATTGGCGAGTGCACGCTTGGATATGTCAGCTGTAAAATGGCCATTAGTAGGGCCCTGTCAGAGGATCTCAAGCAGCAATCAGGCTCATCAGATCACATACTGTATGTAGGAAGGAGCCAAACCATTGATGGCTTTAAAAACAAGTAGTAGAATCTATATCTAAAATAATGCATCATGATTGCTACACCTGTTTAAAATCGAGGACCCCTTTAAAAACTACTACAAATTTTGGGTGAGTAAATCTGCTACTGTTATGTAATCTTCTAAGATGGCAAGCTTGGGGTAGCAACAGTAACTAAGGGGGAGAAGTCTCTAAAGGTCACTAGGCAGATAATTAAATGCAAAAAGTCATCAAATTGAGTGAGAAAGTCACAGTCAGCAACAATGGGTGAGTTGTGGCACATTTAATGTTCCCATGCTTGTCCATTCTCTAAAGCATTAATAATTTAACAAAAACATGTCACAAAAATGTATTCATGAAGGTCTGCTGGATAGTATTTGAACCATACAGTCATATGGGTGTCACATTTGTTTTCCTCAATTCTTCATCATAAAAGACTTTAACATGAACTTCGACAGAGTGCAGTTCCATCCATTTTTCCGATTGAGCTCCACTCCGCTGTCATTCCTTATTTCCAAGATATAGTTTGGAAGCAGTTTATATCCACAACCAGGAGTTTATTTTCCATTTATAAATTCAAGGATTCAGGATTAAGATTCATGATGACATCTACAATCACAAGCCTTAATTACATTGAAAATGAAAGCAATATGGTTTGGTTGTGTTAGTGTAGCAGCAATCAATTATTGGGTTCTCCCTGAATAGCCTTAATTGATGTGAAATTAGCATCCACGCCTTCAGCTCTGAGCCCATTATCCGGCGATTACATTGCAGAAATAAAAAATGAGAGTCAATTCATCTGAGTGATTTCACACTCCAAAAAACACACTCACAGATTGGGAAGAAAAAATGATTAATCGTGCTGCTGAGCAATGATAAACTTCTCTAGTATCCTGTTAATTAGACGGTTTGAGAAGTTAGTCAGCGGGGGAAGCTTGTGAAAGATTTTGTTTGAGGTTTCGAGAAAGCAAGAAATAAGATCCTGAGGCTTAAGATATTTAGAAATAAAAATTCAAATCAAGCAGGATTACATCAGATAAATTAATAGAATCAAATAAAAAATGACAGAAGAAATTTGGACTAGTTTTGGAGCCAAATCAAAACATCAAGTGAAACTGGACTCTGAGAAAGACGAAACAAATCCACAAAGCTTTTTAATACGCTCACTTCACACAAGTCGCAACCACCTCTTGGCAAGGAGAGCACTGGCAGCACTTCTCTTTGCTCTGTCTACTGGGCAGGATTGGGCTAGTAAAAGGGTCAGTGGCAGTGATGGAGGAGACAGGCAGCGGCATCCCCTGAGGGACGCATTACTCAGTGCTTTAATTGTTGCAATGATAATCATCTGTGGCAGGAACTGCAGGGAGGCAGTTAGGGCCTATTTGCAGCTCAGTCAAAAGCGCACACGCTCAAATTAATGATCTTCTGCAAGGAGACAAGGTGGTGGAGGACGCAAAGGGGCAGAGAGAGATCGTACTGTAACCACCCTCTCGTCCTTGATGGAGACTGCATTAATGGGTTTTATGGCTTGGATGGAATCTATTGACTTCACTTTATTATGAATCAATTCATGACAGATGGGCCTGACATTTAGTTTAAATGAGTGTTTCTTCATCTGTCTCACTTTAAACCAATAATTTATATGTGTTTGTTTTTAATTTCTTGGCAGAACCACACACACAAAAAAAATGTACAAACTAGTATATCTTTAATCAAATAAAAACCCACAACTATAATTACGTTTGCAAATTTGTAATTATGATATTTGCTGAGAGCAGCAATGATTAAATTATCTTAGTAACAATTCTACAGGTCTTTGTTAAATTTGATACTCCACCAACACATGACTTAAGACTGGTGTTGTCCTTATGAAGCCATAATCTGTCAACAGGAATGTACAGATGTCCGCTTTGGGGAAATAGTCGCCTTGTTCTTTGCAAGCAATTCCTTTAATAGAGCCCCATCCTTGAAATGTAATACTGTTACTAGTCACTGCCATTCTGCGTATTAAAGCTACACAAAGCAGGTTTGTAGGATGAGAGTCCTAAATGGCCGCAGCATTTACAAGAGCTGAAAAGTATTATGTCCTAGTATTGCAGCCTCCCTGAAATGATAAAACATTTTTTAATTTATTTTTTTTAAATGTGTTGATATTATTTAAAGGTTACTGTCGCCAGACCTGTGCAAATAATAAACAGAGTGACTGAAAGAAGATAGGATAATGGACAATAACTTAGAGTTTAGGCAAGAGTTCAGAAAAAAACACAAAAATGACTGTATATAACTGAATAATAACTGAATACTGTATGTATATAGTGTATATACATACAGTATTTATTGTGTGAATATATATCTATATATACATATACAGTTTATATACTGTCTACACACCCCTGTTAAAATGCCAGGTTTTTGTGATGTAAAAGAATTTGAACTTTTTCCACTTTTAATGTGACTATAATGTAAACAATTCAGTTGAAAAACAAACTGAAATCTTCGAGGTTGAAAAGTAAAAAATAAAACCTTACAATAACCTGGTTGCATTAGTGTGCAGACCCTCTTATAACTGGGGATGTGGCTGTGTTCAGAATTAACCAATCACATTCAAACTCATGTTAAATAAGAAGTCATTACACACCTGCCATCATTTTAAGTGACCCTGATTAATCACAAATAAAGTTCAGCTGTTCCAGTAGGATTTTCCTGACATTTTCTTAAGTTATCAGTCAGGAGGAGGGTACAAATGATTTTCCAAAGCATTAAATATACCATGGAACACAGTGAAGACAGTCATCATTAAGTGGAGAAAACAGAGACAGTACTAAGAACTGGACGTTCCTCCAAAATTGATGAAAACTGCTCAGTGATGCTCCCCAGAGGCCTACAGCAACATTGGAGGAGCTGCAGGAATTGCTGGCAATTACTGGCTGTGTGCTGCATGTGACAAGAATCTCTCTTTCTTCATATGAATGGGCTTTGGGGTAGGGTGGCAAGATGGAAGCCTTTTCTTACAAAGAAAAATATCCAAGCCCAGCTGAAGTTTGCAAAAACAAACATCAAAAGCATGTGGGAAAATGTGTTATGGACTGATAAACCCATGGTTGAACTTTTTGGCCATAATTCTAAAAGATATGTTTGGTGCAAAAACAATACTGCACATCACCCAAAGAACACCACACCCACAGTGAAGCATGGTGGTGGCAGCATCATGCTTTGGGGCTGTTTTTCTTCAGCTGTAACTGGGGCCTTAGTCAGGTTGGAGGGAATTATGAACTGTTCCAAATACCAGGTAATTCTGGCACAAAACCTTCCGTTCGAAAGCTTAAGACGAAGTTCACCGTTCAGCATGACAACAACCCAAAGCACACATCCAAATCCACAAATGCATGGCTTCACCAAAAGAAGATTAACGTTTTGGAATGGCCCAGCCAGAGCCCAGACCTGAATCCAGTTGAACATCTGTGGGGTGATCTTAAGACGGCTGTGCACAGGAGATGTCCTTCCAATATGACAGATTTGGAGCACTTTTGCAAAGAAGAGTGGACAAATATTGCCACGTCAAGATGTGCCATTCTAAAAAGACTGAGTGCTGTAATAAAATCAAAAGGTGCTTCAACAAAGTATTAGTTTAAGGGTGTGCACACTTATGCAACCAGGTTATTGTATTTTTTTTTTTCACCTCAAAGATTTCAGTTTGTTTTTCAATTGAATTGTTCATGTTATAGGTCACATTAAAGGTGGAAAAAAAAAAAAAAGTTCTGACATGATTGATCTTTGTCTGATTTTTTACATCACAAAAACCTGCCATTTTAACAGGGATGTGTAGACTTTTTATATCCTGTGTGTGTGTGTGTGTGTGTGTGTGTGTGTGTGTGTGTGTGTGTGTGTGTGTGTGTGTGTTTATATACAGTATATGTGTGTACACACACGTGATCTAATATAAAATAATTAGGAAAAAAACAAAGTGTTGTGGTTTGGGTGTTTAGTCTTGTCGTATTGTGTGTTTTCCTGTCTTAATTTCTCAGACTGGTTTTCTGTCATGTCTTGTTATTTTTGGTATATGTTCTGTTTCCTGTTTTATTGTGATAGTCTTGTTTTCTGTGCTGTTTTGTTTAGTTTTGCTTCCTGCCTTAGTTTTCCTGCCCTTGTGATTCTGTTTTTCACCTGTTTCCCAGCCCTGGTGTCACCTGCCTTGTATTTAGTCTTTGTGTTCCCCTTGTCCTGTGTCAGATCATAATTTCAGTTGGAGTATAAGTGGGATCAGTTTTCCTGTTTTTGTCTCTATGTTCCAGGTTCCAGTGATTCCTGTTTTACGTATTCCTGGTTTTCTTTACCTGCTGTTTTTTGCTGGACACTTTTCGTGTCAACCTCAATTATTGCCTGCTGTCTCTGCACTTGGGTCCTATATTCTCTGAACCTTGTGACATAAAGGCTGTTCAACTACTTTATCACATTACATCTGACCAACTCATTTTTCATGTTCTAAGAAGCCAATTCTCCACCTTTAAACATAACTGAGCCTCTGACATGGAAGATTACTGTGAGAGAAGGTGACATAAGAAGCATGTTTAAGGCTTAAGCATGCAATGACTACAACATTTTTAATAAAAAAACAATTTCATGAAAACTTCTGTGTGACAAATACTGCATATGTCAATATCTAACAAACTCAGATTTATATGTATATTTTTTTAAACGCATGGAAATGTACATAAAATTGTTGCATCGACATGAATCAATAATCGGATAAGAAAAGAGATTCCCACCCCTATAAAACAGTTTTAAATTGTTTCCTAGTCAAACTGGTTTACAGCAGGTTAAAAGGCCTGAACAGCAGAGAAATTCAACGTGCACTTAAACCTTTAACTGTGTGAATGAATCGCGGAATGTAATATTTAACAAATCTACGTGTAGCTCTCTCCACGACATCATAGACACAGGTTGGTTCGTTGAAATGGGCATTTATTGTTTTGCTTTTCTGTCCTTAATGCATCCACTTCACGCCGCGAGGACTCGCTGGCTGCTTGTCCTGAAAAGAGGTTCTTAAATCCTTCACTGTTCGCCACAGTGTAACTCCATCTTAATTAGCAGAGCGCCTTAATGTGTGCCCATATTATATTTCCCTTGGTCCATTAACAAGTTTCACAGCAGTGGAAACAACAACAGAGAACTTCAGTTATGAAAGGAACAAAAAAACACAATGGACTTAAATCTTTAACTATTACATCACATTCATTTTAACCTTTACATTAAACGCGTCCTATTTATTTACAGTATGAGATTTACTATGAATTTTGCATTAATTATGCATCATAACCACAGGACATATTTAACAACACTTACACTACATTACACCACAAAAGACATGGTGAAGTGAAAGAGATCTGAATGTTTGCTCTCAACATTGCCAGTCTGATGCTTTCCCTGTGACATCTTCTTTTATAGCAGCACCAAGCCATGAACTGTTAGAGAAACTGCTCTTTAAAAATGTTTTCATTCATCAGATCTTCAGACACTGTGGAACACTGAAGGCTTACCTTTGTTGCTTTGCAATTTTTCTCATACCAACATGTCTTAACACCAAACCGCATAAACACAATGCTTGCCTTGGCTGGTCAAACAGTGAAGTATATGAGCTTTTACCATGATAATAATCTAAAAGCCTCTAAGTGATTCACTGTGTAAGCAACAGACAGTTTCTAAATTAAAGTAGTAGCCATCAGCCATGCTAGACCCATGGTTAAGACAAAGCACTCAGCTTTACATATTGCTTCGACTCCTGACACCAGCACATTGGATTTAAAATGAAGTAATAACTGCAGGTTTAAGTGCTGACTTTACAGCTTTACAGTAATGTGTTGAGGGTGTTCACATCTATATTGGGTGAACAGTGAGCAGGAATCTTAGCTATTTTATTACTAAGCTCAATCGAAGGGCCAAATAGCAAAATGTTTGTGGCTGGCCAAGTGTGCTTTACTTTGTAGAACAGCAGCTTGACGTCTTGTTTACCCACTGTATCGCCAGACAATGCCAACATAATCCTGTAAAACATTATTGCTTTGTACAGCATCTCTGTATGGCATCTACAGTACATGTGGTATGGTTTGGGCCAGAGACAGATTCTTGTCAAAGTTAATTAAAAAAGTAATTGCAGGTCTGTGGCAGGACACATACATTAGTCTCCGCAGGTAAAACACCTATCCATCTTGCTGATCACCTTTACATTCTGCTTTGCCACACATAGTTTGTATATGCATTGGCACTGAACGTTTGGATGCACAATTGTCCAATACAAAAATAATGGGATACTTTGTTCACGTGGTCTGACTAATGTAAATTCTGGCCAAAGGACATAAGTGGAAAATTAATTACCCTTTCATCTGTTGCTCTAATGGGTATTTAACTTTAGGAGATGCTTCATAATTTATATACTCAGCTTCGTTTGAGCAGTTGAGCAGAACATCTCCTAGCTTTGAACTATATTTACTTTGAAACACGTGTTGTTGAAACTGTATGATACATAACGACACACAAGCTGTAAGGTTGAGCCGGTCCCAAGTTGTTTGAGTTATGCGTGAGTGTGTTTTCTAACTTTAATGTACATGTGTTGTTTCTTGTATGCTGGTTGTGTGATTGTCTGATGTTCTCAGGTCTCAATACCTCAGTCGAAAATAAGTGAATGACTTGCCTTAATTAGGAATTTACTAATTTAGTCTAATTACTGTTAGTTCACTAAAATCAGGTGGTATAAGATGGGCCACCAATCCTGTATTGTTCACCCAATAAAAAATTAGAAACATAAAAAATAAACATAAACCAAAAACTAACAAACAGTTCAAATCAAATTCTCATTTCAAATCCACTGTGCTGGACACATCAAAAGTATCATGATACAGCACCGTATAAATTTCATTAAAGTGAAATCAATACTCATAGTATATACATGGCAAATCTTCTCTGGGTAAATATAGAAATCCAACCTTTCAGTTTAACAACAACCAATATATCATAAACGGGGAGATATCTTAATCTTCCTTTGACTTCCAATACAAACACTTTATTGCATTTCTCAGCAGAAAGATAATTCTAACAAACATGTTTCATCCAATATTCTGAACTCGGAAAATGGTGACTGTTGTGCAGGGAACAGTTTGGATTCAATGACAAATATTGCATGTCAAAATGCACAGGGAGCAGCTATATTGCACCTCACACCGATTCAAACTTGTAATATTAAATCTGTCAGGCATAATTGGTTTCCTACCAGATAAAAAGCATAAAACGGCAGGGAAGAAACTGTTCCCAGCTCACCACCATCTGTGCTCTGCAATTTGACACTGCCGCAAGACTTAATGAATTATTAGGTCATTAAACTGAATGTGTTTACAGTCCAAGCTTCATCTACCACCTTTAACTTGTGGTGTCTTTGGTGTCCTCCCTTTCAGCTACTGTGACCCATGACACCCGTTGGCACACTGCCTGCACCTTTCCCTGTCAGATTACAGAAACGAACGGTCGAACAATAACTCCAGTTGCCCCAGTAGCTATCAGCCACAGGACAGCTGTGTTTCCTAGTTACAACCAAAGCCTGGCAGAAGCCCCAAAGCACACTTTAAACACTGTTCCGGATGTAGAGACACAGCTCCCCTTCACCCTGCATATGTGCTGATGATCCAAGCTTAAGCCATGTTTTACGTCTGTCTAAAAGGTTGAAGGGAGATATTGTTTAGAGTTAAATATGGCTGACTGTAGCAGCATATTTTTATTTGTTGTGCACATGCAAGATGTTTTTGGGGGCTATTTTGGCCTTAATTGTATAGGACAGCTGAAGATAGAAAAGGGGGAGAAAGAGTGGGATGACATGCAGTAAAGGGTCGCAGGTCAAACTCAAACCGGGCCATTGCGGTAAGAACTGCACATTAATGTACAGGGCACGCTCAACCAGGGTGCCCTTTTTGGACAGAGATTCAGCAAAAAATGTGGACTAATATCCCTTGGCCTAAGGATCAGTTGGTGACATTTGGGTGGTGATCTGGAGAGAGGGGTTCTGCAAGAGATCATTATAACACACAAAACACACACACACACACACACACACACACACACACACGCACACACTTATTATTTATTAGGCATAAAAGTTTGGAATACCAAACCAGTCACCTACAAAATGTGTTTTTAATATATGCTGCACATTTGCTTTGCCAAACATGAGCTGGAAGAAATCACATTGCTGCCTGGATTGTGCTAACTATCAACATTTCTTTCAATCCAGCAAGGGTAACATTATTTTACACAGAGGTCAGGGTTGATGATTGGACGTACAAAAAATACAAGACATTTACCAACATGATGATTTTTTGCTTTCAAAAGAGAAAAAGTTGATGGCTCCTCCTTATGAATTTATGCTTTGATCTTTTGTTAGGTGGGTTGGCAGAATCCTTGTAACTGACTTTACTAAACTAACTATAAGAATAATTGCTCAGTTCCTTGACTTTAGTGTCTGGGAATAAACTAGCTACAATTATAAACAGCTATACCTTAGAGTCTCAGAAGGGTTTATCTCATTTTTGCTTATCTGACACGGACAGGCAAGTAAATGACTTCATGTGTTCCCAATGCCCTTTTCCTTCATCCCACATTTCCACTTCTCAACCTCAATCAGACAGCATGTTTTTCTTCAGTTGGAGAAGACTGAGGGGGAGGATTGGACCTTAAAAAATGTAGCTAAATTGCAAAGACCACAGTGACAATTGCATTCACAAAACATAACTTGTTCATAGCTGGAAATGTGTTTTCAGTGTCACAGAGAGAAATAGCATTGTGCCTGAGGCTTCTTGTTTGGTTTTAAGATTTGATATCTAGCAGCGGGGGTGCAAGCCCTACTTGACAGAAAACAACAGACAAAAAATATAGCAATGGAAAAGCCCAAAATGACCGTGTGCTGGTTCTGTTTTCAAGATATTATTTGTGTTTGGCTTATGTTGTCTTCTGTTAAGATGAGGCTGGCACAATGAAGGAGCAGATGCCTCTGATTAGCTGCCATTGCTCCTGTGTGGCGTCACATATTCATGCCTCCTCCCATGGGCGATCGGTTTTCCAACGTTATCTTCTGCCAATGATGAGTGCGAGTGTGAGCGCGTGCTTGTGTGTGTCTGTATGTCCATGTGTCCGTGTGTCTGTGTGGCAGACAGTGATAAACAGGGAGATTAAAGACAAAATAGGACAATGATATTTGGGGTGCATTACAGAGAAATACAGAAATAAGTCTGTTTGAGGAGAAGAGAGTGGAAATGTATCACACCAGAGCTCTCACACTTCCTCTCTATCCACTGGGACACACATTCAGGTTGGATGACAGCGTCAGGCCAGTCGAGCAGACAGGATCCTCGCAAGACCCGTCCAGAAGATTAAAGCAGGACAGCTGGCTTTGATGCTGGCTCTGCTCTGTGGTGACTCGAGTGGACTGGGATGGAGAGATGGATTTCCCCTGGCTGCAGAAAGAGCAGCCTATCCATGGTTTAGACATTGAACCAGCACTCATTGGACACTCATGTTCCCAATAAAAGTCTAGTACCACAGAAAAGCAACTGTCAGAGGAAGTCCTCTTAAAAAATAAATAAAACCTGCCTTAGACTAGAGTCATTTTCAATGATGTGATGTCCTGTATCAATACTAAAGGCAATTAAGGCTGCATTAAAACAACAGTTAAATATACAGTGATGAGGAAAATAAAATCATTCTATATCGATATGTCCAGATGTCCATACGTATTGCATGGCGTAGCTGTCACATGGATTGCTTTGTCAGCCTTTAAATTGCTTTTAATAAGACTTCTACAAAGCACATTGCAAAAAGAGAGATAGCTGCTGTCTGGATATTTGGATTTTCCCATATGAGACACCTGTTGCTTAATATTATATTAATATTGTGGAACACTGTGGGTGTTGGGGGGCTAACTATTTCAATTTAGTTTGAAGGGGTCACAGTGTCAGACTTTTAAAAAACCCTGCTCTGAAAGAATATAACTCATGTCGGTTAAAGGTACCCGTCAAATACACACACAAATAGGCACATTGCCAATTACTTTTGTACAGTGCTGACAGGTTTCTGAGATGTCCCTCTTAACTAACCCTTGGGGATAAATTCATAATATTCTTGTGAGTGTGACATTCAAAGGACTGTTTTTCAGTTCAAAAATTAAGACGAAAAATCCTTCACTGATGTTAGATCAAACTAATTTACCTGATCTAACATCTATCACTTTATTCCCTCTGTTATTCATTGAGTGCATAATGACCTTCCTTGGATGACTTAATGCGTATATGCATGTGCCAAAGATGAATACTACTTCTGAAATATCAGTGCCTGATAAATTAATTTGCTGTCCCTGTAGGACTGTATGACTCAACACAAGTTATCTGCACTAGACAAAGTAATGAATGATGCTCTGAGGAGAAAATCACACAAAAATATGTCATGATCTGGTTATAAAATTATATATTTTCCTTGGGACATTTCTATCTTAGTGAAATCAGTAAAAAACAGGATAAAGAAATCAAGACGGGAAGACTACTGTGATGGTAGATATTTGGATTTCATGGCTTGATTTTTTTCCGTAGCTGGCTAGATCACTATGACATTATTGTAGCGCACTAATATAAACAGAATGAATTACTCGTTCTTTGCTAGCTGTATTCATGTGTGTGCTCTGTCTCCTCACTGTTGATTTTTAGGGGCATTCAAGTCTGAGAAAATTAAGGCCATCAGCGCATATGTCATGCAGAGTGGCTGATTGCAGAATTCCCACATCAGGGAGCAGAGTCCATTATCATTAGTTATCCACAGATATGTGCCGCTGAGAGTCAAGGATGATAGAGCAAAGATGGCAAGGAGGAAGGAGACAGAGAAAGAGTAGGAGATCATCTAGGTAAGACAAAACAATGAGAAAAGAAAGCTCAATAGAGTTGGAGAGATTGAAAATAAAATGCATTGACACATACACAGGAAGGGGAAAAAGAAGGGGCAAAAGGATGGTGTTGGGGGGAGAACAAAAGGGAGGTATTGATTTTTGTCACTGCACCTGCCATATAGAAAGAAAAAGCACCAGACAAAATCAAATGTCATCATTTGGGAAGAAACTGGTGGGTTCCCTGGCTCACTCTGACTGTCATCCAACATTACCTCCACCATTCATCAAAATTCACCACTGCCCAGAGTGAGATTCATCTGAAGCAAAAACATGCAAAAGAAATGAAATAGTTGACAGGAATGGGCAAGCATCAATCACTTTCACACAGAAAATAAGACTCTGTAATGCCTTTTCAGTTATTTAGGTGATAAATAAAGAGACTGACTGAAGCTTTCTGAGTTGAATTACAATGTAAGGGATAAAACAGAGTAATAACAAAGAGCTGTCATTCATGTGAGGGCGCTTTGAGTTCATGTTTTCTGGTGGACAGACACATAAGACTTGAATATATTGTGATGGTTATTTCTTCCTTCACAACAGTTACAAAAGTGACAAGGTGACATTTACTTGTCACGGTTATTTTCTCTATCAGGACATCTCAAGGTGTATTATCCCACTTATACACCACTTATAGAGCAGGTGTGTTTAAATCCCAGACCATTTTTTGAAGTTTTATGCAATAGTTATTTTCCATAATTTCAGTTACATGGTAATGTATTATGATGCACAAGTACTGTTGCTGTACTGCAATTACCTGCAGTTCAATATTTCTTATGTTGATTAACAAGATAGGAAAAAAGAAGAACAACATTTCTTCTACACAAGACATTGATATTTTGCTTGTAAAATAGAGTTTTACTTCTTCGGGTCTCTACAAACTATTGTCCACTAAAGTGAAACAACACACTATTGAGGGCCAAGGCACTGGTTTTGTTCAATGTAACTGATGAGAAGAACTGTTTTCTGTTCTGTTAAAAAAAATCAGAAACAAGTGATCCTTGGATCCTCGTGTCCTCATGTCCTTGAGCTAGCCACTGCACCCCAAATTGCTCCTGTTGGTTAGGAATCTTGCACGGTAGCTCACTGCCATTGGTCTGCGTATGAGTGTGTGAATGGGTGAATGGGAGGTAGATTGTAAAGTGCTAATGTATATAAATGCATACAAGAAGGGAGGAACTGCATCAGCGCCCAATATACTTGGATCACTAATAGACCTTATGAGAAGATCACAAGCCTAAAAGGTTGGAAATCACTTTTTCTTTTCTGCCGTCACGTTCAAGGACTTCTTTTACTGACAAGAACAAAGATGTCTCTTCATTGTCAGAGCAAGCGCAAATGTCTCCCTCTAATCTCAGCAGGAATGAAAGTGTTTTCATACTGATCTTTGACCCCTTTTGGCCGCCACACGCTTAAGTGAGTTAAGTTTTTGTTTCCAGATGCATGGCTTTTCTCTGACAATGTCACGCTATTGAAAGATAACGTGTGGGAAGGTTGAAGGTATAAGACGAATCAAGCACCCCCTCCCTGTCAGCTTCACTTGATTTCAATTTGGTATCCATTGGAAACAGAAACTGGGTTTGTGATAATGGCGTGTGCACTTTAAAGATATCTTTAACAGATGTACGCAGGTCGGGCTCTTTGTCAGCACTAACTCATTCTCTGTGGAAGATCATGGTGCTTTATTAAAGGAAGAAAAGTGGAGTTCAAGGTTTTTTTTTCAACCCACTTGCAAAATATAACATTAAAAATCTTTGAATTCTGAATTTGCACTTTTAGTTTTATAAACTGTAGGCAAAACCCACAGAAACGAAAAAAAAACACATGCGCAAAAAAAAAAGAAAAAAAAAACTTTAAATTGGGTGGAAAAGATGTTAACTTAAGAGCAGTTTTTCATTGTTGTAGTTGTTGGTTGGTGTAATTAATTGAGCTATTCTGGTCCTATTAAAGCCAATTTTATTCACCAGTTGAATGTTTGCTAAACCCCGCTTCCTGCAGTTACAGTTGCTCTTGCATTGCACATATGCAGTTTACAATGATAATGGTTGTAGACAAAACAACAAACAATAAAAAGCAGGCTTTTCCTTTCTAGCTTGTAATTGTCGATTTTGCTGGCTAAAACTGGAAGATTTTATTAGTTTAAATATTGCTTATTAAGCTAATGTTACTGTATAGTTGCATGACTTAAAAAAGGCTGTCTATGGCAGACTTTTTCATGTTTACAGGTGACATGTTTTAAAATGACAACTCTTAAAGGTCCCATATTGTAAAAAGTGAGATGTCCATATCTTTTTTCATATTAAGCAAGTCGAGGTGCTATATAAATACTGTAAAAGTATCAAAACGCACAATCCATGGAAAAAATGCACAAAGCCTGTGTTCAAACCGTGCCTTCAAACGAGCCATCAGGACTTGCAGCTATACTATATATAGGTAGAAAGTGCAGCTTTGGGCGGCAGGGGATCAAGAAAAAAAAAGGTCTAATAGGTTAATGAATTATCATTTATTAAAATTTTAGAGAGAGAGAGAGAGAGAGAGAGAGAGAGAGAGAGAGAGAGAGAGAGGGGAGAGAGTGACCTGATATTATACAATATATTTATTTCCATAAATACATTTGTTTGACAGAGAAGTTGTGTCTAAACAGGATTATATACAGGATATTATCATTAATAATAATAAAAATAAAGAAAAAGGGCAGGTGCTCATTCCCCTTTTGATGTCTATGTGTGCACGTGCCTGGCTGGTACAGTCATTCCCGGCTGCAATGACGGTGAAGAGACAAGAAGGGAGAGACACAAAGATCAAAAGACAAGCACTAAAGCATTTTAGACAGAGGGTGAATGCTACGTTCAGACAGACATTATGAGAAAGAACCCAAAGTACAAGTATGAATCTGAAAATGAGCATAACATGCTTTCTTTAATGTATCCTTCATAGATATGGAGCCAAAAGACAGATGCAAAAGCAGCAGGGAATGTGCGTGTCCACCACGACAAATTATCCTTGTTGTATATTCATTAGGATTGACAATAGAACAATTCAGATCACTGCTATTCATTTGCAATTTTAAATCCTTTAATTTTTAATCCAACTATCTCTTGACCATACATTCTTGAGAGATCCCCAGTACAGCTGGAGGTAAGGGCTGTTGGCAGGTACAAGGAGTTAAAGTCTCATTAAAGCCTCCTTAACATTAGGGTGCTTAAACATACTGCTGGTTAACTTCCAGTTGCTCTTTTAGTATCTTTCTGTGTTTCCAACAAGGGTGTCACATAAAGGGCATTTCTTACAGCTAGAGGACAAGCAGGAGCAGCAGGCTGACTTCCTGTTATGTAACATCCATCTAGGATATGCAACACACACTCTGCACAGAGCTTTGTTTCATTGTTCAGCCTTGGTTACAATTACGCAGATGATAAACAGTGTTTCACAACTCTTTTATATCAATGACACAGGACAGGTAGAACTTATTTTTTGAAGTTGGCATAATAAAATGTTATATTCCTAATTCTTAATAAAAGTCTCCTATATCTTAGCAGTATCCAAAGAGATAGAAATTTAAATGGATTGCATTTAATAAAATATTTCTCACAGAACAAAGTCATTGTTCCTCATTCATGTAACACATCTTATTTTTTTCAGTCTTATCTATAATGGGGATGAAGAAGGTTCTCAAACTTTATTTACCAGTTTCTCATCTCTTCATCATAATTCCCTATTCAAAACTATTATAATATTTATTGGATTTTACAATGATTTATGACTGATTTAGTTGATTTAGACTGAGTTACTGTCCAATGAAAGTGTAAGTGTGCAATGAACCACCAATAACGACGCTAACCATGAAAAATACCTGCATCTTCATTTATTTGAAAAGCATGATTTTTTTCAAAACTGATTTTATTATTGGAAAGGACATTGTTATACGGGACAGATGTTGATTTGATTGTCTGTACTATATCAATCATTTAAATATTGCATCAAAATTAAATAAGAGATAATATCCTCAGTTGACTGCTGCATGTTTTGTGAAATTAGGACTTAAATACTTATTTTGCAAACAAGCTTTACTGCTGAAATATGAAATTACCATAATGTTATATTTTAAAAGTTTTTATGATTGATTTGACTGATACTGAACCTTGAAAAATAACCACATACGACGGTGCTCTTACTATTCTTTCTACTACTGTACTATTCTATTTTCTCACTTTATATTTTGTGATTAGACCTAGAAGAATTTGTCAGTTGGTCACATAAGATAGTTGAGCTAAATTTTATCATCAAAAGTGATGTTGGATAAAAGATAACATCCATGGTGTAAAAACTGTTGTGAAAATGATGCATACGTAATTCAATATATTATTACCATAATATCACTGAATGTCTATACACTGCACTCTATATAAGTTGTGTTCTATACATTACCCTCTATGTCTCTCCCCCCCACAGATGGGAGCTGGCAGTCAGAGGGCTGAAGAGTGAACTGGATCAAAAGGTCTGTGCCAGAGGAAACAGAGCTGACTGACACATGTCAAGTTTTTCCATGCTGAAATATGAATAGACATGCAGACATTGCTGCACGTGCTTTGATTTTACATGTAATACATTTAAACACTGGCTGAATATACCAAAGAGGTTTTCAGAAAATATAAAAATGAACATATGTATGCTGATGTTGTCTAAAGTCTGTATTTGATTATGTGACGAGACTATACTATATACGGTAGTTTAGACGCAAATCTGTCAAGACTGACAGAGCCATCTGCAAGCCGAATGCATGATGGTGTACAGTATACAGTTTCTTACAGTAATTTACTAGTGATTTTTCCATTTGCATGTAATTTCTTTTCTTCTTCTAGAGGCGGTTTCAGATGATGTGCACAGGTCTTGAGTGTTCCTGGGTGGAGTTATTTTATCTATGATGGCATTTATGATGTCTATGATGTAATTTAGCGGACTCTTTTATTCAAAGCGAAATACATTTGCTACATGTACGGCTCTGGAGCAACATTGGCCGATGTATTGCAGTGTGTATGTGTGTGTGTGTGTGTGTGTGTGTGTGTGTGTGTGTGCGCGCGCATGTGCAATCATCCAGTGCACTCACTCCCAGGGTCATGGGTGGTAAGGGGTGTGGGGCTCTGGACAGCTACTGATAAGGATGTCCAGTAACGACAACCACATGCCACTTGTAGATAAAATTAAAAGGACAAAGAAGAAGAAGAAAAAAAAGTCAGAGAGTAAATGCCACATTACCATTTCCGGCAACATGTGGATTTGACCTTGTTACCTCCTCTGGCTCTTCTGGGCATGATCCTGACCAGTAGCAAAGAGCTAAATACATCTACAGTGTCAGAACAGATAAGACCATTCTGGGAATTATTCCTAACATACCTGGAAGAAAACTGGACTCATAAATGGCATTAAAGTGCTCATATTATGCTTTTTGGCTTTTCCCTTTCCTTTATTGTGTTAAAAAAAAAATTTGTGTGCACTTTATAGATTTACATAGTGAAAAAAAAGCATTTATTTCTGTGATGAACGTGAGTCACTTTGTAACACACGTTATATTGCCACGCCAATTTGCTAGCATGGCACGCCCTCAGAGATGCCTCACCCTGTAGCTAAAACAGAGAGCACAACACACAGGGTGAAAAGAGGAGTACAGTACAATACAGTACAGTGCAGTATAACAAAAATTTAACCATGCAAACCTATTCTGATACAACCTGTAAATAAAATTATGAACCTGAAAATGAGCATAATAAAGATACCAGTTTCATACAGCATATTCCTGCACTTCACAGAAGTACACTTTTACTGAGGTTAACATTAAAATCTAGGATGATATCTTTATGACCCTACCTAAATTGCAAAATTGCAGATGTACTTTCCTAAATATTCATTTATTAACATGGTAGCATGATGTGTTTTAAGATCCATTTGTAAAGATGGGCGGTAATAATAATCTGTATGGTCAGTTGTAAGGGTTTGATTTTTGTTATAATGAATACAAAATAGCACACATAGCTGACATTCTTGTGATTAAAAATCTCTACAGTCTAAAAAAACGTCAGACACAAAAAAATCTGTTAACCAGCTGTTTATCTTCTTGTCGCAGCTGGATTGTACTTTTAGAACATCTGTGTTCCCGTTCAGCGGCATCACTTCCTTTTCTCAACAGGATTCATCTCACAGTTCCGTGTTTCTGTAATGCTGATGATACTGTATGCTTGTGGAGCAAAACAGACGGCTGGTTGGGTCATCCCCGACTTTGGACAGCAGCATTTTGGTTGGAACCACACTGGAAAGTAAAGTATTTGGCATACACGATCACTGAAGCAACGAGGAAAACAAAGCAGAGATGTTGATGCTGCATGATTACAGATATTTTAACCTCCTTTTTTATTAACCAGATCCAAGTGACACCATGACATTAAGTCTTTGAAACATATTTTGATAGAGTGATAGAGATCCAATGAAAACACTTTAAGTTGTTCAGGGAACCTGGCCAGGCATTGGTTTTCTTTCTCTCCCCAGGTATTTCCAGGCAGCCGACAGGGCTGATTGAGTTATGATTCCAGTTATAAGGAGGTCTTGTCGGAGACGAGGAGGTAGGAAGTGCAGGACATCTTATCTCCTTCTGAAGAACTCCCTGTGAAGACACAACTAACTCGCTCCCACACAAGTGCATTGAGTCACTTTAAGGGTAATCTTTGCCTTTTTCTCTCCTGCAGTGCTTCTTCTGCTTGGAAAAATGTCAAGGCCATTGTAAGGAAAATCTTTTTTTCCCCCCACTGTTTGCAGTATCTTTTTAAGCATGGCAGACCTTGCAAAGCTCCATTGAGCTCACAGTGGTGGGTAGAAGATCACAGAGAAAACAAATCTGTATCCAAGGAAAACAGAGTAAATGTTTTGAAGCAGCATAGAGCTTGTGAACAAATCCTAACACTTCACTTATTCTATGACAATGTGTCTGAATCAAAGCCTGAGTTTCATGACTGATATGTTCTGATGCAACGAATGCAAATTCAATTCATTATACAAGATGTTTCGGAGGGAAACTGCTCCGGTAAACAGGAAATGATGCATATTACAACCCTAGAATTAGCATCAACAGATTGTTTGAAATAAATACTTTAGCAGAAGACACAGGAGATACCGACAACCCTAAGCATCAGGGGTTTCAGCAGCAGTTATTGCCCAGCCACAGCTCTTTTGATGTGTATAATAGGTATTTATTTGTTCATTTGATATTTATTTTTAGATGTAAACGAAATGCTCTTACACGACTATACTTGCAATGATTGAATTATGTATTTTTTCTGGACTTGAGTACTGTCTCAGTACTGGAAAGCATTAGTTATAGATACAGATAATATCTCATTAACATAATTAAATTACAAAATATGCAATACACTGTAATACACTACAATATCTGATTCATAAAAAAAATACTCAATGTCTTACTGTAAGTACGACCCATTACATCGTCCTGTCCTAACTGACCCTGAATCCAATGTTTATGTTAGAATTATACACATAATCAGTTAATTATTAAAAAAGGTAAATTTGCATACACAGAGTAATATTTGATATGCTGTGGTAATCTTCTGATTCAAGAACAACATTCACAGTCTCATCTCAAAGCATCAACTTCCACTTCTGGGATTGCTCTGCTGCCGGATTTCACTCATTTAGGCCGGATATCCGTTGCCTTATTGTCGACATTTTAAACTCCAGTTGATTTATGAGGACTATAAATAGCCTTTTCTCAGATCTCTGCAAGGTAAAAGCAGAAAGCTAGCTCGACTATCTGTCCAATCTGAGATTTCTGTTGCACGACCAAAACAACTTTTGAACGTACACACGTTTCACCGAAACAAGTTCCTTCTCGAGGCTATTTTGCAGAGGCGCCGTTTCTCCAAACGACACTTAGCATCGCCCATGACAATTGTGATTGGTTTAAAGAAATGCCAATAAACCAGAGCATGCTTTCTCCCTTCCCTTAATCCTGTGTCGACTCGCCAGACACTCCTCCGCAGCACTGTAATGGAGGAAGGTCTGGCAAAGTGCGACTACTATTTTACTGATCCCTAAAATACCCCTGAACAGACATAAAAAATGTTTAAAATTCTTCAACGGACAAAAAAAAGTTTTTAAAAAACAGATGACAATCCACTGTACCACTCACACAGATTGACGGTCACCTGAAAGGAAACTGTCCTCACAAAACAGAATTAGTGATTTGTTCAAATGCCAAAATGACCTGTTTTCTAGACAAGGACCTATTGTGTCTGAAGGGCAATGGTAGATATATAGCGTGACTGCAAAAGGTCTCACGAAGGAGGTTGGGATAGATGGCTGTGTCAAGAAAGCATGAGACTGAGCCTTCTGTTTGTTTCCAGTTTTGTAATAACTGTCAATGCTCGTTCCCCTAAAATTAACTGAGACGTTCTTGTGCCTAAACCCTAACCAAAACTATCGTGGTGGAATGGTCATAATATTTGTATATGCAGTTTAGTTTTTTATCCCTTCATATCCTGCTAATTAAGGAGCTTCATTGGTTAATTGTAAAACAAGAAAAAATAAACTGAGACGCACAACAAAGTCAATACCTATTAGGACGGATAAGGATGAAAGCTGGTCGCCATCAGGATTTTCTTATGAAATATGTACTGCCTTCATGATCACACTTATTATGGTTGCAAGAAAGACAGAAAGAAAAGGCCACAAATCCCATCGCTGACAGCTAATCCATACTCCTGTATGAGATGCTGTGTCACTGGGGGTGGGGGTGAAGGTAGCCAGCTCTTGTTTACTCCTCGTGATTAATTATTAAAGTCTCAGCTTGAGTCTAATACTGACCAACATTGTGGGAGCCAAATCTTCAGCTCAGATATAAACCCGAAGGTGTGCAGGCCAAAACCTTGATGTTCCTTCCCTTCTACAAAGCATATTGCTATTTATGTTTCACCTGTCATTACGAAAGAATACACAAAGAAATGGACAAAGAAATGAAAAAGATATTATTGAGCTGTTTCCAACAATGTATATGAGGTTGGTTTTATATTGTGCGTTGCCCCAACCTGAAGTTTGTAATTTACGTATATGCACCTAACACAACATAATACTAATAAGAAAACAGCAATGGGAGTCCTGCTAAAAGTGCAAGCCCTTGTTGTGGAAGTTTCACGTACAGCGAGGGAGGAATTTGTGTTGAAGAAGAGACTTTGTTGAAACAAAATAAAGACAAGCTGCAAACTGAGTTAAAGGTTTTAGGTATTCGGCGGAAGGTTTAATTGTTCTCTGCAGAGAACAATCAAATGACGAGAACAGCTTTCACAATGAACAGAGTTACAAAGTGGCCGCAGTTCTGGTGAATACAATCAGTAGTACACTTCCTTATATCCAGTTTGCCCCAGCAGAAACCAGCTCATATTTGGAACACATTCTAATCTTAAACTAAATATCTTTTGAGGCGCCTGTTTTTCTGTTCATTCGCCCTTCAGGAAAATATGCAGGGTCATAATATTTTTAGCTGTCTCCAACCCTGGAGGACTCACTTTAGGAGATATTTTAGGAGAAATATATTTCAAAGACATATTTGAAGGATTCACTTATAATGACAAATCACTTAATAAATGAACAACTATTGAAAGAAAATCATTGTCTATGTAATTTTCCCATTACACCCTTAAGACATAGGATAGTTACTGCTGCTGACTTTCCACCACAGTGCCACAAAGCAAAGCATGTTTTCTTTTTGTGATCGTTTTTTTTCATTAGAAAGCAAGTGAGTGTTAAGATGTGTCTCAATTTTGTTAGCTTAGATATCTTTAATGGTAATTAGGTTATTATTTTTTACTTTGACATTCCAAGTTGTAAAGTAAGTTTGTAATTAGCCTTTTTCAGGCTTGAATTTTAAATCTTCATTTTATGCAATAGATTTGGTTTGAGATTTCAGATTTTAAAATGTCATAACCTGTTTTACAACTTGTCTTTTGATTACAGTCTCTTTACAGTAACAGCTTTGATTGAATTTATAACTAACCGACCAGTGCTATTATCAGGTTAAAGTTATTACTGAATCTTTAAAAGTTAGCAGAGAGCTAAGCACATTCATGAGGGGTACAACTCACTCAAGTATTTGAAATTCACCATCCTGCCATTTTGATTAAGGGCAGAGAGAGAGACATCTTATCTCTGCTGTAATTAATAGAAAAGAACACAGTTTCTGCACTGCTAAATGTGTGTGTGTGTGTGTGTGTGTGTGTGTGTGTGTGTGTGTGTGTGTGATGTGTGTGTGTGTGTGTGTGTGTGTGTGTGTGTCTCTGTGTGTGTGAGTGTAAGAAATAGACTACTCATCCCTTCAGACCACTTATCTTCTACCTTCCCCTTGAACCCTGTGGCTGTTTGTAGTGAACGTTTCCCCACTATCACATACTGAAGGGGAATATATTAAGAGTTTTTTTCCATTTACTTTGAGAAATTGTGAATCTATATAATTTCCCATTTTGCACACAGTATAAACTCTGGAAATTGTAATATCATGGAAGTAGTTAAAATGTATTATGTAATATGTCTGCATTAATAAGTCAAAAAAATGTCAGCTGGCTGGGTAGTCAATCAATGCTATGCTATTTCTGCTTGTGTTAGAACTTGAATTGAAGTACACTCAAATGCTTTAATAATCAGTAATATACTGGATTTGATCAGATTATTCAGCTGACATAGCAGCAGATATTCTTTCCATACACTTTGTTTTAATTAATGATTCCACTTTGTTTAACAAAATACCTTTTCTTGAAGTAATGAGATACTTATTCTGTTAATTTGTTGTCTTGACAGCAACTATATTGTGTTTACAAGATAATTAATCTGCTATCATGAGAAAATGATTTTGTTATTGCAATATGATACTTATCTCTGTGAGAGACTGAGCTGGCAGGCATGAGGAGTCACAGGTGGATCTTTAAAAAAAGGATTTTATTTACCCAAACATGAAGCAAATAATTTACAAAATATGCAACACATTTCTGTGGCCATAAAAGAGGTCAGAACAAAATTAAAGATATGCTATGCTAATTTAAGATACACAGAATAAGTATAAATTGACCACAAAGGGGAACATATATACGGGCTGATCAGACCAGTTTTTCTAACAAAGGGGTAACACAAAGACAAACACTTTACCACCCAGAACTACAATCGAGTGTTGTCATTGTTTTTGGCTGGAAGAAGCGACCGGTTTTTCCTGACATGCTGTAAGGACGTAGGAGAAAGCCTGCCACTATGTACTGTATGTGCAGACTGTGCCCCATGCTATTTTCTTATGAAAAATAGATGTGTAGATCCTGAATTCGGGTGTGACTGGTGTTCTTTGGCCTGCGAGTGACCACATGGCTGCTATTCGCACAGGTAGTGTGTAATGTCTTTGTACAATTCATCCTGTTTTGCTTTCAGGTTCTTACTTGTTTTCTGCTGTCTACAGAGCTGGCCAACATATAAGCAAACAAAGTGATTGCTTATGGCCCCGTGGCCCCCAAAGTCACTTGAAATGTCCCACAAGAGAGCTTAAAAAAAGCTTGTCGGCCCATATATGCTCACAACGTAAATTGTGTAAGAACATGCAAATTACGCAAGTCTTATATTAGAATCATTATTGGGAAGCTTGCCCACTGGTCAGTCTCGCTTCCCCAACATTGGTAAGATGATGTTAATAGCTGCACACACTTACAAAGAGAATTCCTAAGAGCTGAGAAGAATACAAGATCGAACAAGGATGAGTCCAGCTTTGTCTGACTGAAGCAACCCTTCACTGTTGTATTTCTCTTTTAAGTGTCCCTCTGGAGTGCAGTGAACACAAAACACCATAATTTAATTTAATAACAAAATCAGAATCAACCAGATTTAAATTATTTGGGATGTACCATCTTCCTCAGTTGCAGCAGAAATGTATGTTTTTTTTCAATAGCATTTTGACATGAAAATAATGTAGTTAAATTGCTTGTACCGTTGCCACAAAAATAACCTGTAAAACTAATATACTGTAAGCTTATCTGGTTCTCATTGTCAGTTTTTACCATTAAATTAAAGCTCAATATTACTTCCTGGTAACTCAATAACAATTTCCTCTTCAGTGTGACAACCACATGACCCTTAAGGAAAGAAGATGAATTATCCACCACAGACTGCAACAGGAATATATACCTACCCTCTCCTCTCCTCCCACAGGCAATTACAGGTGCATGCAGAAATACTGCACCTAATATACAAAAGTGTGGTAGGATATCTTACGGCTCCTCGTATCAGCCAATCTTCTCATTTCGAAGGAATACGACTGCCAATAAATATAAAGGCTAGCTCTTGTGTTAATTGCATTTTGAGATTTAGAATTATACAGCAGTTCAGAGTCTGAAAAGTTATTTCTAAGCAGCTACTGTGAGGATTCCTTGTGAATATTAAAAGGTGGGCTTGTATAATGTGGGACACAAATGTGATGCATGCCGCTGGCAAAGGTAGCAGTGGGGGAGGTGGGTCGTTGATATTGGTGATACAACATTTGCCTAATCTCAGTCTGACTGAAAAAAGAGTGATGTTTGTATTCTAATTTCAGTAGGGAGAATTTGGTTTACTACTTAACTCTAACTGGAGTTTGTGTAAATAATGTATCTTCAGATAAACAAAAGTAAAACTTTTCATAAACCATCTAGAGGCTGATTCATTATTGTTTTATTAGTCAGCAACAGCTACAAAACAGATATTTGTATTCAAATGTAAGAAACAATCTTAAATCTGTGGAATGCAAATTAAAGAAAACAACTGTGCAGTGATGCTGAGTCAGTAATGGCAGGTCACCAAGAGGGTATAATGAAATACAAAAGCTGTGATGCTGGTGGGATGTTTAAATTAAAGAGAAGTTGAACTTGCAACAGAAAATGTTCAATTATTAAACATCAGAGTCACTAGCCACCTGCCGCCCCTGCTTCCTCAAACACATTACAGAGAGGAGCATAGCTAAGCAAAGTGGACATGCTTTTCCATTATCCTGGATTTACACTGGGACAAAAATTAACTGCCTCTGCCAATTCAACAGGCGCCAAGCCAAGGACATGCCATGCTGACGGTTCAAGGTACAACTAAACAAGAGGATTTCTGAGAAGTTATGAGGAATTAGAGAAGCTTGGCAGGATGTAATGCATTAAACACTGATATACAGTACATTGATGTGATGTTCAAGCAAAGTCCTGCTCTGTGCATCATCAGTTTGAAAGCTTTTTGTGAGTTGTGTTACAAAATTTTATAGAGCCAATCCTTCTGGAAAAAAGTGTACAAAGTTAAATATTCTGCACTGCAAAAAAAAGAGAACATATTTATGTCATCCATCCTTTTCAGTTATATAATCTCTATCAACAATGTTTCATTTACAGGAGTGTTCCAATGCCGCAGGAGGTTCTGCCGGATGTCCCTCATTTTTGGCTGAATGTCCCTCACCTTCCACTTTCTTTGCGTTGGCATTCTAAACTCTGGTTGATTCAGGAAACATTCTCTAAGCTGGAACCGGCAATCCCATTAGATACATCTTGTATACAGTATATTATATATACAAGATGGGTTAATAAAGTACAAAAAATAAAAAATAAAAAACAATTAAAACCCGCATTTAATAGATAATGTGCTACATTGTCTATGTACAGTATTTTCAACCTTTTCACTACCAACTCTGCAGCCAAACAACTGTCAGATGACGTGAACTTCCCCAGTGGTAAACATGAGAAACTTTCCCAATCTCTGCCATCCATCCCATATGATAGTTTATTTTGTATTTTATTTTGAACATTATACTGTACAGTGAAGTCACAGCAGTTTGTTGTATTTTTTAATATATAACTTAACTTTGGTATCAAGTCTTAAATAATTATCATTCCACATTTAGGTTTGTTTACATTTTAAGTCAATGGATTTCAGCTTCAAAATATGTGAAATAAAGTGTAAGTCTTGTAAGAATGTACATTCTGACAAAGGTTAAAGCTACTTTGATACTCTTAATGTAAAGCTAAATAATAATTAAAATGGCCATTTTTTATAGAACATAATACACAGACATCTGAGCCTAATGTTCTATAGTTTGACATTCAAACTATGTACATAATGTAAAAAAAAAAAAAAATTATTCATGTGACTCCGTGGATTTAGTTTTGCCAAACTTAAAAAATTAACAAAATAAAGTGTTTAATTTCCAGATTAGAGACTTCATATCAAATCCATCATATTCAGATTTTTTATATTCAGTATATTATCTTATTGACAACACAATCACAACTCATTAATGAATACTGTATATAAAAAAGCTTGATTTAAATAAAATATTAATGCACATATGAATGCACCCTGTGTCAGTATATACATCCAATTTATAAATGTCAGAATGGCTGGAGGCACTAGCTGACTTGTGTTTTCATCTAAATTACCTCTTTAAAGATCAGATTCCTTGTTAGTGTCATCTCGGATGAATTTTGAAACCGATAGAGGCTTGAATCATGTTGCGTGTTAGAACTTCAAATCCTGAAAACAGCAAAAGTAAAAAAAAAAAAAAAAAAACACAAAAACTGTAATGTATTGGGCTATAGTTGTGATGCTGTTGATACAAAGTTATACATTGAACGTTTTAATGATTCTGATGATTGTTGTTTTAATAAAAGTAAATAATTTCTGTCATTTTCCACTGTTTTTGTATTGGCAACTATTTTTTAATTCTTCACCACTAAGAAACTAGGAATTGGGTGAGTAAATACACTTTTGCCTGGCTATTTATCTGTCTTTGCGACATGTAGCTTTTCTAATGCAGTATGTATGTAATATTTGACAGTTAACTTGATGTCGTGGACAATATATTGCTTAAATGTGCTTGGTTTGATTGGACACTGACTGCTTTTTGTGTTTTGTGTATGTGAGAATATGTGAGTATTTGAATTTTGGGCGTGTTAAATTTAAAGTTTCACAATTTTGTCTGTATAGCACATTTCATCAAGAAGGCAATTCAAAGTGCTTTACACAAAACACAAAAATATAAAGACAAATAAAATACAATAAGAAAAGTTACAGCTGTACAAGGAATCGACAATTATAGAAAAGGTATCAGTAAAAAGAAAGTAATGAGCTTAAAAACAGGCCGTTTGTATGCCAAGTAGAGTAAATAATGTATTGGATACATGAATTAGAGTTTATGCTATTTACTTTGTGCTATAAGCCCATGTGGTTTAAATTGTCCAGAACTGCCCCTGTCAAACTCTCAGCCAGTAAAGGTAGATATAAAAAGCGTGTAGCTCTTCTCGTTGCTATTTTGTTGATGGTGGCAACTGTGGTTTGCTGGTGTCTTTGGTTCAAATGGATTCCAATGCTGAAACTGTAGCGTGGTAAACAGAACCACACTTGAAGCATAATTCTCTTCTCTGTATTGTACTATTATTAATTCATGAAACACATAATGCATATACAACCAAACAGCTATAATATTTAGAATAAATAAGTACTGCATGCACTGGACCGACTCATTGTGTTCTGCTTTGGACTTCATATGAACAGTTTTCACTTATAGCTGGCGGAGGTATGAATAATTAGGTTATAGTAATTTGAATCTATTTTTCTCCCATATCTTTCATGTGGGCTCAGTGGTATTCTTGCAGAGCTGTCTTTTATGGCAGCACGTCTCTGGGGCGATAAGTGCCAGAAAGTAAAAGGACTGACTCATTATTTTCTGCCTTGCTGTGTGAGGACATATGGGGCCAGAAAACAGTACTATAAACAAGGTGTTTGATACGTAGCAGGAGTTCCTGTAAGACTAAACACCTTCCAGGGTCGATTTGTGTATTGGGTTAGAATCCAGGCTAATTTTTATATTCAGAATCTTAAGAAACTCAAGATGGGAAAAGAAGACAGCATAAAGATGCTTTTCAAGCGACAATGCTTTTTTCTTCCAAATGTTCGTTTTTCAAGTTATTTTGGTGACCACAGTTGGAGGGGCTCGCTTCAGGGAGGCACTATATACCTGTACTACATGAAAAACAGAGACCATTAAGGATTCCAATAAAGAAGAAATGCATTATTTCACATCATTGGTTCAGGTCTGTGGCCAAATTGGGGGTGGAGAGACACAAACGGCACGTAACCAGCCAGCTGCAATCATAAGTGCAGTCAATAATTCTGTTTTTGTTCTTCAGCATTGCAATGTTTTCAAATAGAATCCCTGTTTTGCTCTCACTCCGTGAAATAATAGCAAGTTTCTAAGACATTTTAATAGAAAATATTGCAGGCAGGCAGCAACATTTGCTTTTTCTGCCATACCTCCATCCAGCTGGCTCAACCCAAAGGCACAGTCGGCGTAACAGTTAAATACGGTTTGTTTCTTAACTGCAACAGTTTTAAAAAACTAAAGGCTTTATGGTATTCAAAACCTGCTGTATTACTTTGTTTCAGTCTAGAGACCAATTTTCTCGGCTCTTCCTCCCCTTCTCCCGTTTTGAAGTTAAAAATCACTTATTTTGCACTGCCTAGTCTGTCCAGTTTTAGTCTTTTGCCATTTGTCTATTGTATTCTATTGGTCATAAAAATAATTGTGTAATTTTAGCTATGTTTCTAGCTTGGCACTATGAAATCATCCAATTTTGACTCTGATGCCTAATGGTCTCAGACCGACGTTTGTTGCAAATTTAGTGCTGACAGTGTGCGAGAACTTTCTTTGCATTATTTCAATTTCATATGCATCTTTCCAACCAAGTTGTGCATTAGACAGCAGTTAGAGTCTAGATACAACCAAAGTGTTTGTTGATCTTTACATTTAGTCGTTAACCTTTTTTAATGGGGCATTCCATCAATTGATTGTTGATTGTTGCACAGTATGTTTTTCACTGGGTAATTGCATTGAGCTGCATTACTACTAGTACTTTCTGTTAAATATTTTCTGTGTTTAGCCAATTTAATTGCACATAATGAAAATGTCCTTTTAATTGTTATAATAATCCATTGTAAATCAAGAAGGGACCAGAAGAGGTGAATAAGATGCAGGAGACGTTATACTATTGTTGTAGTTTATTCAAATTGCAGATTAATATGATAGGAGTTATAGATCAATGTCCCTATATATACTGTGTGTGTGTGTGTGTATATATATATATATATATATATATATATATATATATATATATATATATATATATATATAATTTGCAACAACAAACATCATAGCTTTTGTTGTATGTGCTTTTACTTCCCCCTCAGCCCATTCTCTGAAAATGTGCTGAGTGCGTGGGACAAGAATATTTAATGCACACCGTTATTATGTATGAGAAGAATAGGCACCCTGCTTGGCTTCTGTATCTGTATTTAGACCTCAAGTCGTGCAATTATCCATGCAGATTGGAATGAGCCAAGCAGGCAGGGGATCTGTCTTTCTTTCTTTTTAAAAGCCTCTAAGGCACTGAGGGAGGTGGAAATTATATGTACACATTGGAATTATTTTGAATGTTTTGGATGATTGATTGATAAATGTCTTCCGTCTGCCAGTACTGGCCAATCGGTGTCATTATTGTTAGAGATGGTCTGACGCCAAGTTTTGGTTCTCGATTCTGATACCAGTGTGTCACATATTTATTATGTTTTACCAACTGTATACTACTATCCCTGTATGGATGTGATATGATTTCTATCTTTATTGTCGATATGGCTCAGGTTAAACTCTTTGTGAAACATGAACTTATATAAACAATGAATGCCACAGAAGAGCATTCTTTTTTATCCAGTTTGACAGTCAGTTCTAACTGAAAAAGAACAAACTACTTTTATGTAGATTTTGATTCTTTTCTTTATAACGTGGTATCGGGTTGGTGCATAAATTCCAGTACTTCCTGATACCGTTACCAGTGTTTTAGGCCGTATCGGAGGCGATACTGAAACTGGTATCAGAACATCTCTGATTATTGTCCGTAGCTACCCCTTCAGACTTCACTTGCTGTAACCTGCATGATCTAACAAGTGCAGGAGGGTGGCAAAGGTATCAAGTGTTTTATGAGGAATGAGACAATACTTTGTGAAATCATGTTCCTTGGTAGAGGTATTTCTGTGAAAAGTGAAGTGCACGTAGCTTAATAAAACCCATTAACTTTGGCACATGTGAAGGAGGGGGTCATATGGGTCAGGGCTGCACAACTAATCTAATTTTAATCACGATGGCTTCCCACGATTAAATTTGCGTGATTGAGTAATATTTTAAATCCATTCATAAAACGCTCCGTTTAAAAAAAAATATTGATAAAAATAATTGTGATTATCATTTTGGTCATAATCGTGCAGCCCCGATAAGGGAGGAAGAAAGATTGATAAAAAAAATTGCCAGATTTGTCTCTTGTCACTTTTGTGAAAAAAAAAGAAGGTCAAGAAGGTGGTCTGAAAAGTTGCTAAATCTAGCGTGTGTTTGTGTGTGTAGAGTGACAGAGACAGGAGAGCAGGGAAAGGAAATGCAGCTGAACAAATGTGTGTTTTCAAAACAGATTCAGAAAAAGGTCGATGATTTTGGCTGACATCAGATGGAAATACCTTGCATGCCCCCTGGACAACACACTAATCCTTTTTACAGGGCGCGCGGAATTTGTCTCAAGTCATTTTTGTGAAAAAAAGTCAAGAAGGTGGTCTGAAAAGGGCTAAATCTAGCGTGCTTTTTTTGTGTGTAGAGTGACAGAGAGACAGAAAAGACCATTGGGAAAGAAATGGCAGCTGAACAAATGTGTGTTTTAAATAGCTTTAAGAAAAACGCTATTGTGATGGCTGGCTGAACATCACGATGGAGAGCCCCCATTGTGATGTCACGCCCCCCACCCTATCAGACACACTAATCTGAGTTGAGGGCTGGACGGAAATTGACAATGTACGCTAGCAACAAAGACTAATTCATGAGGGGCTATTTTTGTGTGAGCTGCAAGATGGGGCCCCTTAAGTGGAAGTTACTTTTTTTTTTTCTCCCTTACGCGACACCTGTTGAAAAAGACCATTGTTTTGAGCAGACAGGATTGGCTGTAGTGATACATTCTCTTTCTCTCGTTGGACACAGCGGTCTCCAGTGTGAGAGAGATGAATGGGTGCACGGATGGAACGGTCATCACACTTTCCTTTCTCTCCTTGTTGGACTAAGTTTGTCGACATTACTGTGTGCGTGCATCAATAAGTAAGTCTGATGTGAGGGCAGTGTTAGGTCCAGCAGCTTTCACTGAATTACGCTACAACAGCAGGCTAATTCATGAGGGTGCTATTTTATGTGTGAGCTAATTAGGGCTGCGCGATTATGGCCAAAATGATAAACCGTGGAAAACACTGGTACAAATACAGGTTTGCCTCTCCTGATTAACAAAATACAGCTGTGTTAATAACAATTAAAACTGTATACAAATGTCAGAAGTGTGGAGCGGCGCTGCTGTGCGGAGAGTAAAAGGAGAGAGAGTAGAGGAGAGATCCAAACACAGGCACGGCTTTACAGAAGAAATAGGTAATGTTACGCTAAATTAAACCATATCCATATAAACAACATTGCAGCGGATGCGTGGACATTATGTGCACCGGTGCGTCCCAGAGGAAAAATATGACTCGCGCCCTAGAGCCCTGTGAGTTAACAGACACTAACTAGCACCGGTCACTGCTGTTGTCTGAAAAACAACACAGACGGGACAAAACCCGGAGCGCTCTATGAAATGACGCATTTAAAAAATTGCCTGTTCACACAAATTTGATCTTGAGAAGCCAAAATCGTGATTGTGATTAAAATTGTATTTTGCAGCCCTAGAGCTAATATTTTGCATCCTTTCATGTGCGCTGCAAGACTTATGTTTCTGTTTTTTGAATGTGTTATTAAGGTATATTAGGTTATTACTGTCACTCTGTTAAAGGCAAACATTCCACTGTTCTGTCGTTATGCAGAGCATCGACATCTGATTTGAGTCAAGACTTTCCGGCACCATAGTAAAGTGAAAGTTGTTGAAGTTGTAATGTACTACCTCTACCAGCAGACAACAGCATAGCCATGTAATACTGTCTATTTCCAGAGGGCATTTAAATGTATGTCTGATCTTTCTATGTTAACTGTTAGCCCATAGTAGTATAAACAAATATTCAGGTTAAAGTGCCCCCCCGATGACGATCGACAATGTCAACCATCACAATGTTTTACTGCATCGTCAAATGCCAATTTAGGAGCCATCGCCCAACCCTAGTCCCCATTCATAATCTTAATTTTGATCAAATCTGATGGTCAGCGTCTGAAGGTGGTTTCATCTGCCTATGTTATTGCACATCTGCTGTTCCTCACCTGTCCATTAGCTGCCAATGCATCTTTTCATCATCTAATCCAATCAGGGCCCTGCAGTCACTACGCTGCTTTTCACTCTCCCCACCCAGATTTATCCTGCCGGTCCAGGGGATCGAACAGACAACTTTCCGGTCCATAAGCTCATCTCTTTAACCTTTAGAAACCTTTCTTTCCATTAAAAGCCAGTACTATCAAGTCAAACAATCAGTTTTCTTTTTCAAAGTTTCATAAATGAAAAATGACTATGCATGCTATGTATCACTGTATTATAGATTATAAGTGGGAGGTAGAAGAGACTTTCATGGATATATGCTTTGACAAACAATAGCCTTCTGTACATACTGTAGAATCTTGACTGTAATACGTTTTTACAGCACTGCAAGCTCCCCTATCTGACAGTCTAGTATGTCATGTACCACAGTCTGAAGTCTGTGAGGAATCGGCTGTGCTTATAATCATTTGTATTACTTTGCTTGAAAGAAAGTGGCTTCTGTGTCATCCTGAGTCACTGTTGGCATATATTAGTGACATTAAACCTACTGTTTATTGTTCATTTGTTGCAACACCTGCTATACATTATATGTATATTGTTTATTTGCCTCATGAAAAGCAGTTAACACCAAAGCTATCCATCAATGAGAATAAAAAAACTCAAAAACACTCCAATTCCTTCATGCCCTCAGAGAACAGAGAGGCAATCTAAAGCTAATTATAATGAACAGCGTGCAACAGTAGCAGTGTATTTTTTTTCTCAGGGAGCTACAGCATATCATTAATCCCACGGCAACTGACGCAGCTTCAATATGAGGCTCAGCACTCAGCAGGTCCCCATTTGCGCCTCTGAACCAATCACTAACAGTTGAACTCAAGTAAATCCCTTCATGGCACAACAAGAAAGTGAAATTAAGTTTCATCTCTTCGCACATACAGTACAATACTATCTGTAACTCTTTGGAATATTTGAACATTGGGTCTCATGTAAGTTTATTTGTTTAGTTGTTTTAAGCTATGTACCGCTTTCAGTGTTTCCCCCCCTATATCCATTCAAAGCCATGCAGCGCTGCTTCTATGATAAAAAATCTCCCAAAACGCAATAACCTCACTGTCTACTTTAAGCAGCCAGACATTGCCACCATTTAGCAGTCTATTATTGGTTGTTCAAAAGTGCAATTGGCAGCAACAAAGGCTCTGCTGCCGGTCTCGCTACCTACCTATTACAGTTTTTTTACAGTCGCTAGGACACATTTCTCAATACTTAGGTCACTTTTTCAAAACTCTTCACACAGTGAGCACAACAGAAGTATATGTGGGCTAAAGTGTGGATCAATTATCATTGCTTTGGCACAAAATGCATTCAATGACTACATCTTTCAAATTACATTAATTCTTTTCTCACTTCGACACAACAACCGCCAAAACTCTGTCTTCCTATAGGCCAATTTGCATATGCTTACACACTGTTTTCAAAAGTGTTAAACTTATGTTCAAAACAATAACATAATACAAAACTGAATAAGACAGCAATTTGCTACATTTCTACAGTAATATTTTAATGAAATATATTTTGCATCTTAAAATGAAACGCTATAAAAAATAAGTGGACAATTGGACCAACCACAGCTGATTCTCATTGTAGATGAACATCTACACAGGTGTTACTCTTTCTATTTCATTACAAAGGGAGACAACTGCTGAAGAGTTTTGTATTGTGATGTAAACATGGACCCAGCCAGAAACAGAGAAGTGGCTGAAAGAGGAAGAAGAGGGGCTGGGAGGGGGCGAGGAATACGTATGCGTGGTGGAAGAAGAATAAGAGGAAGACCAAGAGCTGTAGTCTCAGATGAGATCAGAGCTACTGTAATTGATCATGTAGTAAATCATGGTCTCTCAATGAGAGAGGCTGGTCAGAGAGTGCAGCCAAATCTGCAACGTTCAACAGTGGCATCTATTGTTAGAGTTTTCCGGCAAACCAACAGGTAACTTGAATTCTGCAAGGGCATTTGACTGAGTTGCACATTACAGAAGTAAATAGAATTGGGTGTAATTGCTTTTGCATTTCTGCTTAGGACTCAACGTTTACCTCACACAGGTGGGAGAGGAAGGATGCTCACTGATGTGCAGGAAACTGCCATTGTTGATATGGTCATCAGAAACAATGGCATAAAACTCACTGAGATTCGAGACAGGGTCTTGGCAGACAACATTACTTTTTGCAAATATTCGCAGTGTAAGCATAACAACTATTTCTAGAGTCCTGAAAAAACATCAGGTAAGGATGAAACAGTTGTACACTGTGCCTTTTGAGAGGAACTCTGAACATGTCAAGCAACTCAGGAACCAATATGTCCAGGTAAGATCACAATAAAATACAGAACTGTTTTTGAACAAAACCCACACAAAGAATTGTTTTAGGTAATGTTTACTACTGTAACAGCTTATGTTGCCTTGTGGATTTATTTTAGAGAGTCATGGAGATTGAAGGCAGGCAAACACCCCACATTTACATCTTTGTGGATGAGGTGGGTTTCAACCTGGCCAAAACACGGCGACGAGGAAGGAATGTGATTGGGAAGAGAGCCACAGTGGATGTCCGGGCCAGAGGGGGGTGCCAACATCACAATGTGCGCAGCAATATCCACTGATGGACTGCTGTTACACAAACCACTAATTGGGCCATACAACACTGAACGTCTTCTTGTGTTCCTGCATGATCTCTATGGAAGGGTTGTGCTAGGTGAGGAAAGGGATACAGAGAGGAGAAATCCGCCAACATTTATAATTGTATGGGACAATGTGGCATTTCACCACTCCCGTGCAGTCACCGAGTGGTTTGCAGCCCATCCCAGAATGGTGTCACTTTTCCTCCCCACCTTACTCTCCATTCCTCAACCCCATAGAGGAATTCTTTTTTCCTCATGGAGGTGGAAGGTTTATGACCACCATCCACATGATCAAATGTCCCTCCTGGACGCAATGAATGCTGGATGCCAGGACATATCAGCAGAAGATTGCCAGGGATGGATCAGGCATGCCAGAAGATTCTTTCCTAGGTGTATTGCCCTAGATGACATAAGATGTGATGTGGATGAGAACCTGTGGCCAAATGGAGAAGACCGAGTAGATTAGCATTACTATTGTATCTGTATCAGTGGATGTTGTGTATACAAATTCTTGTATTTTGGAATTACTCGGTGCAAGAAAATAAAAATAAAAGACATAAAATATATTGAAGCATTCTGCATCATGTCTGATTCATTCCAGTAAACTCTATTGCAGTGAATTATAAACAAAGATTGTATAATGCTACATGTTGTTAGTGTTCTTTAGGTCATTGTTTTGTGGGTGACAAAGTGTGTTTGTTGGCCGTCAACCTTTGCTAGTGTTATGGAAGAATGTGTTGATTTGAGAAATGAATGAAGTGTTTTGGTAGTTTTAGTTGAGCTGAAATCTGGTTAGGAGAACTGTGTGAAGAGTTTTGAAAAAGTGACCTAAGTATTGAGAAATGTGTCCTAGCGACTGTAAAAAACTGTAAAATGAAGTTCATCAACGACGTGGAAACAACGTAGAACGTGGCGCTTATTGGGGGTGGTCCTGGGAAAGAAACAATAAATATCAGATCAAATTCACGTTTAATTAAATAATGAATGTAACGTTACGTTAGGTTTTTACTAGTTGTTTTTTAAAATTATGATTTGATTAGCCAAACTAAACCTGTTTGTAATGTGGCAACAGATAATTGTGTTCGCTACTACAGCCACTAACTAACATTAGGGACATCAATAACCTCCACCATTGTCCTCCACATGTTCATTAAACATCTAACAGAAATGTATTTTAACTTGTGTATTTATTTTAGATATTGACAGACCTACAGAGCACACATTTTATCAAAATGTGATCACTATAAATCTCTTACACTTAGCTTGTTGGTCAAATGATATCATTTTAAAATTTTTGTTTCCTTTATGATGGTTGTGATGATGCTGTTAGTTTAAGTTAGGATAAAATTTAAAGGAGGAGAGGAGGCGGGTGTTTTGTGAAATTTGAAAATGCCTAACAGAAGAACATGTTCATACGAAATTATCAAAATTTAAAATTGCTCGGGGCTAGCTTTGCCTGTATAAGCTATCATCTTAATTAAAGAGTGACCAGTCTGAAGAAAGAAAGTTGCTTCATACTCTTATGTCTTAATATTGCTTTCATTTATCATAGCCCTGAAAAAGCAGCATGGGATAAAGAGGGATTTGTGTGTGTGTGTGTGTGTGTGTGTGTGTGTGTCTGTGTGTGTGTGTGTGTGTGTGTGTGTGTGTGTGTGTGTGTGTGTCTGTGTGTGTGTCCCAACCTGCTTCTTCCCTAAACAACTTCCTGATGGATTTATTTTAAAATTCTGCACTTTGTCTCAAATAAAATGTACACTTGTTAAATTACACTCTGTTCATTGTTGTTTAACCAAACTTTAATGTTTTCTGAAAATACATGTCTTTCCTATTAACCCACATCCAAAAAATAATATAATACAATATTTTTTAGGGAAGCCATAAACCAACCATAGGGGTACATGCTGTAATACTGGTCACTTCTTGTCCACACTACATCTGGAGTGAAGCTATATTGTCATTTAGTTGCTCAAATGCTCAGTACTAGTACCTACTGTAACAGTATTGTCTATGTAGCTATTATAAGGTATCACCATATGTCATTCTGTTTTCTTTAGATTATATGATATCAAGGGGAATGGCTATACTTTTTTTTCTGGGTGTTGTGACACTGTTTTTGCTTTTATATCAACAAATAACCCCAAATGATTGTCACGCATAAGACATTTTTTTTTCCTGTCCTGGACTTGGTCCTGAACTGGTCTTGACTCAGACTTGAACCTTTTTGGACTTGGTCTTGTCTTGGACTCGAACCTCTTAGGACTCGGTCTTGACTTGGACTCGACAAAGGTGGTCTTCACTACAGCCTTGACTGATAGTACTAAGGTTTGTTTTCCTCATCTCACAATGTCATAAATCCCCACTGTTTGTATTGACTGTGATAACCCCTCAGCAACAAAGTATGCAAAAGAACATACAGATCTCCACTGCACCACCATCTGTAATAGTACACTGGAAATGTCATTAGCATTGTCAAGCATGGCCCCAGTACAGTGCTGCTCATGAGTATAGGAACCCCTGCTTAAGTTGACTAAAAAGATGAATACAAAATCATCTTTTGGAAATTGATCTAGTTAAAAAATGAGGAAAAATCCAACCTTTTATGACACCAAGTTTCTTTGTGAATGAATAATGTATTGTAAATAAATACCTGTTCTTCCATAAAATTCAGAGAGCATGAGTATAGACACCCCTATGTTAAATTCCCATAGAGGCAGGCAGAGTTTTTTATTTTTTAAGGCCAGTTATTTCATTGATCCTTATTGGATTATGCATCCTAATAAAGAGTGCTGATTTTATGGAAAGTATCCCATGCCAGTCTCTAGGTATGGTGAAGGGTATGTGATGATGTGGGGCTATTTTAATTCCAAAGGCCAAGGGAACTTTATCAGGATACACGGTATATATTTATCAATTTCCAAAAGATGCTTCTTTTTTTTATTCGTCTTTTTAGGCAACTTAAAAAGGGGTTTCTATATTCATGAGCAGCACTGTATGTATTCTGGCATATACTGTATGTATTCAGAGCTATTTGCATCTGAAGCCTTAGCTTCACTTCAACTATGCTCACACCACCAAGGGTGACCAGACATCCCAAAATGATTTGGGACAGACCTGATATCCAAGCAGTGTCCTAAATCCTGCCCTAATTGTCCCAAAAATTAGAGCAAAGTCTCAGCAGACTTTCAAATAGTTATAGTCTGATAGAACATTAAAAATTTAATTGTTTATGGTGATTGAGTCGTCTTGCCGCTAGCTCCCGTTGGCTGCTCATTGGCTGTATTTTGATAACACGCGTTGCTATTTCTCATTCATTCATTCATTGTTGAAATGGAGCCTCAGGCTCGTGTCCCGGGACCCGATGAACAAAAACCATAAACGTCTCTACAGGTACCGGGAGGACTGAGTAAGGAAATACCCCTGGATTACTGCAGTTTTACATGATGCAAACAATTTGCAATGTAGGCTCTGTAGGAAGGAGTTTGGTAGCCTATTCACACGTGGGGGGAGTCAAACGTCAGGCTGCTAGCAGCAAACTACATATAACAAGCAGCACAACTAAACAGACAAACACTTTGTGTTTTTATTTGTTTCATAATGACACTCGAGTTCATGGTTTTAATGATTTTTTTTTGTGGTATTTTCTGGTTTACGTGACAGACAATTAAATTGTTTGTCAGTTTTGAAATTCATGCCCCCCCCCTCCTTGTCTCGTCCCAAATTTGACCCATTCTCATCTGGTCACCTTAACGCCACCTCATGTTTTTCAATCTGTCAGAGCATTTAATGTTAAGGTCATTAGGATAAAGGGATGTTACTACTATTCAGACAAAAATGCATTTAAATTTACAATTCTTTTGGTGAGCTATTAATCCAAAAAAGAGGCTGTGCACACTATGTTTGTTACACACAGGGAAACGCAGCAGCACACAAACATGCAAAAGATTAAATACTTAAATATTGCAGTGTGAAATAGTATTATAGTGTATATCTTGCTACATGGAATACGTCTTTGGACAGAGGATTGAGAGATGACAGAAAATCTCTCCTTCCTGCTTAGCAAATCTGCCATCATAACAGTAATGTGCCAAGGCACAAATGCGCCTGGCTTTTAAAGGGAATAGGAGATGACACTGTGATTGGTTTATTACATGTTACGCCAAAAACACACCTATGATTGATTAAGACACTAAGTACAACCCTTTTTTCTGCCATTAAACTAGCAAAACCCTTGCATTGTGTATCCTTAAGGTCTCACAAAACAGTTTTGAATTTCAAGTTGCTGGTGAGTTGTTTTCTTGCATAACATTTTAATTTATGGACAGGTTTAGGTTTAGCTTGCATCGTTAATTATGAAATAATTAAAAAGAGCTAAACCTATATCTTCAAGATCTTAGTTTACGTTCGGGTCTCAAATTTTGCACTACCAGTCAGTTTTAATCTAGTCAGGTCTTACACGGCGAGTGCTGGCCACGTTCAGCGGCCAGATGTATAAAACTCTGTGTAGATTCACATTGCAGAGCGATGCATGTGCTTTATTTTCATCAGATAAAGATGCCAAATGCCTGGTTCTGTTTAATAAATCTCAATCATTGTAGAACTTGGCACACATGCACAAGCCTCCCACACTTAACCATAAATGGATGTAGATACTTTAGGGCTATACGCCTTGAATGATGAATTTTCTTATAGCTTCCTTTGCCTGCCCCACCACTCAGTAGAACTATCAATAAAAACAACGGCAAAGAAAAATTGCACTTTCACTGTTGGTGGTAATAGCTCGGTAGTCATTATTTAACATCAGTAAGATGATCAATGATTCATTCATAGCCATACTATTGAAACATTGAAACTTTTTAAGGTGCTTCACAATTCAGGATAAAATGAAAAGATCATTAAATGTAAATGAAAAGTGATAAAATGTTTTGTTTATAAATGTGCCTTTAATTGACATTTTACAGAACGCTATGTAGATTGCAAAAATAACTCAATTAGTAAATTTTGGCGAACAACCTAACATACAATGTTTTACTCCTTATGTGTAGGGTTAGGGTTAGGTCTTCCTCATATGCCAAGTCCAGCTTATCATATCCCCCGCTGCTATCTCTACAAAACTGTGTGTGTGCCTGGTCTGTACTGTATGTTCTTTTACAAATACTTGTGTGTCTTGTGTGTGTGTCCGTTCATCCAGGCTGTTTGTATTTTGTAGTGTATGCCTGGTTTTTGCCTAGGAATGTTTCTGTATGTCAATATATCAGATTATATTAGTATATCATTGATATAGCTTTGTAGGCCTTGACATATATATTTTTTTAATCTACATCCCAAACTAGTGCAGAATTTGCCAAACCATAGCCTTTAATGTTAGCAACCCTTTGTGTTGCTTACATTTTAAATTGATACACAAAGTCATAAATGTTGCCTTGTGAGTGGTGCTCGAAGCGAGATAAAAGACAAACCAACTTAACTCTACACCAGTGGGCTCCCAAATCAGAATTTCCCCAAGATATAGGGATGAACACACCATACTTTTTGTCAAGTAGCTTAAGCGATGTCTAGTGGGTTAAGGCCATTTGAGCAGAGAGGAACAAAAACACCTCATTGCCCATGCATTTTAATGAGAAACCACACAGGATTTTTCTTCCGGGGTCATCTTCTGTGAGTGTTCTCTCCCATTGAGTTCTTCTGGCATAAGAGCTCCATTACAATGATTTAGTCTGCACAGAACCAGCGTGCACTTGATTGAGACACACATACAAGCACACATGCACTCATGCCTCAGGCCAAGGGACCCATCAATTAGAGTGGGCTCAGTCCAGTCATCATCATCTTCCTCTTTTCTTTTTTCTCCCTCAGTGCACAGAAGTGGCACAATGTGGACTCTCAGCCCCTCTGAGCGCTTTAAATCTGGAGCACTTACATAAGAGTCTATTTTATAGGCACGTAAGCAAAAATAAATCCCAGATTCTTTATGTCAAGGAGGGAAGGTGTGAAAGTCAGAAGGGTATTTTGGGTAGCAGAGATTGGCAGAATGAAGCTGAGGCCATCAGATTGTGTTTGTCTGCTGGTTTGTGTTTTGCTTTGTACCTCTGCTGTTCGCTGTCCTCTAGACGAAGGCTGCCGTGCTCGTCAAGGAGCTACATTTACCTTGTGCTGTCAGATGTCATCTCAGGATGAAGTTGGGCACACACACACACACACACACACACACACACACACACACACACTTACACACACACAGCTGTCTTTGATTTCTAGTCCTACTCACTATACCAAGCTGTACCATTGTGATGTGCAACTAGAGGAGATTACCAAGAGATGTTGTTGTGTACCCTGATGTTGCAATTAAATGGCTTTAAATTCAAAAAAATTAAAGCTGCATTAAGCTAGTGTTTCAGCAATGTCTGTTCACCATTTTGTTCCAAATGTTCCGAAAAAATCTACAAATGTTTGATGATGCGTTAAACACATTTGTTTGATGTCAAGAATACACACAATGTGTTTTGTGAACAACAGTGGATTGTAAATATAATTTCTGTTTACAAGAAAACTCAACAGGGCACCTTTGACATTGTTAATAAGTGCTAATATTAGCATTTAGCTCACATCTATGTTGTATAGCCTCACAGAACCGCTAGCATGGTTGTAGTAGAATCTTATTCTTGTTTAAATACAAAAATGTATTTGCCTTAGCAGCCTAAATAATAACGTAGAGTGCACATTCAACATCTAGTTTCCCTTTCTTTACTCCCAGTAATATATGTTCACAACTTGTTTTGTAAGTGAATACACTGATGGACTCCTCTGGCCCGGGGTCAGGGCAGCGGCCATATTGATTTTGCTGTTTACAAAGACAGTAGCAAACAGGGCAGACTCTGAATGCCAACAGGAGTTAGTTGAAAAAGGCATAGCCCGGAGGTATTTCCGTTTTCCCGTCTCTGCCTTACACTCTGTTTACCTTGAATGCATTCTACACTCTGTGTTCTCACCATCACTGCCACTCTTCTGTCTGTCTGTCTGTACTCTCCCCATCCACATATTCTATTCTGCATGGATGAGTCATTTTTGAATAAGATAAATTAAAATGATGATGATCTGACAAACAGCTGTTATGAAACTAAGGTCCATAAAAGACAGTGTTTGTTGTGGAGAAAGTCTCTGCTGTCCAGCTATGGATTTCTCCGACAAGTTGATAAGTAATGCAATTAAATGGACTGCATGCCGCAGAACAAGGATTATTTATTCACGGCTAAAGCTAATTAAGTTTTTGTTACAAAAGCTCCCTCTGTGTCTTTTTATGGCATGTGTGTTGGGTTTTATCTCATTTATGGGAATTCCTGAGGATTATTGGCAGTGTGTAAATTATTGCATGCTGACTATTGTGTATGTTTCAGACTCTCATTTGAAAGGAGGATAGGTCACCACAGAATAGATGCAACAAAACTTGCATCCAAAAACACAAAAGAAACATTGGCTACCTATGTACTCGGGCTGTATCTACCTGTCTATTTGTAATGTACATGTAAAAGGTACACAGTCCACAATCTGACATAAAAACAATACAGATAAATCAGTAACGATACAGGTCACATATTATGACCTGAATCTGTAGCTACCCCCTCATTTTTGGCAACAGTAGGTAGCTCTTTTTAGTGAAAAAGCCGTAAAAAACCTTATGTACACTACCGTACTTGTTATATGAGTAGTTTTAGGTTTTTTGGTGCCGCTGTCTTATTTTATTATACTACTGCACATCATGAAGACTGCTTATGCACTGTACAGTAAATGTCAGGCAGAGGTGGACACAACGGTACCCACATTTCATTAAGTTGTAGATGTCTTGAAGAAGGTGCGTGACTGGGGAAAGGTAGCAAGCTAACAGGAGAGGGAGACACACACACACACACACACACACACACACACACACACACACACTGGAGGCGCAGGAGTTACTTGGTAAGATGCTTTTTGACAGCTGGATAGATTAATTTACTTGACCTGTAATTGATTGACTGAATCCCTCTTGTATATCAGCAAGAATGAATGACAAAAACATTAGTAGTATTTAAGTATTTTAATACCCTGTTTTAAAGCTCTAGAAAATGTAATAGAATATGAAATAAGTAGACTAATTGTCTGTAAATCTGATTTTGTTCCTTGTTTGCAAAAAATACATGTTTATAATCAGCCTCCCACTTCCCTCCAATACATACAATAGAAATACTGACACTGAGAGTGACAGAGCCTTGGCCTGTGTTACAGCGGGTCCTCTTGGGGCGGCAGAAAGTCTCGCTCTGTGAATGAACATCAGACATGTGGCATCACCTTCCACCTTTTCGTAATTGCCAAATGTATTTAAAGACAAAGGACTCAGCCGTGACGTGCTGGGGGGCAGAGCTGCAGATTTTTGCCATCTGTCAAGGGGGCTATTTTTCAGAGCACTTTTTAGGCCATGCTGAATAGGATGTGTAAATAAATGTAAGGAAAACTACAAAAAATGTATCCAATACTTTATTAATTTGTCTCTTAAAGATTCTCTTTCACAACTGTCAAGCCTGTATTTTTCATGTATTAAGTATAAATGCATGCATCAACAGGAACAATAAAACAAGACTGCGGCAGTTTTGGGTTAGTCAACAATCTTCATAAAGTAAGGATTCAACTACTGCAAATCATTACTGGGCCGTTAAAAAACAGCTTTTTTTACCATACAGAGGCAAATAGCTTTCTCCCTTTGTGCAAGAGGTTTGTAAACTGTGGGTGAACTTCACAACATGACCGCTGTCCTCGCAGATGACAGCTGACGAGGTGACCCTCAGCTTATCTTTAGGGGCTCTGTGTCATGTTCCACGGCCCGGCACGCAATCACCACGGATGAGCGTTATTCTGTATCCTCGGGCCCCGGGAAAAGCAGATCTGCTACACAGAGTCATCCCCCCAACCCTACGGTTTATTTACCCTGATGGAGCTTTGTGATTTTATTTGGCAAGATGGGAGTGTCCTCATACCCTTGCCCTGTGCAGATGGGACTCTACTTCACATGACCCTCCCTGGCTGCGTCTTCACCTGCCTGGCTTACTCTGTGCTGAGTCTAGGCCTTCACAATATTGGAAAAAACTGACATTGCAACATTTTCTCCCCTTTAGGTGAACCATTCTTTGTTGAACTTTAATGCTTTACAAACACCAAAGCAAGTAAGCGCTATGACTACTTATCTGAAGTTATTTTGGAAAGGGAAATTAGATGGTTAAATACACTGGTTGACTGACATGACACCATTGTATTCGTATAATACTATTAATTCAGGCTAAAGTGAATGATATTAATCATGCATGCATGCTTGTTTGTTTGATAAATTCATCAACATTGATTGTGATTGGTGGTTCGCTGTGTATGCAGACATGCATGTCACACACCAGCAACAAGAACACTTAAATCAGTGTAAATGACTTTTTTTAGGCTAACTATATTAACTTTATCCAGGAGCTTTCTGCAGTGAAAATAGGCCAGGAGACGTTGCATTAATCAAGTGCACCGACACTGATAGTAGTAGAGATGGGATGTGAATGGTCCGACGCCAACCTCGGTCACTCTGAACAACCATCCATCCACTCCCTTCTCCTGTCTAAAAGGTTTTGGGGTGCTATACTGTAAAAACGCCACACTACCTTTGAATCTGAGAAAAGTCAGTTATTTGCTCTCATCAGAGTTGAAATGCCAGCTTCAACAAAATAAATAAGTAGCCTTTCTAAATTATTACTGTTGCAAATGTGCTGGATCAGGACATAGATGTCTTACAGCTGATGATTATTAGACACACAGTATGTAAAAGTCATTCCAAAGCCATGCGTTTGTTGTCATTGGTACTAAGGAAATGTGTTTTTAAAGATAACTAACATGTCATGTCATGTAATTTGAATGGCTGCAGTGAGCCTTTCAATGTGTTTACCTGGACAGCAATCTTTGCTTATCAGGGAAAAAAACTTGTGATTACTGATAGTGTGTGCAGACTGAGTCAGAGGACTTCTCTTAATAGGCAAGCCTTTTTATAGATCGCCGTCCCGGTTTTGTCTTTTGGTTTGTTTTAGTTTAGTGTTTCTCTCATTGTGCTGTGTTTTTATTGTATTTTTACTTTATGCATTTATATCTGTGTGTGTGTGTGTATGTGTTTTATTTGTCATTTTGCAAAAAGATGCTCTGGTCTATAGATGTACATTTTGCAGCCTTATTGCACAACTTCATCATACTTGTGGTACCTTTCGGCACACTGTGCTTTTATATAAAGCAGCTTTTCATTCAAAGCCCTTAAAAACTGTAATTCTTTTGTTAAGTAAAAGAAAAATCTGATTTTCACATCTGTTATAAAAAAAAATACAACCTTTTTATTTTTCACTCAGTTATTTGTTCTTTGGTTAAATTACCTTTTTTTTAAGTTTCTATGGTGACAACCAGCACTGCGATGCAGAGTTAACCTTAGTGCGAGGGATTATCTTTATTTTATCTCGTCATGCATCTAGAGGGGAAAAAGAGGAGCTTCGGCATGATGGGATAATCACACTGCTAGATTGACTGCTTTGCTGGTTTTATTAAATCACTTTTCTACATGTATCCAACCCTCTGTCTGTGACAGTGCTGATAGGATAGAACTGGGATGAGAATCCATTTATATTCAATTCTAATAATATAATATTCAGTATAATTCAATGTATCACATTACCAATCATACAGTTACACATTCCAATCAGTCTGCACTGATTCTATTGTAAAGCTAACTCAGTCATTGTTATGGCAGTGCTGTTATTTATCTGTTTGGATGTTGCAGCACCCTGTTGAGTTTAACAAACATACCAACAGTGTTATCTCCCCGAGATGCTGTATTCATTGTGCGACAGTGTCAGTGTTTGTAACTGCCCTCATCTTTTATTTCTACTTATATCGTTACGTCCTCCTCACACCTTGGCCCCATGGCCATGTCACACAATAGAGTCAGACCAGGTCTTTTTACTTCCTAAAATTGCAGTCCCCTGAAAATGAAATATTATCATGTTTGAGCAGCCTGAGCCGAAGCACCTAGAATTTAGGGTTTACATGTTAATGAGGGGATTTTGAGTAAACAGTTAAACCCATTAAAGAGCCTGTGTCTTTGTTGGAAACCGTCCTAAAACACAGTAACAGTGCATGTCTGGATTTAATCTGTAATGTGTTTGTCCTATTTTAAAACTTGTTTTCTAGTTTATAATTGAAAGAGGAGCCTCAAAGTTTTACTAGAAGAAGATTCAACTCTGTCGGTGTCACCTGGAGGTCATGAACTACCTTTTGGAATTTGTATGCATTTATTGCCTGAGTGGACAGTTGCATTATCATGGATGTAGTCTATATCCACAACATTCCACTTTCGGGATGCTCTCCTTTTGCCGGAAATTCCGCCAAATGTCTCTCTTTTTGGATGTCCGTTTTCAGATGTCCCGTCACCTTCAGCATTCTTTGTGTTGGCATTTTAAACTCTGGTCGATTTATGAGGACTATGGTTAACTGCTCCTCAGATCTCTGCAGGGTAAATGCAGACAGCTAGCCAGACTCTCTGTCCAATCAGAGTTTTTTCTTGCATGACTAAAACAACTTTTCAACGTATACATTCCACCAAAACAAGTTCCTTCCCAAGGCTATTTTGCAGCAGCACCGTGGCGCTTCTCCCAAGACGATTGTGATTGGTTTAAGGAAATGCCAATTAATGTTGTAGGCTAACACAATACTGTACATGCCTACCTCTCTGCTCTGCTGTGTGTGTGAAGCGGGCATCGCCATTCAGAATGCCATCCATCTTCCAAAATGCAAAACTTATCTCCAAATAAATTTAGCTTGAACCTGAATGGCATTTTATCTGGTTTACCGGGGGTGTTGTTCAGTTTAACTTAGGTTCTCCTGCAATACCGAAACTATTGAACGTGTGAATAGAGATGCAAGTACTCTGGGCTAGAGTTGGGTGGTATCCAAATTTTGATACCATCAAACCTCCTCCGTATTTTATCGCGGTATACGGTATTACCGTGACTAAAAATTATGACGTAAGGCTCGGACGGCGTCACCAAACTGTTGGCTTGTGAGAGACCAGGTCATTCAGTGCGCGACTTGCCATCTTTCTCTCTCTCTCTCTCCTCCACACTATCACGTGATGACAACCACACATAAGCATTTTTGCGCATTAAATAAATTATATTTAATCCTTATCTCCTATATGTGCATTGTATTTTTCTAATGATGGTATTGAAACTGATACCGTTGCTATTTTTAAGACCCCGCGGTATACCATATTACCGTATTACCGACCAACCCTACGTGGGGCTGAGTTTGCTCTGTCCCTGTAGAATGTTACCTGCTGTGACTGTAAAGCGTTAAAAATGTAAAAAGTTGTATGTTTTATCTAACTCATGTAAATTATTTGGCAGTGAAAGTATTAGTAAGTGTAAATTATTATGGTTTATGTCAATATTTTTACCATGCTTGTATAATAGAAACTCGTGAAGCTATTAATCTAAGTAGGCCTACATATTTATTATAATCCTTCTGACCGCAGTGGGATAAGTCAATTTTTGTGCTTGACTTTGACTTTGCACTACTGAATGGTTCTTCCAACAATGAGCACAAGTTTTCTTATGTTGTATGAAACAGAGCAACTGCAGGACGTTTGCTCACACTGGGAATCATCCATTGATTTAAACTACTTTATGAACAACAGTTCTGTCTGGTACGTGAACAAGTGGACACGAAATTGATTAAAGCTGTTCATAGCTTTTCAACATTTTTTGAAAGGCTTCAGGAATACAAAAAGAAGTTCCATTGTTGATAAGTTGTGGGCTGTGGAGTATTTTCTTCAGCTCGACTTGACTCAGCCGTGCTGCCCTGTCCTCCATTTTCTATTGCAGATTTATTACCAACTCATGCGTGAAGCAGCAAGCAAACTGCCATGACCTAACACTACACACATATAACGTCGAAGGTGTGTTGTTTTTGATTCTCTGCAGAAGACACTTTGTTTCAAAAGAGGCTGGAGGCAGCAAAAAAAAAACACAGTTGGCTAAACTATTTAAAAATGTCGGGTTTGTTCAGGACACCTTTGTCTGTCGCTAGCAATGATGATGCAGGGATTGGTGACGATTCTCTCCGACCAATCAGTAGTTGGCAGGTTTTCACGTCACCTTTTGGTATGCCTCAGCTCGACTGGAACCTTGACGGAGGTGATACTAAAAAATAGTACCCGTTAGCAGATACCAGGGACTTTTTTTTATAATGGAAAAACAAAAAAGTCAAGCAGGTAACAAGTTTTGGTTTTCAGGGATCATTAGCTAAACTATAAACTACATCCTGAACTTATAACTAAACATACAGTAATACTACGGACAAAAATGTAGAGCTAAGAAACGTTATTACTGTCATACCTCTTCAAAGCTTAAAAAAGTAAGCTTGGCTCTCCTGAAAGCTGTGGTGACAGCTTATCCCCAGATAATACCAGTGGTGGATTTCATTTGAAGTTATGTGAAGGTGTGCACACTGAAAGAGGAAATGAAAAAAAGAAATGAACAATGCTATGAAAAGAAAAATACTGCCCAGAGAGTAGCTTCACTTTGTTTTCTTATTCATGTTTAACCATAACAAAAATAACTTTCAAATGTTTCATCAGTGTTTGAACTCTGATTGGTGCAGAGATAGGAACATTGCACTGCTGAACAATTTGCCGCTTCCCTTTTTTGATGGATATATTCAGACTAACAAAAATCTATTTGGATAAATCCCTCTGCGCTAACAACTGCAATTACTGTCAGCTTGAGATCCAACAGTGCAAAGCCGTTTGAGCCTTTCTAATAACATTATTAGGGGTGTCACGATACCAAAAATTCAGTAGTCTGTGCCAATACTAGTAAAATAACGATCATCAATGCCGATTTTGATACCACAGTTAAAAAAAAAGGATTTTCCAAGATTCCATGTACTTTAACTTGAAACATGAAGAACTTCTTTATTAAAATATTTGAAAAATTATCAAAATGCTCAACAAAACATATATTTTCTATACAAAACATGTGCAATCGAACATAATGGTCATAGTGCAACAACTAGTGTCCCCAGACACATTCCAGACTTCCAGGCATCGTTTCAAAAAGTAATGTACAAAAACAACAACTTGTGCTTCTAACAATTGCATGACCAGAGACGTTACTAACCCCTGGTAAATATTGGCAGCTTAGAGTCCAAAAGGACGGCGAGTTGGCTAATTTCCTCCTGAACAAGTAGCTAAGCATTAGCTTCAGGCTAATTTATCACGGCTACAAGGGACGGACAATTTATGTCATTTCAACATTTGTGTACTCATATTGAATTATATAGCTAGAGAGTACCCAAGTTAGTTACTCACAAAAACAATTGAGACACAGCCAGTAAAGTGATCCCAATGGGTCCTGGCTAACCGTGGCTAAAGCTGCCATGCTAACCCTGGTGACGGCTAACGTTACCGGAGGAGCAGGCCTATGGGAGCAGGCAAGCGGGCACTGCTGTTTAAAACGTGTAGCCTGTTCAGGGGCCATAGCCGACAGTGGTGAGTTATTTGAAGCCAAGAAAGGGGGGCTGTAAATTGGAAAGAGAGGACCATGAGTTTGCAGTGAACATGCTGTTTTTTTTAAGTTGGGTAGAATCATAGACTGTAACAGTATGGGCTATGGGTCATCACAAACAAGTGACCTTCTTCTGAATGTATCGACTGGAACACTCTGAAGCGTATACTGCCTCCTTCATGTACGGAAGAGGCGTAGCACCGATGCTGCTAACACTGACATTGTCACTAGTGGTGCTTACGATGCCTACGCTGCTTCAAAAAAACGGGCATCGTCGGTGTGTTGGAATTTTAGATGAGGATGGTACCGGAAGTATTGTTTCTCGTGACATCCCTAAACATTATATATTTCCTTTGCTTCTTTTAAAGCATTCAACAGATTACTGATGTTCTTATAATGGATGCACTTGCTGTGCCTGTGTTTCAGTTAACCCAAACAATTGGTTTAGTTACCTTGTTAATAGGCTTGAAGTTGCTGTTGATGTCTAGAGCTAGACATTTAGCTTGTGATGTCGTATGAATGTGATGTCTTTACCTTAGAAATTTTTATAGCACCAATTATGATGCTTAGTAGTAAGTCTCTCATACTGTATGTGATACTATGTAATACTTCAAAACCAATTACTGTCACTAGTTGCAATTATTGCCGTGAAAACACCAAGGCTAAAACATAAAATGATTGTCCCCCCCACAGTTCGAAGACTTTTCCCCACAACAGCTTATGTGTCCCTCAGCTCAACTTTCCATATAAAACCACTGCTAGCGTAATCACTTCATAAAAACACTCAGCAGGTGGAAGTCCACCCCATTGCCCTCAGCACAGCCCTCCAATATAACCTGGACTTCATCTCACTGCATAAAACAGCTGTTTAATATTCCCCACCATAAATGAAACATATTCTGTGTTTTTACAAAAGTGGCTCATCTCTGCCATCTGGTTTGATTCGAGAGCCTCTGCTCCATCTTTATGCAAGGCACACAAATGAAGCAGCCACCTATCATTGGGTTGCTGCCATTGTTATACATACAAGGTTTCATGTTATCAGTTAATATATGCATTATTAATCCAGATGAGGTACTGCACTATGTCTTTATGCATACCGATTAGAGGGGGGGGAGATATTAATTCCTTCCCACGCCTAGGCCTGTGGCAATTATAACATAATTGCCTGATCACGATTATTTGAGCTGACAGTGATCATTTTGCATAATCTTTAAGGAATGTAAAGGCAACGTTACAAATGTGGTGAAAAATAGAAAAATAACAAAAATAGTTAGGTTCGTATTCATTCGTTGGGTAAATAAAATGTCTACCTGAGCAAAAGGTTCCAATGTCAGTAAAAAAAATAAAATAAACATGGAAAAAGAGAGGCTGTCTATATCTTACTGCTGTTGGACAAGTTCTCTGTTTCAGCGCATATGAGACCATATTTGTTGCTTTCTAACTAAAGAATATGATGACAGAGAGGTGCCATGACTTTGATGTAGAAATGTATTCAAAGTTTTTCGCCAGATTTCACCCACTGATTGCTTTAGTATTGTCACATTACTTGACAAATGTGTGTTCTTTACACTAATTATATACCCACAGTGGTGGAAGAAATATTTAAATCTTTTACTTAAGTACGTAGAAGTAGCAATACCACAGTGAAGAAATACTCTTGTTACAAGTAAAAATCCAAAAGTATAAGTACTTATTATGCAGAATGGCCCCTATCAGAATAATATACATTATATTAATGCGTTATAATTATTGATTTATTAATATGTACATTACTTGTTTCTTGTTTGCTTGGGAATTTCACCAAGGGATCAGTCAAATCTCATCTTCATCCAAATGAATAGACCATGATTTATTTGGTGATTATATTTTGTATTATTATTAATATGAATCGGAAAAGTAACAAGTAACTAATGTTGTCATGTAAATGTAAAAGAGTGCAACGTTGTGTTGTGTGAAAGGTTGCAAGCAATTCCAAAAGTCTATAAATAGGTATTATCCTTTAAAGTATTACACAGGCTGTCTGTTGTAGCCTTAAACAGGGTGGCATCCCTGTAGTAGTCAATAATCCTTCCCAAGATTTCAAGGCAGAGTCCCGCATATTACAGCAATGGCAAGCAGCAGATGATTCGCTGCATTATAGACAGAGTGAAGAAGAGGGAGGGAGGGAGGGTTGGGGTGGAGATTGTTGAGCTGTTGCTCTGTGTTATGTGTCGTGTAGAAGCAGACTGGAGGGAAGAGGAGGAGGTATCTGACAGCAGAGAAAAGCTGAAACCCCCGGGGGGGAAGTTTGTGTCAGCCACATGCTCCGGCCGGTCCTCACTGAGCCAGGCCCTTTTTGTTATGCTGATTTACTCAGCCTTTTGTCCAAGACACTGTGTGTGTGTGTGTGTGTGTGTGCGTGTGTGTGTGCCTGTGTGTGTGTGTGTGTGTGTGTGTGTGTGAGTGTGTGAGAGAGAGAGAGAGAGAGAGGACAGGACAACACAAAGAGAGAAAGACTCAGAGTTTACAACATATGTTTAGAAGGGGATAGCGGCACCTTACAATATCTTACCATCCTATACAATACTTACAAAACTGAAATGATTGATGAAACAGGGTGAGAATGATCCAAATCTGGTAATTTTTTAGGATGGTTTGTTACGTTGGATTATACTATGTATTGTAAGACGGTTATCAACTCTTTCTACTTTCTCTTACAGACGCAGGAGTAAAGAGATGTGTTGTCAATACGAACAGCTGTGTGATGATGCCATTTATTGTTCCAGTTGAAAGACTTGTTCAAATCAACATTAGCCCTGGCGGTGGTGACATCGCACATTACAGAAAGGTTTACTGGAAGATGCAATGTTTGGGAAATGCTGGGGCTACTCGCAAAGAAACTAAGGAGGCTTACAACACGCTCATATATATATCCAAAAAAAATTTGAATGGGTATTTTGTCTACTCTCTAAATTAGTGCACATGTAAAGAAAATGCTAAAAATAAATAAAGCAACAGGTTTCAATTTTGTGTAATAAAATGTATTGAACACCTAAAAAAAACTTTAATTTTCATTCAGGTAAGCATTATTCCTTATATATAGGACTGCAACATATGATACAATATAAATTTTATTATTGATTAATCGTTTAATTGTTTTGCCTTTAAATGTCAGAAAATTGTAGTTTCCCTGAATGGACAATAACATTTATAAGTGTCTAAAGCCTGCAAATGCTTACATTAGAGAAGCTGGAACCAGAGATTGTTTGGAGCTTAAAAAATGACTCAAGACAATTGATCAGCAAAGTAGTTGCTGATTCATTTTCTGTTGATCAACTAATCAATAGAGAGTATGGACGGAAGGGTGGGAACAAGAAACAAAGAATGAAAGAAAACAGATAAAGACAGAAAAACTGATGCTGCTACATGTCAGGAGAGAAAGAGAGAGAAAGACCCCCCTCTCTCCCCTTTGTCCAACCCCCAACGTTGACGTCACAGACTGAGACACACAAAACAAGCGGCTCTCAGCTGAGCTCCTCACTTGATGTCCACTTGTACACTCTCCAACGCAAAATCACGGCTGTCCTCAGACGCTTTTCGCAACACTTGCCTTCACACCCGCTCAGCCCTGAGCTGCTGTGCGTAGGCGTGCAATCATCTCTACACCAAAGCATTGCACTCCAGCAACAAGAAAACCACTTGGTCGCTCACTCTTCTGGACCTGAAACAGGCTCTGTCTCTTGTGAGTGATGCCTAATTCTGTGTGAGGCTTCCGACGGGAGCAAGCGGAAGAAAAAGGAGCGCTCCCAACCCCGAACTCAGACCCCTGTCCCAAAAAGCAGCAGATGTGACAGAAGAGGAGAGGCGGAGAAAGAGAAACACAATCTCCCCCACCCCTCCTTCCCTCATCTGGGAGAACAATACCCAGCCTCCAGTTGGAGAGGGTCAGCTTTTGTCCCTCTCCCCACAATCCCGCTGAAGAGCGCGAGCAGACACGCTGACACATTGACCTGCTGCTGTGAGAGGAGCAGACAGTGCAGAACAGTTGCTACGTTCTGCACAGTTTTAATTCAGTACTTGGACAGCTCCTGAGAGGCGACGAGCGCAAGTGTGTGTTTCCATGAGTGAGTAGACTCAACTGTTTTGGTTCGGAGACCAAGAAGCACAGATGCAGCCCCCATGTACGCTCCAGCTCGGCCCCTGTGGCCCCTCTCCATCCCTGGGATCGCAGAGCAGCACCGTTGGCTTCCATCAGCTGGAAGAGAAGCAGCTCTTTGAGAAGTTTTGGAGGGGGACTTTCAAGGCCGTGGCCACCCCGAGACCGGAGAGCGTCATCGTGGCCAGCATCACCGCCCACCGGAGGGTGACCAAGTGAGTTCTCTGCTTTCTTATTGTAGCCAAAGAACACCCCCCCATTAGAATTTTGTGTTCATTGTCCAGCTGCTTCAGTGGGAGTTGTCAAAGATTGCTCTTTGCCTCTGTTTTTTGAGGAAGACAGAACCACTACACATTTTTTGTGTCAAATACAGTTTGTCTCTTCGTGTGTGCACGTTCCCAAAGGTTCTATGTTGCAAACTCCGTCTAGCCATTTTGGTAATTTAGAGGAAAAGCTAGTTTTCCAGTTGAAAAAGTCATATAAGATGTCAAGGAGGCGCACAACAGCTTTCCTGTGACTATTCTTTAACATGTTAGCTTTGATATAGACAACTTGACATGTTTTGATCTGCAAATCTGTGCTTTCTGACTCAAGTAACTCAAAATATGTCTTTGGTGTTGATTTATCTCCAAGCATTTGTCATCATTTGTATACTGTGTGTCAAAACACAGCTGGCATGAAAGTGGGGAGTTCAATTAATTGTCTCTTTTGAAGGTCACATGGCAGCATCTTCTTGCCTCTAATGTCACTGTTGTGTCCTCTCGTTTCCCTTGTGACATCGCTTTGGGCCAGAATGTGTTGAAGGAGCAACATGTCACGTGTTTGCTCCTCCACTTTCATCCCTCCGACCAAAGGTTAGCTGTAGCACTTACGGCCTAAGAGGGGTGGAGAGACAAGGATGAATATCTGTTGCCCTTTCTCCTCCTTAACCATTCTTTTTATCCCATCTTTGCTCCCGCGTGTGCGATTTTGAACTGTATCCATTGTATCATGATCTGCCTGCTGTGTCTATTTGTCAAATACTGTACAGCAGAGGCAATGACACTGCTTTGCCTTTGAGAAACGCTTACAGTATATGAAATGGAACACGTAATAAATGTTCAAAAATGTAGAGTATTTAAACAACCACACTTGCAGAAATATACATTTGCGCATGCATACTTGCCTATCAAATGATGTTGCATGCTTGGATGACCTTTGAATGGTTTTGACACCCACTATCAACTTTCTCTTATGTGAAATTAGCTATGTTAATGAGGATTAGAATGGCCCATTTCATCCCACATTGGCACAAGCAGCGCAACACACTGAACCAGATAATGTGTCTTTAATGGGTTCTATTAGACCGTAATGCTGCACATGGCCTGGTTATAAGAGATTTTATTAGCTTGTAGGATATGGCAAAAATAACCCTTTATTGGAAGAATAGGACCAAATATGCCTGTTTTCGTTGTGTCCCAGCTCAGCGATCGAACAAACTAACTGCAACCCTAATTTTTTTCGTCAATCAACCATAACCTGTAACAGACAATAGATTCCAAACTATTTGCGGAAATCTTTTAAGAAGCGGAGCAAATTAACTCCTCAAAAAAACTAACTTTAATGTGGCTGGCTGCCATGAATTGAGCAACCTTTTTTGAAATAGCCGTGGACTCCAGAGCGGGGCACAGCTGTCTCTTCAGCTTTAGCTTCTCTAGGAAGGAAGCTCTCCTCAAGTGGCTTTGCCCCTCCACAGGCTCCGGGTGACAGTGACGATGATGGCAGCATGGCAGGGGCAGTCGAGAATGAACGTCCACAGAGAGTAGACATAATGTTGCTAATTCGCCCGGGTCTGTTAGTCAAGGAAGACAGCAGGATCTTAGTTGTCCTTTTCTGTGTATATTTGTAGGAGGGTGAAATGCAGAGGAACTTATGGTGATACAGATTGTAAATAATGACTAAAACAAAACAGACACAACACCCAGAGAATATGAATGCATGAGGAGGCCCAGGCGTCCTCCCTACCTCCCTCCCTCCTTGCTGCACTGTTGATTTTTCCCGAGTAAAATGCAACTGGGGACTGCTTAGACCATCAGAATGCGTGGTATTAGGCTTGCTTCTCTACATCTTTCTCTCCAAGAGGAAACATTATTCACTGTGGCTAACTGAAGGGTGATGAACAATTGCAGTGAAAGTGAAGGGGCATCATGTACAACAAGCAGAGAGGGAGAGAAGAGCAGAGACAGAGGGGGAGCCACCGGGAGATGTTTCATGTTCAATCAGCATAGGGCTTTTTTTGTCTGTACTGTCCTCACCCTTCCTTTCAGTTATCCTCCACCTCTCTCTCTTTACTCCTGAAATAAAAATGTTTGAGGGGGCCGAGAGCCACAGAGGAGTAATTAGAGTTTGTTGTTCTCCCTCTGTCTTACCCTCTCTGTCCTCCCTGTCTCTTCCTCTTCAGGCCAGTCACACAGTGGAGGGGAGGAGTTCACTGGCTGTGTGCAGCGGCTTTGCTCCAAACCATTATGACCCAGCAAGCTGTTTTGTTCATGGGGGGGTCCTTATTTAATATGCAGCATGCAACGTGTGTGTGTGTGTGTGTGTGTGTGTGGCTGCAATGTTAGTGGGGTCCTGTCCAACTCTGGCAGATGGCAGGCTTGAGAGAGAATGCAAGGGGGGGGTTGAAAGTGTGTGTGTGTGTGTGTGTGTGTGTGTGTGTGTGGGGGGGGGGGGGGTTTCAGGCCTCTTACCTCAGCAGATGCTGGTTTAACAAGGAAGAGAGGAAAAGGGTTTGAAGGGGCTTGTACACTGACAGCACCAGTGGGAATATACAGTGGGGTGGACAAAATAACAGGAACACCTTAGAACAGAATGCAGTGCATGCCATTTGAAATGGTCTTCTCAAACATGGACCACAGGAATACTTACTGCATTTATGATGATATTAAGGATAGTAGTAATAATACAGTTTCAACATGCTTTTAGAGTAAAACCAACAGTAAACAATACTGTAAAAATGCAGAATAAATTAGATTACATGAAGAATTTACAAGTACAACACAGAATATAAAGTAAAACAATGAAGAGCACAGATAAATAGATATAGACTTTTTTTTAAAGAAAAGGCTGTGTGTGAATTTTAATTAAGTTGTTTAAAAGATACTACAGTGTTAACTAGCCCGAGATACTTGGACTGGGAGTGACAAAGCTGAGGGGCACAGACTGAAAAGGCCCTGTCATCTTGGGTAACAAAGAAAGTGGTTGGAACAACTAGGGAGACCCCTGCCCGAAGATCTCAGTGGGGATTAACATATCAACAATAACTAGGGGCCTGACCATGCAAAGCCTTTAAATATATCAGCAAAATCTCTAAATTCTAAAACTCACAAGAAGCCACTGCAACCTGAAAGTGGGAGTTATGTGATCTGGTTTCCTAGAGTTTTTTTTAAAGCTATTTTTGGATGAGCTGACCCTCAAATTATTTGTCTCATCACCATGACTTTTTTGCCATGTCGCCAAATGTTTCCATGTCAATGTTTTTGTGTACAAACCCTGTGTGGTTGTAGTAGATATGATTTGTCTTGGGTTTGGATTTTTTAAGGTGGCCACCTCTTTTAAAGGTCCCATGGCATGTTTTTTTAACATTAGTATGAGTTCCCCCAGTCTGCCTATGGCCCCCCAGTGGCTAGAAATGGTGATAGGTGTAAACCAAACCCTGGGTATCCTGCTCCGCCTTTGAGAAAATGAAAGCTCAGATGGGCTGATCTAGAATCTTACTCTTATGATGTCATAAGGGGAACTGTTACCTCCCCTTTTTCTGCTTTGCCTGCCCTGAGAATTTGGCCCGCCCATGAGAAAGAGAGAGAGAGAGACATCATGACTTGCAAACAAGCAAAGCATTGCAGTTGGTCAAGGCCACACCCCCACTCTCCACCTTGCCCCACCTCTCTCCTCCTCAATAGCATTTAAAGCTACAGACACATAGAAATGGCAGATCCTCAGGAAAGGTCATTGTAAGACTGGCTCTAGTGGCTGTAATTCTGCACCAAGGGTGAATTTTGGGAAAGAGCATTTAGATTAGGGCTGCACGATTATGGCCAAAATGATAATCACAATTATTTTGATCAATATTGTGATCACGATTATTTGTTGATTTTAACCAAAACAAATTTTATACTCACATAGGCTATTTATAACTGCTTTCACATCCATATTGTGCTACATTCCTCTTATGTTGAAGTTGTATGTTATACATACATACAGCTGCAACACATGTAAATGAAAATTATCTGAAATAAATAGCCTAGGATATATTTAAAAAAAAATGTCTTTGAAAGCTCCTTCACTTGTTTTCAACAATAACAATAAGAGCTAGGGAGAGAGAGGGAGTGCGATGGACGCTACTCGCATAGAGACGACTGACTCATTATGAATGGGTCTAGCAGGCTCCGTCTCACACGCTATTACTCTACAAACTGAAGTTAGTTACATTCAATAACTTCTTCTGTGTTTTTCGCCGTGGCGGGCATGATAGCAGAGTTACCAGCGGAAACACTGGTACAAATACAGGTTTGCCTGTCATGCTTAACGATATACAGTTGTTTTAATAACAATTAAAACTTTGGACAAATGTCAGAAGTGTGACACCGGCGCTGTCGCCGCTCTGACTCTGTTGTTGGGGAGCCTGTGCGAGTTAATGGGGGCGGGGCTGCGCGGAGAGTAAGAGGAGAGAGGGACGGCTTTACAGAAGAAATGGGTCATGTAACGTAAAATTAAACCATATCGATATAAACAACATTGCTTCGTTTGTGGAGAGGCATAGAGGAAAAATATTACACGCGCCCTAGAGCCCTGTGAACTAACAGACGCTACTAGCACTGACTAGCACTGGTCACTGCTGTTGTCTGAAAAACAACACAGACGGGGACGAAATGTTGCGTTTACTGGTAAACTGGTAAACCTTGAGACCGACGTGTGACAGACTGCTATGTGTTGAGTTTTCCTCACGTTACTGTTTCCTCTGTGACTGTCTACATCTAGAAACTAAGCTGCGCGGTCCAGGGAACAACTCTGACTGGTTCATGATCAGACAGTGGTTTACAGAGCGGTAGATGGGCTTTGCAAAAAAACTGAACGTTCTATAAAATTACGTATTTAAAAAAAAAAAAAAACGCTTGATTACGCAAATTTGATTGTGGGAAGCTAAAATCATGAATAAAATTTGATTAATTGTGCAGCCCTACTTCAGATACAATATTAGGGGACCACTAAGGTCTATATAAAAGCATTCAAAAAGCAGCATGTCATAGTACCATTACATATCACTGGAAATTGTCCACACAAATGCAGACATAAAATTTTCTCTCTCTCGTTCTCTTTCCCTCTTCGAGAATGGCTAACATGATTTAGTGATGGACGAGGGGTTTGTCTGCCGTTATATATCTTTGTCTGTGCTTCTGCTCTTTTCTTTACTTGACTTCTCTCCCTCACTTACACCAGTATCTCTCTCCTTCCTTCTCTCAGTATATTTTCAGTGTGCGTTAACTTGCCCTCACTGTCTGTGTCATATTACTCAGAGCACGCAGGATGTGGCTGCTGAGGCATGCTGAAAAGAGAGTAGGAGATGATGCTGACTCCCCAGGCAGGAATCAGACTTATCACCAGAATGGATTCATATTCAATATTGATTCCCACATAGCCAATCCATTTGAATCAAACCAGTGTCTGCAGCTTAACACTTTATACACTGTTCCAGTGTGTTTTACAGCACGATGCATTTTATCTGTCAAAGGAAGCCGAGCTACTGTATAACAGAGATGCTAATTGGTGGAGATGATTTATATTTGGCATTGATTTCTTCACAGTTAATCATTTGGAATCAAGCCAGTGTCTCATGATCAACACCTGATACACTGTAACGGCGTGCAGATTAGGAGGTATTTAAAGAAACAGTAAAAAGAAATAATAAAATGTTGATAATAGTTAGGTTATGAAGCACGTTTTAAAGCCAGAGTTTACAAAGTGCTATACAAGGAAAAGAAAATAAATACACCTACAATGTTATATCGTGTTGTCCCCCCGGGCAGCTTTGTGGTAGCTCTCTCCATTTTTATCTTGTAGATGGGTTAAATGGCCAATGTCACTTGTTTTGTTTCCGGTTCGTAACCTACTTCTTTTATTCTGTTTGCTGGCGAATTTCAGCCATGCATAACACATATTGCCAATTTCTTACAAAACTAAGCTGTAGCATAGTTTATTTTTTGCAATATTCAAAAGTTTGCTTAACATTTGACAGTTGAATGAAAACATGGCTAATGATGTATTATTTAGGGAAGTTTAGCAAAATGTAGTAGTGTAGTGTAGGAGATTTTTTTTTATCCTAATTGCCATAGAGAAGAGTCATAACGAAATGGTTACTTAATATTTTATCATCAAAATAAAGTTAGCCGCCTTAAGATACTAGTCATACCAGGCCAAATAGAGCTATAGTAGTGAAAACTGAATGTATAGAGCAAGGATGTGTTTTATTGTGAAGTAATTTTAAGAAGTATGTGTTATTTCTTTCTTTCAAAATGTACATATTCTTGCTTTAATGGAGCAGTAATGTTTATTTATTACATAGAACATAGACTTAATGAGTCAAAGAAGAAAATCCTTTAACTCACCCGACAGGCTATCGTAAATACTTTGCTGGTTTTTAGTGGAAATGAAGTGATGCTGTCATGTAGTCTCCGGCGAATTCAACCTGCAGAGGCCAGCCAGTCTGATTGCTTCTACCTTTCCAATTAGCAATACTGCGACCATCCATATTTCTCTTTACCTGCAGGGTACTTTTGTACCAGTTCTAATCTCACCCAAAGAACTGCTGCAAAATAGATAATGTAAGGATTCCTGTTGTTTTTCTTATTGTAAAAGGTGATATTTCTGTTTTTTAAAGTTCGCATTGGCATTTCCAAATTTCTCTCATCTCTGTGTCACAATGGCTCAATCTGATAAAATTACTTGAGCTTTAATGACACTCCCATTGATTCTAGGAAACAATATGCTGCACTTGAGTTCTAACGGATAGGTGCTTTGGGTAACAAAAAGTAGCAAGTCTATGTCAATGGGGACCTTAAAAGACTCTTTGATATTTTAATCCATACGCACTTTATGAACAGATGTAAGGTTGTGTTTTGAGGATGGAGCTGCTCTGTGTTAACACAAATATATTGTATATGCAATATTATTACTGTATCCAGTGGTTGAGTGCATCAAATCCCCCAAAGGCATCAACATGCTAGCAATGAAGAGGAACATGCCTTAATAGAATCAACACATTAACTCATACAAATCTGTGTGCAGTCAGTTTTCCGTGATGGTCATTGTTTTACTCTTCTTGACAGGCAAGCAATATTAGGACAATATACTGTCAATAGGTGTCTCTAACATCGAAAAAAACACAAATCAAAACGACAAACTCAGAATAACAACAGCAGTTGTGAAAAAGCGACAAAGACGGCTTGGGAAAATGTGAGACTTTAGAAGCAGTTTGAATCTTTTATAAAGTCATAGAAAACTATAGATTTGTTCAGGAAGACATTTTTTATTAGAAATGAATATTAAACATTGTCTCTGAAACAAAAGCAATTTGCTAAAAAATGAAAAGAGGCACTTTGTTACAATTAAGAACATTAGATACTGATTCTGCAAAGATTATGGCACAGTTTTATTCCTCAAACATGCATTTTGCAATAAGCCAGTCACTTTGGAGGATTTTCCTCTTATGTCTCTTTTTGTTAGGATATTTGGTCCTGGATTGGATCAAATAAAACAGAATACATGTGAACAAATGGCTTGCATGTGCAGATACCTTTCTATATGAACATATATGGGCATGCACGTACAGTACATATGGGGGCTGACACACATTGCGCCATATGGGTAATTCCTCCAAAGCTGAACATCAGCAGCATTTTTTGAAGATGAAAGCAAGGAGCTGAGAGTTAACCCTTTCCTTCAAACATCAGCTCAAAGCTGCTGTGAAATGTCCCCTCAGGGATCGACGCTCCAAGCCTGTGGTCCACCTCTGTGAGAAAATGCCACACACTGCCTTCCTCCTGCAGCTGCTGGCTACTGTGAGCTCTCATATTCTGAGTAGCTAATCTTCATGTGTAACATTTTCATGCAGTTCAGAATTCCTTTTCTGGTGTAATATCAATCTGACAGGAGCAGGCCTGTTTCTGGCCATTTTGGACATTAACTGGCACACAATTTTTGCATTTTTGAATGTTTTTGTCCTGAGTACTTAAACACAAAATGTGAATATTACCCGGTGATAAGTAATTTAATTTATTTTTCTTGGTTTTTGATTTTTCACGAAATCTTTCGTCCGAACTTTATAGATTAATTACTCCTTTCAACCCTGGCAAAGACAGTCTCTTTGAAAAAGCGTCTCTTTCTTTTCAAAGGCACTCCTTCCCTTCTTAACTTTCATAATAAAGGTCTAAACATATGCTATTGTCACAGCGCTGCCGGTATGCATAGTTTTGAGGTGAAATATTAACATTTTACATTTATATGTTGTGAATTTGTTGCACTCCCAGTGTGTAAAGGCCTTAAAACATAGGACAAGCATCTATTATGTCATGTAAAGAGAAATGTTCTGCTCCAATGGCAGAGTGAAATAAATATAGTTTGAGCTTACCTTTTTACGCCTGAATTAGTTCAGCTCCATAATCATAACCGGGAGGAAAGAAACATCAGCCTTGTATGACAGTTACTGTCGTGTACTCTTGTTCATTGAAATTTGAGCTGTTCATGTATACAAATCTAGACTAAACTACAGCAGTATGGATCTGTTCTGCACCTGGTTGCCCTTACTTTGTTAAAATTGAGTGCACTGACATTTAAAAAGACTCATGACATTTAAGCACATTAACATAGTAAATTGTGTTGGCTTGTTCACAAGTTTGTGAGTGTGTTTGTGTGCTTGTCATTATGTCAGTTTGCCAAGTGCAGACTGCAAAGTGACGAAACGAGACACAAAGATGGGGAATTCTTTTTAATGCATAAAACACCAGAAATGTAAAAACCAAAATATTTTCTCATTGGTTTGGTGTACACAGACTCTGAGGATCTGTTTTTTTTATTTGCAGAAACTATTCAGGATGTACCTCTTTATTTTTTTTCAAACCTTATTAGGGGTTTCTTATCTCTGAGCTTTGGCCGTGTGATGTTCTGGCTATTCTACTTCATTTGGGGATGGGAGTAACACACAAGGACAGATGATGCCTCAGATACTTCACTGGACTTTCAGCTTTGTTTTCTGTTGATGTTGCATGGCTTAACCTTGTTCAAATGCTTCAAAAAAGATATTGTGTACTGTTTGACATTGAAGACATTGCCATTGAAGTACACAATGAGGTTAAAGCTGAGTCAACTATAGGCAAAAAAAAAACACAGAACACAAACTTTGCTTTAGTTTCTTACATTTTGTCTCATACAGAAATGTGTACACGGTTGGGTGAAAACCATACTGTGGATTGTTAGTGTCTTGCAACAAGCATCTTCATGTAATTGTCTTCTGTAGTTTGTGAAAGAAACAGGGTTAAGGAAAGATATAGGGAAAGGAAAATTAGAAAGGAAAAGGAAAAATAGTTATCATTTCCAATACAGAGGTGGGATGAAAATCAATATAACAGCAGTGCAAAAGAAATAAAGAATAATGAAAGGTAAGAAAGGAAATATAGAAATGAGGGGGCGGACTCTGTGAGTGACATTTTGAGATTGTCCGTTTCAAGACACTGGAGCAGCCGTTGGAGCAGTTATTACATTTTACTGAATATCACAGACCAGCCCATGAATAGAAATCATTTCTTGAGTCTTGGCTAAAGAAAATTGAATTACATGGAGGCACATAATGTACAACATTGAATAAACTCATAATAGACAATGAGAGAGAAGGTGAAACACTCATTTGTCCTCTTACTGGCTTTACATGAAATGGACAGGATTAATCTTACCGACAGTGAGAGATGACCTATTCCTTTGAGCGATTCATTACCAGCGAGCGTGGTGGCTGAGAGAAGGATGGCTCGCTCATTATGACCTATTAGATCTTCACAAACCAGGGATGTCCCTGGACAAGAAAAGGATATAAGCCAACTATCAACTTTAACTGCTAGTCATCTGGCCTGCAGCAAAGAGAAGCCCACACTGAAATAGAAACAAAAATGTGTATTGTAAGCAAGCCAAAGAAGGTATATTTTGCATCTTAGGGGGGCGGTAATTAGGGGTCCAGTTACCTGAAAATAGTTGACTTTGAGTCGGATACAAAGTTAAATTTTGTCCATGAAATAGGACCGTTTTGCCGCAACGAAAGTTAAGATTAGGCACCAAATCGACCAGTTAAGTTTAGAAAAAATGTTGTTTGGATTAAAACATTGGGTGAAAGGCTTTATGTTGCACGTTCTTATACTGTGGCCGTCAATGTAATTTATTTGATCCCCAGTGGGGAAATTACAATTTACACTCTGTGTACACTTTGTTAGTAATCACAAACAGGCCTGAAATACACACACACATGCTCAGGACCTATTCATGCACAAATGGAGAGATGTCAGAGTGAGTGGGCTGCCAGCTGGACCAGCGCCCTGAGCAGTTGGGGGGGGGTACGGTGCCTTGCTCAAGAGCACCTGGCAGTGCCCAGGAGGTGAAGTGGCATCTCTCCAGCCACCAATCCACACTCCGTACTTTGGTCCGCATGTGGACTTGAACTGGCGACCCTCCGGTTCCCAACAGGTTTGGCTGAATCGCACTAGATTTAGCACTCATTTGCACATTAAAAGTGGACCAAACACACAGGTCTAACATACTGTGTGTGGTGTAACTGAAACAGTAAGTTATTTACACCTTCTTACATAAAAACATACAATCAGCATTTGCTCCTGTTTGATGGCCTTCGTAGTCTTTAAGAGCCCCAGCATAAATGAGATAATGCGACAGGTTTTGATTATACAGCAGCTGAAAAAGTCATAATCATAATAAGATCAGTGGTGCTTTGGGGAGAGAGACAGATAGTTATTGCCACATCCAACTGAAATATGCCATGAGGAAGTAGAATCACTCATAATGACAGGAGGATGAAATCTAAAATCGCACTGAGGCAAAAAACCTGACTAAATATGCATACACACCCCAGATTTGGCATATTGGAAAATCTGAAAAATCCTACATAATAGGGTGAAGCCATTTCCCCCTGGCAGCAAATTTAACTCCAGAGTAAAAAAAAACTCCCAGGAGATTCTTATTTACGATAGATCAACACACACTCTAACACACAGTGGACATTCAGACAATGAGCCTCAGTTTTGTCTTAACAGTAACTGACTGTCGACCTTGGTCTACATTTGTTTTTCCTTTTTTGCCAAGTATGCTACTTCTTTATAACTGGACCCCTGAAGCGGTCATAGTATTCATTATTAAAATGCAAACTTATCAAAGTCAACTCTTCATTGCTTAAATGAAATCATTTCAAGGCTGACTTACTCCCACGTCTCAGCCTCCTCCTCCATTTTTCATTTTCGCTTCTTGCCCATCCTCATTTCAGGAAGACAATCTGCCATTCATGTGAAATTGCCACCATTTGCATAACTGATGCAGGGGTAAGGGTGCAAACTGTGGCAGTGTTGATGTCACAAATGCAATTGGAGATGGGAGCAGAGGAATTAATTGGCCCGCAGCATTACTCCCTTGCCTCCGCTGTCCCTTTCACCTCTGATGTCTCATCCTGACACAAAATGTCATGCAGTGACAAGCAATTCCAAAAGACACCTTCAAGATTCACACCAGGTGATGGTCAGGTTTGCTTTGTATTTGGTACTGTGCAGAAACTTTGCGGTGAAGATGTGTCGAAGAACAGCTTCTTTATTGAGTCTGAAATATTTGTTTTTAGCTGCTTTGTCCCTTTTCAGTCATTGAGAAGGGACAAACAGCCATTAAATAACTGCATTAGGAGATGATGCCACCAAACCTCTTATAATTCCAGGTAAGTAGTCCTAACACTTTAGCCTCATTATGTTATTATTCCTGTTTTAAATATTCAGTATAAATAATGAATCCATTTTGCCTTGCGCTTTACTGTTCTTATATTAGCATAAAAATATATCCAGCGGCCAGGATTCATGCTGTTTTAAAGCTATAATTTAACTTTTAATGCCTTTTAGCAGTAAAATGACTATATTAAATATGAGGGGTTGTTGATCAATACCAGTCTCTCCTGATTTTACGACACTCGGCATATAACAACTAGTCATTAGTGCAGTTATAGCCGCTCCAGGGAATAGTTGAATGTAATAAGATCACACAGTGTCACAGACAGCAAAGCCCCCTTCACAGTTTAGCATTATCAGAGAGAAGTGGTAGCCCACGTAAATGATCCTGGTTCAGTCTGTTCAGTTATACATTGGCATGTTTTTACAAAATGGAGCTGGATTAGTTAAGATAAATGCAGGAGCCTTGAAGTTAAACATTTACAGTGTTGGCTAATATTCTTTGGGTAGAAGTTCTGTAATACTTAACATGAAAAATAATGACTTGGTATTAAATTGGAATAGGAAGAAAAGGTAATCAACATGGGACAGGATTGGCAAAGATAACAAATAACAGGGCTGTGATGAGCTGAGGAGAAATGAACATGACCTCAAAGGATTCACTCTTATTTAACTTCCTCTCTTGCAGTGCAAACTGCTCCAGTGAGTTAGCAAGACAGGAGTTGAGCTAATGAACTTGCTAGCTAGCTTGGAGAGCCCCCCCCCACACACACACACACACACACACACTTTCTTCAATAAATTTCTGAAATGAAATGATTTACATTTCTGAGAATAAAATCTAAGAGGGGACTAAATACCACAGTACAAAGACGTTTGGATTTACGCTTGCATTACCATTGTGAGACGGGGGATGTCATGCCAGAGTTCTGCGCTCTCGAAGTGCTCTTGTAGTTAACTTTCAATTCCAATTTTTATTTTGTTGCCATTTTTGTGTACAGCTGCCTTACAGAGCTTCCAGTCAAATTTCAGAGGCAAACACTCCCTAATGCCACATCAGATGAACATAGATCAGGTACCCCCAACAACACCTGATTCTGAGCAGCAGAAGGCGCTGCCATGTCAACATCCTGGTCATCAAGTGAGATTGTAGCAGGTCGAGCGTTGTGCACAGAGGGCACAGACCGTTCAAAGGCTCATCTTCCCAGTTTGCTACTTGCAAGTGTAAGTGTTATTCCCAATGACATTCCAGTAGCCGGCACAACCCACTGAGAACTGATTAGGAAAAATGGAGCTGACAGGTTTGTCGCTGTTCCCGGAGTTAGAGAGACATGCAAGGAAGTAGAGTAGAAGTCTCCCTGTTCTGTCTGGCCAGATCACACAGAGACTAGATAGGAGATATGATCCTTTTGGCAAAGTTGGATCACCTCTTTTAAACTATTTGATTGTACTAAATTTTATTATTTTGTCATACAAACTGAGAATTTCTTAGCCATCACCACCCCTAGATGATGAACAACAAAACTTATTTGCTTCTCTTTGTCATTCATGAGCGGATCATTTCTCAAATTATAATTACTTCAGCAAAGAATAGGTCTACCGTGCAATTTAATATTCGCAGACAACAGAAAATCATTAAAGAAAGTTATCATTTTTACACGACATCAGCACACTGCCCAAACACCACAAGATTGGAGTTTCTGTTGCTTTGGTTTCATTGAAATGGCTCATTTCTTTACTTAATTAGGTTTAGCAACAGCCTTGTGGGTTGCTTAGTTATTAGACATATGTTAAATGTAGCCAGTGTAAGTGATGCGTTAGCTATGGATGCAGTATGTTTGAGTCTCAGACTTTAGGGAAATGCACATCTCCCCCTTCATCAGAGCAATGTGAAAACACCTCTCTAGTGACAAACTTTGCACAGATACAAGACAGTATAGTCAAGGGCACATTTAAAGCGACAAACATAGCAAAAATGTGTTTTTGAATAAAGAGGATCTTTATTTTTAGTTCATTGTTTTTAAGTGTTATACATGCAGACATAAGTGGTTCCCAGGCGATGAATCCTGCTGACTTTGGTGATCGCCTGACCTTTATATGGGCGCCTGCTCTACCAACTGAGCTACCCGGCCACACTTATTATATTCAGTGCCAGTAATCTTTTAGCTGAAGGCAGCCTTCATGATCAGATTAAGTCATATGCATGCCTGTGAAATGCTATTATTGCTCCATGTTTTGATTGAGCGGAAACCCCTCAGTTTAAAAAATGGCCCTTCAAAAATAATTTGTCATTACATTGAAATTAAATCTACTATACAATACAGGTTAATCGCCTGCTATGATGGAAATTTGTCTTTGACCATACCTTGCCAGTAAAACATCACAACCTGAGACATGTACCAGCCTGAGAAGGACTGCTTTATAAAAGATAGGGACACTGCATGTGAAGTTTAATTTGTCCACTAATTAAATTTATCCAGCAGGGATCAAGGTGATCTGGGGATATTCTACCTAATTATAAAAAATATAATTAATGTCTCTCTCATATGAGCTCATTTCCACTGCTTCCCATCACTTTTTCCAGTTTTGCATCGATGGAAGAATTGGTTATCACACTCGCTCTGATTCATTTGGAAAACATGAAAGTCTCTACGATAACCACATAATTAAATGGTTATTTTGGGGCATTCAATTTAAACTTGGGCTCAGCAGTGCCCTTGTAGGAGGAATATAATCGCTTTGTTCCAGCACTCTCTTTGACTCTGAAGACAGTTTAAGGAAATCTAGTCACAATAAAGCACCAGATCTGACTACAACACTAGGCTCGGAATTAAAGATTTGCCTTTGATCCGACCAGGGCGATGCAAAAGAGCCTTTTGTCCTTATCTAAATGAGTTCCTAGGTCTGTGGAAGACTGCTAAATTATTAAGACTGTGCTAGAAGTTTGACTTTTTGATGTTTCTTTTCTTGCATTGCACCAAGGGAACCTTTGGCAAAGAATCCAAAGATTTAAAATAGAAAGTATCTGATCTAGGTTTGCAATAATCACGATGCTTCATAGACTGAAGTTGCAGAATGTCTGCCTAATCTAATCAACTTCCTCATTAACCTACATTGTCTATATTTGGATCGTATTTCAGAACTTTCTGTAGCAGAATACAGCACACTACAGTGTATCGTGATGGACATTGAGCTGCCAGCTACAATTTGACTACAGGACACCTTCATCTTGTTTTATGTATTCAGCCAAGGTTGGGGGGAGGGTTGGCCTATCAAGTGATGATTTGCATAAACAGATCCGTATTGGTGGCATGATCATTCCTATGATGGCCAAAGGGCAAATTTAATCCACTGAGATATCCACGTCAAAGTCAAACAGCAGAATATATTTTCAATCCACTTATCTGAGTCCTTGATTTTCTGCGGATTTGCTTTTTTATTCAACCTAATGAAAAATGCTTTTGAAATAAGGTGGTGCACATTAATCACAACCACTGGGGGCATTTATGTACGTTTGTGTGGTAAGCTTGCACTATTAATCGTTATAAAATCGCGCGATCTCGATTTCCCTGTTCATGATTAAATTTTTTTTTTAATGACTTTGATTCTCATTTAATTTTCTGAGCTGACTGCATCACAACCGTTAGTACTTTCTCCTGTGAGTCTTAAACATAGACTGTATAAAATAGGTTTTAAAGTGCTCCCAAGCGCTGCAGTGCTAACCCTTCTCTTCATTGAAGCCTGTGTTTACAGGCTTGTGGTGATGCACAGTGTGCTATAGGTGCCAAAAATCTGTTTGCTACTGCCAATTTGTTTTTCGTCGTGGCCAAAACAATCATGGCAGTGAATTGTGACATAAAGTCTTAGCAAATAAAATCGAGATTCATATTTTTCACTGAATCGTGCAGGCCTAATGTGTGGTGATAGGAAATATTTTATTCAAACTCATTCTGAATAATAAGTGTCCTGCAGCAGACAGGTATTCTGGTGTAGTAACAAGTCTGAATGCTTTGGATGTAGAGAAGTTGGATAAGGAATAGAGTTGTTGACTCTCCTTTTCAAGAAAACCTCTTGGCGCTTCGAGTGATTGACATATTTACTCCTAAAGTCCCCCACCATCCCTTTCTCCATCTTTCACTGCCCTTAACGACACCTCATCCTGTTGAGAATGGGCCGACGGAGGCAGGAGATTAGGGGCTAATATGGTATTGGAAAGGAGGAATAATCTCACCCTATCTTTTCTCATAAACTCAGAGGCGAGAGGACATTCCTCCAGCCTGACTGACAGACTGCTGCACTCATTGACTGACAGCCGCCAAGGTTAGGGTACGTCAGATTGAAGTCAAGTTTAAAAGCCAGTTAGCAGCGTACCGTCGTAGCCTCAGGTCATTGTGGATGACCGCCTGTGCTATCAGCTCTAATCCTGGCCTAAAGCCTCGTTCCCTATTCCCACAGGACCAATATTGCTCTGGTACGTGACGTGGTTTTGCGATCATTTCTTAGAGGTATGGTGATTTTAATTCTTTGCAAATCTACCACATCTATAATATGTAAAGTAAAAGATTGAGGGCAAATTCCTGTCTGTGTTTAGAAGAAGGACAGAGGTCTCAGAATAGTATTAATCCATTGCAAATCAAATTCTGCAGTATTTTTTTCTCCTATTGAAACGAACGATTGCTCTGTTCCAACCCTGTCACCTAGAAATTACATTTATTATACTCCTTATGTGCTACAGCAAATATGTTTTGGGAGACCAAATAACATTTTTGTCAACATTATAGTCGCAAAATGTTTGCACTGCTCATATCTGCAAAACAAACATGTTTTTTAGTTTAAATAAAGATTATAGTCTTGATTTAACATTTAAAAAGTCAACAGTGGCATGAAGCATGAGACAGGACTTCTTTACTTAACATTTAAATGAAATTACAATCTTTCCCTCACCGTTGCTGCCTAAACCTAACCATCACTTTCCACACCCACCACCTTCCTACAACAGCTGAACAACATAACATGTAAAATTTTGTCAATTAACATAATCCTGCCTTCCCTCAAAGTGTATCCCTATGAGACAGGGTTATCTGTACTTACTGTTATTAAAAATGCAGACAGAGGTGGAACAAGTTAACTGTGCATGCACTTGAATGACAATGTTGCTACCAATGTTCTGCAACAACCTGAATTCTTAAATGTCAAGTAAATGAGAAAGCCAGTTTCTCTAATTTGAATAATGGATTCAGAAGCCTTGTAAACACAGCTCGGTATCTGCTGGAAAAACACAATATCTTAGCTATGTATACATGGAACTGGGTTTGTAACAACAGGGTTTTTAGAAGAGCACATGAGCATGACTCAGAAAGGGAAAGGATGTGGCAGTAGTACGGTACGATTGTGGGCAACCTCATCAGATCAGTACATTCCTGTTTCTGAATAATTAAATCTAAAATTGAAACTGACACTAAAATGAAAATCAGTGTCTTACAGAAGTCTAAATCAGTCAGTCTCCACAACCAAACAATGGACTATTTGTTCAAATCACATGTTCAGTCTGCTCACTGTGCAGCCCATAGACCTTCAATAACATAAAATCTGCAAGCCTTGGTTCAAAATTTGGTAAGGTATAATACTCGTTCTTAAACAGTTGTATGCAAACATTGTTTACTACAGTAGTAGTTTCACCACTCTAAATCATAAAGTTACAACTTACATATTTAGATGTTTGGTTGACAGGTTCATTCATTTATTGTTCCCAACAAACTGAACTGTAGCAGCCCCATGTGAATAAGGCTTAAGACAATTTTCATCAGGCCTCTGTGTTGTTCCTAATCTGCTTCTGCTTAAAACGCTGCAAGATCAGACTCACCTTCCATTAAACTCTGTCTCCTCCAGTTCCCCTGAGAACAGAGAATGGACTCCCCATTCCTGAGTCCCTTTTACGTTGCCCTTCCCTTGCTGTTATTTACTCTATGAAAAATGTGCTTATTGGATTTCAGTGACAAACAGGAGGGATTCAAGTTTACATCTATTTACACGCTTCTCAGGCAATGCTGCTTTTCATGTTCATTCAGAGAACGGATGCATTTGCCAACAAAATGACAAAAAACATGCTGTCAAGACGTTGATGACGTTCAAAGCAGCTGACAGGCTTCGCGCCAGATGCCTAGTACATGCCTTAAGGGATTATTTTTGACTATATTTTATTTCCCAATATGTCCGGCACAGTAGAAAACTATATAAAATATGCAATTTATAATATTCAGCTGTTTACCTATGTTATTGAGCAGTGATGCTTTTCAGAGAGCTCTCTAAATAGACCAGGATTCAATATGCTATGTCCTGTTGCATTGATGAAATATGTTTTTACCCTGGGAGTTGCTGTAAAAGCATTGTAGTTTAGTATATAGTTCTATAAGCATCACTTGTAATGAACAGGCAGCTATGAACCCTACAAACTACATTAATTTGGTTCTATACAAACTACAACAAATTACCGACAATCCAAGATCGTATGTGCATGTCACTTTACAGTTTATACTACTCATTACTGTATATCCACATTAACACAGTACAGTATGTGCAGCCTCACTACACTGCATGGGGAATCCTTTAAATACCACTTTCAACTTTGAGGGGGATTATCCTTTAATAAGGTTTAAGCCAAATATATGAAGACTCTTTAATTAAGCAAATCATTTTAAGCCATGTGGCTGTGATGCTTTCAAATAAATGTCATAGTTTCATGTTTGTCAAATCAGCCTCCAACTTGAAAGAAAGAGAAAATTGAGGACAGTGTTCTGATGCAGATTACTGTACATTTACATGGCTGGACAATAATTAAGTGTGACATTTAAATATTTGTATTTTCAGTACAATAAAGACGATAAGAAAGGTTGGTTTGTTTGTTTTTTGGGGGATGGGTGAAAAAAGGCAACACCAAACTAAAAGTAAATTATGACACCAAAGGTGCATCTATAACTTGATAATAATGACGTCTCTAAATGTGAATGATGTCTCTGAAATCTAATATGGAGCACAAATCCACAGAAACTGTATTACAAAAATACAAGTAAAATTGTGTAAAGAGGAATGCATTTTTAAAATCAATAAAAAAACCATGAGTAAGCACGATGGAGCCTAGCTGTGACTTGTTATTTACTCTCATTGTTTCCTCTTGAGGAACAGAGGTTACGTAGCTAAATGAATCCCCTCAGGACCTTGATGGCATTTGCCTTCCCACACATTAAAGATAATGGAATAATTCATTTGCCCTTGAGTCGCCTGCCATGCATCCATTCAGAACTCCTTATTGGGTCGCCAGCAAATTGAATGGACCTTCTTTCCATAAAAAGGTAATGAACTCCCTCAGATAGCCCTCTAAATAACATGGATGGTAGGGGAGGTAAGATGAACCAATTTATTATCTAACTCAGAAGAAGGTGCGAATGGAGGCCAAGGTCACGCTCACATTGATTACCGGTTCCCCTGTAGGGAAATGATAATCATGTGTACCAACATGGACCGGGGTCACCTCCAGCCATCACCAGGATGGGTTAGAAATCCTCCAGGGAGGAAGTACAGTAGGGCTCTGTCGTGGGACAATATTGTTTTAGCTTACAGGATTTATTGCCCGGTTAAACAATTTCAAATGATGTGATAGCATGGTTGGAGTATACGCCAACATATTCTACTACAATGTACAGATACAGTACATTGATAAACACTGAAAACTGACACTAAAAGGTATTTAATTAACATAAGAAAATAAACCATGTATACTATGTTAATTATACTCTTTTACACTGATCATATCTTTTCCATGTTATGCAAAAAGGACAGGACATTAGTTTGAACTAGAAGCTTAATTTTAAATAAAGAAATCTTAATTTTTAAGTGAAAATGGCCATACATATAATTTTTTACCAAAGAATGTAAAGAGTCACTAGAGGTATCTCCAAAGTTTGTTTACTTGCAGCAATTAGAGTCAGTTTACAGCACTTCAGCATAAGTACAGCAAATGACTGAAGATTATTCACAGCAGTGTCTTTTTTTTTAAAGGAGTTCAGAGTCAAGTTAATCATTTGGTTCTTGCAATCAGTAGCTTTTCTTCTTATCTCTGGTCAGGCCCAGCATCTCCTCAATACTATGTGCTCTGCCCTCAGGAAAACATCCTGTGCTCTTTGCAAGGTCACTCCGCTTTCATGATTACGGTAACACATGAAAGACAGAAATACTAAAACAGCAGTTTGGACGCAAATGGTTTAACGAAGAAACAGAAGCAAAATCGTTCTAAGCATAATTTTTCTAACACCAGTTTACAATGAAATAAGCAAGTTTCTTTTTGTGCATTGGGGCCTACAGTTCTAGGAGCCAACAACATGCATACTGTCTTATAATATGTCATGGAAGACCTGTAGTAAACATGCTTGTTATGCAAACCCAGTCTCACCAACCTAAATCATGATGTTGGGCTGCAACACAAATCTGAATTAATTGAGAGGCCAGATAGGTAGTTAAAATTTCCATCTGGCATCTTCCTCTGCTGGTACAGCTTTAAGGAGAGAGAAAAAACACCTAAACTCTTGAAAATGCAGGAGACTGGTACATGAGCCCATAGAGTTGCAAATAATGACTATTATCTTTATTAATTAATCTGTAATTCATTTCTTAATTAATCAATGACTTGTTTGACCTAGAAGTTGTCACAGAATAGTTAAAAGCTTCCATCGCATTCTCCTAAAGCTCCAGCTGATATCCAAAGTGTCTTTTTTTTGTCCGACCAATAGTCCAAACCTAAAGTATTCAGGTTACTATTATAGAAGCTGAAGAAAAACACGTCTTGACAATTGAGAAGCTGAAAACTGCAAATGTTTGTTGAAAAAAATAACAATTCAATCAATTCATTAAAAAGAATTGCAGATTATTTGTTTATTGAAAATAATTGAATAATTCCAGCTCCAATTTAAATATTTCAAGCAAGGCTTTCTGTTTACTTCCATTAAAAAAGTGCATGCCTAATCTCCGGTCAGAGTTAAGGTCCAGCTGAACTTTATTATAGCATTTAGTCTTTTAGACATGTAGTTAAATGTCCAAAATAGACACAGGCAGTGACGAAAGGAAATGTTTTACTTTCTAGAGAGTGCTCAAAAGAGTACAAGGAGTACCTCTCTCAAGAAGTCAAAGCCTTGTAGTTGTTAGGGATGGATTTTTTTTTTTTTTTGAAGATACTTTTTATGCAACATAGGGTCTGCTGTATGTTGCATAAAAAGATCACTGGACCACCATGCTACCTCTAGTTATATAATATTGTGTTGACTGCTTTGCTCATCTTTTACATCTTTTCTGTCTCAAAAGCAGATCAAGTCTAGCAGACAGCCACAAGCACCCACACTGATTAGCAACGTGGGTGGAGAAAGTCAGGTGGTGTCTTGATTGCTCTCTGTAGTCTTCACATTCTGCATGCCCTGCTCCATTTTTAAGATGATTGATTTAGATGTGAATGTCAAGCTGCATAGCTAATGTAAAGTAAACGACACCTGCACACACTCATACATATACGTACATACACACAGTACATGCATGTCATGTGTAGTGGACAGCATGGTGATACTTATTCTATGCCTGTCAGCAGAGGATTGCTTAAATGGTTGGGCTTTAGAATAGTAATAGAGAGCTGATGCAAAAGATGCTGTGAGATTACTGCAACAGACCTTTTAAACATTTACAATGATCTCTCTAAAGACACTGGAGTAAGATAAGACTATACAGTATGTATGACATGAGAAAGAGACAGTGTGAGGGACAAATAATGCATTGAAGTAAACAGAGGGAGAGATGGAGAGAGAGAGAGAGAGATTAGATTGAGGATATAACACCCGTGGCCCATGTAACAGCACACAGGGTGTAGCAGAAGACGTGGGAGGAGGTCATGACTTTGATACACTACAGACAGCGGGTGTCACAGGAATGTGAAGCTCTACTCGGAAAACCAAGACTCTGCTTCTTGGACGAGACTCAAATAGACAGGGGGGTTAAAGCAGCACAGAAACGAAGACGAAACAAAGCCTGGAGGTCTGATACAAGCATACAAAGGCAGTGGGGAGTGAGTTGGCTGGAGATTGGATATGATGCCATCCACTAAGGTACATTTATAGCAACAAGATGGTGGTCGATCTGCTGGATCGTTTGGATGCTGCGCCTCCATCCGCCTGTGTGGCACACCTGGTAGGGGGCAAAGATGGAACGGCGATGAGAACATGAGGGAGGATCACGGGGATAGTTTACCTGATAAAGTCTCCGAGCCAAAAGCAGCGTGATAAGAGTGCATAGTGTGAAAACTGTAATTAGCACAGGTGAAGAAAAAAAGAACAGGTGTCAGGTAATTTAAGTTGTTGTAGAACCTGAAATAATAGAGCTTATGGTACTATTTATGTCTTATGTTGTGCAGTTTCAGTCTTAAGTTTAAATATCTAACTTTTCTTTTTGGTGCTTTCCTACTTGTTAGAAAAAAAAAAACTGTCCTAGCAAGTTTCTTTGTAAAAAAAAAAAAAAAAAAAAAGACTCAACATCTATTTCTCCCGTAGGCAGGCAGCTCAATTTTAGGTATAATTTAGAACAAATTGAATTCCATGAATCCAATCATGAACCTCACCGTCAGCCATTTTCTGGGCCAAGACATGATTTAATATAAACATGCCTATTTGTAATATATATGGGATAGTGTCTACACGACATGAAGAATCCAGTTGTTACTTGTGACAGGACTTTAAGCCTCGGCCCCTTCCTGAGAGATGGCACACTGCTCTATGAGAGCATCACAATCAACAGGAAGAAGAGAAAAAAATCTTCTGTTTTCTAAATTCTGAGCCACATTCTCTTCTACTGACGTTGATAATCTAATGAGGGCACAGATACTGTGAAACGTGCTCCTGTGAATAATTCATTTGGCTATTATGCATTGGAGAGGGCCTCACAGCTGAGGATGTGGTTGAAGGAAAAAGAAAGATGGAAAGGCGAAAGTAAGGAAACATGATGGTCCATCCTGAACTGGTTCTCTAATTACCAGCGTATATCTAGATCCCGCGCCGAGGTGTCGATTAGCCAATTGAGTTTTATTCCGCCTGTCATTGTCAACTGCAAACCTGTTATGTTTACTGACACAAATTAGTCAGGAACTCCAGCAGCTCATTAAGGCAAGAGGGAGAGATTGAAATAGCAAAGTATACTCTATTGTCATAATCTGTTCCCACATCGAGGTCTGTACCTACTGTATATCCAGACAGGTGTGTGAAAAAACCTCTACGGTAATCCTATGAATTATTCCCACAGAGCAACTTCAGGGAAACGTGATGGTGGATAATTGGAGGCAGATATGGGAAAAGGCAGCTCAGAGGGTCCTTAATGCACAGAGCTAGGGCTGCTGGTCTGTCAAAGCAGATTCTAAATTAGCTTCAGTGTCAGAAAAAAGTATTTTACCATCTTCATTGCAGTTGCTTGTAAATATTACTTGTTTAAATGTCTGTTTTCACTATTAATTTGGATAGGTGTGCTGCAAAAGTTGATCATGTTTATTTAGGTTCTCTTAAAAAATAAAAAGAGAAAACTTCACACAGGCCCAAAACTTGCTACTCATTATGGAGCAACAGGAATGCCAAATCCTGAAACCATCTGTCAGCTGCAGTTTGAGTGAACAAATTATACTTCATTGGGAAAAATAAGACCCCTTCCACATCATTGACTTGCAGGCCCATTTCCCTGATCCAACTGTTTTTTGAAAGGCTTCACTCTTTGTCGTCTTCTTTGGTCAAACGCTGAAGAAACACTATCTGCCAATCATACACAGGCTTTTACCTTAGCAGCTTCCTTCTGGCGTGTTCATCGCTGGTGTCATAGTGCTAATTAAACACGGGGTGTGTGCAATAATTATATCTCGCTGCACTCCACATATATGAGACACATTAGCATATATGCAGAAGGGCCTTCAGTAATCTCCTTCACACAGGAAGAAGTGCAATGAGGAAGTGCGCCTCACAAACCGCTAATTAAACCCAACTATGCCTGCTTCCCTCCTCCTGCCTTCACACAAAGAACCCTCTAATCACTTCTAACTCGATTTGGAAGCAAGTAATTGATGCACACGTAAGGTTTATGATGCGTGAAAGAGGAGAAACACAGTTTAGATGTTAACAATCTGGGTAAGCAGGACCATGTGACACCAGAGTTATTTCTTTTCTAAATGCGCCTGAAATGGCATCATTGATTATGACCACAAATGGCATAACGGCGATGATGATAACAGTGAAGATGAGGATGATGATGATGATGGGAACAGCACCACATTGTTGGCATTCATATGAGGTTTTGGGCTAATCAAGAGTTAGACGAGCTTTGTGAATGTTGCTGTCTGCTGGGGGTGCAGTCTTTATTCTCATGTGAAAATCCCTTTTCTTTTGCTCTGCACTCCACACTGGAATAAACTTTGTGTTACATTTTGCTTTTCAAGCCAAAGCGGCTTGTAACAGAATGAAATGTAAAGCAGCAGCCACAGGGAATGGTGCCATCTTTGTCAGAGCCTCGGGCTTCAGCCTCCAATTCACAGGGATGTGCTGCTGCCTTAACTCTGACATGAGCTCACTCTAGAAAATATTATTACCATGCAGACAGCACTGACACATACATGTAACAATATCTGACATGTCACCATCCAAATAGATCCTTTCTACTCAAATCACACACACTGTGCAGCCACAGCATGTTGTGTGAAGACGTTATTGAAATGTTGACATTCCTCAACATTCCCTCCAACGTGATCTCCCCCCTCCTCCTCTCAGCCCGTAGCGGCTCCTATGATTAACCACAGAGCTCTTGTGAATCGGAGTACTAGCATTGTGATTTGATTTTAGCTCTACAGAGAGTAGGCGAATAGGAAGAGCTGCCAATAGAATCCAGCAGGTTCGCCCAAGTCAAATGAAGCCTTTAGGCTATGATTCACTGGTTAAAAAAAAAAAAAATTATTTCCAAAAGGGATTTATCCTTTAGTTGATATTGCAGATTTCATTCAAATTAACTCTGGAGATGAGCATCTATTTCCTCTATTTTAATGAGCTGTTTGGACTTTAGTAATAATCAGAATACTTTATTGATTGCCTCAGGGAAATTATTTTGTTGCTCACAGTCAAATTCAAGGTAAAATAAGAGTGAGAAAAGAGCAATAAATGTATAAAGTAACATAGCTACAGTAATAAATAAATAAATAAAGATGTTAAGTAGAAGAGTCATGACCGAAAGAACAAGATCCACGGTACAAGCGGAGGGTGTTTGGCGTCTCCCTTAGAGATAGGGTGAGAAGCTCAGTCATCCGAGAGGAGCTCGGAGAAGAGCCGCTGCTCCTTCGCGTCGAAAGGAGCCAGTTGAGGTGGTTCGGGCATCTGGTAAGGATGCCTCCTGGGTGCCTCCCTAGGGAGGTGGTCCAGGCACAACCAGCTGGGAGGAGGCCTCGGGGAAGACCCAGGACTAGGTGGAGAGATTATATCTCCAACCTGGCCTGGGAACGCCTCGGGATCCCCCAGTCGGAGCTGGTTGATGTGGCTCGGGAAAGGGAAGTTTGGGGTCCCCTACTGGAGCTGCTGCCCCCGTGACCCGATACCGGATAAGCGGATGAAGATGGAAGTTCATCCATCCATCTTCAAGATGGAAGTTGTTAACTAAAAAATTAAATTGCATACCTAACTTTGGAAGCATCCTTCAAAACAACTTGATGGAATTATTAACAATATTTTTATGTTTACGATATTAAATATAGATTTATAAATGTTTTTGTCCTGTGGGTATCTTAAAAGGACTGCTAGGGTTAATTGTGCCCCTTACGGTGTACTGTTGAGAACTGTTTTGAGAATCAATTTAGGTAATATCTACCTTCAACATCCAGTTTGTGCTTTTCATGTCACATTAAATTGCATTCGAACCACAGAGCTAAGTGTCTGTTTTGCCAAAAAAAACAGACTGTTATTAAATAACACTTCCTGTTGTTGTGGACGCATTTCCAAATTCTTCAAAGACTGTTGCTTACCATGACAAGAAACAGTTCTGTCCAAAAACAATAAAAGAAAAACAAACCCAGTCTTCACTTACAGTAAATGTAAAATGGATCATTGGGAAATGAAAAATAGTTTTCATCATGCAGCAGACAGAAAGCTTTTTCATCAGATGGTTAGACAAGGATTTGAGGATTCTGGAAATACATTCAGAACAGCGGCAGATGTTGTTGAATGATTTTCTGGGGTGTTTTTTTTTCCAGGGAAACAGATCCCTAGCTCTGTGACTCGGATATTATGGTAATAGATGACATGCACAAACTGGGGCAAATCTGGCTTTAAAATGTCCACCTGAGATCTGTGAACTGAACTGTAGCTTCATAACATCTGTAAAACAATCAAGCAGTGATTTCTTACATCCTACTTATGAATTTCATTAGAATTTCAAAGTCATGAAACTTCAAAGTCTTGCCAGTGCCTTAATGAGCAGCCATGTTAGGACTGAGTGTTAAGGTAAGAGGTCACAGTTTTCTTCCTGTTTCATCCTTATCCAACCTAACCATCCAGAGACCATCTCTCAGTCTCTGTTGACCAATTGTTCCTAACAATAACAGTAAAGAGAACAAAGTGCACTAAGCCCCTTTACCCATTAGCAACTAGTCTATATCCACGACGTTCCACTTCAGGGATTGCTCCAGTGCTGCCGGATATTCTGCTGGATGTCCCTCATTTCAGCCGGATGTCCGTTACCTTCCGCTTTCTTTGTGTTGCCATTTTAAACTCTGGTTGATTTATGAAGACTATGATTAACTGCTCCTCAGATCTCTGCAGGGTAAATCCAGACAGCTAGCCAGACTATCACTTGAGTTTTCTGTTGAAGGACTTAAACAAGGTTTGAACACATGTTCCAACAAAACAAGTTCCTTCCCAAGGCTATTGATGCTGCCCAAGACGATTATGATTGGTTTAAAGAAATAGCAATAAACCAGCATGTTTTTCTCCTATCACAGAATGCTGTGTAGACTTGCCAGACCCTCCTCCACAGTGTTGTGAAGGAAGGTCTGGTAATGTAAGACTATAGAGCAAGATTTTCAACTGGCCAGTCCTGTAACTACACCATCAATACAGCTTTATATACTCAGGAAATTAGCATTGGGAATACATCTCTGGGTAAGTGCTCGTGGATGTGATTGGAGGTCATGGAGTTGCTCATGCATTATCATGCCTTGACATTTGACAGCCTCACATTTACAGGTGAATATAGTCACTAAGGTCCTGTACAGCCTCGCTCACACTGGCATTATAATGACATTTTTAATATTTCTGACATGTTCGTAGCGTTCTAATCACCCTGAGTGAACTTTGCTTGGACTTACAGTTCTTAGGTAAACACTTCCCTGGCCAGAGGCGGAGGTCTGAGCCAATCAACTCATTTGTTCTGTGTGGAAGTGATTGCTTCTGAGTGGAGGCTGCTTTAATTTGATGGATGTGTGGTTCACCAAGCGGTGGATTTGGTTGTAATTACTCTTTGTGCTCACCGTGATAAGGAAATTAATCAAGCCATTATGTTGTTCCCATTTTATCATTGGGACACAATAATTGAATAAACCAACCTCACTTGTCGTCAATGTCACTCTGGCTCGCAGCATACTTACTCGCTGGAAGGGTAAAGGGCTCAATATTGCTGATTGGCTGATAGCGAGGCGAAGATGGTCAGCTTATTTCATATTCAAAGACTTAGGTAGTCATTCTGATAAAAATAATCAGTGCCAGTTCTCCAAATCTAATTACAAAGCCACATTATCAGCTATACATAGGATGGACAACAAAGTAATGCACTTTGTTTTCAACAAACAGCATTAAATTAATTGACAAATGTGTAAGAAGCATTTAATTATTCTCCAGATGATGATGATAATGGTATAGAAAAGAGGAAGAAAAACTGTACATGTATGGATTGTATTTTTTTATCTCTCAAATCTTTTTTGGGGGGGAAATATTTGATAATTTAACATCTTTTGGCCTGAAACAGTTATTAAAAGGAGAGCATCAGAGACGTTTAGAGGTCAACTCTCTCATTGGTGGAACTGTGAATGACCTGTAGACATCTGAAATGTGACGAGAGGCTTTCAGCTGTTTTTCTTGTAAGGAGTCACAATCTCAGAATGTTAGAACCCACTCTTTATCTTGAACAACACATTTTTAAGCTTATTTTTTAAAGTTTGTACATATAATCTTAATAATTCTAGCTGTAAAATAAATGTAGTAGAGTAAAACAGTAAATTTTGTTCCAAAATGAAGTAGAGTATAAGTATAAAGTAGAATGAAATGGAAATACTCAGAGTGCCAGCATCTACAAAATGTACTGTAGTAAATGGGGTTAGTTACTAAATTATTGAGAAAATTTACTTAGAGAATTAATTTATAGATAAATCATGAACCTTGACATTAAAATAATGTACCCATGCCCATCATTACCTAATTACAGCCTAGTGTACTGTCAAAGCTTAATGCTGAAGTTGGATGTTACATTTGTAACGAAATAGCGAAGACAGGAAATTGCCTGGAGCCACTGATACCTCCTAACTGCGGCTGAACAGCCATTAAATCTTTGATGTTCCCTTCCATCATTCCTTCCTCCCATCATGCATAGTAAGGAAGTAGAGGCAGCCAATTTGGGGCACAGCTCAGCCGCCCAAAAGGATTTGCATCCATCCTTGCAATTTATTCTAGCAGCAATCTAAAGAAAAAGCTATTACCCATCTGCGTAAGTTTGGGAGAAAAATCCCCTCCACTGGGGGCATTGATGGTGTGATTTTCTTAACCTTAAGAAAGGAAACGGCACTTTTACATAAAAAAGACTTGTTCCAGGGGGCATGACAACAGAACATTTTTCACAAATGCAGCTGTGCAAACTATATTAATTTCATGGCAAACAAGTGTTGAGTAGTCAGATATCTTAGATTATAATTTCCGAAACATACCAGCTCATTCAAAATTCAAATTTAGTACCGTTTGGATGGCAGCGTCAGTGATAAAGTGGTTGAATCTTTATGTGCCTAGTTGATTGGGACTGCTTGATTGCATTGCCTTGTTTGTGTGGGAATGATTGCCTCACAGTCTCTTAACATCTAATCAATAACACTTAAAAGTACCCACCATGCATTTAAAACGTTGGAACGGGTTTCAACGTAAGTACCTTACGAGTTAGCCCTGTGAGGGATGTGTTTGATTCACTTTGTGTGCATTTTAACGGCTCGTTTGTGTCCTTATGATAAAGTTGTTCTTGACTCAAGTCTGAAACTTGGATAAACACTCTTGGTGAAAATTGAAGTGCCTTGAGACCACCCTGTTTGGGTTTTGTTGTGGTAGTAGATCATCTCTTTCCCTGGTAATTATCTCAACTATCAGCACTCCTATAATAACTATAATCGATTGCTCCTGGTGGCTCTTACAGGGATAATAAAAAGTTTATTAGTCTCCCTGAACCCGAGTGGCGGAGGAACTCTTAAATCATCTGTGGACATTGGGAGAAAATCTAAAAGCATCCTTTTCTGCACACTTTACTGTCACTTACACAAATTTCTCCTGAGAGGATGAAGGTCATGCGTGTCCTTCCTCCGTCTCCATTATCAGCTCCGATAGCCTTGGCGTGTTTACAAGCTTGTAACTTAGAGCAGAGCTCCTTAAGGGCTAATTTGCACAATTTGGCAACCCTTCACTTTGTATAATCAGGATGTTTGGGTTGTTATACTTCCACTATACTATAGGTAGAAGTTTCTTTCAAGAGTTCTGCAGTTACTGTCAAGCATTATAAAACAAACCATCAACATTTGATTTGCATTTTCAACATAATGTTTTTTAATTGAATTTAACATAATACGTGCTTTACAAATCCAGAAAGAAAATGTTTTTAAAAAATGTTGTTTTAAACTTCTCCACTTATCTTGTTGGGACTTCTCAAAGTGACGTGTCATCCATCGATCCCCTGATTTTGTTTTCCTGTTGCTTTAGGGATAGCTGTATTGATCCTTCCATGTATATCCCTAACTTGTTTGCCACAGTTTGTTATTCACTTGCTCTATTAGGCGCGAGTCTTCTCAGCAATCAGCAGGACAGCGCACCTGTGAGGATGGCATGGCAACCAAAATGACGCAGGATTGATCAATATGGATTTTTTTGAGGCTTGAACTTATATGGAATCTGTATTTTTTTTAAATGAAGTCACCAAAAGTAAAAAGTCAGAATTTTGTATTCTTAGCACAAATGGATAAACCATAAAGCACATGATTAGACTCAAAATATTTCCACTTACTGAAACCAGTACACTTGAAAGTCATTATAACTAGCAGAAATCTTTGGGTCACAAGATGATTAAAGGAATTAAAAAGAAAAAAAGTAAAAATAATGTTTGAATGTCTTCATTTCTGTACAAAAACTGAAGTGTAAAAAACAATATGTTTTACAAGGGGTTACATACAAGGCTAATTCCAGACCAGTGACTTTCTGGAGTCTCTGCTGGTTGCTAAGCAAGACTGGTATATATCTCTTATCTAACTCCTTTCAAGAAAGCAAATAAGCATACAGTATTTCCCCAAAAATATTCCTTTCAGGCGCCACAAGCCAAAGAGTGAACACCACTGATCCATTCAATAGTTAAGAGTCTTAGTTAAGAGTCTTCAATTTTATTTTAGGCCAAGGAGTTTGTGCAACGGAAAAAGCCTAAAGCCTATACACATTCTTTATAGGGTGCCCTACAATACTAAGCTAGTATTAACATATTCATATGTCATCATGCTTTAATCTTAAACATACATGTGGAAGGAACAGTAAATTAATAAGCTTACCTGTGTCATACATAAGCATATCATCATGTTGTTGAGGTTGTTTTTTACAAATAGCTGATTTATCTTTGCTAATAATATATTGAATTCATGTTAATGTATATTTTCAGACTTATTTTAGGTTTGGGGGGGGAAGTATTAAAACAATAATTTGGCGGCCCCCCTACAGTGACTCTGAGGACCCCCTGTTGAAGATCTCTGGTTAAGAGGATATAATACCACCTTTAAATAAAGAGTATGAATTAAGAGGTTGTGGATAATCCAGTGTACACTTGTGGTGCAGACATGTCTAATTAAACAAAATTAATTGAACTAAATAGACTCTGGAAGCAAAGTTTGTGAAGCTACACTGATCTATGCTGAGACAGCAAAACACAGCCGAGTGCATTTGTCTGTTTGTGCTTTCAGGAACAGATGAAATCACAGAAAATGTATGAATAGCCCTCGAGTGTCTCTCTATCTTGTAAGATCTCGTTCTGTCACGTCGGGGGGTATCTATAGACACAAGGGTTAGGGAGGAAAAGGTTGCATTCGAGTGCTGTGTTTTGTTGTGTTTGCATTGATCCTCTTGACTACTGCACACACTCAAATGCCCCAGAAGGCTTCCTGAAGCAAATTATCAGGCAGTTTTCTTCACACACTTGGAGTAAACACTTGATGTGAAAAAGCAGAATGCAGATGAAAATATGTCTTGTAGAATGTAATTAATGCAGCTGAGAATGCAATTTGTGTTAATCGCTGGAGTGATTTTGACACGTTTTTAATGCAAACACAGCTAGCTGTGTAGCACTGTTTTGCTGGTTAGTTAATGGCTGCCTGCATGCTTCTTGCACACCTGTACAATGTCAGCTAATGTTGTGAGTTTGAGCCCCCGACAGCGAGCCAGTGTTGTGTAAAGCAGCTGGCAGTTTACAGAGCTGCTCCTGGCAGATATTGAGGCAGTTTATCTCAATTTAATATCGTAAATGGGGTGTGGACAATGAAACTGTACACAAACTATGATGATCCTCTTGTGACTCCGGCAGTCGATGATGTTTTATGAATATATCTGTGCAAAGCTGGAAGTTCAGCAGACAAGCAGATGGTTAGATGTAAAAAAAAAATGAAAAGGCTTAGTCTTGTCTTCTCTTTCATCTCATTTTTTGGACCAAATAGACCCGTTTAGTAATGTGACACGTGCAATCCTGCACTAAATAAACCAACCTTGTCTCACTACACGTACACAACTCATATAACTCATATACTCACAACTCATTTAAAAAGTTATCTATTAATCTGGCAATTGGTCAATAAAATTGTTAAAAAAAAAAAAATTGCATTCACCAGCATTTCCAAAACGTAAAAAGTGACATTTTCAAATTACTTGTTTTGTCTGACCAATAGACCAATAGACCAAAAATCTTTATTTGACAAAAATAATGTATTAATTATTATTTTCTTTAGATTGACTGGAGCTGAAACAATAAGTAGATCAATTAATCTAAAGCAGTAATACATTTTTATGGTTATGTTTAAACAACTAAAGCACTTGTTAAAGGTTAGAGAAAGATGTGTCATGATTAAACTCTGAAAAAAATCAACAGTGATTTGAAGCACAACTTGGGACGCATCATCTGTTTAAATAGTTAACCCTTTTCCTAACTTAAAAGGTTAAGTCCTGTGATATTCTATATTTTAGTTTATGTCAACAAAACCTTTGATAAACTAAAACCAACAACGCTTTAATCAATCGATACTTTCCCACTTCTTTCCTACTGAATATGAAAAGAGACAGCATTGGCACCCCCACACACCCTGCACTGCACCCATCTAAATTTGGAAACAGAGGTGAAAATCTTATTCTCACCCTTCTGAAAAAAAAGGACTTTCTCTCTGTTTGCCGCGTGTTTTTGCGCCCCATCTGTCAGTATTTGTTACCTGTCCAAGTGACACCGTTTGACAGCGCTGAGGAGCCCCACGTTGAGAGGAACAAGGCACGCGCTCTGTGACAAAGACCCACACAAGAGATAGTCACAGCATGGTCACTCCTCTCAGCCTCCAGAATTACTCATCGCAGAGGGAGCTGTGCTGAAGCATATATGTGCACTATGACAAATATGACGAGAGGAAGAGGTCAAAATGTCAAGAAGTGGGATGCTACCATAATCTGCAGTGTTGCAGAACACAGACAATAGCTTCACTGAGTGGCATTCCCATCATCCTATCTTTCAACAGGGAGGGGAATGCAGCTGATCCCAGCCTATGACTCCATTTTACCTGTTTTGTGGTAAACAAATCCCGTCAGGATTTTGGAGGATTAGTGTCCAAGTAATTCTTCGTCATCAAGTACTCTCACTTAATCCACTCAGTATTTGCATTAATTTCAAGCTTTTTGCCAGCTTGTTGCTTTGAATTGTCCCTTTAAATACCTATGAATACAAACTTCTACTACTACAAACTGTGTGTGTGTGTGTGTGTGTGTGTGTGTGTGTGTGTGTGTGTGTGTTGTTTGACCGATACAAACAGTCCACAATAAACCCAGGTGCTTACAGCTTGACAAGTCTCGGCCCTGAATTGCAGGGCCGAATCAAGGAAATGTGCATCCGCGATGGCTAAATCGATTTCATTTAGAAATCATCAACCACAACTCTTAGAGTGACAGCAAATAACAAGAAGCAGAGAGCTTTCGACAGCGCTGAAGTTTTAATCTTTTTGTTCTCCTGTGTCAAGTAAATTGCTTATTACCACTGGTTGGAACATCAGTATCTTTTGTCACATTAAACGTGTTTAGCAGTCAAAGACTTTTATGTATAGTTATAAGGTCTGTGTATTGCTGTGAATTGAATGTGATTTTGCTTGATCCTTGTTTTAAATTAGATTTTTTTTTTAAATTTTTATTATGTATCGGATTAGTCAAAAATGTTGTTTTGGTTTTTTATTGGTTTGGTTTTATATTGATCTGAAGGGATGACACATTTGCAAGGTTTCAGATGGTTTCCATATTCTGCTTTGGTTGATTTAGGTTGTCAGATAGATATTCAATGAACAACACCACATATGGGAAGAAACATTGAAATTTACATATGTCTAAATGCAAATACAAGAGCAGGAGGCGAAGGAGGATAAATTACATAATTGCTGAAAGCAGGCAGCAGTGTAGCAGCAATATGCAGTGCTGCTTATTATTTGTGTGTATGGATAGGTGTGACTAAAACACCATATGGACTTACTACTGTAGTGTTTGTTGGGATCAGTCTATAAAATATTTGTGGTGCCCCTTTCTTATCTACTCTCATGTCATCAAAGTGATTGAAGCAGTTGTTAGAAAATGTGGCCTATATATTCTTGTGTGTCTCATTACACCTTTAGAAGATGGCAAACAGATCCATGCTCTTTGTTCGCCACTGCTTTCAGAATCAACTCACAGAGGTCAAACCAGTAGATGATAGGATACAAACTAGGGCTGCAAAATGAATCGCAATTTTAGCGAAATAGCAATATAGACTAGATCCAAATCTTTGGGGTGAGGGGAGCAATACTTGTAAGGCAAAAAAAATTATCAAACCATTCTCAGAATCAGAAAAGCTTTATTGCCTAGTATGCTTTTTTTACACATACAAGGAATTTGTTTTGGTGTTTTGGTACATGTCACACATTCTCTATTCTGAATTAAGTATCGTGGTGTTGCATAGATGTCCCGGCCTATTAATCCTATCCTACAGAGTAAAGACAAACTCTTTGTTTCGTACAGATTACATGTTATAATCATTTTAATTTTTTTTTTAAATTTTAACATTTTTCAGTGAAAATGAGGATAGTGATACAAAAATGATCATTCCCTCCAATATGATGAATCCTATCGCAATCACAATATCAGTCAAAATAGATATTTTCCTCATATCTTGCAACCCTAATACAAACCACAAAACACTGGCAAAATGTCATAACACAGCTGAAATGTCACAGACATGTCTCTTTGCTACACACTAAAGCCAACAATAACAAAGTAAGGGTCATGATCTATCAAGATGCTCTGTGAGTTTCAGACTTCATCTTAAATAATCAACCACTGTTAGCAAATAATTAGTAAATCATTTCTCAATTTGTCACCTTAAACATAATAAATTACATACAACTATACAGACAGCACTATCCAGTAAGCTGACCTTTTTAACAACAATCAAAAACATTGGCCAAATCACCAGGATATTCAAAGGCTCCTTTCCCATCAACCTCCTTGATCAGACTAATCATTCTTCCGGTGGCTGTCTTTATCTCCCCTATCAACCCTTTCAAACACTCGGTCATGTTGGAACACTCAGTTCGCTGTTTGACATTATTAGTTCCCTGCCAGGGGCACTCCCTCTAGTGCAGAAAACCATAGGAAAGTGAAGGTGAGGAAGATGGAAACCGACGGCTCCTGCCTGCTTGCAGGATGGGGGTGGCGTTGACGGTCTCATCTCTGGCTCTGATTATCTTCTCATTACAATCAGACGGGAGCCACTTGAAGAAGCGGAGAATGTGTTATTATGCTCAAATCTCCCATGACTAAAACAGAAGATAATAAGCAGGGCTAGAACTGTATGCTTACATCTAATCACTCAGTTTATTTAGTCATTCGTTCTGCAGCCACATTTGACTGTGAAGATATTTTTGGGAGGTTCAGGTGGTAGCTGTTAAATAAGTAAACACTTGACTTATAGCAGTATTGTTTGGAAGCCTTCATTTTTAAACTGCAGAAAATGTGTTTAAACAATATACTATATTTAGACTTTAAACTATCTGACTTTTGGGTTTTCTTGATTTTGCTTTTATTCTTTGGTTAAGTATGTTGATAACTAAAAATGTATGGGTTTATCAGAAATAGTTCAAAGAAAACTTTTACTATTCTTATAGCCATGCATCTCACATGGCTGAATCTGCCCAGCACGAGATAGAATACACCATTTCCCAAAATGTCAGGGCAACTGAAGCATGTAAATAGCTACATTTCAATTGACACCGCGATTTGAATGGTAGATGGCTGATGTCCAATTTTGAGAATTGCTGGCAGGGAGAAATGGAGGAGAATAAAACACATATCAGATATCAGGTATACCAGAGGGAATAAGGTTAACCAAGCATGCTACATCCTCCTCACTATTGTATGATGGAAGCGTTAACTGTGTAGACAACTAGAGAAATCACTTTAAAAAGTTGCCTAACTAAAAAAACTTTTTTGCTCTCCTCGCAGCTTAGAGACAACCGCCTGCCAGCCGCTCAAGACTGATGAGAGAAAATCAGTGGACACCAGGGTGGACACGGCGGACAGACATGGCTGCATCAAAGGAAAAAGACGCAAACACCACAGTCATCGCAGGGCCAGGAGGTGAGTAAGTCTTTGCGCTTTCACAAATGCTGAGCAGGAGCACTTGGAAACCATCAAGGAGAGTATTTTATTTTTTCCGAGATAATCTTTTTGGCATTTAAGGGCGTTTAAGTGATAGGACATGTTAGACATTAAAAAGGGGGAGATAGGGGCAATGACATGCAGCAAAGGGTCGCAGGTTGAAACCGAACCTGCAGCCGCTGAGGCTACATACTGTACATGGGGGTGCACGCTCTACCAGATGAGCCACCCTGGCGCCCCCAAGGAGAGTTTTCTGATCTCAAAGAGTGAGTGCTTGGGAGAGAAACTCGAGAACATGGTATCCTTTTAAAGTTGTCGGATTGTTGATAATCATGAAACATTTGCAATCATGAATGGTTTACGTTTTTGGTTGGGGGGCGGCTTTTGTAGATGTAAGTGCTGATAATGAAACATTTTAACAGAACTCCAAAAATACCTTCAGGGCTTGACTCTCAGTGAGAAAACAAGAGCTAATCTCTATATTCTAGTGTGGGGAATGTACATAGTCTTATCAGGTTGGGCCCAGTGGAGAAAAACAAACATGTTGTGAAGAATTCCACACTGTGTCTTTCAGATCCTCACTTTTCACCAGCACTTTGAAGTCTCCTTCACACAGTAAGACTAGTTTTCATGCTTCTAATTCTTGGGGATGGAGAAATCGATTCAGGCAGATTTTCTTTAAGAAACTTCTCAATTAATCTGACACTTTGAAAGCCTTTTGCAAGTTACACAGCAGGGAAGCAGCCAGCGATATGTAAAACACGACTGAAGCCACATCAGAAGGTGATAGAGGATCATAAATATGAATCACTTATCTTTGGATGAACTTTACCCGGCGGCTGCTTCTCTTTGTTTTTGAATTTAACAGCAAGCGCAGAGAACACGCAGGCATGAAGGCTTCTGTTCTGATTATCATGTCTCTGGTTTGTGCGTGCAAGACAACTGATAAAAAAGGAGGTGGTGTTATCCTTGAAACTAAGAGCTTTTTCTGAGTTGAAGTTACACAAGAGGACTTCAGTAACTCCAACTGGCAGCAAGATGTACAAAGTCGTTTGAAATCGTCGTTAGGAATCACAAGAGATGTCTTCAGTAAAGTGGTCACAGCACAGGAAAGGAAGGAAGACATTAAGAGCGTTCCACAGTCATATTTTGTCCTTCATGCTACAAAGTAATCTACCAGGAAATGTGTCCTTGACAAAATGCATTTTTGATGCATGATTAGGGGTTTGAAAAAATACAATAAACTCAAACCACCCGCCAGTTGAATACTCTTTGAATATAATAATAGTCAATATAAAGAGCACTTTTCAGGCAAAAAGCACTGTTCAGAGTTGGAAAAATAAAACATGTTGACAGACGTAACAGCTGCATAAGGTTGAAAATGGTAATCAATTCCATAAGAACGTAAGAAAGAAAGAAAAAAATAATAAACATACACCCACATCAGAATAACGCAAAAGAGTATGTCATAGTTGTTTTGACAGGCTGTTCAATAAATGGGTTTTAAGATGAACTTTAAAAGCCGAGACAGTGTTAGCAGACCTGATGCTAAGTGGAAGGCTGTTCCACGGCAGACTGATTTCATGAAATGGCATATGTATGACACGCCAATCCATATGCCATTATTGGCGTGTTTTCTAGACGCATACTCGCTTTTAGCGTGTATATCAATGCCGTTTGGCCTCCATTGAGTTACATTACCTTGCAATTGTGTGGGAATTTACGCCGCTGCGAGCAGTAGGAAAGGCCAATGGAGACGACAAGGGGTTAGAAGTCTATGCTCTGGTGCCAGACCATGCAGAGCCTTGTTTGTGATTAATAGCACTGAAATCTTAAAGAGCTTGATTTTAAAAAATCCACCAACTCTCTGAAACATTACCAATATTTTCTGATTACTAACCACAAAGAAAATGTCTCTAAAATATTACTTTTGTCTATGAGATTGTAATCATGTATCTGAGGATCTGATAGTCAAGAGTAGTAGACGGAAAAGCAGATACATCCACAAATATTTTAAGCAAATATTTAATGGAACAAAAGTGGCTAAGAATTGGAGAAATACATGAAAAATATTGTTTGAGTTTATCCCTTTCCACTTTGTAAAAAGTGGCTAATGAGGTGGATTCATTTCCAAATTTATTGTCTCAGTTACAAAGCACTGTGAGTTGCTGCCTGAAAAAACTCTCCTCTGTTGAGAAAGACATTTGTTCTGTAGATTTTTATCTTGTTAATTGGCTGGCAGCAACCCAATTCAGCAGAGCAACCAATGGTAATTATAACATGAAACCACAAGCCACTGACAGCGACTTGCATCTAGAAGCGGTATGTTAGTTAGTGTTTTAGAGAGTGTTACCAAACCTGGTTCACTACAAAAGGAGCCCCTAAAATGAACCATTTACATTTAATTATGTAAAAAAAAAAATGTAATTACCAAAAAAAAAAACACTAGAAACATCAGAAATCCACAATAATAACAATATGTATTAACTTAATTTGTATGTATTTCTGATGTATTTATTTTCTAGCCCTCCTTCCCTTTCCGTAAGTGGCTATGCCACTTGTCATTGTAAATAAGAACCTATTCCTAATGACGTACAGTACCTGTAAAAATAAAGATGTAATCAAAAAATTAAAGCTGAAAAAATAAAATCAAAAAATGAAATCAAATTAGGACAATGCACATTAATCAACATTTTTGTAAATGCGCCATTTTTAACCAGACGGCTTATTTTCAACTGTAGTCCTAATTACGTAGCATGTAGGTCTGCACAGTTAATCAAATTTTAATCACGATTTTGACTTCCCACGATCAAATTTGCGTGATCGAGCGATTTCTTTTAAATTTTTTTTTTTGCGTAATTTCATAGAACGCTCCGGGATTTTTTGCAATGCCAATCTACCGCTCCATAAACCACTGTCCGATTATGTGCCAGTCAGAGTAGTTCCCTGCACCACGCAGCTTAGTTTCTAGATGTAGACAATCCCAGAGTAACGTGAGGAAAATTCAACAGATAGCAGTCGGTCACACGTCGGTCTCAAGGTTTACCAGTTTACCAGTAAACGCAACATTTTGTCCCGTCTGTGTTGTTTTTCAGACAACAGCAGTGGCCAGTGCTAGTTGGTGCTAGTAGCATCTGTTAGCTCACAAGGTTCTAGGGCGCGAGTAATATTTTTCCTCTAGGACGCACCGGTGCACATAATGTCCACGCTGCAATGTTGTTTATATGGATATGGTTTAATTTAGCGTAACATTACCTATTTCTTCCTGTGTTGGATATCTCCTCTACTCTCTCCTCTTATTCTCCGCGCAGCCCAGCCAAACACAGCGGCCATTAATATTATACAAATATTGTTAAGCATGAGAGGCAAACCTGCATTTGTACAAGTGTTTCCGCTGGTAACTCTGCTATTGCGGACGCCACGGCGAAAAACACAGAAGAAGTTATTGAATGCAGCTAACTTCAGTTCGTAGAGTAACAGCATGTGAGACGGAGCTGCTGGACCTGGGCAAAAGATGTGACCCATGGCCAGAATATCAATATATATATATATATAGTTCAAAAAAATGCATTTCATACACACAATGTGTGTAACTCCACTGACCTGCTGTTCGACCCATGCAGGACCCATTCATGAGTCAGCCGTCTCTCTGTGAGTAGCGTCCATCGCACGCCCTCTGTCTCCCTAGCTCTTTTAATCAGTTATTGTTGAAAACAAGTGAAGGAGCTTTCTCAGAGATACGTTTAAAAATATATATATATCCTACGCTATTTATTTCAGATAGCTAATTTTCATTTACATGTGTTGTAGCTGTATGTTTATACAACATACTGTACAACTGCAACATAAGAAGAACGTAGCATAATATGGATGTGAAAGCAGTTATAAATAGCCTATGTCACAATAAAATTTGTTTTGGTTAAAATCAACAAATAATTGTGATGATTAATTGTGATCACAATAATGATCAAAATAATCTTGATTATCATTTTGGCCATAATTGTGCAGCCCTAGCAGCATGCATGTCTTTATGGTGGTAGGAAACCGGAGCACCCAGAGGAAACCCACACAACCCGGGGAGAACATGCAAACTCCACCCAGAAAGGCCCTGACCGGACTGGGGATTGAACTCTGCAGTGCCATTTTACAGTGAGGCAGGAGTGCGAACCATCAACCAAGTGAAGCATGGACTAGGATGTAGTTACATGTACACATTTATACACATTCCATGTATTTGCATGATTGCAGCCGGGGAAGAAAGCAACATGCTCTTCAGAAAAATAGGCTGCATTCAGCATCAAGCATATTCTCATCAGATGCCCCCAAATCCATTTGTTATACACCATTGTTTTGCACATTAACCATTCCCAACGTATCGACTGCTTTTTTTTATTCTTCTTTTCATTTTCTCAACCTCATCAAAAGAAACAGTTTCTGCTGGCAAGGGAAAATGCAAATGCTTGCCCTGTGTTCTCTTTCTACAAGGCCAGAATGGTAGAGGTGTTAATGAGTGACAAAGCGTTCTCATTACCAGAAGAGGGTACTTGGGCTTGGCCGGTCTAATCAGCTCTAATGCATTTCAGTTCTTAATGCTCCCAAACTGCCGAATACACCAAGCAGGGCCATTTATTACAGCTAGACAGTCTTCTGCATCCAATGAAACAGGCACATAGTCTCCAGAGCTCTGTGGTTGCATATATCAAGCGGGAGTGCAGTTTGTCACTGTCTGGGTCAGTTCTGATCACACTCACCTGTTAGCGTGACCTGCTGTTTGTGCAATAAAGGAACATTTCCTTCATTTTTGACCTACATGGCAAATGATTACCCTCCAGTGAGCTTGAAAGTGCTTAAATGTGCCTGACACAGCTATTTGCAAGTATTTCAATGTATTATGTCCAGATTCTTATTGTGTGCTATGAAAATACAAACCTCAAAAAAGGATTTACCCATTTGTCAATAATGAGGACAAATTCATTTTTAACTGAAGAAATTGCATTTCTGTAGCCTCACTCTTCATTCAAAGCAGCAGATGTTGGTGTGCCTTGCAGGTTTCATTGTTTTGATGCAAAATTTAAATTCCATGCATCGTTTTCTTTATTCGAGTCCCCGTAGCTAATTCAGTTAATGGGAAGCCACTGATCTCAACAATCAGGTTTTCCTTTATTTAGTTTGAAGTTCTTTTATGTTGTTCAGTGGAGAAGCAGTTATGTGCTTCTGTTTCATGAGTGAATCCAAATGAATATGATTGGTTGTCATTCCTGCATGTCCTTTGAATAAAGCTGAAGCTTCCTCACCTTCCCCACGTCTTTCAGTCACGGTGGGCGGCGCCAGATGTTTTTTGAGGAGGAATGTATAAGTGTTGAAGGCGTCAGACCTCTATCTCAATTATAATATATTAATATCTATTTTGTTGATTCATAAGTCTCCTCGTAAACGACTCTTGTAATTGGATATTTTCTGTGTTGGAGGAACGACTGAGCCAATGAGAGCCTTTGTAAGTTGGGAAGATCATCTAACTGTACCAGAACCATAATGTGTGGATGAAATCGCCACAGCTGACTGAACTAGGTCTGCATATACTAGTTATTTTCAGTATCGGTTATTTTTTACATTGGAGAGCCTGAAGCCCATGAATGTTTGATGTTTTGCTTGAGAAAAAAGACCAAAAGAGGTGCAGATTAAGTTACTTTGATTAGGCAACATACTGCTTCAGTTCTAGCCTGAATGCAAAAACAGCTCAGAAATCGGTACGCTAAGCATTGAAGTCACTTCTTCAAATGAAAGCTGCCACAGAAAAACAAATGTTTTTGCCTTTCTTCCCAATGGGAGTTGGGAGATAAGATTTATTATCTGGTGCTTGGGGAAATGGGTTGGAAAAATTAGAGCAAAGGTTAGTTGTGTTAGGACTGACCTGACAGCAGGTTGGAGTGCACGGCAACATTGAAATAGAAATAGTTAAAGGAACTTGACGTTTTACAAATGACACGTTGCTTTCATTGGTGTTACAGTGAGGAAAATAGGTATTTGAACACCCTTTTTTTTTTTTTTTTAGATTATGTCTCTCACAGTGGACACGCACCTACGATGACAATTTCAGACCCCTCCATGATTTCTAAGTGGGAGAACTTGCAAAATAGCAGGGTGTTCAAATACTTATTTTCCTCACTGTATAAATGCTAAGATAGCTGCTTTTAGTCGCCATAAAGGCTTCTGTGTAGACTGGAAATGACTGAGTGGATGGATACATCATTCTCCCCATCCGCTTTAATTATTCATTCATTAAACAGTTCAGTGTGCATGTACCAATTTATTTCTCTGTCTGAGTAAATGGGCATATCGGTGCAGAAACTGTAGTACCTCATGTCTCCATGCCAGCTGCCTTATTTACTGCTCTACAATTAATGAGGTAAACACTCCTTCACTCCTGCATGAAATTCACATAAATTCTGGTTTAACCTACACCAGGCAGCCTTTCCAGTTTTCCCAATGACCTCAGTATCAAAGGCAAGGTGAGTTGCAGTTAAAAGCATATTCTTGGACATCTCTCCTTTACTCCTCCTACATGGTCACTCACACCCGCCTGTCTTTTTCTTTCTTATGAGATTCAGTCGGTCTGCACCTCAATGTGTCATTCAATGAGTCTGTCGTTCTTCAAAGGCCCTCGTTTCCCTTTTTTTTATACATCAGTCATTTTTCAGAGAGCAAATGAAGTGGACCTCTGGACAGCAAACAAGCTGTTCACAAATGGAATCGGAAACGTTTCTGTTCTTTGTAATGATGAATTTACACGTCAAGAGGAGAATGGACTCAAGAAGAATATCTCAGGCTAGCATGAGTGTGTCTGTGCACGTGGATATGTGTGCCGGTGTGTGCAGCGTCCAAAAGTGGCGCCATCATAGAGGTCCATTTAAGAACTAAATTAAACAGGTTTTTGTTACTGGATTAAATTGTGATACCAAACTGACGGAGGACTCTTTTAAGATTAAAAACTCTCATCTCCAACACTTACAAACATACTTAGTTAGTTTAACAAGAATCACAAGAATATTTTCTTTTTTTTCTTAATTCTTTTCTCAACTGTCTATAATAATGACCTTAAATGTTTATTTCAATCTAATATTTAATGGTTGGAATGGGGAGGATATGATTGGTTTTGGTGTGATGGAGAGCTTTTGTCTGTCAGTATGTGTGTATGTTTGTGATGTATGTTTTAATTTTGAGGTTCCCTCAAGTTGTTTTGTTAACTGTCTTGTCTAATTGGGAATGTATTGTATTTTCTTGCCTTTAAGGACCCCCTCGAAAATGAGATGCTTCATTACAAGGTGTTATTCCTAGTATAAGATTAAAAAATAAAAAAGAAGATTCATTATAAATTAAAAATGGATTTAGTTTTGTTGAAACAATCAAATCACACATCATGAAGGCAATTAGTTGTGGTAGTGAATGCTTAAAGTATATGTGCTGTACTGTGTGGTGTGTTTGTTCGGCTGGGATGAGACAATCGTACATGTCTGAGTCAACAGCCAATAGAAATGAGAGTTTAGATTCTCTGTCCGAGCATGAACTTGACCCGACTCGAGCCAAGCCCTTGATCAAGCTTTTGTGTTTTTTTAATCATTACTTTATTAACCTAATTGGGTGGGGAGAAATCTATGCCTCTCTAGATATGGTCTCTTCTATATCACGCGCGTTGTCGGTCAGTGCGTTGGCATGCAGACCGTGGCGAAGGACAGTATTAATTAGGTGATTAAGACAAGAAAGTCTCCTTTATGATTCCAGGGCTTTGATTATGTTGCTGCCTTGATCTGTTACCCACACTATTTGGCTGAGGGAGGAAGCAAGTGTCAAGTCTTTTTTTAACGTTTCTTCATTTGGATTAATTTGCGATCCATTCCATTTTGAATAAACAAACGACGCAGTTGACGTGCTTTGTCCTCGTTGCATTATTCATTAAGATAATTCTAAACATATTTCTGTAGTTCAAACAACTTGGAATTGTAGTTAAGAATGTCAGTTATAACGGCCTACGTATTCAAAAATCGTCAGGTTTAAATCGGGTTCAGGCTCATTATTACAATAAATGTGTCAGGCCGGGCTCGGACACAATGTGCTCGGGTAGGGTCGGGCTTGATTTTTTTTTGGCCCGATCTAAGCTTTAATAGGAATGCCTAGGGCTGAACGATGAATCGTTTTCAAATCAAAATGGTGATTTGAAAGAATGAGATCAGTTAATCGTGAAGGCCGCGATTAATTGAATGTAAACTATTTAGTTGACTGTATGGTGTATCATTTGGTTTAAAAATGTTCAATTCCTGTTTTCATTATTATATTTACTTTTTTTTCATCAGATACATGCTGTAATAATGTTACGTATCACAGATCGTTTAAAGAAATGTGTTACTCTATATAACATGATCGTAGAAGGTGCAATATGTAGATAACAAAAAAATTGTAAATTGTAATTGCGATATCTGGCAGAAAAATGGCAATTCGATTTTTTCCCCCAAATCGTTGAGCCTTAGGAATGCTTGACATAGCATGGCAGTGGATGGGATGTTTCACAGATCTAGCTCTGCCTCTGAGTGAGGCCATGTTGTCAGCAGCCACGTCTTCATTGAAGCTCACTGTCATGCGATCTGTTTTGTACTTTGTACTTGTACCAGTCTCGATAGGATTTCATCATCCTGTTGTGATGGGATCATCTTATGTGGGACATTTGACTCACAGATAATCTTGCTTGTGTGTTGTCAGGGGGAATTAGGATGCATTTGTGTGCAGTTATGGCAATGATAAGTCATGTGATTTATTTTTTTACCCCACCCTTCCTATTATTATTTGTTTTCAAATAATTTAGGGAAAAAAGACTGAGTTTTAATGTTAAGCAACATTAACACTGTAAAATCCCATAATACAGTAGGTGAAGGACTTCACATCCCCTTCTCACACAGTAGAATCATATTTTAATGTTGCTGTGAATGCAGCCTGTAGGTTTAAAGGTAGGTTTCCTTTACGTGGTCACTCACCATTTGAAACGTAATTCATACAAAACAGGTTTGAATCCCACTTCTTATACAGATACATTTTCTGAGCATATTCATGTCATAATATATATCATAGCACATTCATATCTACGCCTTATTGTTTATTCTACATCCTGTATTTATTCTGTATATTACTTTTCCACTGCTTTTTACACTTCTGTTAATTGGTAAACTGAATTGTGTTGTCTCAAAATGTATGGAGATGAATAGAATTAAAGTTTGTGGTGATCACAGAATTGGAAAAATACATTCAAATCAAGAAAACACACTGCCATGTGTTGTCATAGGGACTATGTCTTCAGTAGTTCCAATTAAAGCCGTCAACACATGATAAAGTGATTTGCTCTCTGCGTACTGCTAGGTAGGGCACAGAGCACAGCGCAGGTCTTCGTCATCGAGGCTGGAAAGGACACTATTATCTCGCTAGCTGTTATCTCATTAGTTGCGCTTTAGAAAAGTCAGTGGCAACTAGGTCAAAGCAGCAAATCCAAGCGGTGTGCGATGCCAGGGGTAACGCAGCGCAAAGTTGGGCAACCATAAGAAATCTTTCAACTCTAATTTTTCCGATACTTTGAGCACCACCAATAAAACTCAGGGTTAGTTTTTTGTAATTTCGGTGAATCTTTGGTTAACATTTAGCAAATTAACTATACGCTCATAAATCAAATTCCAAAAGTCCAGATTTTGGGATTCAGAAGCTGTACTTGCTGTCTTGCTGCTGAGATTTCACATTTCATATCCCGTCATAAAAACAGATGTGTCCCTTCTGCTCTGTCTCTGCTTGCAGCCCTTCCTTTGATGAGGAACTAACCCCCCTGCCTAAGGGGAAGAAGAAGAAGAAGAGAAAGTCTGAACGGAAGAGGAAAAGGAAAAGGTCAGTTCCCAAAATGAGATGAATCTGCAGTGAGGTGTATTGTAAGGAGCTTTTTGTCCTGTTTCCTGGAATAAATAAACTGAGGGAGGAGTACCGTACAGGAGAATGCTTGGTACTTTAGAGCTCATGTTTATTTGTTTTCCGGCTTTAGGTCTCCTTCCTACAGCCTGTCGCCACTGAGGAAGAAGAAAAAGAAGAAGAAGAAGAGCTCCAAGAAAAGCAAGCGGCATAGGTAGTTCTTGCTTACTACGACAATATTTGCAAAATGGCATGGCGTTTATTTTTAGGTGACGGAAATCATCTTTTTTTCTTATCTTCCTCTAACAGGTATACCTCCAAAAAGTCAAAACACAGGTATGTGTGGGATTATTGCAAGATTTTGTGCATAATTTTAGTGTGTCTCGTGGCTGTGAGTGTGTCAGATCTAAAGGTTAAAACATTTCGTTATAAGAGCTAACTTTAAAGGCATATATTCCTGTCATAAATGTGGTAACCATTTAGCGTCTGCTTTTCGTAAGTTTTCAGACTTAAAAGCCATTTCTCTTTACGTTTCAGTAAGAAAGCAGGCTGCATGTGCAGGCTTTGTCTGCCTTCATGCGCCTCGCTCACGATTCTATTCTCTTTCATCCCACCAGTTCTTCAAGTTTAAAACGTAAGAGGAAGGATGAGCGCAAGCACAAGAAAAGGTCAGTCTGATTGCTGCATCAGAATCATGTACTCTCCAAATCCTACACAACTTTTTTGACATCCCCCCCCCACCTCCTCTTACTTCCCCATGGTAAGCCCATCCACTCATTTCACAACACCAATTGCTGAGGAAGACAGAGCATCCTTCAAAGTGCTCTGTGTGTGTGTGTGTGTGTGTGTGTGGGTGTGTGTGGAGGGGGGGGCAAGATGGGGATACAGAAACATGCAGGCTTTTATTTTTCTGAGCAAAGCGTGAAAAACCATCGCAAAAAGGAAAACCTTTTGAAAGCTTGAGCCACAAAGAGAGGCAAAAACAGGTGAAAGAGGGTAAGAGAAACCAATTTCATGCTGTGATCTTGCAACATTTTATAATTTGACTTTGGATGAGGAGACTGTTGTTTGTAAGCAGAGAGCCAAGTTCAGTTGCTGCTTACTTACAACTCTCTCTTTTGTGTTCTTTATGCCTACGCTGTCCTATTTTTCAAACATGGTTCCTATACTGTACATCAAGAGAAAATAAGATCCAAACATTTGGCAATCCCAAACAATTAACATAAATTGTCAGGTGTAAATATCTGGACTTTACAGACTATCTTCCAGGTTCAACTTTGACCTGCCTTACATAAACACACAATTATCCCACACACTGAGGGATTATTACAGACACTTGGGTACACTCATTGTTGTGTGTCTAATCTCAGAAAATAATTTAGTTAATTATGGATAGTTTCATGTTGGTAAAAAATGGTAGCAAATCTAAACATCTTAAAGTGACTACATGTAACTTTTAAATGTTTCTCAAACTGTTTAATGTTCCAGTTGATGATCATAAATGACCTGTAACAGCAAACAAGACTAACAGTAAAAAAAAACTATTTTTATATAGTATTTATTAATCCCTGAAGAACAATGTAAAGCTAAAAGGGAAAGGGAAAGACAACAGGCGATAATTACAAGAGACAATTACAATTAAATTGTCCCCAAATCGGCCCTAAGGTATGTAATATGTCTATTTAATTCATAAAATAACCTTAGATTGTGCAATGTGGTTGTACGTCAGTAACCAACATTAAATTACTTCTCCTGTCCATTTAGGACAGACGTGTCATTCCCTTTATTCCATGTTTGTGCTGGCCTACTATTTTCTTATCTCTTGCCCCCCTGTATTTGTGTGAAGCGTCCCTTGGTTTCATGAAAGGGGCTACATAAATCTAAGTTATTATTATGCTACAACAATCTCTTAATGCTTTGGCTGCTGACACAGTGACAGTGATGCCGGGTATAGCTCACCATACATCCAGAGTAGGGTAAGTTACAGAATGAAACACTGGAAATGCAACTATGCATCTGTAACGTACTCTTTTGTTGTAAATGAATGACTCTGATCTGTCCGAGCAAAACATTCATTGCGACTATTTGACGCTTTGACTGTAATGCTTCTCCTAGACCTTTACGACAGCAGGTAGTGGTAAAACCACTACTGCTTTTATCCAAAGGACCACTGAAATCAACACAAACTGAAAGTTATATATTGCCACTTTAAATAAAGACAAAATATTGAATAAATGTCAGAAAGCAAAGATCAAAGAGATGCAGGCTGAAGGTGGAGATTAATACACCTACCTTTTACACGAAACTAAAAGAGTTCATGGGACAAACAGTAGGTACAAACTACAAACGTAATCAGTAATATGTACAATGGTATAGAACAGATTGAAAAATTCATGTTGAATTGGTATTAAATTCTTAATTAACTGAAAATTGCTTTTAAGTACTTCATGTTGATTGATTAATCATTGTACGCTTAGCCCCTTATTCACTTTTGTCTTCTCTCCTTATCACCTCATTCAGTTCACAGACTCACTCGCGGCGGAGACGACGCTATCGGAGGTCAGAGTCGGACAGTTCTTACCAATCTTCCACAGAGGACAGGTAGGAACCCATACCTCCCCCTTCTCACCTCCCCTCATTCCCTCAGTTTCTCTTATCAGCTTGAGGTGTCTGCCGAGTTTCTGGTCACACCACAGCGATGACAGATAAGGCAGAGGTGACTTCCTGATCTCAGGCACGACCAGCCCTTATCACAGCTTCACAGAAAGTGGGCCCCATATTCACTCCACAGATCGATGCACTCAATTATAATGACTTATTGCAAAATCTTGAAAGATGAAGGATGTTGTTTTTCACAGATTTTATGGATTATACTGAACAGAGTTGACAGCATGATGACCTCTAGTAGCCAGTAGAATAACTTGACCCTTCCACTTGTGATGGTTAATCTTTAAATAATCATTGATCGCTGTTGAATGCACAAAATTGCATTTAGAGTCAGAATGGCATCCTTAGGAAGAACTGAATTGAACATTCTAAAATAAAGGTTTTTAAATCTGTCTGGAGCTCTTTATTAATTACTCATTATTATGAGTTTGTGGGATTTTAAGCAGAGGAAATCATAATTCAAAATCAAGAAATTTTGAGCTTTAAACTCCTTTTTTTACATATCTGTAAATCAATCCCTTATCAGTTAATCTACACAGGTAGAATAACAATCAAGAGATTTTTTTTTTCATTGGTTTTACTATGATTACATAACAGTTTACAATACATTTTTTGAGATGGCCAAAACAAGGCAACAACCAAAATGTTTCTAAAGTAAATCCAGATATTTCACTAACATCAAATGTGCACGAGTGATACTTATTGTCATGTTCTCTGGGGTGCTGAATTGGCTGTAAGGGAAAAGAAGCATTAATGTCTTGATGCTGTGTCATGAAAACTACATTTTTTTACATTTTTCCACAGACACCATCTGCAGAAATCTGTGGTACATCAGGCATTAGGAGACCTGGCAGTCGTAGTAGGGGAAAGCAATGGAGTGCTTGACCACACAGACATGAAGTGGAGATCTGCCACCAAATCAGTGTGTAAAACGGCTCCAAAATATCGCTCCATCCTCTCAACTGCCACCGTAAGTACACTTTAGGACTCTAACAATGCTGCGGCTCTTTCGGTTTGATTTCTCAGTGATGGCCATGTTAAACAGTTTATTGTTAGTCAAAATAAAATGCCTACAGTGAGGCGCTTGCGTTTGGAAAAACTTTAGCTCACTATTAGGATTTGGATTGGATTTTAATTTGTTGAAGATTATATGTCTGAACCCATTCAGCTGTCCTAAAGGATCAATGTTTACAAAATCCAAAAACTATACATGGCCTGACTGAGCTCATTTTATAAATTCTTTATTTTGCAGTAATTTGGTCAGTTCCCCCGATTTTCTGTTTTTTAAAAGTAACGCCATCAGGTACAAGTTGTAGAATTTTCATGCCATGGGACCTTTAATGACTGAATGAATGAATGATTATTTCTTGTTTCCCTCAGCTGCATCCTCTGAGCTGACAGTAAATTGACGTTTTCACTAGAGATGTACTGAATCCAGATTTTTGGGGTTCGGACAAATACCAAATCCACTGGTTAAGATTCTGCCGAATCCAAAACCGAATCCTACTCCCATCCTCAGACCATTAACACCGTAAACACATTAATAAAGTAAACAACATCCACAACCTCTAAAATAGGTAAATGTAACAACTTAATGTTGAATTCACACGCTTTTTTCACATCGTAGGAAAGCACATTGCTATTGCCAGATGAGTGACCATTTTGTTTGGCAAATTTCCAATAACCAGTGTATGATGAAGGCATGTTGGGTGGGTGAAATTAGAAAGCTAACGTTAGTTAACGAGCAGAAGCCGGCCATTTGGTTGCTTTCCTCCCACTGTAGTGAGGCTCATTTGCCGAGAGAACAGCTGACCGCCCGGGAGAGGCACTGTCTGGTTAACAAAAGTTTTTAGCTGTGACTGACCTTCCTTTGCCGTACCTGAAGTTGCTGCATTTTGGCTGCTGTCTGTAGATTCCTTCATGCACAACTTGTATTCTTTCTGATGTTTCATACGCAAATGTTTTAACAGCGGCGACGTTTTGTATTGTTTACGGTCCTTGCCACCATGAGACAAATCTGAAGATGTAGCAAATTGAACATGTAGTTCGACTTCATTCTTCTTTTGACTGAAAGTACTGCCAAACAACACTTTTTCTGCTCACAAGTTTCATCTTCCCTTTCTTACAGCTTGCTATGTGTAAATCAATGTTTGTATTTATTTTCAAAAATGATGTGCAGTAAACCATAATAGTGCCAAAGGTCACACAGTGTTTGGACACCCTCTTAAAAAGTTGTTTCAGAGCCACCACCCCTTTTTGAAAATTTCCTAGTGGAAACACTCTCCTTGTGACCCTTCACATTTTTTCCTTAACCTCGTGACTTTTCCAGCGAGGTCAAGGAAAAGTGTTTAGGAATGACATAAGACATACATTTTTTACTCTTTGACCACAGTCCAAGATAAAGTAGGATTATGGATTTTGGAATTATTAGCATTCTCTTGCCTCTTTGGACCAATAAAAACAACGGAAACACACATCGGAACTTTTTTGGTAAGACTTAGACTTAGACTTATTAGACTTAAATACGCTTGTCCTGCTGTCATTAGTATATGTTTCACTTTGGCCCTTCTCAGTGCTATCTGTCCATTTGTTATGAGTTGTCTTCCAGCAGACAGTTTCAATTGTTCATATTGCAGATCTAACCTGCTTTTTCACGACTAATTTTAAAACTGTGCTGTTTATGGCAGGTTCATTATTTATTTATTTTTTTTAAGTGATGTTCTCCCAAAGAGCCTCTTAAATACAGCTATGTCCTTAAACTCATTGTCTCATGCTTATTGGAGCATGAAATACATTTTATTTCTCTCCAGCAATCATTACATTATGGTAATTGCACAGACACATGTTTTTAATTACACACCACATGGTTTTAATTGAAATTCAATAAATGAATCCATATATTGAATCAGGCCTGGTATTCAATAACCCAAAGTCTTTCAGGAGGACTTTACAGTTGGTTGCTGAGGGGTAGCCTCAGAATTATTCAGTGGTGTTTGCATTTATTTATGGTTTTTGATTTGGTAAATAAAAACGTATCATTTCAAAAGTAACGCAGGACCTTTGCTTAATATTTCTTTCCCAAAAAAACGCAATCCATAAAGGGAAAGGTAGGTATGACTGGACAGAAAACCCCTCAAAAATATGAATAATCAACATGAATGTGGTTGATTATAAAATATGTTAACCTTTCCTGTAAATATATTGTATGTAACTGGTAAATTGATAAATGCCTTTTGTGGTGTAAGCATAAGAAAAGTTGTGGCAACAAAAGGAAATGAAAGCTCAAAAGGACCTTTTGAAATGTCAAACTATCTCCAGGGGACAGGGAAGAATGTCTCTGATTAGAATTTGTCTTGTAAGTGAAATCATTTGCTCTTGAGTATGATGCAGCGGTAAAGAGGATGGTAGAAGAGCAAAGATTTCTTTCAATTTCCCTCGGGTTGGTCTGTTGTGCCAACTTTACACTAGATGATGGGAAACCTTCGCCAGATTTACCTCTGAGTATCTCGTAATCAATAAACAAATAAAGAGAGATCATAATTAAATAAGATTATTCAGGTATGGTCCTCGGAGAGTCCGTATCTCTTTCCGTCTGCAGTAAAAAAATAAACGTTGAGTGTGCAGTAGTTGTACTCACAAGCACACTATTAAAGTATTCTGGAACTTTTTGCTCCCGAAAAATTACAAAACAATGGACCAAAGAAAAAGTAACATGCCAACATAGGTCTAACTGGCTCTGGGTTTGAAGAGAGGGTTATTGTCTTTTTCTTGCAATTTACGACTAATGATGAACTTATGTTGCCCGCTCTTCCCTTTTTCTTACACCTTACCTACTTAAGGAGGAAATCTTGATTGGTAAGTCGATGCTATACGCAGATTTAGGGATTTACTTGTAGGTCGGTGCAGGCTAATTATTTACTTCTTACAGGAGAAAGAGCACAGTCATCTGTCCCATTCTGAGGGCTTTCTTAGTTAGACTGATGGGATCTCTCTTTGTCTGCAATCCTTTTCATTTCTACATAATACCATTTTGTGATGTTTGTGCAATGTTCTTTATATGAGGCTTTTCAATGGGGCTTGTTTACTCTTTTTCTCTTGGGTTTAGAGCCGGTAGAGTTTTCCACGCATAGTTCTTTCTTATCTGCTCTTTTTTTTTGTTCCTTTTCATATAGTTGTTTTAGTTTATACTTTATCTAAATTAGTTTCCTGTTGATTTCTTTGACTTTAGTTGAGTTAGGACTTTGTTTTGGGGTTAATCGCATGCTTCAAATTTGCATGATATCTTTATCTTTCAAAATTTTCTGTCCCAAGAAAAGAAAAATAAATACTTCTCTGTGTTTTCAAGGGAATATGAACATTGAGTATTGAGTATTCACAGTGCATCAAAGCAGATAGCAGGTTCCATTTATCCACACACGTTTGGTTTTAAGCTGCAGCCTCTTTGTCTGTTTGCAGATTTTGTCGTCAAAACCTGGAAGCAAGCTTTTACACGGAAAAGGGTCTCAGCATTTATCAAGCCAGACCGAAGGTCCGCACGATTACGATTCTGGGAATGACACATGTTCACCGCCATCAAGCAAAACTGGCGTTACTCAGGCAAATGTCACTGACAACAAGAAGAGCCACCGTAAACGCCTGGCCTCGCCAGAAAAGCTGAAGTTCACTGACAAAGACAATGGCTCTGATTCAGGAAACTCTGTGACCAGCTACGCTTCCCTGTGCAAACCTTACATGGAGGACGACTTGTCTGCAACCCTTTACAGTGGAAACGGCAAGAGGTAATGTTGTGTTCATAATAAATAATCCATCTGAATGAATGCTTCCCAGGAACATTGCAAGCTGTTTATCTTCTGTTTCCACGCTCTGTTTCCCCTTTTGAAATATTCAGCTTCATGAGTGAGAAAAAAGGGAACGCATTTTTTAAAAACAACCCAGTTTGGGCTTTATCACTCAAAGCAGTGAAACACGTTTTCTTTGCAGAGAGCGGATAACCTTAGGGTGTCGGGTAGAGGTTGTGAGATCTCCAAAGCCTTCCAGCTGTCCACAGAGGAGGAGAGAGTCGTCTCGAAGGCGCCAGTCATCCAGCAGCACGAGCAGGAGCAGGAGCAGATCCTCGGGGAGTTCCAGATACTCTGGGCGCTACTCTCGAAGCCTGTCGCTGTCATCTTGCAGGTGGGTTAACTACTTTTATGTTGTAAATCACCAACATCCAGTGGTGGAATTTATTTTTACCTTTATTAAGGACTGTACTTGCCACTTTCTACTCCACTACATTTTAGAGAGTACTTTTACTTTTAAGTAAAAAAATTCTGATGATACTTTTATATACATACTTTTATAAGTAACATTTTCAATGCTTGCCTTTATTTTTAAAAGAGTATTATTACAATGTGCTATTAGTACTTAGTACTAATAAATTATCTAAATACTTATTCCACCACTGCTAACATCCACTAATACCCAAGTACATTTCCACTCACATGCAATTTAATTTGCACATAATGTGGAAAACCACTTTGGCCCAGACTGAAAAATGTCAACATCTATTAAATGGATTGTTATGAAATGTGGTAGCCTAGAGATAGCCACGGTGCCCAAATAATGACTCCTAATGATTTGGTGATCCCTTGACTTTTGCTATCCCCACCAGCACGTCCAAGTTTTTGCTTATCCTGAGAAATATCTCAACAAAATGCATTGACACTCAGTTAGTCACAGCCATTCTAGATGATGTATCCTCATGACTTTGGTGATCCCCTGACTTCCTCTAGCACCACCATAAGGTTTACATTTGTGGTTTTGTGTTCCCCTCTGCATTAGTCTATATCCATGATGTTCCATGGCAGCACGTAGTAGGAGCTGAAAAATATACAAAAAGATTTGTCCGGTAGTGTTGGTATAATTTTTTAATAATAATTTAGGAACCGGTATAAGTCACGGTATCTGTACCGTTACTGAAAATGTTACCCAGCCCTACTGTCATGATACATTTGCAAAAGGAAGTTGATGGAAATATGCACTGATTCATATTGTGTTTTGCAGAGATTTGCAGAAATATTTGTGCAACATTTTATACTGTACAATCGTAACTACTTCTGCTTAGCGCAATTCCAGGGGATAATTGTTGTTTTTCTCGTTGCCAGCTCGTACTCGCCTTCACCGAGTTATTCAGCTAACCTGAGGCGACGGGGCAGCGTGGCCAGCCTAAGCTCCACAGGAAGCTACTCCAGACACAGTGCTGACAGGTGAACTTTGCGAAATTTTTTCAGCTGCTAATGACTAACCAATCCACATTGTATTGACCTTGTTGGTGATTCAATTTTCACATTACGTTACATCTGCTTCCCAGACTACGAGACAGAAAGAGAATGCATAGCTCCCGAGAGAAAAATGTGAAGCATGCACATAAGGTTAGTGGAAAGAGACAAAGACGCAAATCCTACTCTCCTATGAAGAAAAGGAGGAGAGACTCGCCAAGCCACCTGGAAGCACGCCGAATCACAAGGTACAGCTTTTCCAGCTGGGTTATTTACAGCTACAGTATACATTGTTATGCCTAAATGCAGCAAATAATGAAAAAAGAAAACAATGTACTGCTGGTCACACCCTCCGCTCCCTCAGTTGGACAAGTCCCCACCCTGAAATCTTTCATCTTGTGTTGATGAGCTGTGTACCTTGAAATGGCATTTAGCCAGATGATGAGATAACCGTAAGCTCCAAAGCCACCATAGGTGCTGACAAAGCAGATGGTGGAACACGGGCAATCTGAAATGTAAAACCAAGTTAGCTTTACTTTTCTTTCATTTCATACTGCTCTTGGACAGCAGCAAATGATATACGCACAGAAATATGCACAAAAGAACACAACATCCACAGACCGATTACAGATAACAGATTTTATGTGGTTATCGCTCCACTAATCTAAATTGCTTTAGCTGCACTGTTCAGTAATGAATTATAGGCTAAATGACTATGTGAAAGGTTCATTGTAGTGAACCCACGAAGAATTGTCAGCCGTTTTAGTGTCTAATAAGCTCACTGTTTTGGTTTTGCCTACAGGACATGCCTGCAAAAGAGATATTTTATTTCAGTGAGTCTGTTTTGATGAAAACAGCTGTCTCTTGAGAAGAAAGCTGATGAGAGGAGTGAAAGTGAACCAAAACAGCTAAATTGCTGCTGTGAAACAAAAAAAATAAACTGCCAAGCTGGTGTGTCATTTGACACATTGTTCATATGAAAACAATGATGAAAGTTTTAAGGTTTAGTAACATGTACACCTTGCAGCTTTAATTCTCTTAATGTACTGTATGTCAGTTTCACACCACTTACTCTTTTTTTGGCTCTTCACAGTGCCAGGAAGCGACCCATCCCTTACTTCCGACCCAGCCCTTCGTGCAGCAGTCGATCCACCAGTGTGTCATCCTGGAGCAGCCTCTTCACCCGCAGCCGCAGTCGCAGCCCCATCCACAGTATTAGCCGGAGCCGGAGCCACAGTCACTCCTCCTACAGGAGCTTCAGCCGCAGTTCATCCTGGAACTCAATCTTTGGGACCCGCAGTCGCAGCCGGAGCCGCGGCTCATTGAACAAACGCAACAAAACGAGGCACTAGGTTTCTAAGGGCGCATTAAAGTACGAGAGCGGGTACGGTGGATGTTGGAGCAATCGTCTGTGTGCGTCTCCGTGCTCCTCTTTGACACTTGAGTGGAAATGTCCCAGCAAGGGGTCCGACCACGTCTTTCATTGAGGCAGTCTTGTTTGCTCTCTGCCTAAAGAGACCACTGGAGACTGAATGTCTTTTTGTTTGTTTTGATCTTGTACTGCATTCTCTTGCATCAGCACTCACTATGGCCTGAGACTATTTATCTCTTAGATGTTACTATAGAAAATGCACATGGGACTTAAACAGTGTTCCTGTATTTGGTCAACAAACATCGCTGTTCCTTATTTTATGTCCATGCACTTCCCATTGAATTACTGTCCTAAGAAATGCTCAATATGTATTTGAAAATTGATAGTTCTTGAAAATGGTGCATAATCAGGCCTGAAGATAATAATAAGAAATTACTTAATACCCCCACAAACTTTTTTTTTGGGGGGGGGGGGGATTTACAGTACGTGTTGGCTAATGCAAGAGCAAACCAGCTAAACCCTTTTAAAGCTCCATAAGACCTCGGGTATTTACTGTCCAATGTCAGGTTTGTATGTTGTGAAGTAGTTAAGTATTGAAGTAACATTTGAGTTGTTTGATCCGAGTGTTAACAAATGAAATGGCTTCAGAGGGATCTTTGTGAGGAAAAAAGAAATATGATTATTGCTCTGATCACTGCACTTCACAAAGTGGAGAACAAACGCTTTTCCTCTGAAAAGTAAACGGCGAGCAGCTTCCTGTCAGCTCAAAGGTCAAATTAATTTATCCTCTGGTCAAGTGGAAAACAATTGAAATGTCAAGTGCATGTAATACAACAGAGTGATCAAAACATTGCGCAGGGACAGGGAGGGGGGGGTTCTTTTGACAAAATATTCACGTGTCAGAAGAGGTATTGTCCTTGACAGCTTATGCTGTTAACAGCAAATAAAACAGAATCAATTTGTAATGTGGTCGGGGAAAGGATACATTAAATGTTAATATAATGCTTACATTTTCAGCTTGGGCTGTCCTACACACACACACACATATACACATATCAGTCTCTTTCAGTTTTTATTTGATACTTATGATTTCAAAATATGGCACAGATAGAACAAGTTGTAACTCATTTGGTGGCAACATGTTGACAGTAAGTCTGAACTCATGAAGAGCATTGATACTGAATTTACTTGAATAATGTTTTCTTGCTACAACACTGGAACCAAACACATGAATCAACTGCGTTTTTGTTCTTGAGTTATATCACAATAGGAAAGGCCATTATTTTTAATTGTGCAGCGCCATCCATATTTATTACTAATTTAATATTTATTGGTTTGTTGTCCTTCTCAGTAGTGGTCAGTCTTTCTATGCAACACTGTCAATTTATAGTTATTATGGCACTGCTGTCATTTATTATTTTTAAGTTATTCTTGGATTTTGCCACCTCACTCACACATAAACCTCAACGTAGCTGCAGATGTTCTAAGGACAAAGGAGCAGATGCTGAAATTGCAGAAAAAAATCAAGTATTATTTTTTGCTTAACATTTGCTTTCTTGTTAAGAATTAGATGAGAACGTTAAAACCACTCTCATATCTGTCTGTTAAATATGAAACTACAGCCAGCTATCTTAGCTTAGCATAAAGACTGGGAAATGGAGAAACCGTTGGCTTGGCTCTGTTAAAAGGTTAATAAAATTTGCCTAATGGCACCTCTATAGATCATTAATTAAAATATATCTCATGTGTTTAATCCAAAAAAAGTAAGTGTAGAACTGAGAAGTTGTGTTTCTACGGTAGGTTATGTGCCGGACTATTTTATTTCTTTCCCCTCATTAAAACAGAGAAGAACTCCCGTACACAACCCGCTTAATGCTGAAATATTTATTTACACGTTTTGGTCTTCTCGACATTAATCAGGTATCTTTCTCTCCATAAAACCATAACTTTATTGTTCTGACACTTTTGTCTTTGTATCAATTAAATAGACGAGTTGTAACATGTTAATTAGTGAGCTTTGGAGAAGCGGGTTAGTTGGTGGATGTTTTTCTAACCCTTTGACAGAATCAGACTTGCCGTTTCACCTCATTTCCAGTCTTAATGCTAAGCTAACTGGCTGCTAATCATAACTTCATATTTACAGGACAGACGTGAGAGTGGTATCACTCTGCTTGTATAACTCTGGGCAAGAAAGCAAAGAAACTAAATGTCAAACTTTTCCTTTCAAGTTTATTTTCAAAGCTGCTTTGACTTAAGAGTTTGAATCTGCGAAGGAAGTTTGAAACTGCATTTCCAAATAATTAAGACTTATATTTCTCAATCATTTCAAATATATCATGCTGTCTGTGTAACTGCTCCAGGCCTGACAGACTGCTCTCTATGCACTCAATACTCTCAGCTTATTTCCCTGAATGTCAACTAAAGTGGACAAGTGAGGGATGTATGATGCTGGAAGAGGAAGGGACTTGGCACAAAAGTCATCCATAAACTATAAAGTGACGATGACTCTGTGCCAGTAGAAAATGTGTGCAGTCATGTTCATAAACCTTTTAGATGGGTGCCCATGCCACAAAGGCCCTCTCCCCATCTCACAATGTAAAGTTTACATCAGTTCTTGTGCCAGATCTTTTTGAATATGTAATAACTGTGGTGTAAATATGCATCTGCATTGTAAAGATTACACATAATGGGATTATTTGGTTTACAGAATGTGATTTGGGCCTTGTTGGATGTTAAAATGTTTGAATAATGATGTATTGACCAGTGGAAAAGGAAAAGACGACAACATGCCCGTCAGGCATCAATAAATGGACTCTAGATGTCTTTGTGCTAAAGATCCCTCTGATCATGTCTTTTTTTATTTGAAAAAAAAATCTCATTAACAAAGTCATATAGCAATAGTGATTGATTGTTTTCAGTGATTAATTATGCATACGCCCCCTGTTTTCCATATGAAGGAGCATATTGCAAAAGCCCATTTTATCTTGTGTCAGTTGGAACTCCACTTTGTAATAACGTGTCATCTGAATATTGAATTGTCCCCGGGAAATCAACTTTCCTTTTCACTGCGTGTTTAAAATATTTAAAAACCTCTTAAAAATCATGTTATGAATAAAAAAAAACTTTTCTGATGACACACTATTTTCCACAGTAAACATACTCCACCATCACAAAGTTGACTTCTTAGCTGTTTTGTTGTATCCGTACTGTGACATCAGTGTGTTTGACCTGAAGCTCTGCGTTATTTTCTATTAAAAAGCCAGTGAGTCACCAAGAGGAGGGAGCTCCAACTCTGTCTGAGTGACATGTGGACAGTTACTTTATTTGGTAAAAGGGAGGCTCTTTGGTCAGCTGTTGCGCCTGCACTGCAAAAAATATCCACATCAGCAAGTAAATTAAAGTGAATTAAAGTCATAACCTGTTTGTTTTTTTACCCTAATCAACATCTGGAACCGTTGATTTGCAGCAGAGCATGCCATTATTCCACCCTGTTTTCTTTACTTTAAAGATTTAAAGACTATTTTATACTTCTGAGTTGGATATTTCTTGCAGTGCGGCTGCTCTCCAGATCCTCCCAGCACTTTCGACACTGCTCTGTGCCGACTCATCGCCTGGGAAACCACCGTCCAGTATAAAACCCACAGCCAGAAGGCATTCACTTTCTCAGGAAAAGCAGTGTACACTTTTCAGTTTGTTGGATCAACTGGTGACTGGTTGCGTAACGGTGATGCGCAAAATCCAGAATAGATCCGGTTTTACGACACATAGATACTAATAGAAGTAATTCTGGTTTGTTGGGTTTTTTTCCAAAAGAAAAGTTTTGGTTCGGGATTGTTTGAAACAAACAGAAGAACTTAAACTGGTTTAGAACTCGGCTGGACATGGCAGAGGGAGACTTCTACACGATGGGAAACCGGCAGAGGTTTCCCAGGGATCCGTTTGGAGAATCGCCGTTCAGGGATCAATCTCCGTTCAGGGATCAGCTCGCGTCTCGGTTTATGGATGATGAATTCGGGATGCCACCTTTCCCCGAGGATTTGTCAATGGACTGGCCGGGTTGGGCTCGACCGGGTCGGTTAAGCTCGCGCCTCAGTTCTTCGCCCTTCAGCAGTAGTTTACGCACAGGTTTCCCGTCGCGCCAGTCCACGGGAGGCCCAACGCTGTACACCAGCAGGTACGGCGAGCCTTCCTCCCGGAGCTCCCCCACCACCACCGGGGGGGAACCGTGGAAAGTTTGCGTGAACGTCCACAGCTTCAAACCAGAGGAATTAAACGTCAAAACGAGAGACGGATTTGTAGAAGTGTCAGGTGAGTTGGGATGCTGTTGCAGAGGCCTTAAATGAATGCACTTTTACATTACTTTATAAGTTAGTTAGCTAAACAGGAAAACTTCTTACTTTTGGTATCAGTGACTTGAGGACAAAGTGAACCCACCTGGTAGGCCTAATGTCCCACTGTGCCAACCATCAGCTCAGTTTTATTTATAGAACACCTTAGACAACCAATGCTGTCCAAAGTGCTTTTGAAATGGGGATTTAATCGGTCAAATACTTAATAATGAAAATAATATAAAGGCATATTGCACATAAAACATTAAATAGAATATAAACAGAATAAATTGGGCAAATAGTATCATCTGCTTATGAAAAACATACAGGGGTGTAGGTGCTTACATCATGTTTTTTTAAAGCTGTATTCTGCGATTTTTCTCAATAGGCTATCAATCAATATACCTTTTTAGACCAAGAAAAACCTAAATCATAAGTCATATTGTTTTATATCTCCAGCTTTGTTGAATTTGAATTTCAAATTTTAGACCTACATTTAGGAAGATAAAAGTTAAAAGAAAGTACAATAGAACTGTTAGGGTATATTTTAACAATATAATGAAATCGTTTGGAAACTTTTTTTATATGCTTTTTCAGTGGCTAGTCAAACCTGGCCAAGAAATATCAACTCTTTAACTTTGGCAGCAGATTTGAAGTAGCACAATAAAGACTCAGTGGTATAACATGGTCACAGCGTTAATGAGGTTATATGGAAGCTAAACAGATTTTGGGGACTGGGACCTGCACGCTAGCAGACAGAAGCTTGGACACCTGTTTCAGATTCCAGGAGAATCACTCCCTCAGTCACCCACGAGCTCGATTTAGATTTAAGGCAAGGCCTGTGACAACAGTCTCTATTTACAATAAGACAAGCCGCTTGCTGCCATTAAACAAGGGAGAGAATGTTCTGGAAATAAGATCCCATTTGTAGCCGCCCTTGTGCAGGTCCTGTCTTCTCCTGGTGTACGTTCAAGCTCAGTCACTGACTATTGGTGTAAGTTGTAGAAACTGCAGCCTCATGTCCGTGCTTCAAGAGATGAATTCCTGGGATATCCGGGGCTGAGGAGGGCACAGAGGACAGCAGGCCCCCCTAACTCTGAGTTTTTTATAAGCACATTGTTGGTATGCCAGTTGGATCATTCAATCAGCGCCATGTTGGGCCTGCCTGCCGCAAGTGACTCAAGCCCGTTCTAAAAGTGTGACAGGGAGTGTGATAGGAGCATGTTCAGTACACCAACAAACAAATGTTTAACACAGAATCCTCCAGATGAAGCGAGTGTGCTCATCATCGCTGTCACGGACCAAGTCAGTCACTTTGAGTTTATCATGAGTGTCACCATGAGCATGTTTCTGCCTGGTAACATTCATTGAAAGTGTGATTACATTGTTACTGGATCTTACTGAAAGTTGGTCAAAAAACAACAATCAATTAAAACAAGTTGATTAAAATCTCACTGAAGGATTGTAACAGAATTCCTGAAAGTTAGATTTTAAGAACGTAAATTCACTTAATCAAAATGTGTAGTTAACATTATAAATAGGGCATTTATGGGTCCTGTTCTGTGCTGGACTGAGCTAACCGAACCAGCAACAGACTAAACATGTACTGTAGGACTTAAAGCAGTATTCATTCATATTTTTGGACTCTTAGGGGCAATGGAACAAACTGCATTTTAATTATTATATTTGTAACTTGTATTTACATAGTAAATAATTACATTTTAAGAAGTGATGCAACATATGTAATGTAAATATAAGACATCTAGTACCAGACACAGAGCATGTAGCATATAGCGCATACAGCATATATATAGTTTTATCTGGGTCTTTAGCTGCTAAATGCTCCTGTGTGTTCACCAGCTAGTTGCTAGTCCTTCATGTCTCCAACAAGGGTGACTGCGCCTAAGAGGTTTTCCACTGAAAACAGCTGACTGGTACAATTGAAAATGAGGTAGATGAAAGTGAATCAAAACAAAAGTTGTGGGTCATAAAACCAAAACATTGAGCTAAAAAATGCTAAAATTAAATTGAACCGAGTGATTACTCTCTGAGGGGTTTGTCGTTACACATACCTATAGTCATTTGATCTATTGTTATGTAAAACACATTTATTAATTAGTTTTTGTTTTTAATTGTTAGTTTTATTAGAAACTAACAAACTATGGCTCGCTGCATAGACAGAAGGAAAATGGCATATGCCTTTCACCATGACACAGTAACTTTATGATGAAAAAAACATTGCCCTGTCCTTCTTACTCAGAAACACCTTTTAGTGACGATAACATCCCATCTGCCATCTGTCCTCCCGCAACATTCAGTATTCCGAACATTGCATAGAGCATCTGGAATTTGGCATCTCTGTCAAAAGAGACTTAAAATCAAGGAGAGGCAACGCCTTGGACTACTCTCTGACCAAAACCTCCATTATTCATGACATGGTACCAGTTAGTCTTGGGGAGGTTTAAACAATAATGTAATGACTTCACCGATGATCTTAGTACAGTTCTCTCCGGAGTGTTATTCCACCCTCTCGATCCCTGGTGCAGTCTGGCTCTTTCAGCAGGCAGACACGTCACTGTGGGGGTATAGGGTAGCGCATAGTCAAACCCGGATTGCAGACGGGGGTCTAGGGGTGGAACAGACCACGCTGCTGGCTGGCGGCACTGATATTCAGCAGCCCCAGAGCAGCTGCTAGCAAGCCCAAGAGATAGAACGGCCATAAACAGAGCTAGGAGGTGGAGGTGGATTGAGGGGGGGGATTTTATTTACATTTTCTCCCCAACTTCAGGCCAACATGTCCTAAGTGTCTTTCTGCAGGAGAATCATTCTTGGAAGATACAGACGAGACTGAAAAGGGTGTTTCATGATTTCAACATGATCATTGCAACCCACCCAGAGGCCTAAATGGGAAAACACAGCTGGGGTTGAGCAATGGAAAATGAAATGTTATGATCTCAGTGTCACCAGATATTTCATTAACATCCATTATGAAGCTCATTGATATATGTAAAAGTTTAAAAAGTCATGAAATGTGCGGTATATATGATCAATGTCCTGTTGAACTGGTGATGAGGACTAAAGCCCGACCAATAAAGGATTTTTAAGGCCAATACGATACAAATATTTGGTTATTTAAAAATCCGATATTCCCGATATATCGGCCCGCCGATATATTGGTCGGGCTCACTCATGTATGATCCATGATATCGCTAAACTCTTGCACAATGGTGAACTTGATCATATCTGAGGTTAGGCAAGGTTACTCTCCACGCGCCCACTTATTTGTTGTTTCTTTTCAAACAGGAAAACATGAAGAGAAGCAGGAAGAAGGAGGCATAGTGACAAAGAATTTCACAAAGAAGATTCAGTGAGTATAATCTCAGTAAACTCTGTTAGACAATAAATAAGCTTATTGTTTTCCCCTCTGTCTTTCTGTAAATCGTAGACACAAGAGAGCTTCAATTTATTCCCATATTAATGACCATATATTCAAGATGTAATACAGTATATGCTGAATGTTGAAGTATTCGGGATCAGGGACCTTCACAAAGTGTCATGATATGGGTAACAAGTAGATTTTGCATGTCTTTGTATTAGGGGTCAAAAGCAAAAGAAACAGAAAACCAAGTACGGATACTTTTTTCTTGATTTTAAAAATGTATGTTGTGCAATTTTGTACAGTATATACATACTGTATATTGTCTTTTTCTGTCACTCTTATTGTCTCTTTGTCTTTGCTTCCTTCAATAAGGAATATTGTAGCTGTTTTTTAAAAGTAATTTATGAAACAATTGTTCTTTGTACATATTAACTTTGCTTGCTTGCTGAATACTAACATATACATGCACAGAAAACCCAAGATACAATTGCTAATTCATTGGAAGACTTTTTACGCCCAACTTGTAAATAGAATAGCATGTACAGATAGACAGAGATAGACAGAGAATAATTTCCTTATTGTTCAACATGACAACATCCTGCATCTATGATTGCTGTTTGTTTATCTCTTAAGAATGTAAAAGTCAATGCTAAGTCTAAGTCAGTCCACAGCTGTCATCTAAAAAAACAACTGCTTCATACTCATATTGGCTTTGAGTGGACACATAACAATCCAAACAACAGCCACTGACAAAAACACTCACTAGAAAACTGAAGCAGGCACTGCATGGAGAAGTATTGTTGTGTTGTGTAGAGGAGGATTGCACAAACGTATCACATATTGTGAACTTTTCCTATTGTAACTTATACAAGCCAAACAAGCTACAGACGTTTGCACAACCTTCCCGTCTCTCTGCCTTTTAATTGGGCAGCGAGAAGACCCCACACTGCAGTGCTGATCGCTGGTGGGAATTGCCGTCTTGCTGGCTCGCCGCTCCAGTTCTGCTTATTTCCTGTTGGCTAATTAGTAAGCAGTTGTGCTATCCCCGCATTGTTCATATCACAGTCCTTTTAATTGGAAAGCCCTCACATCAGCTAAACAAAACCTGAAAACAATGACAGACTGAATGGAGGGGGGGGGGGGGGGGTCTGGTGGTGGAGGGAGAGGGGGAGGGGTTGGGGGTCAGATATAAATAACTGACCTCAATACCCAAATCCTCTGCTTAGCTATATCAAACAGTGAGCTAGCACAGAGAAGTCACAGTAGCATACTGCTACTACTTGTATAGGGATGGAAGTATTATGAGCAAAATGTACTTTAAGGAGTAAAAGTCCTCATAATGCACAGTGGTTCCTTTCAGAGTTCTATATCATTATATCATTGGATTATTACCACAGATGTAGTAAGTATTAACATATGTTATGACCTAAGCCTATGTTGTATATTGAAAGTCCTCATCTGCAAAGTAACTGAAAGCTGTCAGATAAATCCAGTGGGGTAAAAAAACTAATATTTTAATATATACCCTCTGATTGTAATAGAGTAGAAGTAAACATAAGCATGAAGTGAGAATATTTTATTATACGTACAAGTGAACAGAAAAATACTTTGCACATCTATTAAAAGACAGATGCGTTCGTGGGGGAGAGTCAAAAGGAGTCGGAGTAGGGTCAGAGTAGGTCAAAAGTGGTAAAGAAACTCCTGCACACTGTCTAACTTACAAAGGTAAATTTAATAGATGATGTTTCAGTACTAGACCTGATTTAATGTACCTTTTCAAGTTAGACTGTGTTCGGGAGTTTCTTTGCAACTATACCGTACTGGTCAAATGTTTGGGGTCACTTAGAAATTTCCATTGCACTCCATTATAGACAGAATACCAGCTGAGGTCAGTTGCATTGTTTTTTTAAACAGGGCAGCAGTTTTCAGATTACATTATGTGCTTACATAATTGCAAAAGGGTTCTCCAATGTTTTCTAAGTTAGTTTTTAAAAATAATAATAATAATAATAAATGGAATTTATATAGCGTTTTTCACAGACTCAAAGTCGCTTAAAAATGATATCAGATTAGTAAACAGATAGAGATCAGCAACCTACTCAGATCAGCTGGTATGCTGTCTATAATGGAGTGGAATGGAAATTTGTAAGTGACCCTAAAATTAATTATTGATAGAATACACTGCTGATGTACGGGAAACAACAGGGTCCAACAGGGTTCAAGGGTGCATTTTTCTGTTAAAATATGTAAGTTATTAACCAAATATGTTCTGAGTCTATAAAGGTAGCTAGAAAAATGCCAGGTCAGGAACTTATGAGGTACATGTTTTACACACTCCATAAACACTCACTCAGCCAGTCCGTTTTCGCTGTCTTGTGTCTCTCTGCCTCAGCATCTCTGCAGGGGAAAAGCATATTGGACCGTGTTTGGCAGCTGGACAAAATCAATGTGTGGTATAAAATGTGTGCTTGCCAGAGGTAAATAACTCCCCGAGCTGGACAGATAAGGTTTCTGCCGGAGTCCAACGCAATAAGTCGGCTGAGTGATTTGACTTTGCCAGAAGGGTGAAACTTTGCTTTGCAACGATTGGCTCCTTGAAGGGAGAAGTTTAGTTTACAACCAAATACCTGCAAAATGCAATGCAATACAGCCTCATTGTACTCTGGGGGTAGTGCTAATTTACAAATGTAAGCATGTGTGTTAGCAACACTCCTAGCTATGATGGCAAACATTGTAAACATGATTGCAGTGGGATGAAATAGGTGCTGTAGTCTGGGAAAGGGGAAAGAGAAAGTTAGAACATTAGGATGCATGATTACGCCTGCTAGACATTAACTTATTAGCATGCACGTTAAGCATTTAACTCAAAGCATGAAGAACTAAAGCCTGACAGAGTCGCTAGCACGGCTGTAGATTCTTACTTTTGTTTCAGTATTTTGATTGAAAATATATTATATTGCACAAGAGCTTCAATAACTTCTAGAAAACCCTGCCATAAAAACTAGTGATTTTGATGCTGGTGTCTTGAACATATACAGTTATCTAGATGAGATCTACATGACCTCTCTGGGCCCGTTCACTTACCCTCAACCCAAACCCACACTTACCTGACCGCCCTCGGAAAGATTTGAAGACATTTTCATATACCTACTTCCAGCTACTTATCCCTTTGGATGTGTGTTCTTATTATCTTACTATCTAAATTGGACTTGCTATAATCAAACTGTATGTACTCTATGTAATTTTATTTTTCCCATCCCAAGTTCAATCCATTTTTATCCTTTTTCTTTTTCTTTTGAGGGCGGGGGGGGGTTGGAGGTTGTTGCAATGGATCTGTAGAGGTCAATGAGACATTGCATGTGATATTTAGCAACACAAATAGACCTGGCCTGAGCTCTCTGACTGTCTGCTTCAGTGTGGTGAAGGTTTTCTTTCCATTCTGGCTTGTATTTCTCAGTGGAGTGGGAAGCCAGTGGAAGGTCCTGTCTAATCAAGTGGAGGGGAAACCCACAGTCTCCTCATCTGAACAGGGCAGCCTGGTGTTTATATTATCTCCCAGACACACTTGGCTGCTCACACAGAAAACCTACAATACCCATATTTGGCCACACTGTCTGGACAAAGATCTCTGCGTTTGCCTTTACAGCAGGTTTTGGAGGACTTTCATTCCAAAGTGATGTGTATGATTAATTTATTTCTAAACTCGAAATTAACTTGACTACTAAACACCAATTAGTTTGCTAATGTAACATCATTAAATCTTATTGTACCTAAAGCAAATATACAGTTTTATTGAAGTAAAACCTCAGCTTTAATCTACCTGCAAGTTTTGGAAGCCAATTACCCCCCCCCCTCTTCTCTGGCAAAATAGCACTTTCAGCATGAGAAGTGTCAAGAACAAATGCCAGACACAAAATTAGCTGTTGTCTATATGACAGAAGTGAGCAGCAGATAAGTATGGTATACATCGATGGAAAATCACAGGTGTTCAACTTCTCCAGACAGGCACTCTCCTTAATTGAAATAAGGTTTCATTTTTACCTCACACCCTCCTCCACTGTGTTTTCTCTCCCACGTCTTTGTTGCAGAGCTGGAAACTCCCGATAGCTTTCAGTTCATCTCCTGGGTGTGCGATAGAGTCTAGAATGAGTGCTTGCCAAGGGGTGAACGTTTTTTAATAAAAGTCAAAATCCCAAACCAACACTTTTTTTTTGTCACAAAAAATGTCACAGTTTTGCATGCCCTCCAAGCAGGAAGTGAACTGTTTCTCCTCGCCGCTCTCCTTATTTTGTCTCTCCCACTTTCTACCAAGTAAACTTAAGCTACTCTAAACACCTAAACAACTATGCTTGAATAAAACACTCTACCTTTCTCACCTCTCTTTGCCTCTGTTTCATCAGGATCCCGATAGATGTGGACGCTCAGACGGTTTTCGCTTCCTTGTCCCCCGAGGGCGTCCTCATCATCGAAGCCCGGCAGACGCCTCCGTATTACCTCTTCAGCAACGAGGGCTCCCAGGGTGGAGACACACAGGAGGTGGAGGCCCTTAAGCTCGAAGAGGTCCCTTTGGTCTAAACCTCCACCTCCTCAAAAACATAACAAATCATCCTGCACAATTAATTACAAGTTTGATACGAAATGTGTAGCCTTCAGCTTCATGTTGTTAGACACCTGGCATACAAATGTGTAAAAGTCAAATAGGTAAGTCCTGTTTGATGTCCTTATTAAAGCTGCAGAAAGAAAAGTTATGTATATCAAGCAGAATGGTGAAAAGCATCCTCTCCCTACTGACACAGATGCTATAGATTTTCCCCATTGCCCAAATGAAATTTGGGTACCATTTCTCTTTCATGTTAAACCCAAAATCCAAATGTCCAGAAGAAACTCAAGAAGTCTATTTTTAACTCCATTGTGTCTTTTGTTCCAAAATTATTACAGACCAGCAGGTTTGATAAACATACAATTTCATAAATATCTTCACAACTGTAGTTAGTGTTTTTAAATGACCACCTGGATTTTTTTTTTAAATCACAAATGTTCAAACAGCTACAGCTGGCGGAGCCCTCTGTGTGTTTGTTTGTGCAGCTTTAATATTATATATGGGTATATCTTGAGGTTATGCAACAGCTGTTGGGCCACTGATACATTATATATCATTGCATTTTCAATAATCAGTAAGTTAATATGTATGCAATTAATTTTGCTGAACATTGCATCCATTGTATTGTATGTGATTTCCTTGGTTAAAAAAAAGACAAATGTGCCTTTATTTACTTGAGTGCCTTGACTTCCTTCAGTGCAACAGTTGTTTATCTTTTGAGTTAATGAATGTCACATAAACTGACAAGAAACGAAAGTGAGTTACCTTTTGTGATTTCATTAGATTGAATTGTGTGCATTAATACTGTATTCTACTAAAGTGTATTGTAAATATACTTCAATATGTGCCAATTCATTATAAATATGAATCTGAAGTGTTCCAGGTTTTGCAATATGGTTTTCATTTGTTTCTTTTCTATCTGAGCATTCAGGAAGATGGCTGCATGCTATTTGGAGCGGACAGACTGACTTGTTTGCCAAAGACGTTTTGTTTCCTGCCTTTTTCTGTCTATGTCTTTGTATTGGCTGATGCAATAAAAATGTCCAGCCAATCTCCCAGTGTGTCTTAACATCTGTGTCTTTTATTGAGAACAGTGCCACTCACTGGCCTGATACCAGGGATCCAGGGAGTCTGTGGTGTTATTGTTGGATAACAGAATGAATTGGCCAACAGATTAGCGGAGGGTTTAGTGCTGGCTTAGATTGGCACTACTGTGTGCTGCAGAATGGCCCGAACACATGGAGGCAGCATTGCCAGAGCTTTTGTATGCAAATACACAAATTGGGGCAGGTCCTTTGCACGTTGTGTGATGCAAAATAATGTAATCTTTTATGTGTACTGGAATCAATCAAAATGGATGATCAGTCTGAAAAAGTTTCCAAACTGGAGTCACACGAAACAACGTCTCCACAGTTTTGGCTGTTCAAATGTGTTGCTTTGTGTGATGTGCAAGCTTACATGAACTGTATTTATTGGTATTTTATAATGTGTGGACTTGTGCAGCGCTAGAAACCGCATAATTGGGCAAGTTACTCATGTAGAAGTGACTAATGCACAGCTGTGCAAATGTATAGTATCTGACTAATGTCAAAACCTCTTACTTTTTAAATGTCACACTTATATTTTCAGAGGTAGCTATACATGTGATCACTTATTTATGAATAGGCACAAATTCCCACATTCATTTTATGATTGAGAGGAGGTAAAAACATGTAGAAGTAACGAGTAACATCAACACAGTATTTAACATTTTCACATGCCATTGCTTTATTGGAGCTCCAAGGACAGCAAGATTATATAGCTATTATATTTATTGACTAAAATGCATCTGTAGAACGGTTACAAGGCAAGCTGTGCAGGCTGTTGCAGCATTATAGTCAAAATGTGGTGTGTGCAGCAATATTTGTGTTTCTACGCAGTGTGTTCTTGTTTGATGTCGGGGGCCTCCAGATCCTGGCTTGGGACCTCGCTTGGTGGACTTTTTCCCAGCGCCTTCTCCTCTGCATGGGTGATCTCCTCAGCAGCCCCCCCTGAGCCTGCCATTATCTGGATCTCAACACCCACCACTGGATCTTTGTGCTCTGGCTGTTTGGACGGATCTGTGCCTGGGTCTTCATGGATTTCCTGGGCTTCATGGTGCTTAGAAGAATCTTGAAGATTCTCTGTGCCTTCTCCATCTCCAGGTGTTGAAGGGTGGTAATCTCCAGCTGGCTTTTCATGGGTCTCTTCCTCCTGGTCCCTCCTCTCTTCATGCTGCTGAAGCCCAGCTGTGGCGCTGCCAGGGTGGGCCTGATCACCATGGACCTTAAGTGCACACTCTTCTCCATCATCCTCTGGAGATGGAAAACATGGGGTCTCTGGTGCTCTGCAGCTACCTGGTTCTGTATCAGGAGCTTCTTTCTCCTTTTTTTCTCCAGTCACATCCAGCTCCACCTGGTTTTGTGCATAAATATGTAGAAACTGCCATTTGTTAAATGAAATGATTAAAGGTTAACTAGCTCAGCTTTTATGCCTTGAACACTTGAACACTGAACTTGCATGCCTTTCCTTTCATAACTTGAAACTCAAGAGGAATATTTAAGTGGATGCAATCACAAGATATTGTTCAGAACCTGTTTTGAAAATCTCCAGTATAAAGAAATGGCTTGACATTTTTTTGCTGAGAGTTGGATAAAATGATCCAAACCACTGTCATGTATGTCTCGTAAATTGCCAGCAGATGGTTAGCTTAGCTTAGCTAACATATTGACTGGAAACGTGGAAAGAGCTTGCCTGGCTGTGTCCTTAATTCACCTACCAACACCTCTAAAGTTATATATTGTATTGTTATCAAACAAATACAAAAGTAATTAAGTAAAACCTATAGTTGCAGCTTTAATTGTGAAAGTTGCTCTTGATCAAGAAATAGTCCAGCACATAACCCCTGCAACTTGTTTTTGTGTGGATTAAACAAATGATATAACATTTTCATTTGTGAGCTTTACAGGTACTGGGAGTCCTTCAAACAGAGCCAGACCAGCTGTTTCCCCCTGTTCCAGTCTTTATGCTATGCTAACTGGCTGCTGCCTGTAGCAGCTTACATTGTGGTACAAGTGGTATTGATCTTCTCGTCTTACTCTTGCCAAGAAAGCAAATAAGCATATAAACTAAAATATCAAACTGTTACTTTAAATGTAAATAAGCTTCCCAGTTGTGATCACCTTTATGGGAATGATAATGGCAGTAGGAATGGCAGTTTCGGAAATTGGAGCCTCCACAGACAGGATACCATCAACAGAAAGTGTGGCTATGATTTTGGTAGCATCAATCTCAGCTGGGAGCCTGAAAACAACAATCCTGTTAACAATGTATCAGCATACAAAGTGCCTATTTATTTTTTAATTTTTCAGATAAGTGCGAATTTTAGAGATTGGATACTGTAAAAAAATAAATAAATCAAAAATAAAGACCCTCAATGCGACATTATTGGCTACTGACTTTGTTTAGAGTGGCTTAAACTTTGGGTGTGTCATCATCTCCCGTTAATATCAGTGTTTACTTACCTATACATAGTACGTACCTGTATTTCCTTGAAAAACATCTGGCAATAAATCCATGCTCATCTGCCCTCTCCTTGTGTTTCCCTGGGAATGGAATTACCATTAATGGGGAAAAATATAAGGACACCGAGGACTCAACGCAGAAATTAATTTCTGCCACAAAGCTGTGATTTCCCTAAGCACATTATTTAACCAGCTTTCTAATTTTGTTACATATAGTTTCCTTTTTTCAGTGTTTTCAGTGCATGGTTTATTCTGTGAACTGTAAAAGAAGTCTTTTTACTGTGACTGTGGGATAATACTAGATAAGGAAAAGGTTATCAATACACTATTAAGAGTAGCAACTATCCTGCATGTAAAAGTAATTAACAATGCTAATAAAGTGATATTTTACAGCTGTTTAATTAAGAGAAGTGTAAGCCAACACTGTACCTCCAACCTCCAGGAATCCGTCTTTGACGCTGAGAGAAATCTCTGAGGGAAAGAAGTGAGCCACTTCCAGGCTGACCCTCCACTTGTACAGCTCCTTGCAAATCTTCTGGCTGGGATGATGCATCGACCCAGAGATGTAGGGCACAAACAGTGGAGCGGGTATGTACCTTGGCCAGGAGCAGGCTGCCAGACTCCTCTGGAGCCGGTCCACATCCATCCACCGAGGGTCTCCTGACTCCAGGAAAGGCGGCAGGCCAACATCTTGAATGAAAAGCCTGCTGGACTGCCACCATTTTCTCAAGGGGTACCAGGAGACTGCCCCGCCGTACTCCCCGCATGACAGCTCTGTTTTGGCCTGTTCGCTCATGACTCAAGAACTAAAATTACACACAGAAAAACTGGCAGCCCTTTTTTGATGATAGTCAGCAAGTAACTTTTCGATGCTCGGGGTTGTCTCACTGAAATGTTGGCAATTAAAATCTCCTTATTGAGTAAGGGAATGATAAAGGAAAGTTAAGGGTGGTGAGACGGAGAAATCCTTGAGGAGCCTTATATACAGCTCTTGTCTATTTTAGCACTTATTAAGCACTCATGCCGATCCCATGAGAAGAGTGAGTGGGCATGGGGTGATGGGTGTGGAGGCTGTTACCTCTTGCTGGCCTGAAGAAGGCAGCAGACTAATTAGTTGTATTTTTAACTTTTAAGGGCACAATGGCAAATAGCTAGCAGTTGGCTGAGGCTAATTTATGTTTGAACTGTTGCATCTGTTGCCTGAAGACAGTACTTCTCACATCCCAGTGAACTCTATTCTGTCACTGGTGACTGGGCTGCTCAGTGTTGTCATGAGCCAGTGAAAGTGTCTTTTCCACTTGTGTTTCACCCCTCAAAGGACACAGTGCCAGTGGTTTGTCTGGAGCATGAAATACCTCTGCTAGAAGCTGAGAAAGACACAAAATTATCTGTTTTGTGTTATCTGAAATGTTTCTGAGGCATGTGTGTGTACTGTACAAAGCTCCCTTCCAGTCCATTTTTCTTTTGCTCGGCAGTTTCAACAGGATTATTATTGTTCCCTCTTTTATCAAGTGTGACAGACTTGTCAGTGTTTCATTTTAAGAGCTGTGTGCCTTGATATCTTGGCATTCTGTCCACTGGAGCACGAAACAGACTGAACAGATGTTTCTGACACTTTGTGTGATGCCTCACCCACAGATTCTGTCTGTAGGATATGCTGTGAGAGGTTGAAGTGGGTTTCTCTGCTGCTGCTGCTGGCGTTGGTTCCTCTGTTTCAACCATCAATAGCGACTTCCATCCTGTTCGTATTAAAGGCACACATGCCCACAGTGCATACAACTTTTCAAAACTATGGGGAACTACAATTTGGAAAAACTGAGTACGAAAGATTCAACTTTATTGGTGAGATCATTGACAAATTACTCAAACATATGTCAGTTTTTTTCTCAAATATATGAGTTTGACCCATTTCCACACTTAGAGGCTACTATTTATACTTTTTTACTAAATAATGGCAAGATTTATAAAAAAGAAACAGGTTTAACCATTTTCCCAAAATGTTATAAATGTTTTTAAAGATTAAAGTTTTACCCGCTTTTAAAAGATGCTCCACCATTCATCAGTTTACAGTAGACAAGGGCATCTTGATAAAAGAAAAGCACAAATGTATGTCCACGCCCGGATAACCTATCGATTATGCGGGGACCAGAGGGGTCTTTCGCCAAATTATGGCAAAACCCAGCGTTTGCAGCCGCAGGACCTCTATAGTCTGCAGCGTCGCTTGCTCCCGAGAGGGGGCCAAAATGAGCGGATCGTCCAAATAAAAAAGGACTCTGATGCCCTTCTTCTGTAGCGGCTGGAGCACCATTTCCATACACTTGGAAAACGTGCAAGGGGGTAGTGAGTACCCGAACTGCAGCCGGTTGAGCCGGGACCCTTGGAAGGAGAACCGCAGGGGTTTCCTGTGCCCGGGAATGATTTAGACGTGAAAGTAAGCTTATTTCAGATCCACTGACGTAAACCATTCGTGGTGGCGCACACATTCCAACACCTGATGGTGAGCATTTGGAAAAAGTGCGCTCCATAATGTATTGAACTGTGACAGGTCAAGGATGGGACGCAGTCCTCCTGACCCCTTCGGGGTGGAAGGACGCGGGAAATGGCTCCGCTTGTCAGCAGCCCTTCTAGCTCTGACGTCATCGCGTAGAGATGATACCGTCGCCTCCAATACATCCGCGAAAATGAGGCGGGGGGCGGCCATTGGGTTAATGTGTTATCCGGCTTGACATGGGAGGTGGTGTCAAGCCAATTGATGCTGCGCTGCACTCTGATGTCTGGTGTTGTTCACCGGCATGGCGGCATAGCGCAAGCCCAGGTCGCTGGGCGATCACTCGTCTCGGCCAGCCCGCTTGTGTGGAGGCTTTTTTCGGGAACGACTGTCATTGGTTAATGTTCCCACGAACGCTGGCATGGGAGGCTGGTTCATTGAGCGGCGTCATAAGATGGGTGGGCGCACATTCCGTTGCCGGTTTAACAAGGAGGCCGGGGGCGCTCCCCGCGTGCGTCATTGCCAGCGGTCTGTGCTGGGTGGTTGGGGAACGACTGTCATATCAGCGCGTTGTTCAGAACAAACAAGGGCTGTATGGTTGAGGGTGAAAACGGCTGTTAAGATGGGAGGGGAGTGGCCCTCAACATGCCGTTGTGTTTCCAACTCTCAGCCGAAGAGGGACAGACGATCCCCACGTCCCGTCAAAGCCTCCTCCACAAAAATGGCGGAAGCTCTGTGAAGCGCACCCAGAGTGGTGCCCGTGAAGAGGGCGGCTCCGGGGCGTAATATCCCCGCTCAAAAGGCCGCGAGCGGGGGCTGGCAGCTCCACCGGGAGTGCTACGCCTCTCCGTTCTGCCGCCTTCCTGATGACCTCTGGCAGATCAACGAAGAGAGCTTTGGCGGTGGAGGCTGGGGCCGTCTGAGGCAAAGGGGAAGGCCGATCGGTGGTGCCCCTGGCCGTTGGGGAGACAGAGAGAGTTCCAGTGGGAGGGCGTCGATCGCCGTCTCCAGGCCCAATCCCCCCAGGAGAGGGGGGGATTCCTCCCAAGGGGAGGAGGGAAAAACCGGTAACGGCGGCGCTGTCCGAGAGAACCGAGCCAGCGGACTCATGCTCGTCGAAACACGCCGTCCGTCAGCGGCTCCAGGGTGTCGCTGGGTTTCCGTCTGTCTGCCCCACTGCCGTTCCCGTCCCCGCTAGCCTGGCAAGACCAGAAAAGCTTCCGCCTGTCAGTTTAGCTCTTTAGATGACATGCGGGGGCAAAGCTGGCAGGAGGCGTGGCGGGTAAGGGCCTGGCCGGCGAGAACGGCGCCGAGGCAGGTCCCGCAGCGGGGGTGAAGGTCCGGCGGCAGGATGTAGCCGGTCCGGCAGGAGGGGCAGACGCGAGCACCGCTGGAATTCTTGAGCTTGTCTTCATACTGCGTAATTGAAGAAAAAGTGGGGAGACGAACAACGGGTCCGCTGTGTACATATACAGTATGCGGACGTAGTTGAGGCCCGTGCTGGACGCAAGGGCGGGAAAGAAAATCTTCACGACTGCGCATGCGCGAAGGGATAAACCCAGTAGCGTAGCCCTTAGAGGGCGAAGCCTATACGAAATAGAACTTTACAGGTATGTAGTTAAGGACAAATAAAGGCCGAGTATCAAAATGATAGATGGGTAGGAAGTAGGGAAGGGGCCCCCAAATTACGCCCCTGGCAGCGAAGCTTTCTAGCTTCCACGCTGGCCGAACCCCACTGACGGCGGTCCGTCCGTGGCTGCAGAACCTGGAGTTCACCGCCAGTGTTTCAGTTTGACTGTTAAAAGTGTTGACATAATTTAAAGGTATTTACAGTATTTAGAAGCGGGCTGCATGCTAGTTAGCTAACGCTAGCTTTCATGCTACATAAATAAACCGGACATCTCATAGAAACCCTGGCAATAGAAACCCTGCTGTCCCCGGCCGTCCTGTTGGCTCAGAGCTCCACAGACTAAGTCCACAGGTACAAATTAGTTTGCACTAAATGTATCGCAAGAATGTTGCAAGTGTCGAGGGCGCAGACTCGCCGCTGTGTGATGCAAGCGAGCACATTGCAGCGACAGATTCGAGAGGTTGTAATCACTGAGTTGTGGTTGTACTGAAAAAGTGACTGAAGTGAGAAAAAAAACAAATACGAGTACAGATTCTTTTCCACAAGTGCTCAAATCACATCTACGCGCTCTCACATTTTGCACCATATTTACCTTCATATTTTTAGCCCGTAACTTACGACTTCAAGTCATGACTCACGATTCGGTAGCGTTCTAGGCAAAGTCACCACAAACCCTTCTAGCTAGCGTTAACATTAGCTAGCTAGCAGCCACTTACCGTTGACGTTAGCTAGCGTTAGCTGATACTAGCGATTTCTAGTATATTTTGGGCTTCATTTAAGCGTTGCCTATTTATATTTATTTCCATTTATCACTGTTAATCACCGGCGTCTATAGGCTACAGAATCAACAGGGGTCGCCATTGTTGTTTGTGCGTGTGACGCCAAAACGGTAACTGGGAGTACAACTATCTGGTACGAGTTCACAAGTAGTAAGTTAAGGGTTTGACTGCCGTTACAGGGCACTTTCTTGAAAAATGTGAAAATACAAGTTACTGGTTGCCTGGAACGCAGCATTAATCTCGGTTTTGAGTTACCATGGCCACACGTTGCTGTACTGCTCCATCACTTGGGTGAGAGAGGTAGAAATGTGACAACAGAGAGCGAAGACCGCTATAAAAAAAGAATACACATCTAAATATAACTATTTAGGCCCTACTACTAAACAACAAATAGTGCTTGTGTGAGTGATGTGAGCTCCCCTCTCTCAGGCTCCCTCATCACTCAATATTTCCCACACTGGGCGTTAGATAGTTAGTTAGCCTAGATACGTTTAAACACCTTAGATATAATTATTTCAGTGTAAACAAATAAAGAGAAAGAGAGGAGAGAGCCTGTATGAGGAAGTACATTGACAATAATACTTGGTTTACATTTCTGAATGTGCATTTTTTCAGCACCATCCAATTAAAATGTGACTGTAAACTAAAATCAAACAGCACATTGTGGTTTCTGTATTTATTACCAAAGCATTTATTAGTAAAACAGTTAACATGGTGCAAATGTGAAAAATTGCATTGCAGATCGATTTAAATTGTGCGCGCCTAAATTTTCTGTTTTAGTCAGGGGCTACAATGCTCCTAGTAATTTTTATGTTTTATTTTGGAGCCCTGTGGTTGATTCAAGCTGAGGCTGCCTTAAATTGCTTTGCAGAATGCAGAAACTACATTTGGTCAGAACTGAGTATAAAAAACATTAATATCAGATTTAAATCTTAATTAAGACTTAAATCTGACATTACGGTTTTACAGTAGGTAGTAAGAATGCTATGCTGGAGCCACACTACTCCTCTGGATTAGAGTCCATAGGGAGCACCATTGCCCTACACCACTTACAGTGCTACTGTCAAAAATGTGACCTCTGTTTTACTATAAAAACAATATTATGCCATATAAATGTGTAATTTTAACACAGTTAAAAATGTAGCCAAACTGCAATAAATGTCTCTTGAGACTGTATTTTTTTTTTTGCTTTTGTGTGGCAATTTTTAAATTAATTGTGAAATGACCAGCCTAAAATAAAGCATTAGGCCTACAACTTTTTTATACTACTAGGTTGTGATTCCAGTTTCTGTATCACACCAACTAGTCAGACTTTCATCCACCTGTTAGTCCTTCATAATAACGTGGTTACATTCACATTCTGCATATAATTAACTCCCAACCACGAACTCATTTATTATAAACCAACCAAACGAAGGCCTCAAGTGTTAATACATTCATGGGGATGCAAAATCCAGGCTAATTTATATAGGGCATTTTACTGTGGTAATAGGAGTGTCCACATTTGCTAGCTTACTTGACTCTTACTTCCTTGTGGGCTGAGCGTCATTTGCCGTTACCATGGGAAACAGAGGTCGCAGGGCAAAAACGCGTGGAGCCAAAGTTTGTAGAAATGTTTGTACACTTTAGCCTAACTCTGTTTATATACTCCAGATATCACTGTTTCTTTACAGTTTGAATTTGCTTCCTCATTTACAGACTTACCATGATTAATCGAAATTCCACGCTGGATCCGTTACGTTTGGGTACAGTAAAGCCTGACCTGGTTTGTGACCAGAAACGTCGTGCGCGGGCTAATACCGGGCGTCCGGTTTGGAAGGAGTCGGACTCCCGGGAGAATCAGGACCGCCGAACGCTGCAGCTGAGCCGGTGGCATACGCCCTGGAGGTCGATTGAGGTACCTTCACATCTGGATACTAAACCAGTGATCCTGGACAATGTGGGACAACATGTGGAAACGGTATTTCAGTTTTTATCCTAAAAACGACACAATTTCACTCAAATACAATACAGATTGTTTTGTTTGTCTTCTTTGTGTGTAATGGAACGAGGCTTTATAAAAACTTTCTCTCAGATGACTTTACGTCCCCATCCCCTGTAAACACATCATTACCAAATCATTTTGATGCCTTGAATCCGGATTAACTTCAAAGATGGCTTGCAGCTTATTCATTTCACCCCCCAAAAAACTGAAGGAACCCAGTCTCTCTCTCTCTCTCTCTCTCTCTCTCTCTCTCTCTCTCTCTCTCTCTCTCACTCACACACACACACACTAACACTCTCACTCTCTCTCTCTGCTATCTTTTTTACAATTTCTGATTGATCCCATCCTTTCTGGCAGCTGCTAAATATCAGAGGGTCTTCACATGGTCTGTTCTGCTTTTACAACCTTGAACTGCTAATGCCCCTCTCAAGTTATATTTCCATTTCATTCTGTATATATGTTTGGGATCCCTTTGATTTCATGTCAGTGCATATACCTCTCATTCATCAGTAACCTAAGCTGCCCCCCTCCCCGGGCTACACAGAGCAGTCCCATCCAAGACCATTTGCTCTTTAATGGACACATACCGCCCTCAAGCACATCAAGTGTGTCGCAAATCGAATGTTCTAGCCCAGATAAAAACTATTTTCGAATATGCAGTCAAAGTATGGGAAACACACCCATGGCCCAGTTTACTTGAATCATCCTCACTGTGCGATTTGAGGTGAAGAGGATCTCAGAGGTAGTTTTGAAGGCCCGGTGGGCCCTGCAGAGTCAGCTTTCATAATCGGTAACGCAGATGTTGTGGCTGATCCCCCAAAGCCTGTTACCACTAACAAATGCATTTGAAGTAAGACATTGCCAATTGTGCGATGATAACAGTCACCTATGCACAGGGGAGGGCTTAGCAGAGGCCAGTCACAGCGAATCATGAGGCTTCAAACAGCCCGCCACGGATCCAGGGGGTATTAGCAGCTAATGCATCATGGGTGATTAAGTGTCAAATGGCTGGTTTGTTCCTGTGGACACTGGATTCATCATAGTTATTGTGGGGCTGGCTCAGTCACTGAGGCTGGCTGGAAAATAGAGAGACGTGGTCCATATCAGAACTGACACATGCAAATGGAGTGGCTTATGTATGGAAATGTATTTTTTGGAAAAGCAGGTTTAAAAGTTATTGCAGCCAGCAATGAGTCAGAAATAATTTGGAGTGATGCTTAAACCTCGATCTAACATAAAACAATGGTATTGGTCGAAGAAATGTTTTCGCAGAATTGGTTTAGCCATGCCTGTTGCCAATCCATTCTCTTTGTGACTACAGTGAACCGTAATCGTCCTGTATACACTTTAAATCACCAAGGAGGGTAAACAAGGCAATCTCATCTTCTGCAGTTTCCTGCTCTGTTATTGCATTTACAATGCTTTTGATTTAGCTCTCTGTGGTGCTGTTAAGACAAATGCAATACTAACAAAATTGTTCGGTCTACGTGTGGGTGGAGATGGAAATACACAGGACAAGGCCACTTTACAGACCACCTCTAAAAGAAGTATCTTTTTCTGTTACATGCATTGTATTAGAACATACATTTCCTGTGTGCGTTCATGTGCTCACATACAGTATTCATATGCTGAGGTCTCTATTCTTTGTGTCCACTGAAGTAGCAGAGAGGCAACAGCGGTGTCCTGGTTTGACTCAAAAGACATTTGCAGCAAATGAGCTCATCCATCAGCAGAAGTGTGTGGGGACAGAGGGATGATGGAGGAAGATGAAGAGTGACGATGGGGCGGAGCAGGGGCCCAGCAGAGGCAGGACCGCTCAGAAAGAAGCCTCACATTAAAATGTGATGGCTGTGGCATTTCCCTGGTCTCCAGCACCTTATTTTGTCCTTTTGGATGTTGCAGCTTGAAGACCTGAGCTCAGCTTGGTCGTGTCCAATTCATTGGTAGCTTTTCCATAAATCTAAAAAATATCATGACACGGGTAGCATTTTTAAGTGTATTAACCACCATTTGTTTCAACTCTTAATTGAAGATGTGTCATATTTAAAAATAAAAAGATGTGTCATATTTAAAAATAAAAAGTATTTATTTTATATAATATATAATATAAATATTTTACTTTTAAAATATTTATATATTTTAAAAGTAAAATATTTTAATCTTAGACTGTTTTTTTTGGCCTGACCATCATTATATGGAAATAGTCTAAATTGCTTGAGCATCATTTTAGACACATTTCCCCAAAAATAGAGCCTAATATATGTGGTATCTTTGGAAACTTGGGGATCTATGTTTTTATGAGCTTGCGGCCATGTTGGAAATAAGTGTCCTCACCTTAACGTTCATTATCAATTGGATCTAATGTGTTCTGTATATGACTAAGTAAAATGAAAAATCTGAATAAAAGAAAATTCCATTAATATCAAGTCCAAGCTAATGGCACTTTGCCTCCTCTCCGGTGATCTATTCATAGGCGACTACATATGACCCACCGAAGAAAGTCAACCAATCCATTAACCACACCCCTCCAGATTCCACAGGAGGTTGTAAGGTGTGACTGTTAATCATTGAACCCACATTTCTTCTCCTCTCACACCCTTCTGTATAATTTCTTTAATAGAAAACATCAGTTTATGTTGTATACAGAGATTTTTCTGCTCATTGCAGTTAATAATTGGAGATTAATTGCCTGATTATCTGTCATTTCCATAAGCGATGTCATATCAGTGACACAATCTTTACTCTTGGCCTAGTGCCCAATTTTCCTCCAGAAGTCAAGTGCGTCAGAGCCTTTCATCGGTGGAAAAGTGCTCAGAGCTCCAGAGCTACTCAGAAGACAAAAAGATAATAGCTGCTTGTCCTTTTTTTAATGCCTTTGTTTTTATGAACTTTCTTTTCAGAGTTGGCCAGTTTGTCGTACGCAGGCTGGAAAACGAGCAGATATCGTTTCCCTACGGAAGCATTTGGGCCACGCCAGGTGAGTTACATCTGTGGGTGTTTAGCAAATATGGAACAAATGAGTCCCTTCTGTTGATATAAATATGTGACGTCTAGCTGCTTTTCCCCATGAAACAGATATTTGTAGAGAAAAAAACATCACATTTAACAATTCTGTGAAAAAAAGGACATCTGCAACAGTTTGCTCACTGCAGGTATGCTCAGCTTTCAGCGCCACTGTGTCCTGCAGGCACAGACAAAGCTGTGGCATTTGTACTGGTGTGTGTTGTGAGTGTGTATGCAACCCCTTAACCCCACCACAGGGTGTGGAGACAACAACCTCTGGGGGCAGCCAAGGGTACTTCCAACCGGCTGACATTTCTGACAGCCTCTGATAGAGCCCGGAGTGTTGAATTATTCATACAGGTGTTATGGGGAAAGGTTGCCATTTTTACAGGAGATACTAACCCCCAGATGAATTGTAGCAGTAAGTGAACAGAGCAGTAATGATTTGGGGCTGTGATGCCTTTTAGGCCAAATGGCAGCCCATTCTCTGTCAGCTCACATGCTGAAAACTCATACATCTCGCTACTTCTCTGGCCAGAGTAAACCTCTTAAACTTAATCAGCCTGGGGTTTTTTTTCAGCTCGAAAAGTTAGGTAGCAACATTTGACACTTATTGATCAGTTTTTCAGCTATTCCATATTTCATAACGACTGTCTTAAAGTGCTCATATTATGCTCACTGTCAGGTTCAAAATTGAATTTAGAGGTTATATTAGAATAGGTTTACATGGTTTCATTTTCAAAAAACACCATATTTTTGTTGTACTACACATTGGTGTTGCTCCTCTTTTCACCCTGTGTGTTGAGCTCTCTGTTTTAGCTACAGTGTGAGGCATCTACTTCTGTTCCATCTTTGTTGGGAGTCGCACATGCGCAGTAGCTAGATAAGGACAGAGTATGAGGGCGTGCCACGCCGGCAGCTAGGCAAGCATTATAACGAGTGTTACAAAGTGATGCACATTTGTCACGGAAGTAAAGGCTGGACTACAAGAGAGCTGTTTGGAGCAGTTTGTGAAGAGTGTTTTCTGTTGGAGATGGTAGGTGCCTTTGGGGTGGACTTTGGGCTTTTTCCCTTTTTAAACCTATAATGTGCACACAAAAAAGATATCTAACACAATGAATGGAAGAGGAAAAGCCGAAAAGCATAATTATGGAAATATGAACAATATGAATATCACCACTAGAAACTGAAGGGTCTGTTCACCCAAATCACAAAAACACATTGTGTCACTTACCTCTAGTGGAGGATACAACATGTTACTTAGTGAGCTTTAGAGGTGCTGGTTGGTGGGTTTTTTTACTTTGAAGAGAGCAAGACAAGCTGTTTCCCCCTTCCAATTTGTATGCTAAGCCACGATAATTGCTCATAAGTATTCCCTCAAAGTGCTTTCTGATGTAGAAATTATCCTTGTCATTGGTATTTGTATGTGTTTTATTTATTTTAATTTTATTTCTTTTACATATTTTGAGCAGCACAGTCACACTTAATGGCATTATCATGTACATACTACTGAATTATTTATCAAATTCCATTCGGATTAACGGCCTCTTGCAGCTATACATTTCATAAACTATATGCAAATAATCAAAATGATTATCTGAAATGCATCACTTTGTTAGATTAAAATTAACAAAGGTGCGCTGTCAGGTCTAATATGTGTTTTGTTTATGTGTCTGATAAAGTTAGATTTCAAGACATTTCAAATATATTAAGGGCGACAGTTGAACTGCTCTTCCATAATCCTTTTGACATTAATTAAATGAATGATGATCCTGACAAGTAGAATTCTTTTCACTTGTCAGGATACATTATTTTCTTTATCTGGATGTCCCAACATGTTGTTGCACTTACTGTATGTAAACTACCTCTGAGAAACAAGATAAAGGGATATGTTTAGTTTAAATCATTTAGTTTTAGTTTTTAAGTTTCCAGGAGTTAAATATACCTTCAGAAAAAATATCACAATTCTAAGGCACAGAAATATCAGAGAAATGGAATGTCAATATTGCAGTGTCTAACAGTGTTTTCCTTAGGTTTGTGGAAGACTTAGGTGCATGTATTTGGCGGGGGGTTTATGAGTCCTCCCTTAAGAAAATATTAAGTTTTGCCAATCCAAATGAAATGTAATTTCACATAATTTTGGACCATGGTTATTACCATACGTGTGTCTAAAACAGTGGAAGAGCTAGAGCAGATATTTAATAAATAAATAACACTCACAAAACCTAAAGACGAAACTTACTAAAGAAGTCCACTGGGGGCTAACTACAATCATTAGATCTGAGAAAAGTTAGTTTCTTTCATTTGGCCTAGGTGGTGCCCAAAACATCTTGGGTGCTGCACCTAAGCCTTTTATTGGTAAGGAAAACCAAGTCAATAATATTTTCAAAAGGCCTTGATCCTCCTCTGTAGGATGGGGATTTGTTGCATAATTTAGGTAATCCCAAAAAATACAGACACAGATGTAATCAATTTTCTCCATTTAAAGATGAGGTGGAAATTAGGACACACATTTAAAGAAATTCACTTGAATTTTTATGGATTCCTGCATCACATCAGTCATGCTATTTACATCATATCTACATAAGATGTATTTTTTGCATCCTGGCACTGATTAATGGGTTTTACTAATCCTTATATAGCATGCATGCATATGGAGGTAAAGTGGGATGCTCCATGAAATGATCTGGTATGCAGATACCATGTGAGTCCACTTTGGTTTTTGTACTTTTGCTTTTTCTGTCCTGTTTTCTCTGAGTAGACACTGCAAAGCCTAATCAGCGTTTTGGCTCTTACCCTTGCCCGGGGCACTCGGCCATTCATGAGTGCGCCAGCCTGTGTTGTCGTGGTCTGCCATTTGTCTGGCGATGTTAACATGAAACATCCCACACCCCCTTGTCAACAGTACTGCAAGTCCTGTTTCTCATCACGTTGCAGCTGACAGATTATACTTCTGAAGTAGCATTGTTTTTGCTAGATTTATATTAGGATTCAATTATGTGTTTGAACTTGTAAATGTCAATGTTGCAGTCGCTTGTGTTGCATACCCTACAAGATTCACCATGCTAAAGGCTTTAATCATGGCTTGCGCATGAAAAATTCATGTATTGAAATAGATGATGATGATGTGAGAGTAGATCCAGAAAGGAGCCACACCATCTGAGTTGGTCTAATCACTGTAAAGATTCCTCACCTACCACAAACCCTATCTCTTTTGTTGCCTGGCAACAAGCTGCCATCCAAGGGCTCCCATGATCTGATCTGTTAAAAAAAACTATTCCCCTTTACCACCACCCTCCCCCAGTGTACAAATGTCTAACATTTTTACATTGCAATCAATTTTTAACCACCGATCAAGCCTCACGTCCAAGCATTGTCCTCTTTAATGAGCTTTTCAAGCCAAGCTCTGATATGTGGTTATGATTCACTTTCACAAAGAAGAATAACTTGTTATTGACTGGAAAGACAGACGGTGGTGCTGATGAGAAAAGGCATAATGGGGTTTCACTTCAGAGCTTCTTGGCTTTCAAACACAAAAGTTCCATTGTCTGTGTATGTATTGATGATACATTGCTTCTTCTCAATGCCTTTTATTTTCTTGTCACACCAAATTCTGCAGCCTGTCATTGACTCGGCAGCTTTCTCCTGTCTGCTTCTTTTTCTCTCTTCCCCTCCTTTTTCTTCAGCATATTATTGTTCAGCTTTCATGTTAAATTGCTGCTGTGTATACTTGTGCATATTGTGCATCAAACACGAGCAAAAAAACACTTGCCTGTCGGTTAGAAGATATTGATCAATTAAAAGCACACACACTAGCTGAACTAAAGTGAAGGAGCCACTTTAGCACAAAGCGCTAACACAATTAGTCACGTCTAAAGGCAAGGTCACTGAGCCACCTCCCACACTCTTGGCAGACGGCAGCTACTCCAGGGAAAAACTTTTTTGCTCATGAAGCTACGAGTCATTAGCGATGCTGATAGAAACACACTTTAATTAAGACTGCTGCATTTTGGACTGCGATGTCACATCTGAAGATTAATAAGTTATATCAGGGGTGTGGTGGTATGCAAATAGAGCAGACATGCCTCCAAGCTTAACTAGTGCACTCAGTGTATCACCAAACAGAGCCAAATTAGCATGCTGGAACACAAGTGCTCTGTGGCCCCCTCCTAGGCTGAAGTGCTTGGCTCTAGTTGTGGGCGAAATATTACCAGCCAGCTGCTCGCTAGATAACAAATAGGAACTGGAGCAGCAGAGGTTTGTAACATATGCAGGCATTTGTGCCTTTGTTTGTCTGGTTTCACCATTGCAAAAAAATCTAGTTTGCCTGTAAAGGAAAAGTCATAAGAATATTGTAAGGCCACTGAGGCTTTGTCCCTTACTCTTCTTGTTGGATTCTTGCCATATTTATAATCAGGAAATGAAAGCTGCTTCTCGTCTTGCTTGTTCTCTATATTCATCGTGAGTCGCTCTGGGCAACTGGGTTCGCTACATGTCAAACAAACCTAATGGATGCATTTCCCCCCTCCTTTAAACATTTGCAAAATGAATCATTTATGTCATGGTTGTCTTAGGAGAACTTGGATAGTATGTTCCAAAACCTTTCTCACCAAGCACATACTTACTTTACATTGAGATGATGTCAAGCACATGCAGACTTTTCTAGACTCTGGGAAAGTTTTACAAATTTAAAGCCTTCATGAGTTAAAATGATAATAGAGTAATAATTGACTTGTTTGTAGATCAAAGTGTCCTCTGAAAGGTTTTACAGACAAGCCTTTTCGTTGCAGTATAGCAAGTGGCCACTGGAATAAATTGACAGCAAAGCTTAGTGGTGGCACCGGGGCACTCTATCCAGCTCTCTTAGTACATCCATGGTGTCGGTATGTGATCTGTGCTGCCTGCACAGTCTGATATGTACATGCGCATAAAGACGTAGCAGAAACTTGACGGTTTCCTTACGCTATTTGTATCACACATGCGTTGAAACACTTGGCGGCCAGGCGGCACAACTGGCAAAAAAACTGGCAAAAACACCTGAGCGACCACCATCGGGCAAATTATTATTATTTTAGTTTATGACACTTTAAAAGACCCTCAAAATAAAACCTGAAATTAATCGTTAAAATATATAACCAGCTGTTATGTCAGTTCTACTTTACTTGTGCTCCTTTAAAATACAATCAATCAATACTTCTCTTTATTGTGATTACTTTAACATCTTAAGCTGTAGCCTGCTTTTCCCAGTGTTTAGTTTGAGTTAACGTTATTTAAGACTGAATCAAGCTGTCAGTTAGCGGCAGACCGCTACAACTACGACAAGCGTGGAACAAGCATGTTGTAAATCCTTGTAAAACAGCAATATCATCTGCGCATGCACGAACATCTTGCGCATGTCGGATCGTGCAGGCAGCACAGACCATGTACCCACACATTACATTTAATTTCTCTCTCCGGCTTCTTCTTTTTGGATTATTACTAAGTAAGGGTCATTAATTCCACCAACTGTCAAGCAGTGGAATAACATTAAACTTGTAATTTGCATTGCATCACTTGTGTGCACATCCTCATGCGTGTGCTAGTGCACATTCAGTTGGATCTCAGAATATTGTAAAAAAAAAAAACACTATAATCATATCTTCTCAATACAATTTCACTTAAAGCATATGAACAATAATATAGAATTAGTGACCAACCCTAAATAAATTATTCTCTAGATTCACAGTAGTATTGGAATCCCTGACTGCTAGCCTTCTCCAACATCACCAACACCAATATAAGCTAAACTAAAGCCTTATTTTATTTTATTATATTTTAAAGCACACACAGCCCTGTAACATTCCAAAATCAAAGGATCATACACAACTTTGGCTCGTCATTACATCTCACCAATAAAAGCTTCGTAGCAGCATGCACTTTGACCATCTTTTCTCTGCCTCCTTCATTCAAAAGAAGGCACACTGCTCATGTTATTAAGAAACACTGAGGTGTGTCACCTCGGCTGGTCTACTGACAAAGTCACCTCGACCGTTACTTCTAAGCTGCGTCTTTTAATTTTCCACTACAGCTTTATTGCAAAGGTAATTACGCGTGCAGTATGAGAAAAACAAGTAAACAGTATTTGAGAAAAGGTTATGGTTGAAAACTAAACCGCAATAATTAAGTCATTAATCTAGCCAGACGTAACACGTTTTTCCCATAATACTCTAGTTAGGTGTCAATGGTGCCTGCCTGCTGCTTCAGGCTGCGCTGATTTGGATGATTTACTGTGTGTGTGTGTGTGTTGTGTGTTTGTGTGTGTGTGTGTGTGTGTGTGTGTGAGAATGTGTGAGAGAGAAAAAGAGGCTGTGAGGCTTTGAGGGATAATTGTGAGGACTTGCGAGCACTTTTGATAGTAACTCATCGGCTTTGATGGTTTTTGTATGACTGACTGTGGTTTCTTTGCATTTTTTTCATTTATTTTTCTGTCATTTGGGTTGTTGTTGTGTCATTATTTTTGTGATCAATTTTTTTTTTTTTAACACAACACACAAAACATTTGCAACATGAACATCGTCAACACCACCCACCCAGACAACAATCAATAAAAGATGACACAATTTAAAAAATAACAACAAAATAAATATATATGTATAAATGACAAAACCATAAGCCCATTATTCACGTCTCTCCCCAGCACAAAGCTTTAGGAGGCATCCAGGAAGCTCAGGTATCTTCCCCATGTAGATATTGAATCGGGAAAACCGTTAGAATGACATTTTTCAAACACCGCTACCCTGGCCATCTCACAAGCCCACTCTTGAATTGACAACACCCCTTCTTTCCAAACATACATCATTATTAAAGCACGCTAGTGATTCCCTGTATTCAAGACTCTAACTTTTGTCTCTCTGCTTTGCAGGCTTTTGTCATCAGCAATTAAGCGGGGCCAGAGCTACTTCCACCTCCTGCAGAAAGAGGAACAGGAGGAGCAGGAGAAGGTGCAGAGGCAGCGGATGAGCAGGGAGCAGCAGCAGAAAACAGAGCCACGACCTCCCAGTTTCTCTTCTGACTCTGACAGTGATTCAGAAGGGTGATGTAACAACTCACATCAGCTCAGTTTCATTTCTTCTTGCAATGTCTCCCTCTGGCATAGTTTATCAGTTTATTACTTTTTAGACTACTGAAAGCGGCATTAATAAATATTTTTATAGTGATTAATGACTAAAAGGGTGTCTCCTAATGACAAACATAGAAAATCATCACCCTATTGGGTTGTTCCACTCAGCTCTACAGAGCGTTTGGGTTTTACAGCCCGAAATTTTACTGTCTTGGTTAACCCTCACAGCTCCCATCAGAAAAAAGGCTCTCATAAGCCCAATGTATGCTACCTTTCTAACAGCAGAAAGACAAAGTAAGTGACTAGCAGGTGAGCATAGTGGATCATTTAGCAGCTTGAGACCCAGGTATTTCCCTCAGGATGAGGTGGATACCAAAACCAAGATTGAAGGAGCAGAAACATGACTCCAAATGAATGCTAATGTTGCTCTGTATCTGCTGGATGTGTAAATAGGCAACTGCTTGACATGTTTGACATATCAACACTTAAAAGGTCATAATATATCAGGGTTATGTTTACAGCTGGTGTTGCTGCCCTCAAGTGGCCAAGAAAATCAATTAATTAGTATTTTAACGTAATTGTGCATATTGCAGTCCTGTGTGTTGCTACTTCACGCTCCGTATGGCACCTGTTGCTGTCCCAGAAGAATGATTCCATTTCCCCTTACTGTGGATTCCCACATTTTTAGTCCGAACCAAGGGTGTTAAGAAATATTAATATCAATATCAAACACACCTAGCAGAGCATTGACAAACATTATATTAATGCATTTATTTGTTCAATAAGGTTTTTGTTTATTATTATTTTTATATGTTGCAGAACATTTAGTCACTAGTCATAGTATATTGTGGCCTATATATGAATTTTGACTGGAGAGTTGTAAAGTCACATGATGGCCCAAATATTAGTTTTGCAAACACGGAACACATTGTTGTAATATCTTGTGTAAAAATATTTGCAGCCTAGTTAACATTTAAACAATATAGTATTAACATCTTTCCAAACTTCCATATGTTTGTGTTTTTAACAATTAACATACAAAACATACAACTTGCAAAATGATCACCTCCCCACTCACAAGCCCACTCCTGGATTGACGGCACCCCTTCTTTCTTCTATCCAAACTTCCATGTATTGAGAAATTGTCACATTGAGGTAATTCTCTTGTCATTGTTAATACGTAAAAATAACTGCATCACATCAATTGCATCATCCCTATGCTCCTATGTTATTAAAAGCTAACAACACTGTATCTGCTGTGTTCAGGTGGCCTCTGCCTGCAGGAAGTAGCTGGTCTGGTGTAAATGAAGCCCGGAAGAAGAGCCAGTCAGCACGACCTTTCACCCCGGTCCACCACTCCCTGACCTCCCCTCTGCTGAGCCAAGCACCGACGTAAGGTTACTATATACTGTACAGCCTTTCCCTTTAACAATATTCAAGATGGTTGCCTAAAACCAAGAGGTTGCATTTGCTAACAGCTAGCTATTTGGAACCAAGCATTAATTCTGCTAATGCTTGAAATGTTTAAGTTTGCCACAATGTAACATCAATGGTCTCTCTTTGTTCATCTGTTCTTGATAGGGCTGTGTATGTACCGAATTCAACTTTTTATCTACAGAGTATCGAAAAATGCCTCGTCATTCAATACCCAGGGTTTTAGGCCTTAAAAAGTCTTAAATATGCTGAAGTATTGTTGTTCTAGGTCTCAAATCATTTTAAATGGGTCTTAATTTTCATTTATTAAATGTCATTCATATTGGTCTTAAAAAGTCTTATATTTGACTTGGTGAAAGCCGTAAAAACTCTAATGAAAAAAACCCAAAATACCCAATTTCAGTACCTAAGGAGTAAATCTCATCAGCGTTGGTAAGCCAATAATGACGCAGCATGCTTCTACCAAGTTCTAATAATGCTTGTGATTGGCTGTTTAGCATTACATGTTGCAGAGGCAGGCAGGAAAAAAATCTATGTTAACACACAGAGACGGGACTCAGGCAGTAGGAGCTGAAAAATAAATAAAAAGATTTGTGCCGTAACGTGTAATGCTGCAATTTCTTTCTTTAAAAAAAGAAAAAAAGTAGTATTTAGGAACCGGTAGCAATGTCACGGTGTTGGTATCGGTACCACTATAAAAATGTTTGAACGATACCGAGCCGTTGTTATTGAATGTACTATAGCGAGCATCTACTGTACACAGTACGCCAAGTGTGAAGTCGATTGGTTGAGACATACAGACATACAGAGACTTCCTCCGTTTTATTTAGATTTAGAAGTAGTTAGGTATACCATCTGAATATTTGCACCTAACATCAGTATCAAACTCCTTCTTTAAATCAGGGGTTTTGATGCATATTCTATGAATCACCACACCCTGTACAGCAGTAAAGAAAATGCTGAGATGTTAAAAAATAATTTAATTATAAGGAATTGCTGCACTCATTTCTCCCTCTTCTGTCTGCCAGTGTTCATCCGTTTGATTCATGTCAAACAGATGTGTTACTACACCTCAGCAAACATCAAACAGAAAAACAAACGGATAGATTGCTGAATCTGACAGATATTCCTGAGGCTTTCATTTTGTATTTCTTTCATACGGCAGACTCCTTTGATGCTGCGTGATCCGGAGCTAACCTTTCTGAAATAGGCATCAGAAAAAGTTTTCTCTGACAAATGTGCCTTGTTAGAAACTCAGGTGCTGGCTGACAATAAACACACACATAACTCTGGTTCACAAAAGCAACATTTAATGCACTGCTTTGATCTTGTGTGGATGATGGGATGGCAATGCTGCCTATAATCCACTAGTGCTGGCTTTTGAACGCATTATGTTGTGACAAGTGTAATGTGTTTGAAAAGGATTTAATGGCAAAGCAGGGACAATTTAGCTTTCAAACTAACAGATACCAGCAGTTTCCTAAAAGGCCAAGATATGATGCCACTTCTGTGACCCAAAAACGCATTTGACCCATCTTCACAGACACAGGAATCCTTGGTCCTTTGATGTTTTGTTCCAGAGGGACAAATCTACAGCTCGTGTTTATTATACATCACATCCAAGTCAACATGCATTTCCTCTGACACGGCATCATTGCCACTGCCAGAATACAGCCTTGTTTTCCGGCGAGACATCTGGAAAAATAACAACCCTGTTCGAAGGCTGTTACCTGACATCTGACAGATCCTAATCTAGCAGGCTATCTGCCTGGCAGACAAATGGCCTGGTCGATAATGAAAAGAGCTTAGAGCGACCTGGGACAGCAGCATTTGTGCACGGTGGGGAGCGAGGCAGAAAAGGAGGCAGCATTCATATTGTGTTTGATGTGTTTGGAGAGATCATGGGAATGGATGTGGGCATAAAGCCTCGAAGCGTAAAAGTGTCGGGGAGACAGACGGCACCGCTTGACTGCAGGTGACAGTGTAACCGTGCTTTTAGAGAGATGGCATGCTTGGTATTTGTTCCCACTACAGCAGCTCTTGTATTGAAGAGTTGGGCCTCTTGTGTAAATGTTTACATCCACTTATTTCACCTACAAGACTTGACTGGAAATGAAGGGCTTTCAAAATGATTGGTTTCACAATGGTAGTGTTTTGCCATTGGAGGGAGTACTACACCATTACTTAATGTAATGCTGTTAACCTTTTCATGTGGGATACAAATCAAACACAATAACTTTGTCTTGGTAGCATTGTGACAGAGCACTTAAAATGACTTATCATACAATATAAAATGTCTGTGTAACATTAGTTAATTAGGCAGTTTGCTTCTATTTCTCAAGAGTCAAAGAAAATGGAGAAAAAACATTTCCAGTCAATTTCACTGAAACTGGCAATGGCAATGAATTTTTTTATTGTCAGCCTCCCTCCAACAGTGCTCATACAGTATGTACAGAAAGAAAATTACCCAAGTAAAATGTAAAAAAAGGCATAATTAAAATAGTACAGAAGTTAAAATATATGAATACAATATAATGTATATAAAATAGAATAACATATAGTACTGTGGTAGAGGGGTGTACAGGAGTAATAAAGTGAATATGCTATCAAATACTCTTTCCAACAGCTTTTTTCTAAGGTGCTCTTGAGCAAGGTACTTAGGCCAAGAGATTGTGGTTGCACAGCACACTACCCACACACCAAGTACAACCAAGAGTAAATGTGCATTGCTGTGAGTGTGGAACCGTGAGCTAAAAAAAGAAAACTACATTATCCAATCAGGTAGGCTCTTTTCAGCTTCTATACAACTCTTTCACCTGTTTTATTCTGTGGGGATCAATCCTCATTTAGAACAGTCTCCCAGTTTTTAAACCATTTGCATAGTCTTATGACTTAGACTTAGAAAACTTTAATGTCCCCCAGAGGCAATTTGTTGTACAGTACAGGCATACTGAAACATAATCCACAATACAAACATTGATCCAGATATCTACAGCACTATTTATCTAACATAGATAACACAACATATAATAACACAATAAATAGAATAGAGTAAAAGGAGTATATTGCACAATATTATAAATAAATAGATAAAACTACTGACCATTACTTAACATATATTCCTTCAGTCATACCCCTCCCTACATCTTATTTAATTGGGTTATTGCCATAGTAATGAATGAGTTTTTTTCTCTGGTAGTTCTGACGTTAGGGTTCTATATGTACGACCAGAAGGACTTATACGCCACTGAAAGTGGATGGGTTGTATCCCTGTAAACCTTGTCTGTTTTGGTTGTGAGTTGCTGTGACCACAAAAAAGATGAGAGACTATTGCCTCGCTCATCTGTTGCTTCAACTGCAACATGAAGTTGCTTACAAGTAATTTAGCCATCATGCTTGGTTGTAAATGTGTTATTGCAATCCACGCAATATGTTTGCATCATGGGTCATGTTTGCATCACTCTCCTAAAGTGGGGGAATATGCTGTAATACATTCATTAAATATCTGCCTATGTTATTTATTGGCTATGATGTTTAATAATTCACATTCTACATGTTGACCTTTGACCTCTTGAAGTCCGACAGTTCAGTGAGTGGAGTTAAAATGCAATCCCACCTCCACCCCCTCACCTCTCTCTCCCTCCCTCCATTTTTTCCTGTTTTTCTACACTGTCAAATAATGGCAAAATGCCAAAAACAATAGATTTTTTTTCTAGCTGAACGTAAATTCTTCATGTTTAGAATCCAAGTTTTGGAATGCAACTGTTCAAGTCAAATGTTTCTTTATTTTTAAATAGCTGTGTTTATTCTTCTTTATTATGGAAATATTAGTTTAATATAAATTGTCATTTTTTGCTTGCTGTGTCTTATGGAATTTTCATAATAGAGCACTTTGTAATCTAGCTTTTATAAATACAATTTGACTTCCTTAATAATATTGATGTACTCTGTTAGACAAACTTCCGATAGATGTTGATTTCATGTCTTTGTGTGCTGTTGCAGGAAGGTCATCTACCGCCAGCTCTGCTGTCTGAATTGGCTGCTGGAGGCCTTGACTCTGGATCGCTCCGGCAGAGTCGGCCCGCTCACCTCCTGCTGGGACCCCAAGTAAGCTGTTCTGGGGTCAAAGGGTTTTACCACCCACACACAACCTACCAGTGGTCAGTTAAAGCACATGCATGAATAAGAAGTTGCATTCTAAAGCTGCTTACTACAAGATTTCTATCTAGAAATACACCTAGTTAACTCTCCCTCTGGTTTAAAACTCATAGACCAAATAAAATGTAACTTTTTTGCATCAACTCTGGTGGAAAATGTTCTCAGTGCACCTGCTGTGAAACTGTTCATCGACATAATGTTTCATGATTTGTTAGCAGTGTTGGGCAAGTTATTTTAAAAAAATAATTATTTACAGTTACTAGTTACTTCTTCCAAAAAGTAACTAAATTAGATACTCAGTTACAAATTATAAAAGTAACAAGTTACTTCAGAAAGTAACTAATGCTTTACTTTCAAGTAAATTTTTAAATGTTCAAATGTGACCCCACCTCCACCCCTCTTTAATGGAACATAAAATACATGTGCAATTATTTATGATAAATCTCCATCTTCAACAAACACTGACCGGTAGATCGAGAGCTTTACGGTGCGATAAACTGAATGTACTTTATCACTTTATAATAAATCTGAATATTATAATGAAATGGACACTTAATACACCACATTATTAACAGAAACTGCCACCCTCCTGAGAAAACCCATTTCGGCCGGTTGTACTCTGGATCTCGTTCTGTCGGTCATGACCCAGCCTTCATGACCAAAGGTGACGGTAGGAATGTTGCGGTGCGATAAACTGGACTTTGCCTCTCCAGCTCTGACCAATCTAGTTGGTCCCCTGATGCAAAAAACAGTATTTAAACTCCTTCACTTTATCACTTTATAATAAATCTGAATATTATAATGAAATGGACACTTAATACAACACGTTATTAACAGAAACTGTACACAAATCTAAACTCTTTTAATGTTGCTGTGGGACTTTGCCACTCAGCTCAGAGGTCTAGTTGGTCTGATGAAAAAAACAGCTTCAATTATAGTAACGCGGCAGTAACAATAACGCCGTTATTAAAATGGGAAGAGTAATCAATTAGATTTATTCCGTTAGTAACGCCGTTATTCCCAACACTGTTTGTTAGTATTGAAACTTAAGGCCACAATGGTCTCCTGAACATGTGTTTGAATGTGCTTTAAGTATTTGTTAAAACATCCCTTGTATAATTGACTTGCCCATTAATTAATAATCCCTCAATTCTTCTCGAATTGTTTGCATTTGAAATGATAACGGTGCATTTAATGTGAGCAATGAGAAACAAAAGCACATACTGTTAGGATTATGTCAGGGAATGTCTTCATACTATGAAATAAAAATGTCATTTCCTATTAAAGAGTGATTCCACTGCCTGGAGCCCCCCGTCCAGAGGCTAAAACACACCAGCATGAGTAACATATCTATCAGCGATCATCTCATTATGGCGCTGACCTGTGCACGCTGACTGATGAGTAACTCCTTGTCAAATCCACACTGTTTTTAAGCGAGCCACCTGAAAAGACGTTGCATCTGTACTGTAGCGAGGCCAGTGATGAAGGGTGGCGGTGCTCAGGACCTGCAGGCGCCAGCTGACAGTGCTGGATGAAATATAAAGTCCAAAGCTCCGGAGGGGGCCCTGGCTTAGTGAGAAGATTGCATTCTTCCATCTTCGTCCCCCATCCAGGTTTCAGCTACCATGATATTGACCCACCATAGGGCGTCGAGAGTAAGAAAATGGAGAAAAAGTGCAAGTTGCAGTAGCGGTGTGGTGCTTAAACTCGTACGTTTTAACACACAGGATTGCTGTTCCATTGAACCCGTAGTGTGTTTTATTTCCTCAAAGGCAGTTGTTTCCGAGGTTCCCGCTTTACTTTTTTTTTCTTGCCTTCTTATTGATCTATGATAATCTTTCTTGTCAAAGTATCAGAGGAGACTTATGAGAATAGATTATTTCATAAAGGTTAGAAAAAGACTGTACAACGCTCAATGGCTCCTTGTAGAATGTATTAAAGAAATATTATTGCACACAATTCCAAGCCTTGAATAATTGATAGAAAAGTGAAAAATAAAAGGAAAGAACGGAAGGAAGGGAAGGAAAAGAGCTACAAAGAGAATTTCTTTTGTACCCAAACATCATCATGTTCCAGCCTCCAGGGCCTTCACTCAGCTTCAAATCCAATTTCCCAGAAAGTCTTAAGCTTTATGGGCCAAATGATACAGCTGAGGTATTACTGTACAGGAAGACAAGGAGAGGATGAAATGAAACATTAGCACAAGGTTACGACACTGCTGTGCTTTCCACCAGGCGGGCAGCTCTGATGTCGGGCATCAATCTAAAACACTGCACAGTTTTTTAGGATTAGATGAATTATGATTTGGATAATGGCCGGAGTGACTCTCAAGCTGTCTCTGCCTCAAAGGCCGGTTTCTAGTGGTGAGTCGCAGAAGGTCACTGTTGCATTTATCATAACAGCGACAATCTTTTCCGTTCGCAGAGACCCCGGCCGAGGCAGGACCACAATAAAGACGCTGAAAAAAGAAAGAGCCATTGAGAACAAATGGGAGCAGTTTGTTTCAAAAAGGTAAAGAGCCATTGAGAACACACACACACACACACACACACACACACACACACACACACACACACACACACACACATTAACACACACTTATTTACTCTTTATTTTAATTATTACATATTATTATTATTATATTAATTATTTTTATTTTTTTAAATGTGTATTTACATCATACAGCTAAAAGTATGTAAACACGCCCGTCGGCATACTTACCAATATACCCTTCCAATTAAAGGATGAGTTTTGGTTATTATAGTTCTCATGAATTATACATTTGAAAAGCTACAAAGATTAAGCACTGTAATAATTCCTATGGTTTACACGTTTTTTTTTGCTGTGGTCACCACATTGACTGCAGCTGTACAAGAATGCGGCTGGTCGTGGAGGATGGGGTGTTAACATACAGGACTTTCAAGCCAGGGAGCAGAGTTCGCTTCCCGGGGGAAAACAAAAGACTTTCACGTGTTCCTTGGGGAGTGTTTAAATACAAACCACGATCTTTTCCTAAACTTAACTAGTTGTTTTGGTGCCAAAACTTAACGATCGGTACCGCTTAACGCTCACTTTTTCTTGCCTAAACTTAATGGTAATCTCGCCGAAATGACGGGCAGCTCGTGATACTCTTTCCCCGGCGCACACTCACATTATTATTATTATTATTATTATTATTATTATTATTAATTTGTTGAACAAAAAAAGAGGAAAAAAGAGTACTGAACAAACTCTGGTATCAGAAGGTTGGAGTTTGAACATAACTTATCTTTCAAAGTCCTCTACCTGCAACGCTCTGCAAAAAGAGAGAAATCCTGCACTGTGACAACTGCATTAACAGGTGAGTGCACATACAACACACACACACACACACACACACACACACACACACAAGTGGAAAAAAGGGAAAGTCAGGTCAGGTGCATTTACTCACTCATGCTGGAGCATTACACCTAAAAGACTCTGAATCGGGTGCCCGGATAGCTCAGTTGGTAGAGCGGGCGCCCATATCTAGAGGTTTACTCCTCGACGCAGTGGGCCCGGGTTTGACTCTGACCTGAGTCTGGCCTACTTAAACCCACAGACTGGCTCAATAATAAGCACAAATCATCTTCACACACACACACACACACACACACACACACACACACATATATATTTACTCTGTAGGCAGTGTGGCAGTAGAGGACATTTGGAGAGCTGTTGCTGAAGTGTTGTGCTTCCTTCCACCCTGATAATTAGGCTGATGGGAGTGTCACACACACTCTGACAGACAGGCAGAGAGAGGGAAGGGCATAGGAGAGAGGGGGGAGACGGGGAGAGACGTGTGTTGGCTCCGTTCTGTTGCTCATATGTCGTCCTCACTTGAGAGTCTACCTATGGGTGTGTGCCAAGCTGCCGCCTGTCAGCTGTGTGTGTGTGTGTGTGTGTGTGTGTGTGTGTGCGTATTTCTGCCCTTATGAGGATCATATGTTTCCACAAGGAGCTAATATAAATTGACAACTTTGCTTCAGGCTTTAAGGAAAATGGATTTAAAAGCTGCTATTATTAGAGGAATGTTACACCATTTATGGGCTTTTGTAGTTTGTTTTTCTCCTTAATAACTGCCCAAACACAGCTGGCTAGACATCACACCGAGATATTTCTAGCATGGGGAAAATGGAGCTTGGTGCGAAAAACGGTAAAATATCTAAACCATCAGTAGTTAGCGCCAAGTTTAGGTGAGTCCATCACAACTAATACCAAGAGACTCCATTTTGGGCTGAAATTCAACAGTTTTTCACGGAGAAAAGGGGAAATTATAGACTCTCTGTTGACAGTAGTTTCAATAGATGACAATAACAGGCCATTTGAGGTGGTATGTTTTAAGTAAGGGGTATGGTAGCCATTAGAGGCACATGTCTGTGCAGCTAGCTATAATATGTTTTGTCAACAAATGTCGTTTATGAACATTCTCAAAGGTGGCTTCAAAAGGCTTGGGAACATCAAATTATATATGACGATGTTATTCAAGGGTGGATTTCTCTTTTAAGTTACAATTAGAACCCATTTTAAAGATTATGATATGATATTTTAAGAATTAAAAAAAAACATACAGCAGCCACAATAGATGACAAGAGATTAAAATGAGATGGTTATTCTAAGGTTGAAGAGGTAACTAAACAAGAGCTACTGCATAATCGTGTAATCGTGTGCGGCAGAAAAGCTTTGTTGTACTGACCTCTATGGGTTAAAAGTCTGTTGTGATTGAGGGAAACACAAATTTGTCGGCCCTGTGTCCTTGCATTCTGTTTTTTAGGTAACAAACCAAACACATGCTCTCCTTTATGAATGTGCACTGCTTTTTGTCTCCTTTTCCTCTCCAAAAGCCTCGGAGAGCTCATCCCAGGCGCCCTCGCAGCTCCTCTGCTCGCCTCCACACCCACAGGAAGTCTCCCTTCATGAGTGGGGCCTCCCTCTCTGCACTCACCCCCACCCCTTTGGGCAGCAGTGTGTCCTCTCTGGTCCCCGGTGCTGAGGAGGACACAGAGTCTTCAGGACCACCTAGGGAGACCGACCGGCCTCCCTCAGAGTGTAAGTAAGCGTGGAGAAGGGCGAAGGTGGAAAGTAACAAATTACAATTACTCATGTTACTGTAATTGAGTAGTTGTTTTTTTTATCTGTAATTTGACTTTTACTTAAGTATGTTAAGTTTGAAGTATTGTGCTTTGCTACATTTTAAATTACATCTGTTACTGAGTAAGAAAAAAGTAACTAAAAAAAATTCTCTAACGTTTTGTATCTGTCAACAAACTCAAATGGAACACTTTGTGCCCTTATCAAATCACAAAGACTGTGATTTAATACAATAAGATATGAAATAAGTATAAATATACAAATTTGAAATGAGCTACTTTTTGCTTTTATCAGAATCAGAATACTTTATTAATCCCCTCAGGTAAATTATTTAGTTGCAGTTGCTCACAGTCAAATTCAAGGTAAAATAACAATAAGAAAAGAATAAGTGTATAAAGTAAATAAAGTAACAAAGCTACAATAAGAAATAAATAAAAATGTTAACTAGAACTAAGTTAGATAAGGTGACAAGTAAGATTTTGTTAAAAAAGATAGTTTCACATTGATTGTACAATTCTATTTTTGTGCCGTGTCAAAATAAGTACAGCGTGGAAAGTAGCAGCAGTGAATAAATAACACCTTTGTACATGTAGCTGATAAAATATTGCACCAAGTAATTATTGTACGTAATTTTATGTATAAAATAACACTTGTGTAACACTTTTTATCAAATTAACAGTACTTTTGCTCAAGTAGAATTTGTTCCATCTCTGTAGAAGGGCTATGATTAAATAAGTGCATTCTTCTTCCTACTCCTTTTCAGTCATGTCTAGGCTGGACACTGTATTATACAGTGGCTTAAGAAAGTTTGCACACCCATGCTAAAGTTGATTAAAAAGAAGAATAAATCTTTTGGATCTTAATGCCTTAATTAAAATAAATGAGGAAAATCCAACCTTTAAGGACACCAATTTTCTTTGTGAATGAATAATGTTCTTAAATAAATGTTCTTCCTTAAAATACAGGGAGAGATCATTTCATGGAAAGTTCCCCATGCCTATCTCTATATATGGTGAAGGGTATGTGATGATGGGGGGGGGTTATTTCAATTCCAAAGGCCAGGGGAACTTTATCAGGATGCACAGTATCCTGAATCCATGAAATAACTGGCCTTTAAAAATAAAGATCTGCCTGCCTCTATGGGAATTGAACATAGGGGTGTGTATACTTATGTCCCCTGTATTTTAAGGAAGAACATTTATGTATTTACAATACTGTACATTATTCATTCACAAAGAAAATTGGTGTCCTTAAAAGGTTGGATCTTCCTAATTATTTTTTAATTAAGGCATTAAGATCAATTTCCAAAAGAAGTTTTTTATTCTTCTTTTTAATCAACTTTAGCATGGGTGTGTAAACTTTCTCAAGCCACTGTATGTTATGTAATGTGGTTTTTATTTCATTTTGCAAACTAATTTACACATTGTTTGTGTATTTGTTTTGGTTATTTTATGTTGATGTCTGAAATACATTTATTCATTCATTCATTCATTCATTCATATGTTTTAGCTATATAAACAGAACAGGCAAACTCATGAAATCAAACCGCCATCTCAAAAAGTAACGTAATTATGAAAATGAGTCTCTAAGCACATGTAAGGTTGGAGGATATGTCAGACAAGAGCAACAGGAATCAAACTTTAGTTTTGCATGCTGGCAACATATGTTAATGTCCACCGTCTGAATATGAGACACATTTCCATACCAAGCAACATGGAGGTGTTAGAATTTGTGCAGGGTTGAGGTCCGCATGCAGTCGCATTCACTCATCTCCTTATTGTCGTAGGAACGCACAGCACAGAATAGACCCTGTTCATTTCCCACCAACAGCATCACATTGCTGAGCCTTGAGCGGAAGGCACACGATCACACCAGTGTTTGTCTTTCTGTGCTTGATCAACTTCTGTTGTGGTGTTAGTCACTCTGTAAGTGGAAAATTTCCAATTTAATGTTTTGAGTATGTTATTTTTAATCTATATACTGTATTTTTACCCTTTTCTTGTTTCTAGCATAGCTTTGAAATGCAACCAACACAAAATAATTAACTCTTTTTTTTTTTAAAACATAACAAACATATCCTAAGCTTCTGGACTTTGCAAGTCAAAAATAAAATGTCAAGACCACATGTAACCATCTTTAACTTTAAGTCAACCCTACACCCAATATAAATCCTAAACTTGAACTAGAAGAACAGAAGAACCAGCCAAAACAATCTCTCTTCACAAAAACACCCTCACTGGGAAGATAGGTGAACATTTGAGTCACCTACCACACACACACACACACACACACACACACACACACATACACGCACATACACGCACAGAACACACTTACATTTACACTTACCTACCACCTGCTGAGTCTGAAATGAAAACCAAAATAAGAGCTGGGTCTGTTCAAAGATCAGAGCCTTTGTGACGGGGTTCAGCCCTCGTATGCCCTGCGTTGATTCCCATAGTGCACTGCTTCAGGCTTCACAGCAGAGTATAATTAGTCATCTGATCTCCCCCACCACCCCCGCCTCCTGTAGATTACATGAAAGACTGTTTAGCTAGCTGTCACTGCCTCAGTCATTGTCATGTTGTTTTCCTTTTTTGTGTCCATTACTCTCTTTTTTCACATTTTTTTCTCTCCTCCCTCTTTCCCTCCCTCCTGCGTTTTGGCTCTTATCATAAAATGAGTCCACAAATCAAAGGAATAATTCAGCACCAAGGTTTAAAGCAATTAACTGTTGTTCAGACTAATCCCCAGAGTTATGTCTCAAATCCAGAAATTGGCCACTGGAGATGTGCAACTCTGCCCACACTACAATGTGTTGCCTGGTAAATGAATTTGAAAGAGTTATATTCTTTGGGGAAAAAATAAGTAGTTTTCCAAACTCTTTGATGAAAAAAAGAAATTGTGAAACTTTGAATAATGAGGAGGTTTGTCTTTGCATTTCAATGCCTCCCCCTGTAGTTTTTGAGCAGCTCAGATAGTTAATCACCCGCATTCATTTGGGATAATTAAAATAATAACTCTATTTATTCAATCTGAAGCCAGGCAATTTGCAAAAGTTATTGGCTATTACAGTTTTAGCTGCAGGGTTTTATAGCTATTCCTCGTGAGAAATCATGCTATACATTTTAATAAGCGCCTCATCTCCTTGATTTGCCACACTGTGATTAATTTTGTCACAGCTCTTAGAGAAGTTGAATCATTTAGGCTGGTATTTAAAATTTTAATGAATGCTTTATGCTCTTGGGAAGCTCATGAAGATTTATTGTGTCATCACTGTGTGACATCTATGTGTAAACTGCTAGCTGTTGCTTCAGTGAGATTACAAAACGTTTCTCAATTTCATGGTGTAGTAACAGCATGTTAACACCAGAGAGAGCTATAAGATAAAATATGAAAACAACATGGACAATGAGACATTTTGTTTTCATTTTGCATTGTGCATTACAGTTATACTTGCACAAGCTCTAATCTGTTTGTACAATTAGTCCTTATATTTCCATAACTTATATTTCTACAACCTCTTACATATGGATATATACATACTGAAAATTACTTATCCCATTAAGCTACTAACAGGTCTGATAAAGGTTCAGGGAAATATATAAGCGACTGCAACCTGTTACCACACTGGTACAAATGGCATATAGCAATGAGCCGTAGTTCCCAACCTTTGTATCTTGATTCATTGAAACTAAACAATGTCTTCTCCTGAACACGACCAACGAAAGACGTTTTTCATTTGAAGGATTTTAAAATGCCTAAAGTAGTGAAGTTATGTCATATTTTACAGGAAAATGTGTCAAAGGTTTAGAAAGTATAGAAAAGCTTTTTTGAATTCCTACCTTGTCATCTTCTTACTTCTCAGATGTGTCTTCGTATCCCTTAGTGGGATCCTGACAGCATAGGACAGGAAATCTATCAGACACAACTGACGGCAAGCTTTATTTATATAGAACATTTCATTCATAAGGGGAATCCTCAATGTGCTTTAATAATTCAATAATAGCTATTCGCAACAAGCACAGAGAAAGTGAGAAGTAAGCACATCTGAAGTCATCAGGGAAGGAACCACTAAAAGCTGCTTTAACGGTTCATGAATTGACCCTCAGCTACAGCAGGTTTACTAGGTCAGTGGTTCTCAAACTTTTCAAGTTGCAACCCCCCAAGAATGATCACCCAAATAATGCTTTGTTTGTGATGACGGTTTTGTGTATTTGTTTTGACAGCTAGCGCCTTGCATTTGTCCAATGTGCTCCGGGCTTTTTGATGCGATCTGTGACCCCCCCCTCACAAATTAAGCACCGAACATAACAGATGAAATGTACCAAAATCACACAGTAATGTAAAAAAAAAAAAACCTCTATGTTGTATTATTTTATTTTCTTTCTCCACAACCATCCCCCGACCCCCAGGTTTAGAACCCCTGTACTGGGTGACCGGCGAGGTCATCAATAACTGTTACACACTGGCAAATGCATTATTGATTTGTATATTGAGGCGGGTTAAGTAGGTTGCAGCTGCATGTAGGAGTGTGGGATTTGAACAACAGAGAAATACATCGGAGGGAGCGAGTGCATGGAATAAATGGTGAGCCTCGTTGGGCAAAGACATTATTCCTGATAGTGTATAAACCTGACTTTGCTTCACTCCTGCCCCAAAAGCCCTGCTTTCCTTCAACTCCACATGACATGGAAAGTAATGTTTTTAGATGCGCAAATCCTTCTAATTATGAACATTTCAAATATTAGAGGTAGACAGAGTTACAGATCCATAATAAAATGCAGGGGTGAAAGAAATGAAGAGAGATGCAGCAGAAAAAAGTGTAAATCAAGTTTTTATTCATTTTTTATCTCCAGGTCTTCGCACGCTGTCAGATGACCAGAAAGTCAAGAAAGACAGCCAAAGCTCACAAACCAGCAGGTAAGCTCATCAAGCCAGGATCTACATTTGAGCAGAACCTCCATCTCATGACTTGAATTTCAGTAGCCGGAAAAGATAAGAAGATTGCAAACCAGTATGTTTACTGGCCTACTGCAATAAAATCTTAAATTCTACCTCTAACTGCTGTTGTTCCTCAGGCTCCCATAATGATTTAGGCAGTTGTAACAGTAGCCACAGCTTTATTTCCTAGATAAACAACAGCTAATCATAAAGAGTACAAAAGTCTAAGCCATCATGACCGGGACAATATTCCTGGAATTATTGTGTAAAGAGAAGAAGAGCAGGGAAAAGAAAGCTATAGCAGCAGCTTAACCTGTACTCTTCTCACTTACTCTGAAGTGATAGCCCTTTAATTAGTGTTACTATTTTAGGCCTCTTCATCTTCATTCCTCCTCTGGCCTGTTCAGAGTTTAAAAGACAGTGATCTGAAAGCCTATGTCAGGAATTTGCTGTAAAACGTCAGTGGAATTGTGTTGTGAATGAGGGGACAAAAGGGCATGTTGTAAATGCTATCAGTGCCCTTTCACTGGCACCTAATATTTACCTTTGCTGTTAAAGATGTGGTACCGTGATTACCATCATTCAATGACCGATTACATGTTCCTGATGACTATTTTCTCAGCCAGCTTTCAGTAATTGTGGGTCTGCATCAACATGTGTACTGTCAATGGCTAATGTGCAAAATGTTAACAATTCTAAACCATATTTGTTGTACATGTATGTATGTGTATATGGCGGTTTTGAGCTCTGTTAAGTTGATTTATATTTTTCCTAATATAATCTGTGGAGAAATTTAGCACAACATAGCACACCATTTCCAGTTATTCCACACATTTTTCTGTATTTTTTGCTTATGTGCTATTTGCTTATGCAATGCCGCAAGGCAAGCAAAACATGTGTTTTATACACTTGATAAACTTGAGCTTCAAGTTTTCATTATTGTGTACATAGTTCCATTTTCTGTGTAAATACAAAACTGTAATACTGCACTTTCTTTCCAGGAGTTTCACGCCAGACAGTGTGTTCATACTACACATATATAAATAATACTGCAATACTTTCATCAGTGGGCCATATACTTAGTCACCGTTATGTTACCTACTTCACTTATAGATTGTGACTTAAAAGACATTAGGCTGTTTGAATGAAAATCTTTACGATTACAGCTTGAGCCTGTAGCTATTCCTTAACAAAACAGTGCATTGTTTGCTAGGTAAAAAGTCATTTAGTTAGCCTGTAGCTATTCCTCCTCTTAACAAAAAAATACATTGTTTGCTAGCTAGCTAAAAAGTCAGTAAGTTTAATGGTAATTATGAGTCGGCAGCAGGGGCAATTCTAGGTTCAAACCTTTAAGGGGGCTCATCCCCTAATTAGAATGTGACACGGATACAAAAGTGCTCTTGCTTATTGGCATTTCTTTAAACCAATCCCAATCATCTTGGGCAGTGCTAAGCACATTGCGGAGCCACGGTGCCGTGGCAAAATAGCCTCGGGAAGGAAACTGTTTGGGGGGAACATGTGTACGTTCAAAGGTTGTTTTAGTCATGCAACCTAAGATTTTGGTGGGGACAGTGGACACGCGTATCTATCAGATTTTGTCATGAGTCATTTTGTCCCCACCAATTTTTTTGAAAACCTTGAGCTCAATTTAGTTAAAAAGAAATAAAGTTTATAACACATAATTCTTGAGCGACAGATGCCAACAAATCCACAAAAATCTTTATCGTCACAGGGCAGGCACAGGCACAGCCATTCTGCTTCTTTCCTTTCGTAGCTCCTCTCCGTGAGTCTCATGTCACGTCATGTCACATTGTCTTCATGGATACATGAGGCAGAACGTAGTGGGTCATATGTCTAATGCTTTTTGAAAACTTAAGGCTTTGTTCTTCATAAAATGTGTCGGACATCATCACATGTTTGCAAACATTTTTATTAAATTACTTTAGTAAGCTACAGGACAGCATCTTTCAAAACATGACCTGCACAAAAGAGAACAAAAATCAATGCGTCATTGTAACCAGCACTTTTGAAAATGCACTTCCGAATGCGTCTCTGTCCCCAGCACATTTCAAACCAAACTGACGCCCATGAGTACAGACCTTGCAGAGCATCAAGTGTCTGCTGCAATCTGGAGGTTAGACTTAGAAAACTCAGTGACAACAAAGAATGTGTCACCAAAAAGTCAATATAAGGACTTTATTTTGATTTGTACAAAAAAAAATTAGGTCCACGGAAATCGGAGGGGGGTATGTTTTGTATAAAAAAAAGAATTAGAATTAATGCACTTCAAATTGAAGCTGAGTAAGCATGTTTCACCTCAAACTCATTGTTCAATTTTAAATCCAACTATTCTACAGTATAATACATAAACAAAAGCAGACAAAGGTATCATTGTATGCATTATTTGCATTTTTGCATACAGTGAACCTCGGATTGTGCATATGAGAGATTACTTTCAAAAGCTGGTACAAAGAAACTGTTAACATAATCACGATTATAAATCAATTAACAGACACAAAATACTGTTTGTCTTTGTGTTTCCTACATCCAGCTGTCCTGCCAAGCCCCCGTTAGCCATCAGCCATCTCATCAACAACAAGGCCAGCATGCTACGGGAGCTGAAAAGTGCCTTTGACCAAAGGGTTAACGAGATGTCTCAGAGCTACGTCGACATCCTGCAGCTCAAAGCCAGGTCGGGCAAACATCCATTCCCAACAAATAGATTTATTCTGTCCTATTTGTTTTCCATATCCATCACTCTCAAGTATCAGCATGACGATTACCTGCCATTGAATGCTGCATGTCTTAGATGCTTCATCTTAAATAAATCCTTCTTTTTCCCCAACAATTTTAACATAACAGGATGAATAGATTATCAAAAGTGATATTTAAAGGAATAGTTGATAACACTTTACTTGACGGTATCTACATAAGAGTGGCATGACACAGTCATGACACATGAACCCTAACCATATTTTGTCATGACAAAACCAAACGACACCTACTAAAAGAAGCGTTATGTCATAAACGTTTATGACTTGTTTATAATCTTTATGACAAGTTCATGACAGTGTCATGTCACTCTTATGTAGAGCCCTTCAAGTAAAGTGTAACCAAATAGTTTTACATTTTAAAAATGTGCTGTCTTGCTAAACATCCAAATCAACTGGGATGAAGCCGTTTTGTCATAAGATCCTTCATAACCATCCTTAACAAACATTTCTGGTGCTATTACTCATGTAACAACCATGTGTGTCCTGTTATATTAGTCTGCCTGCTTATACCCTATTTAAATATAACTCAAATACAGTTAGTGTGTAAGATAATATGAGCTCTTGTAGGTGCCTTCATTTCAGTTTTCTTCTCCCACCCAGGGAGAGGTTAAATAATGGTCTCCAAAGGTACCGAGCCCTGTGTCACGTGACTGAATACCATGGCCTTCCTCATCATGTGACCTGTGTGTCTCAAGAGACAGAGGCTCCAAACAAGAACAATACAAACAATATGTGGTATGTGACCTGTTGAAGACATTATTTAGTGTGGAATGTGGAGTCGGAGGGGGGGGGCTTGGGTGAGGTCAGATTTATGTTTGCATCAGTGGAACTGCATGCACAAGTGGTATGCATATGTGTTACGTAACTAGCACATTACAGCTAATAAACACCATATTTTTAATGTGTTGTAACATGATGTTCTCGGTGGATCTGACACATTTCTTCCAGGTTGTCCACTCTGCTGAGCAGCCTGCCTGAGGAGGTGTGCAGGGAGCATGCGGTGACCCAGGTGCTGGAGAAGCTTAGTGGCTTTGCAGAGCAGCAGACCCTCAAGGTTCAGCCTCAGATTCTCCTGAAGGTGCTGGGGGGTCTGGAGCCATGGGAGCTCTGTCTGCCTGAGCTGTGTGTGGCCATCCAGGTACACAAAACACCTCCTCACATCATGTTTCCCAGAGAAAATAAAGTTACAGGAAACAGGGACACATTTCTACAATCGTCAAGGAATTTCTGCGACAAATAATAATATAATAATATAAATAATAATAATAAATAATAATTTATCTCCCACAGCTTATACTAAGAAAATTAAATAAAAAATGACAGATTATAGATCATAGACAGATTAAAGTCACATTGACCTCAATGCTTAAGCAAAGATCTCATATAAACGTATACTTCTTCATATAGAAGAAGTAACAGTATACAGTAATGTATAACAGTAAATAGAGTCTGCAATCTTTTAATCTTTTAAAATATTAGGTCTAAAATCCACAAAATCAACCAACAGTTTGCGGATCGTGTGTTGCACCATGTCATTGGTACAAATTAGTTTGCCAAAAAATGCTGCGAACAGAGACTAGAACACTACACTGGATGATCTAAATGCAAAGTAAGTTTACAGATTTGGTAATGAAGGCTGATTTCCAAGATTGTAGTGAATTTGCAAAAAAGTAGGGCTTTTGTAGTTTCCACAAGTTCAAGATTCAAATTTTCAAACAAGCTAAAATTGTCACAATTAAATGTAATATTATTGATCTTTACAACTGAAATCTGGGCAAACGTGATCCTGTGCTCTGAGTTGGGTAACAGTGTAAATCAGAATGGAGGCATTGGACAAAATGGTGATGCCAAATTCTTATTGCAGTCGGATCACAGATTAAATATTCTCTTGTTTGTTCCCATTGAAAATATTCTCTAATGATGTATTTGCACAGGGTCCATGTCATATAAAAGAGATTGAATAGTTGGATTTTATTAAACTTCTCAGATTTCCCCCCCACACTTTAAGCCTGACAGTAAACTCTCAGTCACTGCCTCCCAAACCATCAATTAGGGACGAGCCCCACTCCCAAAACTAACAGAGCTCAGACCCTCAGAACACGCCCCTACCGGTCAGAAATGAGAGGTAATAGATCCTTCCCAGACTCCAGAGCAGATAGCTGAAGGTGTAATGACAGGAAGGCGACTGATAAATGTCACTGGAGGACAGTAAAGGTGGTCCACTGATATAGAAAGTTGGGGGGAGGGTTGGCACTGGCTGTTTTCTCACTGTGTTGCTTTTCAGGGCAGTATGTGACAATGTCCCTCTCTGAAGCTCAAAACAGAATCAAACAGACCACAGATGACTTGTTTTAGTTTCCATTTCTGGCTCAGCAGGAGGACTCCAGTAAAGTTGTACCAAGGTTTGGGGCACCAAAGTATAATTTGGTTTGGTTGCCAGCAGTGTTTTTTATACAAAGCCCACATAGATATGCTCTTAAGTTCAATCTACAAGACCAGAATCCCTTACATCAATGGATCAGTTGTATATTTTTATCTTATTTCTTAGTGTATGAGGTATCAACATACATTTCTGTTCCTTTCAGCCTGTGTCTGTCTATATTTAATGTATATCCATGACCTTCTGCTTCTGGGATTACTCCGTTCCGCCAGAAATTTTACTGTTACCTTCTGCTTTCATTGTGTTGGAATTTTAAACGGTTGATTTATGAGGACTTCTTAGATCTCTGCAGGGTAAATCCAGACAGCTAGCTAGACTATCTGTCCAATCTGAGTTTTCTGTTGCACGACTAAAGCAACCTTTAAACAAGTACGTTCCACCAAAACAAGTTCCTTCATGAGGCTATTTTGCAGTGACACCGTACCTCCATGCGGAGCTTAGCTCTGCCCATTGATTTAAAGAAATGCCAATAAACCAAAGCATGTTTCTCTTCTATCCCAGAATGCTATGTTGACTAGCCAGACCCTCCTTTGCAGTGCTGTGGAGGAAGGTCTGGCAATGCAGTAATCTAAACTCTATTAATTCTCCTTCTCTCTTTTTCAATGTCAGATTGCCACGGAGCATGTGGTGCAGATGCCCAGAGAGGAGTACAATGCTTGGCTGTGTTCAAGGGTCACCCTGCCCCCACAGTACCACCGTGCCCCTCAAACACCAGGTGAACCACACTCTTTAAAGACTTGGACGAAGGCTACAGGCATGGACAAATAGATGAAGGGAACAAAAGCACACCAGGGTTGTACATTAACTGTGAGGCTGTAAGCCTGAAATTGCCTAAAATAAGTCTTTAATGTAAGGGCAAAGATTGATTAAAGTGATTGAAATAGGAGTAGTTATTTTGCCTTCCACCTGATCATTGTTCACTTGAAAGTAATAATGTTGTGCACCACACAGCCAGCAGCAGAGGCAACCTCAGACACATCACTGCATCAACAATAGGTAACGAATGAAAAAGTTAGAAGACGTAATTGTTATTTTTTCATAGTTAAAAAAATTGGCCAAGGAAAAGGAAGGATTAGACTAATGGTACAGACTTTATACATTAATAAGCTTGTGGCCGTGCATGTGTGCAGGATAAATAATACAGGCACACACAATAAGGGGGAAGTGGGAAGAAGCACTGGTGCAAACCTTTCAATTTATTGTCAAGGGTTACAAAAAGAGCAACTAAATACCTTCCTTTCTAACATATTTCCCTGTAAGGCGACAGTGATAACTCACAAGATCACGACACATTTTGGTAAAATCATTGGTTCTTTAGTGCTATGTGGTAACTGTTTGTTTATTTATTTTAATTAAATTTGCCAGTACTCTCTTTAATTGCATCTTGCTGGGATGAAGTCTTTCTGTATGTGCAATTTCATTGCTTGTTTTGTTATGGAAGCCATTGCCATAGCCAACTACCCAGTTCTTCTGTTATTCATTCAATCTAAACAGACCAAATGTTGCCAAATGTGAAAACCCACCCCTTCCTGTTTGCAGGAACATTTTTCCTGGAAAGACATACTTGACTCAGTGTTTAGACCAGCAAATGTTTTTTAAAAATGTCTTTAGAATGGGCTAGTGTGAATCACTACCACACACAGTACAGTGTTTTTTGTCTGTAGAGAGCCGTTAAACAGACATTTACATGAAAGTATTAAAGGCCACTATTTGAAATACCTCTGTTGACCCCAGTTGACATAAACAATCCAATTGGGTAATGAATGAAGAATCTCATATACCGACACTCAGTTGTGCTGTTGAACCCAGCCAAACATTCACAGTGACCTTTAACTCTGCCTCGTCTCCTGATGGGTTTGTGAATAAAAGAGGCTGACCTTCAACTCTGCCTGTTAGATAAGAATAATTAACTTCCTTTTCATTGCCTCGAATTTGGAGGAACTGAATGTGAATGGAACTAAAATAGTGTCTTGTGACTGTGAATGTTTGAACCTAATGTGGATGAGCAGTGGATGAAAAGCAGACAATATGGCAATATAAGTGATCTATTACAGTAACTACTGCTTTTGAAAGCAAATTCTAGTAACTTCTAGTCCTCCTTATCCATTTTTGATAACATGTACCGTACTCCCCAGGGCATATCTACACTTTGTGTGTGTGTGTGTGTGTGTGTGGAGTGGCATATAGAGTGAAAGGGAAAAGTGTCTTGCCTGGAAGAGGAGGGGTGGGATCAGGAGCAGGGGCAACAGCGAGCCAACACTCATTTCAGGAATGCCACACAGTCTGGAGGCCCAGCTCAACCCACCCCCACAGTGTTCGCTTAGCCCTGGGCAGGGGGATGGTGGGGTGCAGGGCGGCAGAGGAAAACATGAGGGGGGGAACAAGCATTCTTTCATTTTAACTTCTCACTCAGGTTTTAGAACTCATGCCTCAAGGCACAACATCTAGACCAAATGAAGTGGGAGATACCAACCAAAATTCTGGTAATAATAAATATAGCTGCAAGTCAGTGGATCTTAAACTTCTTTTAATAATCTAAAATTGGAGCACATTACAACAGTACACAAACAAAATGAAGAGATGAACTTAAGAAGCACAAGCCGGAACTTAACTTAAAGAAATGAAAAGAACATGAAATAAATAATGAATAGGCATAAGTATCATTTTGGTGAAAGCTTTTATTGCGAGTATAATAGTGGGATCACTACCATTACACTTAGTCAGGAGTAAGAACTGCTCCTGAAATCCTTTTTGTTTAAATGTATCTGACAATATGTTAACATTTACAGCAATGACAATAACAATGGCAGAAAACACATATTTTCTGCTTCAGGATTCAGATGAGGATGAAGTTGTGTAGACATCCTGATCTTAAAATCTTGTGTCCTTTAGACAACATCATGTCAAAAGCCCAACGATCGAGTTGCCTACAGGAAAGTTCAATATTTACTCTCCAGTTTACCAGCAGCAGCCTCTCCATGCTTGTGTAGTTATGAAAGTGAATTTGGCTGTATGAACAGAGAAGAAGTGTTTGCTTAGCTGCAAAATATTGTGCAACTAAAAGCTGGATTTCGAAATGATTACGTAAAAAAGCTGAGGTGTAGTGAAATCGACTTTAAACATTCGGGGTTGAGAAATGTAGGTATTATGGTACTTGTGCAGTACGGGTTGCACATTCAAAAAAAATATATTTGATCATTTGTTTTTTGTAATCCTTATAGTCACTTGTTCCATTGGTTAGCCCTTTGTCCTGCTGATAAACTACCCCAGCTGGCCCTTTGCACATGTAGACAATCTCTTATCACTGCTCAAACAGCTAGGGGGGCTCACACTGTTCTCAAAGTCAGGCACTCAAAAGTTCTGCCCAAATATTGTTTGTAGAGGTTTCATTGGATTTTAATGTCACAGTGACAAATGTCATTATGTCCAAGTTCAAAGTAAATTGTCACACAATCTAGGCTAAAGGCTGTCTTCACCGCTGACCAAAATAGCTGTGTAGCGTTTAAAGCTTAAAAAAATACACACATGTGACACTTTTGCAGCTGAGGCCACTGAGGGAAACGACTTCTTGAAGGCACAGTGGGGAAAATGTGCTGTTCTACTGTCACTGGAAAATACTTAACATCTGACCATGACTGTACTGTATCAGCCAGGTCATGTCAGCCACATTGTGACTTTGTATTAATCACATTATCTTTCTCTTCTTCTCTTCTTTATCTTTTTTGGAATATGAAATATGTAAGCTAGTTCCTTTCAGTGGCAGAAATAAAAGTGCCTTCCCATCCATTTCCATTTTATGATGAATTATACTTTTATCTTTTCTTTTGTCTGTGAAAACCTCAATGTTTGTCAGTCAGTCAGTCCACAATTTTAGTCTAGATTGTATATCTCTATTCTGTAACTGTAATATCTCAACATCTATTAGATAGATTATGTAAATTTGTCCAGACATCCATGGTTCATAGACAGTGAATCATTATAACGTTGGTGGTCCCGTGACTTTTCGTCTAGCGCCAACATCTGTTCAGATATTCCGTTTGTTGAATACTTCACAACCAGATACCTAATGACATTTTCATCAGCTTCAGCTGTACTGTGGTTCCAATTAAAAAAATGTTAACATGCTAAACTATTGTGAACATTGTAAACATACATGCTAAACATTTGCTTGTTAGCATTATTATTAGTCGTGTTTCCATTAAAGTGTAGAAGGGATTTTAGGCAAACTTTTGAAATATTGCAAAAAGAGAAATGCAAATTAGGCAACTGGTTTTAAGCAAATAAACTATTATACACAAAGTGTCGTCAGAAGTTGTCAGTACAGGCTACGCATGGCTGTAATCTGCAAGTAAACACAGTAGCATACTAAGAGGTTGAGACCCCAAAACAAAAGAAGTCGCGTTGGCCATCTAAACCGCATCTACGAGAGAAAAATGGAGAGGGGTCTTCAGCAATTAGGTTCAGTTAGGCCCGTTTCAATTGTTCTTTAATGTCAGCTAATATTGGCCATGTTTCATCCTGTCCGAAGTAGAAGACAAGTTAATATAATATCTGGAAACACAGCAACAGCAACAACCGCTGATAATTCATGTGCTTCAATTGTTTGCTACCTCAAAACTAATTCTGAAAATGCGTTGTCACTGCCCAATGGGAGTCGAGTGCAGATTTAAATCACGCATGCTCAGATTTAAACGGTTTACGGCATAACGTGTCATACTGAAATTTGTGAAATCCATGAAACAATAAACTTTTCTCATTACAAACAATAACAGAAGATGGAAATCATTTCAAAAACATTTTAGCTATCTATGACTGTTTAAATGCTAACGTTAGCTCAAAACGCCATTCAAGTGAAAGCCTTTGTTGTGTTTGATTGCTAGCTTGTAGCCGGCAGTGAACGAACTTTGATAAGTAGGTCGATTTTTACTGTATTGAAATTACAGAAGTCTGTTGTTAGCATTTTGTAGGCTACTTGTCGCAAATTGACGAATGCGCAACTCACATCTTCTCTCGTGCCATGCGCGACATGCTGCACATGACTCACGTCGTGAAGTGACAGCATTTCCATATCCCATTTAGAGCATCAAGTCTTTTGCCACAAAGGTAACAACTGCTATTTTCTTAGTGCAGTTCAGCTTTTCTGATGCTGTACTTCAAAATGCGTATAATTTAGCATTTAGCTCTACGCACCACTGAGCCTAAGTACAGCCTTACAGAGCAGTTTACGTGGCTTGTTTGGACATCATTAGGTAACACAAAAGATTGTTTCTCTCTAAACTTTCTGCTGACATACAGCACAAAGTTTTCACCTAAAAGCACAACTATTGATCAATGACTCTTACACAATATTAAAACAGACACAGTACAAGCTGTGACAGCATAGGGATGTTTATTGACCCGGATAGCGTAGGTGGTCCTTATGAAAACACATAAAAGATGACAATCCAAATAGGAATTACGGTACTTAGCTTGCGCATGTGTGTGCATGCCTGTCTGTCTATGCTCTGTGATAATGTCTAGGCATACTCTGTAATTGCTGGAAGACACAGGCTGAGGTATGAGCCTTTAGCCTCAGGGGCCTAGTTTTAGCAAGCAGTGAGAAGGCATTTAAAAGTTGTGTAAGATAGTTTGGAATTTGAATTAGATTCCAAAAGTAAAATGCAAAGCTGTGTCAAGGCTATGAGGGCTGAAGGCATTCAGATAATATAAAAAAAGATATTCATAATGTGCAATTTAAATCCCCTTGATCCGCTCCAAATCTTTTTTATTTGGTTTTTCTACCTTTTGAGAGAGCTTCAAAGGCAGAATCTGCCAAGCTGTGTAGGAGGAATCCAAGTGACTAATGTTTTCTTCCAGCAGATGGGCTGCCTCTTGCAGACCTGCCACATGTACAGGAAGTGATACCATGGCAATGGAGCCTTGCGTAATGTGTGACGTGAGTTCATCCGCAGCTTGCATTAGCTTGTGCCTATTAAATATCCCTCCGGGTAGCCCCGGATAGCCTGCTGTCATTCATTGTACAACATGTCTAGTCCTCTGGTTGTTTCCTCATTCCTAACTTCAGATTTTTTTTTTTTAAATTTACTTTAAAAGCATAAGAAGGTGATTTATCCCTTACATAGATAAAATATTATTTCTTTACTCTTGGTGCTTTTTGTTACTTTACTTAGATGTTTGACCTTAACTTAGTAGAGTGGTGTATTTGGAGAGTTTAACACTAGAAGGCTATATTCACATTCATCTGCTGAAGGAGGAACGTTTGTGCTCAACTTAAATCTGAGTTGACAAAAAGCCATTATTCTTAGTATTTTTATGTCTTTAAACACCTCTTGAGGGGGATCTTTAAATACAGTTCTGCAATTGTTCAACAAGTTGTAGAACTGCATGTTCTTGACTGTCAGGGACACATCTGACTCCCATAAGTAGCCTGACTGTTCTCTCTCAGTGGGCTTTGGCTTAGTGCCGTGGATCAGACATGCATTAATACACTCCACTGACCATCCTTTGTTGCCACTGGTAACTTAGGATAGTGATCTCTCTCAAAGCTACTAAGTAAACCCCCTGGACTGAGCACAAGAGCGAAGTGTAGAGCTCCATGTGAGTGCATGTTGGTATGTGTGCGTCACTTGATCACATACGTTTGCAGCTTCTTGTTAGCACACACATTCAAGTTGTGATGCAACAAAAGAAACAGTTGACTTGTTCCTGACCAAACAGGAAGGGAGGGGTTGTATTGTTATTCTTTGAGTACTTGTAAAAAGTGAAAAGAACAGCTCGGACAGGATGATGCAGATTAAAGACCGATGATTGACACTTTAATTTCTGTACAATGAGTTACCTGACTCAAATCAGGAAAATCAAGCCAGACTTAAACAGGAAAAAATAAGAATAGAAACACACCTTTGTGAATTTGCTGTTGATGGGTGCACCTTAAAAAGGCTCAACTTAAAAAACCAACATTGGTTTAGTATACGCTTTATATAGAATTTTTGACATTAGTTTTACCTCGCTCTGGGATTTGCTGGTCTTTGGTTGTGTTCAAAATATCTGAACTATCCCTTCAGCAGGTGATTGAGTGCAGCACTTTGCCTTAAAGACATGCTGGTGAATCGTGTTCCTTGACGTCCACAAACAGAGACGGACAGATGTTGTTTGTTGGCAGTGACGGAGTTGATGACTCACTTTTCCTGAACTGAATCTTTAATAAAGTGCCCTAATTACCAAAGCTATGCCCCATCCCAAGCTTGTGATTAGCCATTTGTTAGACTTTTATTTAGAAAACGGGCCAAAGGGGTCGATGATTTACATTCCTTATTTTGGGGAAGTGACTGAAGTCACTCAGCTCTCAAGGCTCGGCGACTGCAGAGAGTGGGACCCCAGCTCTCCCCCACCCAGCAACACCATTACCATTACCTCTCACATGAGAAAACTGTCACATGGCTGCCTTGCCCGCTTATTTGCTTTACACCTGACTGACTTTGTTGATCAGGTGGAACTTCTTTGTGATTGCTTATTTCTCAGACTCTTTGTTGTGAAGGGTTTTTGTTATTGTGTAAGAGCAGATTTACCCTGTTGCTCTCAGTTTAAATGTACATTTAGAGCACACTGTTTACAGTGTAGACAGAAGAGCTTGAATGTTCCAACTGTAAAACCCATATTTACATTGAGGTAGCAGCTGCCAGTATAGGTTTAGCAATCCTCTTTATAATACTGCTGAGCGCAGTAACTCGAGGCCTGCAGTAAGGTTTATCCAAATCCGTTCTTGACGACAGTGTCATGTTAGCGCGACAAATCTGGTTCTAATTCAAGCATGCACTTTGACATCCAGAACCAGGTTGGTTTCATACTGGTTTAGAGGAACACACTGACCTAGAGCTTGTCAATCTCAAGTCTTAGGCAACAGAAATCAACATAAAATGCAATCTTTTGGTCACAAAACATCTCACGTCAGTGTATAGTATATATATAGCATAGTAGGAAAGGGCCCTTAAATGATTCAGGCCTTGTTCATACAGATAAAAACAAGGCACACTGAAGACAATAATCACACAAAGGAATATTGTATTTCAGGGCAAACTTTTGTAAATTTAAATCCAGACTGTGGACCATGCACAACAAGTCAGCAACAGATATCCATGTAAGCAAATGGGATACAACATTTTTGTACCATACAACATTTCAAAAGAAACGGTTTGATACTTGAAACCCAAGTTGTAAAATAGATTCACAAAGTATATAGAGGTTGTAAGTGGCGACTGGGGGTCTTTCTTTCGAGATGTCATCAGATTTGTGATTAGATCATTTATGGGACATCCAGGGTCCCTTTTCTGTAATACATTCATCAACTTAGTTAACATACAATAATTATCCAAGCTACTTACCATTTGATCGGAGAAAACAAAAAAAATGAAACTATGACAAGTTGTATGACAATTGTCAGACATTTAGGGGCTAAATGATTGTTAAAATTGGATAATTGTCATGCTGCTCCAACAGAAGGACAGAAAGATTTAGGATTTCCAATCTGAGCCATGTTTGTTGTAGCCTGGAGTGCAATCTTTTTTCCCAGTGCCCTTGTTACTCATTGGTTTATTGTTGCAGTTTGATTTAAATTTGCATTTGAAACTGCAATATAAACTGTTGCATTTCATTGAAAAACATATGGAGTTCAAATGATCTGCATGTCATCTTTGTACCCCTACTGCCAGGGCATTGGCAAGCTCCAGTCTAATTGCACCCCTGTGATTTGACCTCACCTGGGAGCCTAGTCCTACCAGACTCTGGCCACTCTACATTGACAAGTGTTAACTTCAAGGCGGGTACTCTGCCATAACCAATCGCTACCGTTAGGTTGTGACGTTGGCTTAGCATCGCTAGCGTTCGCCTTAGCCAACTCCTTCACCACTAATGGAGCGAACTGGAAAATCTAATTTTTCCCAAACACCGTGGGGAGAAGGGCCACAACATCATGGCCACCAACAAATCTCAGCAAAGATTGTTCTCACTCAGCAGTGTAGCCACAAAGGACCAAATGGCTTCGCTTGCATCTTTACCCGCCCCCATTACTCCAACTCAAAACTAGCGTACAACCTCAACGTCATCGTTCTCAGCCACTCCCTCTGTTCCCTGATTAGGCACAAACACAGAAGGAGTACTGAAGGAAAATTGCAGAAGTACATATGATGGCGGAGCCAGGCTAATGTCCTGAATCACATGCTTAAAGGAACCCTCCACCATTTGTTGAAATAGCTCTTATCACGGTCTCCCCTAGCTGTAGATAGGTGGGCCAATGCATTTTTTTGTTTCTGTGCATGCATTGTTTTAGTCCGGTGCCCCACTGGCAGCTCTGCCACTTGTTAGCTTAGCGTAGTGCGTGGAATCCTATGTTGCCGTTTAGCATTTTGTGAGTAAAAGTGAGTCCACCAAAAAACAACAACAACCTAATTACTTCTTGGGGCCTGTGTATTCACAACGAGTACAAATAGCAATGCATATTAAGACTAGATGATTTCCTAGGCTTGTATTGACTTGGGACTATATAGGGTGGAAGCACAGCCGAAGCACTGTCTATCACAATATTTTTGACCACATACTTTGATGTCGATATTGTAGGTTTGACTTTTGGTGCTTTCACAAACAATTTACACAATGAGATTTTAGATAAATAATCATTAATAATGGGGCTATAATGACTAAGTAGGTAAAGGCAAATAACAAAACAGCTAGAACAGTCTGGTAAGTTCAGAAAAAGACATCACTTTACTGTAATGCAGCTTGTAAAACCAGGAAAAGACAACACTTATGCCATATTACAATATTATGATGACCAACATTTAAGACGATATCTAGTCTCATATATCGATGGTGATCTATACTATTGAAATATTGCCCAGCCCTATAACAGTTTGTCACTTTTTTGCTTAAATCAGTCTTTTGGCGATTTTGCAGAATGAACATAAATATTAAGGTAAATCTTGAGTTTGTTACAGCAACCACCCGGATTCATATCCCAAAATAATCTTCAGTTTATTGTTGATGATTTGAATATGGGTTCTGTCTTGAGTTTTAAAACAGCTGAAAGGAAATCGTATGGGTGCTTTTAAGGGTAATCCTCTTCAAAATTTCCAGTGATAATAAAAAAGTGCTTTATTTTATGCATTGGACCAGAATTGTGGCAGGAATCTAGGAGGAAGGGAGTTTCTCTAAATGGGATTATAAGGATTTATTGTTAGGTTGTGTTTTAATCTAATGCAGAAAACTCCTACAGGGTGCAGATATCTCTTAACTTAGCAAGCTAATTTTAAATTAAAACATGTTTTATCTGAACAGTGGGTAGAAAAAACTGTAACTGGCTCACACATGCACCAAGTTGAAACAGAAACGAGTCCATTATCCCTAAATACACCCAAATCTACAGCCTGAAATCAAAAGACATGCTTCAGCAGATATTTCTCAGTTTCAGTTCTACAGCTGTAAGGCTGATTTAGTCTCTGCTGTGGTTTGGACCTACGAGACAGGAAATGGTACATTTCTCACCACACTTCTTCAGAGTAGCTGAGGCATATCTACGTCAAAGGCTGTTGCGGTTTTCTTCAACCTACCACAATAACAAAATGGAAGTACAATTCTAATGAAATAGCTGAGTTGTCTTCTTTGTTTTGTTTTTTCTCCTTCAATCTTGAAGTATTATTGACAACACTGCAGACCGTTATAGTATACTAGAACTGAACATTTACTTTCATGTCCCGGCGGTACAGACATTACATCAACTTCTGTGTTATTTATGTATCACTCTGCACTGCACACTACTCATTATACATGTCTTAGGCATATAACAACAAATCTCTTCCAGATAATTTGCCGTCATGTACGAGAATAGCTGCTGTGAAACATAATGGGTGATCGCAGTAATAAAAAGCTTTGTAAGCAGTGAACAGGAGATACAGCTAACAGAGACAGGCAGCCAGGCCCTGCAGAGTTCAGAGATCAATTACATCAGTGCTGCATCTAAAGAAAGCTGATTTAATCAGCTCATACAACAACAGGGGCTCGTTCAATGGGTGGGTCATACCAATCACAGTCTTGGGAACGTAAAAGGGGCTACTATCTCTTTTGACATACAGAATGAAACCTCATTGTAATCAGAATAACTGCCTGGAGGGGAAAGGTGTGTTCCCCACTCTGCCTACTCTCTTTACACCAGGCCAAAACACCAACGATACTTACACTGACCTCTTTCTGATGGGAAGTAAAGAATCAAACTGTCTCAGGTTAGACTCCCAGTTACATTAGAAGTGTAATACAAGCAGGCCTCCTCAGAAAAGCAAGGTTGTGCTGGCACAAGAAAGATAGAGCATGTAAACACTGTGTTTGCACACATGTGAAATCATTTCACAAATGAAGATAGGAGAGTTGAACCTGTGAAAAGATTGTGCTTTGTATAATTGAGTTATGCATGTTGATTGCTCATATTAGAGAGTTTAAAATAATATTGATGAACCTGTTTTGTGAAAATACTCCTAATACTCCTAATACCTTGAACCTTTGATTCCTCCTACCAAACGAAGAGCATGGTAAACATTCAACAATCTAATTAACCTTCATTTGCATAGTTAAAACTCCTGATATCACTACCACTTATGGGGGTAATTCCATTAGTGATGTGATTTAAAGTGTAAGACAATACATTTTTTTATGAGGCCTCTGTGTAAGCAGATATGTATGGGTGGTTAGAACATGTTTTCATTAGGGCTGCAACTAAGTTATTTTCAATGACCAATCACTTACACCCGAGACATCACACAAGAAAAGTCAAATTTGATGTAAAATGTTTGTTAAACAGCCTAGATACATTGGAAAGATGTTGTAATGTAAGTTTTAATGGTCTCATTGTCACTATGTAAAAAGTCTGTTTTGGGGACCCCAGGTAGAATAGCTACTGCAACTAAACTTGGGACCCCCATCACATGTGGTGACCCATTTTTAGTTCAGCCTCCAAATGATTTGTTTTTGAAATGTCAGGAGAAATATAATTGTGTAATGTTTTTTTCTCCATCAATCATCTTGTGACAAAAAAAAGCCCACGACCTCATTCATTGCTTTAGTCTTAAAAATTGGGATGGGTGTTTTCCGAGGTCAGCATGACATCTTTAAATTGCTGGTTCTGTGCAAACATAAGTCCAAAGATATTTAGTTTACAATATGAAGCAGTATTTGAGAAGCTGTGTGTTTGGCTATTTTGCTTAGAGTACCTAAACCCCAATAATGTAAAAAAAGCAACAAAGTTCATGATTGCAACATGTAATGTCCTATTGACATTTACTTACATTATCTATCACTTTATTAAAGAAACATCCTTTCGTGTGCATATTTGTGCATGATTCCAGGTACCATATTTTTTATTTCATTTATTTTTTTAAATATGAGTGTTGAACTAAACTGTTCTATTCTCCCTGTATAAAAAGATGCAATGACTAAAAGAGACAAGATGCAATGCAAAGTTTTTTTAATGCAGTAGACTACATGGAGAGCGTCAACAAATTAGATGAAAGCATTTTTACATGTGGATATACAAGGACTCCGAAGCAGAATACACAAATAAATAAGAAATTATTATTTAAATGATCGGTCCCCATCCCTCCTATTAATTTACAGAAATACTGGATTCCACCCACGTCCTCTTTCAACAGTGAGTGACAGATTTGTAATTGATCTTAAAATCCTCTGAAGCGATTAAATGATTCCAAAATAAGCTATCATGAACTCCCGTCTCCCACAAGTCAAGGTAGCATTGCCAATGGTACAGACCTGCTGTATTAAAGAGTATGTGCTTAACTTTAGCCAATATATGAGCAAACTCAGTGGTGTTCTATTGTTACCATTACCTGTAGTTATGCAACACTACACATTAGCTCATTATATTATAACGTATTGGGCTGGATGGTTGATTCAGACACTGATAAGCTGGGGGAAGAGTTCATTAGCGAACATGTCGTCCCAGGTGCTCTCTGAGCACAGGGAAGAGGAAATATCGCTGAAAGGAGAAGGGGACCCTTCGTATCCGGAGTCGCTGTAGGTGTCCGCAAGGCAAGCTTCATTATCCAGGCCGCTGAGGGCAATTGAGGAGGCTCCAGAGAAAAAGTCATCCACCTGACTGTGGATGTCACAGCTGGGGATGACCACTTCCTCTGGCTCGTCTTTGATGCACACGGTCTCCTCCTCGACTACCACCACGTCGGGAATGGGGACGCCAGCCTCGCCAATGATCTCCTCTGTGTCGCTCTCCGAGTCGCTGCACTGCCCGCTGCTCACCTCCTCCACGGGCTTCGTGTAGATGTGGTCAAAGTGGATCAGTTCATTAAGGGCCTCCAGCTTAACTGATGGGGCCCCCAGAGTCGCAGGTGTGGTGGCAGGTACTGGGTCCCCCCCTCCGACCAACAGCACCTGCGGCTCCTGGCACTCCTGTTCACAAGACTTGAGGAAAAGCTCTGGGTCAAGGATGTCCAGAATGCCCAGGAGCAAATCAGACTAGTGAATGGGGGGAAAAAAACAGATTAGCCTAGTAACCCATGACCTGACTCTGGAGCTTTCTTGGGAAAGGGATTTAAATTCCTTCCCTCATTTTTTCATAAAGAAGGCAACATCTTTATTAGAGACTTACCTCATTGTCTGCAGTGTCAGAACCATCTGTATCCATTGAGAAGTCTTCAGATTTAGGGAGTGCTGGGCCTGCACCTGCTGCGGAGGCACACGTAGCCTGAGTGCTGCGGACTCAGAAGACCCGATCCCTAAACCTGCGTCGTTCCCAGTGGACAACAAAACCTGAACCTGAGATGTAGCGAAATGGACAGAGGGTCAATTAAAGTTATTCTACACGAAAGACAATTACAAGCCAACACAGTGCTTTGCCAACAAGTCTGAATTACCTTCTCTTTTGAGTCGAGGGTGTCCAACCCAAGTCTCTGTCTTAGTTCCTCATTTTCTGTCATTAGGCCACTTGATTTCTCCCGAAGTAGACGGTTTTCAATGTGAAGTTTCTGATTCTGCAGGATGGAAACAAACAGATGTTTGTACCTGAAACTTGCAGTTTATGGAGAAGTGATGCATGAAGCCAACACACTAGAAATGCAACTGCACCAAATAAGGTGTGTGTGGGGGGGGTGATGATGTAGAGCAAGGTGTTTGAATTGTACTTCAGATGAGATATTGGTCGATAGAATGGTGTTAAACTGGGTCCAGTATGCCCCAGCTACACCCCTGTTTTAACATGATTTACCTCCAGCTCCAACTCTAGTACTTGCTGTTCCAGCTCCCCCATTTTTGCCTTCTTCCTGTCTCTGGCTGTCTGAGCTGCGACTCTGTTCTTGAGTTTCCTGAGGAGGGGGGGAAAAGACGGAGGAAAAAAAAAAATTTAACACATTCTTTCCATGATGTTGACAAAGCCCTCTGTCATGCATTGAGTTCACAGTACTGCGCAATCACCGGCCATGTTCCTGCCACGCAGGCATATCAGGATATCAGTATCCTGCTCAGGCCGGTCCGGACAGTCAAATCACTGAGATAGCAGTTTGACAAGCTAACGTTTGGTCAAAGTCCAACGTTGATGGAAATACGACGCCTAACGTTAGGTAAATTACAGACTTCATGCGACAATTTTAAACAACGTAACGTCATATGACAAATTTCTATTATTAGGAGATGCAGCATTGAGCAAATTTCGTTACGGTGCGATTTAAATGCCAAATCAGTTTAACGTTACTACAGAGATTAATATGTATGGGCGTGTCCCTGTAGTCGTCCCTTTAACAATGGCCGGGTTTACGCTTAATGTTTTAACCCAGATATTGTACATTAATTATATCTTTCTGTAACTAACCTGCGAAGTTGCTTTTCCTCCGGACTCAAGTGTGTGAGCCTCTGTCTTTTTCGAATGGGCGGCCCAGCAGAAGAGTTGGAGTCGGAATCCGACGACGCCGTGCTAGCCGATGACGGTAACACGACAGAGATGGCCCGGTTAAAGCCTGCCTGTGAGCCGCTAGAGGAGCCGGTCTGTTTGCCGGAAATCAGGAGCACTTTATGGGGCCCTCCGGTCCCTGTTGTTACCACCACCATGTTGATATATCCTAATGGGGGTGTATGAAAAAAAAATGGGGTATCCTTTTGAATTTAGTAGAAACCTTAAGGTTTCTCTGGTACCTGATCCCCGGCAATTCTCAACTGTTGAAGAAGATGGGCTGCGCCTGCGATGCTTTTCTACTGTCGTGGGGACAGCTGATAGGCTCCAAGTGACTCTGACGCAATTTATTAACGCCCTGTGATTGGTCGCTGTGGTGATGTAATTTGCATTTGAAGTTTCACTATGCTGGCAAAGTAAAAATACCCAAAGTTCCTTGTAAGTGTAGCCTAATTTCCCATCAAGACTTGGTGTCAATTTCTGTTTCAAGTCAACAGTATGTAATTCAGCCAACTAATTATATAATATATTTTATTGTAGTTGTAGGACTTTCACTGTATTGATCATGGAGGTGCAATATTCATTTGGAGTTCCCTGTGTTTGCAACCTCTCTGTCCAGTAAAAACAAACACCACCCAGTACTTTGGTTTTAAAAGTAGATGGTCAAATTAAGCTATATTGTATATGAACTTATGTTAAGAACATAAATTCCCCTATAGATTAACAAGTCAGACTTTGTTTTAGTATAGGAGATACTCTTTTTTATTTTTCTGTTTAAACCTCAGTTTCATGGTCCCAATATGCTGTTAGTTTGCATGCTTCCTGCTCTTGGCCTTGTACATGAAGTTTCCTAATTCTTTTCTTTGAAGGAGTTTGGTTAAACACACAAAACAAGCTTTACCACTCTGATGGCTTTCCCTGAAGTGTTTATTCATAGTTCCTGTAAAGGACTGTTGAATTATGGTTGTATGGTATGTTTGTCTGTTTCTTGTCTGTCAAATGATTCCTTTGTCCATCTTTATTTCCTCATTTGAAGGTTTTCACGTCTTTGAGAACACAATTTGAAAAGCATCATTATGCTATTATAAGTATGCAATGGTTTGTATAATTCAAAGTTCAATTAACCTTAATGCAACAGAATCCTGTTACAGCGCCATAGATTAATGTTCAGTGTTTGAGTCATGATTGCACAAATCATCAAAATTTTACATTTTGATTGCGTTGTGATCAAATAAACTATGATCTCTAAAAATAGTAAAATTACAATGTGCTACCTTTGTGTTTTACCTTGTGTGTTTTATTTCAGCAGGTTATTTTTTGTTACTTTTCAGTTCATATTCTTATAACACCAACTTCATGTAGATTAGGCCTAAAAGGTTTGCAGTGAAACTGGTTTGCTTGGCCCACAAAGAGTAACAGGGACACTGAACAACAATAATGGCTCAACTTTGAACACAACAAAAGTTACAAATTACAGTTCACTACATGTATAAAAAAATGAACAAGCGTGTTCACAAGTACGCTCTTTACCCTAACACTCCTATTTATCCTCAAACAGGAATTTGCATTTGTATCAGGCCACCATTATTATTATAGCTTTTGGCTGTTAGCTCCTGTCATCTCTCACCTCAGCGGGAGTAACTACTACAGGAGCAAGAGCAAACACTGGCCTGTTTGAGGAACTTTACCGTCACTACAGAATCAACATCTGAGAAAGTCAGAGCAGGCGTTTAAGATGGTGTATGTGTGTGTGTGTGTGTGTGTGTGTGTGTGTGTCTGTGTCATAGTGTAGTGTAGTATTAAAGAAAGAGATAGGATAGGATTGGAATCCAGGATGTCCTTTATTTACAGAAATATACCTTATACAGTGGGTAAATTAAAGTTTACACTAACATTATCTTCCCACAAGCCCTAAAGCAAATAGGGAAATGTTTGTTCCTCTGAATATCCTAGTGAACATTTCCTATTTTCAAGTTTCTCTATGTCACTCAAGAGGTAATAATATTATACACCACCCATTTGCCATAAGATGAAATGCAGTTAGTTATTTTTGACTTGCAAAGTTGGTTGGGGATCCCCCATCATGTATGAGACAAGTGTCACATTTGCCATCAGTGAAGGGACCTCATAAATGTGTATTGCTCTCAAGTTATGTTTAACCCAGAATAGGCTAGAGGTGTAACAACTTAAAAGTATTCAAATCATTCTGCAAAATAGCCAGAGGGATTTTCATTTTGTGTGTCATACTCAATGGGTCATATTTCAGTCTCACAAAAAAAATGACCCCAATGCGTTATCAGATATTAAGGAAACATGCTAAGTTGAAATACTATCTTTTCTGACAAAATACAAATGCCATCGGCTTTTGAAATTTCCATTACGTGACAAAATTTCTTTCTTTGTGTTTTGGCCTGTGTGTTGTTTTTTTCAACTGCCCAGTTTGACAGCCAGGTTGGGTTGCCAGATATAGGCTACCTGTAAAAACGTAATGTTACCGTTAGCAACATTAGCCGTACCGTACTGTTTACAACGCATAGCCTGTTCAGCGGCCGTAGCCGACAACGGTGAGTTATTTTAAGCCAAGAGAGGGAGGCTGTAAATCTGAAAGAGAGGACTGTGAGTTTGCAGTGTGTTTAGCAATTGTTGCCGTAATTCTAACCAATAAAGTGTGTTCAGTCGGGTGGAGAGGACAGCAAGGTAGTGTTATTTTTAGCGCTTCCTACCGTAATTCTAAGCCGAAAAGTTTGTCTGTCAGTTGGGTACAGAGCTCCGTGTGAGCATAGCTAGGCTTTAATGAGTGTCAATATAACCAGCATCTAACATTAGCTACTCCGCTGTGCCGTGGAGTAATGTCTGGCTATGTGAGACAATCGTCTAGCAACATTTTTGCGGATGCCGTGGTCTCAGCCTGAAAACCTCTGTGAACTTCGAGCCTGGGGATGATGGGGCGGGGGAGACAACTGTCTCCAGTATTTTGAATTTGTACTGCAGTATTTAATCCTGTTTAAACCCAAGAAATAGTCTGACACTTAACCACCTGTAAAGTAGCAAATTGTTGTTTTTATATTTGGCTATTTGATGGATCAAAGAACCAAAGCAAGCTAGATGTTTCTCCCAGTTTACAGTCTTTCTGCTAAGCTAAATTGGCTATAGCTTTATATTTAATGAACAGATCTGAAAGTGGTCGGCCTTTTCATCCAACTCTCTGTCAGAAAGAAAATAAGCGTAAATCACAAAATGTCAAACTATTGCTTTGCATATCTCCTTTTTCTTTATATGCTAGAAATGGAATCCATTGACACAATTCTCTGAGAAATTACAAGGAAGCAGAAATAGTTAAGTAGAATTGGCAAGAGTGTTGACTTATTGTATTTTAAGAGTAATGATATTTGATATTTTGTAACATGAGACCAGCTGACAAACATTATTTAGCCTTGGTTACACATCCTGGATTCAGTTAATCTTCCTTGGAGGCTTTGAGAGGGACTGTGTGCACAGTCTGCCCTGTCTGCTAGACTCAGGCTCAACCAGTACTTAGACACGCACACACACACGGCTCAACCAGTACTTAGACACACACACACACAGAAGTGGGGATCCTCCCTTAGCTCAAAGTTGGAGCCTGTGATTAAGGTGGGTGGATCCTCAAAACCACAATTCAAAATGGACCAATCCCAAAAGCATCAAAAAACATCTCAGGGCGTGTAAAACCCATTTATTTCTTCAAGCTGACATAGCTGTGATGCAAGATATAACCAAGCCTTCCAAATTAAAACTGCACCCAGTGGTATTCAAACTGCTGTTCCAACTGAGGGCTTTGTGTTATGGCTGACAATCACATTGCAATGTGGAAAAGCTTTTTTTGCACACCTCTTTTGTCAGACATACGTAGGATGTGACCAAAAGTAGAGCAGATCGGGAGCTTAGAAAGAGTCCCGCACACTTACCATTATGCAAGCTATAATTTATTTAGAAAATACAGCGTTTCTTAGAGGTCTTCGAACTTCATCAGGTAATGAAGGTCTTAGACCGAAAATTCAACAATCACATAAAAGGAGCTTATAAAACTTAATGGTCATTTAAAGCAACACAAAATCACTTTTCCTCTTTGGTCCCCCTACAGGTTGGAAGCAGAATTGTCTCATTTTAACTACAGATCTGCTACCTGATCTGCAAACCTGCGTAGTGCGGTTCAAGCCAATAGACAGCCACAAAGCGAATGCAGAAGTGCCTTTCACCCTGTTACGAGTTGATGAACCACTGAAACAATTTTGGAAACATTATTTTAAAGGTACAAATGAACTGTTGGTGTTCCTTTAAGTGTTTTATGTAACTGGTTAGTTTTTTTTTCTGTAAATTACTAATCATAGAAATTATAGAAAGAAACTTTGGGACTGATTAGTAACGCTAAAAGAAGTTAGTTCTATGTATGGTCATTCTGTTTATAATTTCTGTGGATTGAGTCCTGACAATCTATATTGTTTGGCTTTAAAAAAACATTTTTTAATTACAGATAGCCGCATGTTGGCAGAACATCTTGACAATTGGCAACTTCAGTTGGCGCCAGTAACATCAACTGTGTATCCTACACCTCACTCCACAGCATTCTTTCTTAATTGTAACCTTGATCAAAATAACATTATTAGAGTGCGTCATGTCTCGACTCCAGCACTCGTGATGTAACTAAGAACAAAATGCTCTTTCTGGCATTATTGGAGGCTGTTGTCAACCTACCATTTGTAGTTGTTTTATTTTTAGCTTTTTTCTAGTGAAGGCCTGGTGTCTACAGCGAATGCATGGTATGCAGGGTAAACAGTAACGCCTGTGTGTGCTCACCGGGCGGGTACTAGTGTAAATGGTGTTGTTATGGGGCAAAGCCGGGCTGGACAATAGGGGTGAGAGCAGGGTTCACACCCTGGGACAGCATCCAGCTGCAGGTGGCGGCTGGTCGTTGTGTTTACATATACCTCCGCCCAATCGTACATCTTGCTCCCTACCCACGATCCACTGAGGTGTTTGTTTGGCCTTGAGCCTTCCAACACATTCCATCTCCTCTACATCTTGCTCTGTCACTTTTTTTTCTCAGTTTTTTTATATCTTTATTTATTAGATTAAATTAGATTAGATTATACTTTATTCATCCCACAATGGGGAAATTTTGTTTTTTGTAATTTTTTCAATAACAGCAAAAAACAAAAACACAAACAAGTAAGCACACAAGAAATACAGGCAAACAATAGACAATGATTATATGATAGACTGAGTAAGCAAAATGGCGTCAAATAAAGGTATTTTAAAGTGCGGTTGCCATGATACAAGAAACAATATTGCCGTGTAAGTGACGTTAAAATTAAATTGAATGTGTAATTAGAGTAATGAAGCAAGAGTCGGTAGCATAATTTAAATTATATTAACCTGTGACCATAAATATTGAAAAGTAAGTACTTGTAATAAAATAATATAAATACCGATATTAAAGATAAACAGAAAGTGTGTGGTGTAGATGGGAGAAAAACAGGAACAGAAACTACAACATTATCAGGTAGTGCAGGTGTTGTAGAGTCTGACAGCGGCCGGGATGAATGACCTGCAGTATTTATCTGGAAATATACATTTTTCTGTCCAATTGTTCACATAGCAAGTTGTCATTAATACTGCATCATTTCCAATTGTTCATTTCCACTTTGCATCTCAGTGCTGTGAAGGTGTGAATGCCTCTGCAGCCCTGCAAAAGCAGCACTGTTGACATTCTATTGGGTCATTCCATCTTAACACTGAAGCATAATGCTGCAGTAACTCATTTATCTTTTTGATACTGCCACACCAGTTACCCTACAATCACTTGTCTCATTGCCTGAGTGTGTGAACTCATGTGCATGTGTGGCAGCCTAATTTACAGATTAGCTTTCCACCACTTTGCATATCAAGTTCTTGTGTAAACGGGCAGTAAAACAGTAGTAGCATGTAAATGCCCCTGCTCTTGGATCAGAGAAATCCTCTTTGAAGCATCACACATTTTCAATGAATCCATCATACAGTTTGCACAACAAATGACATTTCTGGGAAATAAAACAATCAAGCCAAATACATCTTTCAGTATAAATTGACCTAAATGCAACCAGTGGAAGAGTGCATGTTGTCCGTCCTCTCCGTAATTGTCTTAGGATCTCTGCAAGCACTTTGTTCGCCCAGATAAGCCGGGCTTTGTTGGTACAGAGAGCTGACGTAGCACTCTTTTTGTTTGATGGGCCACATTTACTCTGCTGTCTCACTGTACTGGCAGACTAATGACAACATCAACAACAACAACACTATGTTCCAGCGACGACACTGTTATGTTCAGATACAGGAAGGCAAGATTGTGCAGGAGCCTCGTAATAACCTAGGGGTCCTAATAGTTATAGTGTGTTAATAGAAATTACCTTAATAATATGTGTCTATTCTACATACACACAGGGCTGACTGACCAACTGACTGTTGAATGAATGAATGAATTTGTCCCAAGTTGCACCAAAGAGGCACATTGAACTCACAGTGATGAATATGCTGTGTCAAAGGAAATAGATTACAAAAAATGTTCAAAAAAACAAGCATTCATCATATGTGTTCATTTAACAGTAACATGCCTGATACGATCTTAACTTGGACAGATCGTCTCCACTATGATGCAACATTGATCTGATGCAACACAGAGGCAAGAGAGAAAACCTTCCGGCCCTCAAAATGATGAAACCCACGTTAATCATCACAACGTGCATCTTATTTCATGACATGTCACTTCCTCTTTCTCTTGTGAGTGTCAAACTCAGATATTCTACAAGAGTGCTCTTGACCTCTCCCACTCATCATCATCTGCCCACAAGTCATGTGTCCTACTGCCCTCTGGTGTTTGAAACAGCAAGTTACTCACAATAACAACTCCCGTTTTGAATTGAGCTGTTTGTCTTTTTGTTTGTAAGGTATTTAATACATTAAAATAATTAATACATATAAATATATTCACAAATAAATCATCCACAAAAGCAGAAAACTCAAGCTTTTCTGAAGTTATATTTTTTTAAGTTAGCTGTTGTACTCACATTGAAACTTGTGATAAAGTCTTGCTTGACCAACTGCTTATTTCTGCCTCCTTGTGGTGAATGGAAGAATACCTCCTCCACATACAACAAGTTAATCTAATGTATAAAATCTGTTATCACAGATCCCAGATTTGCATGTATTGTTACAGTTGGGCCAAACACTTCTGCTGTTAAATTTAAGTGAGGTTCTAAATGAAAGGTGAGGCGCCTCAGATCACAACACGACACAACAGCTTAGCTTGTGCATACCCTACACACCTCATGCAATCATTTCACCAAAATTCTTGATGGCTCAAAGCTAATGGCATAGCTGACCAAAACACACCTTCAACAGCTAAGACAAGACATTTTACTATAACCAGAGCCTAGAGGATACAACTGAATTGTATGGCCTGAAGCTTCAGTAGTATTACAGAAATATTTATTTCAGAATTTAGTGCTGCTGTGACTGTTCTCTTGAAACAGCCGATAGCAGAAGTTCAGACAGCATAACAATATGCGAGTTGATGGACACAAGGAGCTGTGACTTCAAACTGACTTCAGTGGTGTTTGGATTTTACATAAATGTTGACCAAATCTTATCTTTCCATGAAAGTCTTTATGGAAGTTCAGTTTAGTTCAGATTTTGGTATCACTTTACATAGTCTTGATTTTAGTAAATACTCTGGATTAAACAAGGAATGATCATCTTGGAAGAAAACATCATTGGTTGTTATTTATTAAGAGTTGAACACATGTTTTTTTTTTTTTAAACTCTGCTGATCTTTATCAGGATTGTGTGGGCATGGCTTGATTTGATAATCAATAATGTAACTGAAAAAGAAATTGGGGTTCATGTCGGACCTTGTCATTCATAGTAAAAAAAACAAAAGCACAAAACTGTTCTCATTGATAGATTATCATTGCTGCTGACAAAATAATCTCACCACAAAGAGTTAGCACCCCGACTCTCCTCAACTCCAATCTCCATCAGCAGGAAAGCAGCAGCAGAGGAAGATCATGTGATATGATCAAAAGCTCTAAAACAGCCTCTGAATAGACATATTAGTGGTGAGATTATTTTCCAAGATAGATAGATAGATATACTTTATTAATGCCAAATTGTTACAGCAGCAAGTTTCAAGGACATACACACATACTAGATCAATGATGAACTTTCAATCATAACTTGCTGTTTAAGGGCATACAAATAAAAACAAGTCCTGCTGCAGTACTTCAGAGTCTTGGTCTAAATCTGAGTTGAAAATGTAGTGAAATATGTTTTCTGAATATAGTCAAGCAGTAATTCAATGATCTGGTGCTTCATACAATGATATGATTGAAAGGGAAATTGAATTTGCGTCAACTAGCTAAGTTTGAACTGAAGTCCCTTTGATGTCTCCTTCAACTGGATCCTATGCTGTTGTGTGTGTATGTGTGTGAGTCTATGAGCACGTGTGTGTGTGCACCCATCACCTCAAAATCAGCAGAAAACAAAATAGGTCTTTCAGACATCTAAGAGACCCATTAGGGAAGATGATCAGTTTTCATCCATGGTAAACCACATGTCTCTCCCCGACCAGTTTTCCATTCATCCCTCACTCCGACCCCCATCCTGACATCTCTACTGACACCCAACCACTGGGTGGCACATGTGGCAAAGTGTTGTACTATGTCAGCATGTCCTCTCACGCAAACCAAAGATCCCTTCTTTGAGACCAGCATGAGTGATGTGCAGACCAGCTTTTCATTTGGGGATTTGGTGCTCTGACGCATTGTTTTCCTCCTCAGGGTGATGATCTGTGCCTGCAGTCAGAAGCAATTAGGGAGCAATCGAACGCTGTCGAATATGTTTAACCATCAGAGAGAGTGATGGGGGGGGTGAGTAGATCAATGAAGATGAGAGAGTGAGTGGAGGTGTTACATAGACTGAAAAGACAGAACAATAATTGAGTGGGAAGCTGGGAGAGAAAGTTTGGTAACTTCACTTTTTTGGCAGCCTAGAGTGGCAGCAAGAGATAAAACCTAATTTGTTTAATTGCCTATACATCAAAAAAACAGTTCTTCTTACTGATATTTAGTTTTTTAGAAACAACTTTTAGTTTGGCAGTTTTGACAGCTTTTGGCAAGAAAGCATATTTCCTCCGAAATGTCAAACTATTGCTTTTTTCTTCTCATGCATCAATATTTCCTGCCAGTCACCACAGAAACCGTAATTTATGTTCCTGATACAAATTGATGTTCAGATAAAAATCTGACATTGTAAAGTGGATGAAGTTACCAAACATGAAAACAGGTTAGCTGTTGTCTATGTACACACACACACACACACACACACACACACACACACACACACACACACACTGTCCTGAGGGTTTGGTATCTCTATCTTCTGTTTCCAGTCTTGTTTCCTCATACACTTACCCGTCACGTCGCCAAAGGCAAACCCTACTCACTCTCTTTGATCATTGGTGAGGACATCAGCCACTAAAACCTGTTTTTCTCTTCTCTTTATTTTTGGTATATTGTTTTCTTTCTTCCATTTTATTCAGAATAAAGACCTAATGTTGTTGTTTTTTTACTTTTCTCTCTCTGTCAGGGATGTCTTTTTTCACTAATGGAAGCTAACTAACTCTCCACATTTTTCTAAATCACTCTCTGTTTTGTTTTTTTGTCTTGTCGCTGTGTGTGTGTGCATGTGAGTGTGAGCACAGATTCCATCCATCCATCCATCCAGGCCTTTGAGAACATGTTCACGCCTGTGTGAGTGTATCAACATCATATCCCCCCCTATCCTACTCAACTTCTCAGAACAGATTATGAGCATTGGAGCTGACTGAAATGACTTTGAATTCTCCAAAGCCCCTAACCCCTGGGAACATACATGTTCTTGCAAGCCTCAAACGTTCAGGTGCCTCATTTCAAAAGACCCCTCTCTTTCTCTCCATCGCTACTTTCCTCTCTCATTTTCACCCTCCCCCCTTACGGCTGCAACTTTAGCCCTCAACTGAACTAGAGAGCTATTGAAATACCTCCCCCTGGTCTAGTCTGCACTTCAAAGTCAACTTTCACCCTCAAGCCAGATCCGAAGGGGCGGTCTAACCAGGAAAGGGCCCATCCCCTGAATAGTTAGGACTTCAAAGTCTGTAACATTTAGTTATGAGCTGTTTTAAAAACATTTCTTTTTTTCTTTTTTTAAAGTAGCAGATTGATGCTATCGTTTGTCCAATGTAAAGTTGATATTTTAATTAGCCTATCATTATCTGACCAAAACTTTTGTCAGGTAAGATCATTTAAAAAAAAAAAAATATATATTGTTTAATTTACTTTGCAGATACAGAGAAAAGAAAAGCAAATGCTTTGTGTCATTACATGAAGTGAAACTGGAGGAGTATATGTGATCATAGACTGTATATGAAATAGGTTGTCAATGCATGATGGTGATAAAAACATAGATATAGGCCTATATTTATGAATAGAAACGTCAGCAAAGTTTTCTAATTTCCCTGCTAGGCTTTATGAAGGTTTGATTTTAGAGTTCTGGTATATAGTCTAAATCCACACAACTACGTTTACATTTTCAAATGACATTTTTAAACAAAAACAATCTCCGTTCTTTCTACTTTTGAAATGATTTTCTTCATTTTAACGATGCGTCTGACAAAGCATATCACGTGACCATTGGCATACACTGGGCACTGGAGTACCGGTGTAATAAGGACTCAGATTGTCTATGGCTACATTACAGTTGAAAATCATGGATGTTTAAGTTGAAAATACAGAAAATACTTTGTAGAAAGAACAAAAATGGCGAACAGCTCATGTGTTTGGGAAGGCACTCCATAAATAATGTTTTTTATTATTATCATCAAAGGACTCTCCAACATCCCTCCCACAGTGCTGGTATGATTTCTTTTTCACAAAAGTTTCCCACTGGGGTTAGTGCAGTGACATCATTGCAAACATGCAACATACTCTGAGCCGGCTGGAGTCAATAGTCATCACTGTTCTGTGTCATCATGGGGAAAGCATCTCCCATAATCTGGGGGGCTGTGGGGCCCCCTAATTGCTTTATGTAATAATATTCTGCAGTGATGCGCTCTTCTGGGAGCCACAAATGTAAATCCCCCCCCCCTCCTCATCATCTTCTTTCTTCATTAAAACATAATGTCAGCACCATGCCAACAAAGGGACAATTCACAGAGGCTGGGAGCCCAGTTGGTACACATAGTGCTGCACTGATGGACTGATCAAACACAATCAAATGTTCCCTTTGGGTATTATTAGTAACCCGTGGTCTTGTGTTTATTTCATATTTATTCATTTATCCAGGCAAGTCAATTAAGGACAGATTGTTATTCACAATGACTGGATAGGGGGTTTTCAGACACAATAAATATCATTGCAGTTATACAATAATGATGTATAGAAATCTGTGAAAGAGTGAAGTAGCTCAGGGTTAAGCTGGCTAACACGTGAGGGCTTGGACACAGCAAATGAGTCAACAGACAAAGTTGCAGAACAAGGGCACCATTAAAGCACACATTCCATTTTAAAGATTATTTTTTGGTGCTTTTCCCTTTAATTTTTTTGATAGTGACAGTGGACAGACAGGAAAGGTGGTAGAGAGATGGGAGATGACACGCAGCAAAGAGCCATAGGTCAGGCCACTGCAAAGGACTCAGCCTTCATGGGATGCACACTCTAACTGGGGGTGGGGTTTTGTGACAGTTAGTCAGGACAGTTATGAAAAGATGGGGGGAGGGACGAGCTTGCTCTGTTTTGTTTGAAATTGACTTGGAACATGAACAGAAGTGACCATGAAAGAACTCATTAGGGATGTAACGGTATGAAAATGTAACCTCACGGTTATAGTGACCAAAATTATCACAGTTTTTGGTATTATCACGGTATTTTTAAAAGTGTGTCCAATATATTCAGAAGGCACTGATAGGCCTACACAAGCTAAAATAGTTTCAAAAAGTGTAACAGTTTATTATATTGCAAACATATAGACAATAGGCTCGTAAAAACGATGTGCAAACTGGCTACTGAAACACCGGCCCACTGTAGGGTGTCAGGCAAGAACTTGAACCAGAGATATCTGACTGAGATCCAGAAAGATTTATTTAAAACTCCAACATGAATTTAACTATGAAGGTGTATTTGACGTTACATGTAAAGTTGGATATGGTTATAAGCAAATAATAATACACATGTCAAATGTAAGCGTCTGACTAACTATGAACATTATTTACCCAAACTAAATGTTAAAGGCACCAGCATATAACAAGAAACAATTACTAATAATTACATTCATTTCTCTGTAATAATTAACATAAATCTAACATATTGCTCAGTAACACAAACTGATAATAAGCCACATCTATTACAGCATATATATCCATAACGGAGCAAACAGTGTAATACACCTTTAATAGCTGAGCATGTGGCTCCACAGTGCTGGTCTGTTTACTGGCAATTGCATGTTGCTAGCAAATTGCACAACACAACTTATATTAAACAATCTGCACATCTATCAGCTATGCAATACGAAACACAGCAACAGCAATATTATCAAGGCGATGATATATTTCTTTCTCTTTCTCCAAATAAATGTCACGTCGTAAACTTCCACATTGTAGCAGAATACTTATTGTCGATAATGAGGCAGTAAAACCCATGACAGTTTAGCAAGCTACAGAATAGTTTTAAATTATATTCTGGGCTACACACATCACTTCAAAAAGTACAAAAAATGTGAAAGAAAAGAAGAAAGATAGAGAAACAAGTCTGTTAACAGCTGCTCCATTCTGTTCCCTTCTCCTGCATGGCAACTTCAGGTGCCTCGGACAAAGCTGGGAAGGATTAAAAGCAGGCTTTCCACACCGTGGTAATCCACCGCGATAATAAGGATATTTTATATGAAAACAGTAATGGTTACCGTCAATATTTCTACCGTGATTTACCGTTACATCCCTACTCATAGTGCACTTTTAATGTAATCATTTTGGTTTGACTCACAGTCCAAAACAATAACAAACAAAAAAACAAAACTAAGAAAAGTAGAAAATTCTCATAATTAAGAAGCTGGAAGCATAAAGAATGTTTGGCATTTAGACTAAAATAAGAAGAGATTTTCTTTCTTTTTGAAATGGATCTGACCAAATAAGTGGTCTTTGTGTTCCTGACTATTCATTTATGTAAATTGACAATAGTTTCAGTAGTTAGTTTTTTTACAATTAACTTATGGCTTTTTTGAATATTTGTCTCAGCTCTAGCCACAAAAGAGTCAGAGAAGAAGAAGAGTATTTCATCAAAGAGATGAAAAGAAAACACAACAGAGGTGCTGTGCACCTTTCTAATATCACATCAATTGTATGAGTGTGTCTCCCATGTGTTTTAGCATTAATATGTATGAAGTAGTAGCACTTTTTATTTATGTATTTATTTAGGTATATATTACCTCATAGATGTTTGGCACTGATAAGGACTGCGCTTAATTTCATTGTATCTGCTACAATGACAATACAGATATTCTATTCACATGAAATATCCTAAATTAGCCAATTAATCTTTACTTTATACGTCAACTAGAAAAACATCCACCAACATCCAGGGCTGGCCATCGTCTCTCAAAATCATTCTCATCCTCAGCGCTCTCTCAGCCTACAGAAGGAAACAGCTGATTCTTCTCAGGGTGTCCTGAGTTTAGACACTGGTGTAGAGACTGGAGCGTCAGGAGAGAATCCACAGCTGCTGTCAAATGAAAACCACTAATGGTGGGGGGAAGCAGGGGGGGTATAATTTGTCAGGAATTGAGGCATATTTTTGAAATCACAATGTCTTTTTTTAAAACTTGTAAGAGGCCAAATGGTCACCAAACAGTTCCCGTACTCTCTTGAAACTATCTAGAAAGCAAGCCATGTGAACACTTAACTCAAAAAAAGTTAAGCAACTACAAAAGTAAAGTTACAGCTTGCAGCAACCAACAGAGGGCAGACTTGTAATGAAAGAGGAACAAGACCCTCTGCGAGTAATTTGATTAGTATAACTTGTTGCTCTGATGTATTTTGTTGTCCATTAGCAAGCTGATCAAGTAAATCTAATTTAATGTCATCATTAAGCTTGCAAGCATTGTGCCTTTAAAGCCCCATTGTTTGTGTATTTATTCATTCAAAGTCACAATGTGTGTGTCTGTGTGTGTTGTTTTTAAATGAAATGGTGATCTGAAAAAATGTAATTAGCTAATCATGAAGACCACGATTAATTGAATGTGAACTATTTAGTGTAACATTTGGTTTAACATTTTTTATTCCACATACTGGAATAATGTTATGTATCACAGATTGTTTAAAGAAATGTTCACAGTGGATTTGTCATTTATGTTGTATTACTTTATTTGCATGATCGTCGAAGGTGCAATATGTAGCTTAAAAAAAAAAGTTCCCCTAAATGATTCAGCCCTAGTGTATGTGTGTGCGTGTGTGTGTGTGTCTCAAGACAGATATGGGACATGTGGTGAGGATCAGGATTTATAAAACAGTGCTGTCCAGTGCGATCTGTAAATTATTGTCATACTGCAGGCGCTGAAGAACTTGGCTTTGGATTGTTTTACGCCCTGCTTTTTCTTCTTCTTTTTTTGAGTCCGAACACATGTTGACCATCACGCTTTCTTCTAGAGGATTCTGCATTCTTGACCTGAAAAGTCCTCACAGTTGGTTTTCAAAATCCCACTGCCACATAGCTGACAGCAAGATGAGACCCTGTTTTCTTGACTGTCTTGGACATCGATCACTGTGCAGAGCTCACCTTCCATTTGAGTGTTTTCTTTGCAAGAGGCCTCGGTTGGTAAAAGTATTGGGGAAAAAATGGTCTTTGCAAAGTGGTATTATTAAATTTCATGCAATTTTCTTTTGTAATTTCTTAAAAAAGTCCACTTTTAGATTAAATTGAGAGATTATACTGTCACCTTTAAGTCATGTAACCTACAGACAGAACAATGCATGTGCAGTATCATCATTACTTGCATGGTACTATGAGCTCTTCTTCAGTTCAGTTGCACTAAGATTCAAATCATTGTCTATTGTAGTAATTCAAAGATACCATGTGTGTATCTATTCACAATGTGCTTATTTGCACATAATGAACAGGCATAATGACACATAATGAACAGACTGACACACTGAAAGAAAGGGCACCAGGCAGAAGATGTTCCTCAGAAACTGGTCAGCATGGAAGTTTCACAATAGACTCTTTATGCTGAACTGAAGCTGATTGGGAAATAATTGTCTTCTTCTGCAGTAAATAACAACAACAGTTTGTTCAGAAGGGAAATGCAAGATGTGCCTGACTATTTCATAGAGTAGATAATGAAACTGATGTTTATCTATGAATGCTTGATGGATCACAAAGTTGCTCGCTATTAGAGCTTTCAAACCCAGCCAGTAATTTGGCTTTTTGCAGATGGAAAGTGTGTCAAATTACATTTTTAAACATTTAGAGGTTTGTAAAACGCCTGACATAATCTGTGATAGGCTAAGATTGTCAGACCGGTCTTGATGGTGACAACTTTGAAGATCAAAGGAAAAATGTAATTGGAGATCCATCAGACTGGTGTACAATTATTTGGGCAAGTGGATCACCTTTAATGTGCAATACAACAACTCACAAAGACTAAATAACATATTGGAAGAAAAATGAAGAAGATCAAAAAAAGTTTATAAAGAGTCTATATAAAGAGGTAGAGTATAAAATACCCTTTTACAACAGCCAAAACACACATAATAATCACAGAACAATTAAAATAATGATCTGAGGTACATTAGAAATACCCATAACTAACTCAAATAACTACAAATAAACTAATAATGCATAAACTAGGACTAAATCTCTATTATTAATACATTATATTCATGGTTAGTAAAGCAGTTTTATTTAGGTCATCCGAACTCAAGCAAACTGTTAACTATATTGTGATCTGTACGTGAGTAAATCAGATTGAAAAATTAGCCCGGTTAAATCATGAAGAGGGTAGTGTTTATTTTAAGGTGGCACGGCAGTCAAAAACGTGTCAAAGTCGGGGAAAACGCCACAGGGCAATCCGGGGTTGCAACAGCGGCCGCAAATGTGGCCTCTGCTTCATGATCAACCCAACAAAACTTTAAACTTTAACACCTAAAGTTAAGATTTTTTAAACTATAAGCAGAGCACCGAAGTCCACGGTGCCTCCTTAACGGAGTGCTGGCACTCCAGAGTGGGGAGTGCAAAGGAGAGGGTCGAAAAGATTGGTGGGAGGGGATATAACCCTTTTGGGAGAGAGAGAAAAAAAAAACTTAAAAAAATAAAAACTAAAAAAAAAAAAAAAAAAAAAATCACGTGTTTAGAGATCAAAGGAGATCCGCTTTGTAGAGGGGGAGGAGGGTGAGAGAGAGAGAGAGAGAGAGAGAACGTTTGCAGGCAGTGTAATTGACAAGGCTTGCAGTGGTGAAATAAACACGCTCCAGCCCGGGCTCAGCTTTTATTGCACAATTCTGCCTCTTTTTGACGCATTGCACGAAGCGTTCATAGACCAGATTTCAGTTACCTTCACCCGATTCCTTAATCCGTGTGAAATTATGTCCCGATCGGCGCAGATCCAGCCGGCAAGATGATGATTTTACCACGGAGAGGCTCAGATCGTGTACCCGACTCGGTGGTCCTGGTGATCTTCGTGGTTGCCGCTTCTCTTGGTACCGTTTTCACCAAGGATACTGCCTTTGTGGAAGTGGTTCTGTTCGAGTCCAGTCCCAATGGAGATTATACTACGTACACGACAGGCTTGCAAGGACGGTTCTCCAAAGCAGGAGCCACTATCAGCGCGGAGGGGGAGATCGTTCAAGTACGTGTAAAGTATTTGTCTTTACGTTGGAATGACGAGCAGCAGTCCTGAGCAACACTACCACAACTCTGGGTGTAATTTTACCTAGCTGCCCTTAAAACTTTTTCCACAGGGGCTGACAAGAGTTGTATATGTTGCGCGCGTGTGTGTATGTGTATGCGCGTGCGCATGTATGTATATGTGTATGCAGGCGGTGTGAGGATGGTACTAAGCTTGCAAGCATATGCGGTCACAAGATGGCTTCTATCTTGAGGAATTCATTCACAGGGAAACATGCTCTTGCAGGTTATTTTGTTGTTGATATCTGGAGCTCACTTGTGGGCTCGTTACTGTAACAGCCATCATCCCGACACACACTTTTAGGAACTGTGTATTCCTAAAAAGTAACAAATCCTCCACCGCTACCAAAAAAGTCTGTAAACTTTTACCGAGCAGGCTTCACGCGTTTCACGACAGCAGCAAGCCGAGGCTGCTATGTGTGCTTAGTTCTGACAATTTACCCGTTTCAGTGGCGAGTTTGGGCCAAATATTTTAAACCAAGAAGTTAGTTTTAATTAAGTGTGATATGTTTGTTTTATTGACCGTACCAACATGTAGCTAGCTAAAGTAACCCACACGTCCGCCGCTCGTAGCCTGTTACTATGTAGCCGTAGTCAACACTTTAACTTTGAAGTTACATGTTTTTGGTTTAGGCTTACTTGTAACTATTTGAAATCTTTATATAATAGGCTATATTAAGCATAATTGAGAAAGATGTCCTCATTGTAGAAGGCTCCATGTTCCCATGTTTTATTTCCTGGCCCCAAACACGACAAGTGCACTGGAGCTGGAGCAAGTTTTGAGCAGAAGTCATTAAAGTATGAAGCTTTTGTCCAGAGCCTAGTGTTTATTTGAAGTTGTATAATTCTTGCTTAATCTACTTGGCCAGTAAGGCAGCAACGAGTTTGGGTTCTAGTCATGTGCCAAAGACTTGGTTTAATTTTTTTTTTATTTCTTGACCTGTAACATGTCTTGTGTTGTTGGTGATGGGAGGAAGCAGTGGCTCTTTGTGAATGAGGAAGCCAATTGGATGTAAAGCACTATTTGTATGGCCTGTATCCACCGTTTTGAAGTTTAATCTTTTATGTATTTGGATGCATCTTTAAAATCCAAACCGCTTCCAATGCGCATCAAGTTCATTTAGATGAAGTTTGTGATTGAAAGTTGAGCCAACAAGTTCAGTCCCTTGTGACTGATTGGAAGCCGCTTCTCTATGAAGGGGTTTTTTGATGTGAGGTTAAATAGCATATCATCAGGAGATGAAAGCTAAGGTGTCCCTGCACTAAACAATAGACACAGCAGAGATGATGGTTGGGTTTTTGTTTTCATTTGTCGTATAAAAGCCAGTAACTCTTGAAGTGTGACCTCAAATTGAAAATATTGAGCTCAATGAGATCATTGGTCTGTGTTGCGAGGGTAGGTAACAATGCAGCCTATGGAGAGAGAGAGAGTGTTGAGGGGCAAGGGGGAGGTAGGGAGGGGCAGGGGAGAGAGGTTAAATGCTGCAAATATAAATTAGAGTTCACCATGTTGCGTCAAGTGTGTACTGGTGGGCTGCATCACAGGAAACCTCAACTGTGTCGTAGAAGTTCGGCAGCATGCAACCATGAGTCAGATGACTTAAGGCAGCGACTCATTCACACATTTCTTGTTTCTGTTTATATGAACTGGTACTGCAGATACACATCTAGCAGCATCCCGCCTCCATCCCTTGTCACTCTGCAATGATTGTGTATAACAACTACACAGCAGCATCTTCACAGAGCACGCATGCATTTTTGTTGAAAAAAATGCAGACTCTTACTTTTAAATAAATATGATATGAGGGGATACTCAGCACAAAAATGACCCCTGTTTACACACAGTGATGGCCATTTGGCGCCACCCGGTAACCACACACAAATGTCGGACCTCAGCTTTACATCGAAAACCACATCTATTTAGGTTTGCTTTCTTTGCTAACATAGCTTCTGACCACTTAGAGGCAGCTTATATTTTGTGTGGCTATAATGAGGGGCAGTTTGTCCGGTCTTGAATTTCTTACGGCATGTATTCTACCAAAGATTTATCTTGTATAAAGAGATTTATCTAAGTATTTAAGTTGAAACTGACAATGAATGACAACCATACAACCTGATGAGTATAATTTTAAACTGGGATCAAATTCCCCACTTGCAAATCCTATACTTGTGAAATAACATTGCAGAAATGTGTTGGGAAATTGTTGCGGTGTTGTAACGGATATAGTTTTACACTGGAATTGGGTTAAACACAAATATTTTGGTTCCTGGGCATTCAGTTGTCTGCAGTGACCTCTGTAACCATTGCACTTGTCAACTTTTTAGTTTACAAGGTCTGAGCCTTGTTGTGTTCAGTGAATTTGATGCCTGATTTGGTCTGCCTGAGGTTTATGGGGCCTTCTAGTCCTCTCTTCTGCTGTTTGAACAGAGCCCTGAGGGGTTTGTTACATTGTGTGTACAGTAGTGGCCAGACCTCAGCAGGTAATGGTTCAAATACAGGGGAAAGCTGGGGAAAGGCAGCTTGGCAATGTTCCTGAGCAAAGACCCAACCACAATCACCGCTCATACACTCCCAACTCGCCTTTGCTAATTCCCTAAAGCTAACACTCGCTCAGCTGTGCCTGAAAAGTGTGAAAACTGGTAAATGCTGCAGAGGGCCAAACATAATAAATTAAGTGTGTGTGTGTGTGTGTGTGTGTGTGTGTGTGTGTGTGTGTGTGTGTGTGTGTGTGTGTGTGTGTGTGTGTGTGTGTGTGTGTGTGTGTGTGTGTGTGTGTGTGTGTGTGTGTGTGTGTGTGTGTGTGTGTGTGTGTGTGTGTGTGTGTGTGTGTGTGTGTGTGTGTGTGTGTGTGTGTGTGTGTGTGTGTGTGTGTGTGTGTGTGTGTGTGTGTGTGTGTGTGTGTGTGTGTGTGTGTGTGTGTTTCTATTGGCTCCTAACTGTGATTCTTGGCGAGCAGAGTACTGCAGGTTGTCCATCCTGCCAGGTAGTTCATTGTATTTACCTCTTGTTCCAGATTTAAATACTTCCTGTTGAGACCTGAATGAAAATAGCCTGGCCTAATGAAACCAAGCACTGCTTTAAGCCCAGAGAACCGGATTTAGTGCACTTGGACTTAGCTTTATATTTTACATAGCTTCAACGGTAAGGTAGTTCTGACTTAAACCTTTTCAGTAGGGCAAATAATGGCATAACCGAATCGTCCCCTGATCTGAATCACCCAGGTGTGAAGATGAGACTCCTAGAGTAACAGCTGTTGACAAACCCAAATGACACTGAAAGCACTCTGCTTCTACATGTAATCCAATTTCTGGAATGGCCTTTACAATGGAGGTCACTCAGTCAGACTGCTGGACACCATGTTTTCACGTTCCCATCATTGTTGACAGCGTTCACACAAACACAGCTCTCCTGAATAATACACCTTTTAATGCAAACGGAAATGCCATCTGCTGCTCATCATCCTCTATTGTCTTCCCAACGCCAAATCGTCTTTCCTGTGGCGAGATGAGCTGCGATGCACTGCATGAGCGCACATCTGCCTCTGATTTTCAGCGGGCCTTTGCTGTCAGTATGTGAGTGAGGAGCAGGGACGTGGCAGGGGCACAGAGAGGACCAGATGGAATTCATAGTGTCGTCGGGCAGAACCAGAAGGAATAATGTGGCTTTTGCCTGCTTCCTCTCAGAAAGGACACAGAGACAGGAACATCCCCTGAATCCAGCATCAGGAAGAAGAGGCTATAGTTTCCCAACACCCATGAGCTGCTCTACCTTTGAACTTCATCTCCAGAGCATGGAATGTCTGTAACTATAGCTGGGCGACTTCATGGTGTGTTTCTTTGAAAGTGGCCGTTTTTTCTTCTTCTGACTGGATGTGCAGGGGGAAAGTGGTGGTTTTGAGCTAAGACAACGATGAGCTTAAATACTGCAGCTCCTACCTTGGATCTGCAAGAGTTGTGTCGCGCTGCATTTAGACTATAATGAGAGCTTTAGTGGTTTAAGGCATCCAGCGCGCTTTCTCACCACAAGCTGGAAACCCCAAGAGGCCATAATGGGCCGGGCCCAGACGGGAGGTGCCAGGGACCGGGCCACTCCCAGCGCCAAAGCAACAGTAGCAGTACACAAACGCTGGTTTAAAAGGTTAAAAGTGCTGCTCCCTACTTTTTTCCATTTATTGGCTTGGCGGTCGCAGCTGTATTTTAAGTGCTATCGTCTCTTAACCGCCACCCTGTTTCACTTTCATGTCCCAGCCAAAGTAATTTGAGGCTGCGTTTCTCTGCTTTTTTGGAATAGAACAGACTAAACTGTTTTTCTCTTTCTCTTGCTTAACACCCCCCCCCCCCCCTCCCACACACACGCTCTCATCCTCACCACCAGTCTGCTCGTTTTGATACAGCCAAAATTTGTCATGCATCTCATAATGCATGCGTATGACTTCAAACGAGGATTACACCTAGTTCCTAACTTTAATTGGCTTGGGGTGCCTTGTTGTTGTAGGGTTTTAGGAAGTCGGCCATGAACCACAACATCCTGGTCCACAGAAGTTTTTTTGCATATCGTTGCCCAACTCTCTCTGCCCTAATGAAGGCATAACATTCTTTAAAGGTCTTTGGCATTTTCCCTTTTTATGAGGTTTTTTAACATTAATACGAGTTCCCCCAGTCTGCCTATGATCCCCCAGTGGCTAGAAATGGCGATAGGTGTAAACCAAGCCCTGGGAATCCTGCTCTCTCGAGCTGGAATCTTGTCCCTTATGACCTCATAAGGGGCAAGGTGACCTCCCCTTTCTCTGCTTTGCCTACCTAGAGAATTTGGCCCACCCATGAGAGAGCGACATCATGGCTTTTAAACAAGCAAAGTGGCAGTTGGTCAAGGCCACACCCCAGTCTCCACCTTGCCCCCCCTTTCTCCTCCTCAAAAGTTACAGACTCAGAAATGGCACATACTAAGGAAAGCTCATTGTGGGACTGGCTCTAGTGGCTGTAAGTCTGCACCAAGGTGGAATTTCAGGAAAGAGACTTCAGATATGGTATTAGGGGACAACTAAGGCCTATATAAAAGCATCCAAAGAGCACCATGTCATGGGACCTTTAAACATAGATTTCAGTCATTTCTTAAGCCTATACATTTTCAAAACATAATGACAGTTGCTCATTTCATATATCCATAGACTAAGGTAGCATCTTCAATTGGCTTAACGACAACTATTAAAAAAGCTATTGACTTTACAGTGATCTTAAGCAAGAAAAAGCTGCAAATCTTTGCTTTTGAGAAGCAGGAGCCGGCTAATATCTGACATTTTTCCTTGCTAAATTATCAATTGTTGTATAACATCGTTAGGTTTCTGTAAATTTACCTATTCATCCACTTATTCTATCACAATATCACATGTGTAAAATCCTGAAAAAGTTGACAACTTCAATTTTTTTGCCTGATTGCCTGCAAACATTCAGCAGCATTTGACTCAAAAACGCCTAACTTCTTGTTGGATCTCCTAGTACCTGTCCGAATTGGCCACACCATCTCTCAAACCAGCAGTTCCTGTATTCCTCTCCCACGCCTCGCTCTTTTAACTTCTTGTCGTCTCCTGTGTCTTTCTCCCTGAGCTTCTCCTTCTCACTCACTGCACAGCTCCAGCTGGAACAAGTGCATGTTGGTACTGGTGGCCCCAGTAGCTATGTTACTTTCCACTGGGCTGAGCCGATCTTTGATGTTCCACTCCAAGAGAGATTAGCAGTCAGAGCTGGTGCTCACTGCTGCTTTCTCTCTACTATCCAAGTCTCTCCCTGGGCGGAACCCTTCCCCCCCCCACATCGCTCTCCTTCTGATCTGTTATTGATTATGTGTCCGAGCTAATTTTGTATGAACGCCTTGTCTTCTGCTTAACACTTTGCCCTGAGCCTGTGACTTTCTATGATTGCTGGGGAATGCACCATTAGATCATGTCACACTGGCAGTTTTTTTTTTGAGTAAAAGATGAAAAAGAGCCTGGAATGGTTGTTTTTGCTTTCTGACTAGCCCCTGGTGTGTCAGTCTGCGGGTTGATGAAACAGAGCTGAAAGGCCCAGTCCATCCCCTAAGCCCATATTTTTTATCCACTGGCACAGAGGGTCTGCAAAACAAAGGCTAAGGGGTCGAGGGTTATGAAATGACAATGCTCACAGTGGCTCATCCAGGCAGAGGCATGCTTTGTTGTCGGCCAGGAATGTGCTGACAAACCGTGGAAGGCCACAACGCCAGCCTCCCCTTTTGTTGTACTTTTTTGCCAATAGACTAGGTAGGTAGCTGCCCTGGCAGTCCAATTCACTTCAAGCACTACACTCCATCTGCCTCCATCTCCTCCTACCTTTTAACGAATATACTTACATCCTTGTACCCTCAATCCTCTTAGTACTCGCATTTGTTTTTGTGAACAGAGACGTGTTATCACAGATCCGTCCCACTCTCTCAAGTTCAAGAAGAGAGGGTTTCCTTCTTTTGTGTACATCGGAATTATTAGCCCCATATGGCTACAAAACATGTTGCTTAATAAAATCTTGCCCTCTTGTCATTTTGATTCATGCTAATAGGTTTTAGCCCTATTTGAAATTTCTCTGGTTATTGTTCAAGGAAGCCGTTACAGGTTTTGTGCACATGATCACCCTCAGCCTAATGCATCATATTCATGTTGTGAGGGTACTCCTGACAGGCTCTCTGTCAGAAACCCTGCCATTTTTTTTCTTTTTCCCCCTTTTGTTTCCTTTAATGGATTCCAACACAACTGTGGCAAAGGTCATTTAAAGAGGTGCCTGATTGGGACAAATCGGTTTCAGGTGGAAGCTCCGACCCCATCATGTTCATCTCTGCCATAACCCGTGTGTGTGTGTGTGTGTGGGCGTTCTGTTAATGAGGAAGATCCAGGCTTTAACACAATGGGGCCAAGGTATGATAGATTGGGTTTGCTTGGTCAGATGAAACAAGCTGGGTTATCTCCGCCTTTCTTTTGGTAGAGTGCTGCATGTCCTCCAGCTCCACAGTGAAGAACTGCATCTTCCCACCTCCTCCTCCTTCCTGTTGCTAAAGATGCGCCCTAGATTTTTTTTTAAATGAAAAATTGGTTTTCTTTTTATGTCGTCCCTGTATCATGTGTATGCTGAAGATATTTGGGGCACATGGTTTTCTATTTTGCTCTTTGCTGTCTTTTTGTTTCTCCAAAGGATAGTTAATTTTATTCAGTTGCACCCAAAGCTGAGACAGATAAGTCACTGTTTCTGTAGTAGTACAAGTGAGACCTTCGGCAACACATTCTGCTTTATCTCCAAAGAAAACTGGGTCAGGTGTGACTTTTCCTTTTCATTAATCTACAAATATAGAACCTTCACTAACCTACCATGCCAATAAAACCTCTGTAGTGCAGCCTTTGGCTTTAATAAAGCCTCCACAATTCCTCCTGTCCTTCCCCTCGACCCCCATCGGCAGCTAAGGCCACGCAGCGTCCCTCTCCAGCCCCTGGACCCTGATCAAGGAGGGGCCTGCAGGGTTCGGTGAATAGCTGCCGGGAGTCGTGCTGCGGGTGTATACCACATGAATGTGCCGCCTGAACAGATAGGATCAGGCGGGGAGGCCTGGGAGGCCACGATGCTCGGCACAGCCCCACGTGCTAACATCAAAGGCAGTGCTGGGGGGGGGGGGGGGGAGAGAGAGAGAGAGAGAGGGCTGGGCCAAACTCTTCAAAGGCCTCTCTGAGTAACGCCGGCCCTGATATGCGGCGCTGCAAAACTGAATGATGATGTAATTGCAGACCTTCGAGCTAAATCCACTCCCGTATAAATAAAGGTGGAGGTTTTTTCGTGCACAAGCACGGCGAGAAAAATACTTGTGAGTGTTATGTTGAAGCCAAAGTGTTTAGAACACCTCGAAGGCAAAGGTGTTGGGTCCTGACGCCATGCTAATATAAGGAACCTGCTGAAAGGAGTTTTATTTACGTTTTCTGATGGAGGACTTGGAACAGGAGGCAGTTTTTATCTGATTTCTGCAGATAGGTTAATCCACTGGGCGTTTCTAAAGTACACAACGGGTGGAACTGAGTTGACTCTGTTCTTTGTAAAGTTTATACAGGACCTGTGTGTGTCTGTGTGTGTGTGTGTGTACATGTACTTGCTTTGTAATGTGTGTTAAACCAAGCATGACCACAGATTCTTTCAAAATGCCCCCATGATCATCAGGCTGATAACTCATTGACAGCTCCCATGACAGTATCTCCCCTTGTTGAGAGCGCACGGCAATAATTCACTGTTGATTTGGCAAAGGTTATTTGCATGCCTCTGATTGAAGTCCTCTTCTCCTCTGTCTTGTTTTGTGATTGTGTGTCTCTTTGATGTAAAATTAGCAGTAAACAGCTATATTTTTTTATTTATACGGACACGCGGAGGTCGGCCTTGCATCCTGGGTCGGACTCGGACGTCAGGATTGCAGCACAAAGCAAAACTCGTTTCCAGCATGTAGAGTATAGCAAATAAACGACTATCGCACAACCATCTAGCTGATCGCTGCACATGAATGGATAGGGGCAAAACACAATACATACCAAAGCTTCCATGTAGGGGTAACAATTCTTCTTCTTTTTTTATCAGTTTATCTTTTGACTCTGTTTTCCAATGAATAGTTCAGTGTGTAAAATGCCAAAAAGATATTCAATTTACAATGATGTTCTACAGAGAAAAAGTGGCTTACATATTTCATCAACATTTTTACTAGATGAATGACTTCATAGCTAAGCAAGTATAGGTAGTTATAAATACTTGTTAATTAACTTTGACAACCAGCTAATTGATTAATGATCGAATGCTGTAAGTTAATAACCATGGCTGTACGAGCAACATTGGCAGTTCAAGTCCACTGTTTGTTAACGGTCCTAATGCCTTATTTTAGTGTCAGTTTGCAGGTGCATGGCACATTGCTATGACCCAGGGTGCAACAGTTAAAAGGCAGGCTAAATAAAAAGTTAGTTGCATTGTGAATTTATTAGAAAAAAAGACGAACCTGTTTCTAAGTTATTCAGCCCTTCATTACACTCTTTGAATAAATAAATATTTATAATGTAATATAAGATTTCAAATTAAAAATTCTTTTTTTGAAAAGTGCAACTACCTACTCAATGAAAATATGTTCAGTACTTTCATAGCCCAACAAAGCTGTCTTTTTGAAAAAGCATAAATTAAATGTAATTAAAAATGATTTAGAAACGAGTCGTGGCCAGCCAGTCAGTGGCTTCTTCCCCAAATCAGCAGCTGCAGTAGAGGCGTATATGCTAGCTACTGTTGTCCAAGTTTGACCGCAAATACCCAACACAGCATTTAGCCAGTGCAAAATATAAATGCGACAAAACAGATTCACATCGGCCACTGCCATCTGTGAACATTGTCTCATTTGCAGATAGGCCGATGGCGAATATGGGCTGATGATCCCAAGTTTTGTCAAAACTGCAATTGAACTTCATGCTTCATACAAAGATATTCTACAAAATGCCAAAGAAAAGCTGCAATTCAGGATCTTTTATTTATTTATTTTTTTTTTTATTAAAGCAGAACTATTTTGTATCCAAACTGGATTTTCTTTACAAAGTCTAACGTAGACCTTTATCCTAAGTTTGCATGGTGTTGTTCCTTACATGAATGTAAATATTGGATCTAGGTCTATCTACAGAAAAAAAAATGACTGACTGGGATTGGGGGAATTTTGTAGAGGGAAATCCGTAGAAAGAAGACACTAAGGCATTTTAATTGATACAATATATAGCATTTACAGTTTGTTTTAGATGATTGAGATAAAAAGGTGAAAATGGAGTAGATGTGTCTAGACAATATATTGAAACACCCTGGTCAGCTCGGTTAATGGATATGACATTTTCCATTATGCAAATTGTAACCCCACTTCTATAGTTCTGCTACCCCACCCACACCCAACTTCCAACCCCCCTGGCCTAATGTGAACCTTGCGTATATATTAAAAGGTCAGGACAATTACTCCTGGCCAGCTGTGCCCATTTCGTTCCCTTGCAATCCATCTGTTCATCCCCCATTCTCCCTGCATATTGCTGTCATAAGAACTGTCAAGGTACTATTTTTTTTTTCAGCATACATTTTTTCAAATGTATGTTTTTTTGTGTGAGACGAGATGGAGCACATCATTATTAGTGTCACTGTGCTTTCTCAAACTCACCCCTTTTCTCCTCAGATTCGTCCTGCTGTAAAATGTCACTGTAAAAGCTGCACCTCTTATTTTTAGCACTGCACTGTGGAGTTCTTGGCTATTCTTTCATTGACGGTGTATGGGCAGTTTGTCCACACACAACGGCTCGCTAATGATAACTTGTCCTTGGGCATGTCAAGGAATCTAGTTCCTCAGAATGCTGTTTTAAGTAAAGACGGATCAAGTGGGAGAAGATGGGAATGGCAGAAAAAGACTATTGCTATTCTGTCTGCATCCCACAGGCATGTCGCAAAGTCAAATTGTCACCCCCGGGGTGACATGCATCCCGCAGGCATTTCGAAGTAAACACATCCCAGAGATGTGGCTCTGAGACATGGATAGCGACCTCACCAATCAGTTAGAAGCATCGCTCTTTGTCATATTTAACTGAACACAGGTGGATCTAAAATGTGTATATTGCAGATTTTGCTTATAAAATGGATACGGCTCAAATATATTTTAAGTATGATTAAATGAATAGTTCAACGTTTTGTCATATACTCTTATTTGCTTTATTGCTTTGAGTTGGATGAGAAGATTGATACTGCTTTCTATATGTCTGATAAATACAAAGCTACAGCCAGGAGACTGTTAGCTTAGCTTAGCATAAAGACTAGAATTGGGGTGAAAGAAGCTTAGCCTGGATCTTGACAATCCAATTGTGTTAGCTCAAAACTCAAACTTCATCCACAGACATTGCACAAAAGGACTTTACGGTACCATGATGTAGGTAAAAGTTTCAGTTAGGGCTGGGCAATAAATCCATTTCATTCATGATATGAGACTTGATATAATTTTGGATAAATCATAATATTGTAATATGGTAAGTGTTGTCTTTACTTGGTTTTACAGGCTGCATTGCCATAAAGGGATGTCATTTTCTGAACTTACTAGACTGTTCTATTATTTACCTTTACCTACTAATTCATTAAATCATTTCTGGTGAATATTTCTCAAAATTCCCATTGTGTAAACAACATTTTGTTAAAGCACCAATAATATTGTTGCAATATCGACATTGAGGTATTTGGTCAAGAATATTGTGATATTTGATTTTCTCTATATTGCCCAGCCCTAGCTTCAATAAAGTGCTTTGTAGTGAGGTGGCACACTGCAGTTCTGTAGTCTTGACACATCATCTGACAACATGAATAAATTAAATAAATCTGATATCCACTAATCAGAACCTATCTGAGGAAACCGATGAGTCAGTCCATTTGCTGTAATGGCTTTTAGTAAAAATCTGCCATAGATCTGCTCAGAGGAAAGGCTTTTATGGATACCATTTCTATCCTGATTTGATTTCACACCAGACCATCTTTGTGCCTAACTTTAAACCATTTCCTCTTGGCAAACCACATGTCACATATTTGGGTCAGCTTTTCTGCTGGATCCCCTCAAGCTAAGCTCATGGACAGAGGATTTGGTAAGCTACTGATGCATACGTTCGTCATAATTATTGTTTTGCAAAAGCCGGAGTTAGAAGCACCCCGGCAATAGGGAAAGCTTCAGAATTCAAATTAGAGTGTGGGATTGGGCTTAAAAGTTGTGGCTGTTCTCGGCTTTTGGTTATTGCATCCAAGAAAACTCCATCGCACTCTACTCCCTTCTGGTTGGTCTAGTTGCTGATGGATTAAAAGCTTGAGTTGGCATGGTGCATTTGTTCTCTCACGAGTTAAGGCGGCATGGGAGAAAGGTGAGGAAGACCCCTGAGTATAACCTGCGTTCTCGTCACAGGCTTTGATACAAGAAAACAAACCAAGCTTGTCCGTACAGCTTTAAAGCGTTTTCCCTTATAATTGCATCATAATAAAGCACACATGCAAGTACAATGCTTTGTCTTATCATTTCTTCCTTCCCTTTCATAAGTTCTTTTTTTTCTGCTCTCTCTCTCTCTTTCTCGTCTTCTCTCACTCTGTTAAGCATGGGAGGGAAGGGGGAGGGGGTATAAATGTGAGACCACACATGCTGTGTCAATGTTTGCTAGAATAATTAGAGACAATGTGGGCCAATAACGGGAGGAGTGCAGTAACCTGAACTCACTTTGTTCTGCCCCGGCAGCAACACAAAAGCCATTCACAGATGCACAGATCCGCAGGCTCAGTGCGGGAGCAACTGCACTTTTAGCCGGCGCAGTGCACGGCTCCGAGGACCTGCAGAAAACGGGATTGGTTTCTATGGAATGTCTGCTCTCCCTCCACAGTTTTGAGTCAGTGACGCTGAAGTCATTCTCCAAGCCTTTTAAGCACTGCCTGTACATCCCTGCCACCACCCCAAAAAGCACCCGTTGTCACCCTCCCCAGTCGACCAACACATGGCCCTGGCTTAGCGGGCCCTCTTTAACTAGAGGATATCCGGCCACTCGGTATGCAAAGAGCCTGTGGATTCCTGACACGAGTGCTAGAGCTGGGCTCAGAGGTGACTTTCAGCGTAGCCAGACAACTGTTGGATTAGCAGGACACTTTACGTTGAGTCCGAGCCAATAGGAGAGAGCCTGGCCAGGAGCAGGGTGAACTTGGTCAAATGCAGGCTAATAGATTCTTTTGAGCTATAGATATTAGTTTACATTTTAAGCATGCCAAAGCTGCTTGTAACCAGCAGGACTTATAGTACGCACAGCATTTTATAACAACAAATCCCCTGCAAAATATTGTTTGCAAAGGGAATAATAAGACCTAGAAGAGAACCAGAAGTGATTTTTATACTTCAACAAAACACTGTAATGTTGTCTTGAGCATGGGAGGGACAGAAATGTTAATATTTGCCTGAAGATCCCAAAACAATGCACTCTAAGTGTTGCCTAAGCTGCGGGTGTTTCCCTTGGCTATAGCAAGAGTGACCCGCTGCCGTGCTCACACCCGTGGGTGAGGACCAACTGGTTTGTCCCTTTCGGAGTCCATGTTGAAAGGGGACACCGCTATGGGATGCATACATCCCCTGGAGGTTGCTGGTGTCATTGTGGCACCTGTCCCCTCCACTCTCAGCCCCTGTCAACAGCTCTGATTTATTTACATTCACTCTTGTTTTCCAGAGAATTGAAATGGAGAATTGGTTAGTTTATCAGTTGATGGAGTTTCTGATTGCTAGGTATCTAAGCTGCATGATTTTTGCAAACAATGTTATGGTTCCTTTTTCTTGATTTTAAGAAAGAATGTTACTACGCTACCTTTTTGATATGCTTCTTTTTTCACTTTATTTGAGGAGTATTTCTAAACCTATCAAAGGCTAGAAAGTCTTTCAATCTCCCTTAAGCTATTGTACAAGAAATACTGCAATAGTGCTTGCTAAAGACAACAACAGTATTCTGTTCCGTAATATTCTTGTTTGGACACAGTACTATGTACTTATGCTACATCTCATGTCATATTTATGGATACATGTCTACAAACCTGATTGCAGTAACTTTTTGTTTATTTTTTTCGACAAACCACATGCATCCCAAATCTCACAAGGAGCTTGCTGGTTCAAAAATATACCCTATAGAATAACCTTTAACTGTTTGACCATTCACATTTATTGTTGTTCAGTTTTGTTTGACAGAACCGCCTATTCTTCTCCTTTTTTAGCCTGGGGATACACAACAGATTTAGTTTTGCTCTTCTACCCAGTGTTCTCCTTTTAATCATTTTCAGATTCTCTCTCTGCCTCCTCCTCCTCTCCCTCTATCCCTCTCCTTCTTCTTCCTTTCCACTGGGCTGATGTTCTGTTCTCCTGGCTGCAATGTGTTCCTCATCACAGCTTGTGTTTCCCCTTATCTACAGTTCTTTTATCAGTGGCCGCCACACATGCCAGAGAGAAGGAGGGGGGGGCAGCTGATGCTATCAGCAGGTGGAGATTTCACCACCAAGTTCAGGGGCCCAGTGTGGCCAGAAGACGGCCAGACCGGAAGGGGTCAAACATTGGAACATGCATTGTGAACACTGAACAATGTGAGCCTCACTGATAATTAAACACCTGCCTGTTTTAATTCCTGTTCTTAAGTCGTGACACAAGTGGTTTTCTTGTCAAACATTGTGAAATATTTCTTTCTATGTTGATGAAGTTCAAGCTTTTTTTATCTGGTGCCTCTTTTATTCACCTATTCAGCCATGCTGGCTAGCAGTGCTCATGCTATGTATCTATGAGCCATGTTTAGCAGCAAAATGTGATGCTGAATATGCTATGTTGCAAAGTTTTGGTACTATGCAGTTCCCCGTGTCCTGTTTGAGGAATTCCTTGAGAACTTAAATGTCTTAAAAGGTATATATGTCAATGCTCTGTTTTAGTTTTTTTGCTTTTTACCATGTACAGTGGGTACGGAAAGTATTCAGACCCCTTTAAATTTTTACTCTTTGTTTATTCACCAAAAAAAGTTCATTTTATTTCTCAGTGCATGTTTTGACAGAAAAAAAAAACAGAAATTTAGAAATTTTTGCATATTTATTCCCATGGTCATGTTGACCCTTTGCCGTGACCCTCATATGTAACTCAGGTGCTGTTATTTCCTGATCAAATGGTTCTACAAAGTCCAGCTGTGTTTGATTATACTGAACTTGATTAGGAAACCTATGTCTGACATTTGTAAAGCAAATTTAAAACCTTTCATGAATTTGCTCAAAAGTGTTAAAAAGGAGGTCACTAATTGGCAACCAATTACAATGTGTGGTACCTTACTCCGAGGATGTGCAGCCCATATGATGTCCTTGCACCACAGAGCGAACAAATCCTCAACATGGAGGGGACAAAGGGCAGGGACGAGGGAAAGATGGGGAGAGGGATATCCTGGACGAAAACCTTTTCCAGAGTGCTCTGGTAAACCGGTTTACCTTCCAAAGACAATGACAGGCTCACGAAGGAGTGGCTTCAAAAAGCCTGAAAAATGATGAGCATGAGAGACCTGAAAATGCTGGTTGATATCTGGATGCTTGGGATGCCTCGGATGGCTGCTGTATCTTTCCCACATGGCTTTTGGCTTTTCTACTAAATACTGAACAAAGGGGTATGAATGGAGGCCTCTGTTTTTTTTCTGTGGTAAAATGTGATGAAACAGGCTGCAATCTGGGCTGGGCCCTGGCTGGCTGGCAGACTTGGTGCTGGAGGTCGGCAGACTTCAGCTCTCTTAGGGGCAGAAGCCCGACAGGGGATGCTGGTTGTCCTGGTTCTCCCTACAAAAGACACTCTGTTCTCTGCCTATGAACTGTCCTTGTTATTGTGACATGCCAGGTACACTTCTACACACAGGTTAAGCTGGAAGCAAAGGGCCCGCAGCACCAACTAAATCTCCTGCCTGTGTTTGGATGTTTTGACATGGTTATAGGGTTAGTTGGATAACGGGTTTGCAGATGCTGGATGATCTGTCTTGCATAGCTGCAAACTTACTGAAGAAGACATTGCTAGCCTATTTTGTAAATGGTTTGTTGGTTTCAGATGAGCTAAATGTTTCAAGGACGTAGCCACCATGTTAGAGAAAAAACTGGCAAATGTTGAACCTTTGCAGATATTTACCATACCATGAAACATTGGAATATTCAAAAATCTGTAATTTATACTCTTTATTGATCCCCTTTTTTACACTCTGTTGTTATTACACACTACACACAGGTCAAACACTTATCTTTCACACCTTGGCAGTGCCCAGGAGCTACCAGTCTGCACTCCGTACGGGGAGTTGAACCAGGGACCCAACTCCCTACGGACTGAGCTGCTGCCATCCCATTGGTCACATCTTGAGCTGTGTGTTTATAGACACACATTAGATGGGTTAAGTGTGAGTCTGTTTAACTTTGCAACTTTCAAAAGTTTTTATTTTTTCATTTATCAAAGATTTTTAAGCTTTTATTCATTACAGATGCTTGAAATAGACAAGTAAAGAGATTATCAACGATGGCAAGAAAGTTTTGATTCCTGACTGTAGGCCACTGTTGGCTTATTTCTAGCTGTGATGTAGCGTACAGATGCTGCCTTCGAGTCCTATGCACACCTAGTGGAGTACCGGTGAGCGTTTCAAAAGAGAAGGAGCTGCCATGGCTGTCACAAGAGGTTTCATCATTCCTTGTTCTGCTCTGATACAGCATCACACAGCCGGCCAAGACAAATGTGAGGTAAACACACTGCTCACTGGACTGTGTGACTCACCCTCTAACATGCCTGCTGCACACCCTGGGGACTCTAATGGGCTGAGGCAAGCTATGGCCTTTTCATGTTTTCTTGAATTATTAACGAAATAAGAAGAAGCTGTAAATGGACCAAGGGGAAGACAGGGCATCCACACGCAATGCATGAAGAGCGGGAGCTCTCCCAGACCCTTCACATGCCCTCCCAAGTTTAACCCAATTGCCCCTCTTGGAGATTCACAGGGCCTCTTTGATCTCTATGCTGTCCTCCCAGCTGGTGGGCCAAGGGATGCAGACAGCCCTCTTGCTCTCCCATTTCAAGTCACACATTCTTTCCTTAAGGACCCAGAGGTCCCGACCCTTAGTTGCAATGGAATTTCATATGCAAAAATAGGCCAGACTTGACAGGCTATTTGAATATGCATTTGTCCTCTTTTCGTTTTCATCATCCTTCGATTGTCAGAATTAGGCATTCATCTTCAAGGTGTCATGGTGAGGTGTATGTTAATTTGGGCTCAAGGAGCAACAGACAGACCTTTTCCGACCTTTTGTCTTCCTCTGTTCTTTTAATATTTTCATCATGCTGATTATGAGTTTCAAAAGTGTCCGTATTAGAGACTAAGAGACAAAGGTCATACAAATATGTCCGTGTTCAATACAAACATGGAGGAGTAGGCTCAAAGTAACTGACCCTGCAGACTGGGTTTTCGAACTAAATCACATCTTCACACAGCAGTATAAATCGGCTCAAAGCCGTGTTTTTAAATAGACAGGGAATTCTGCAACATTGCATAGCTCATATTGATTGTCATGTAATTTGCCAGATCTGCAAATTCCTGTGCACCCAATGTTTGGCTTCCAGAGAAAGCTCTAGTTGGCGTTTTTGTGATATCCTGTCTAAATTACACTAACTTTGCATCGTTATTTCAAGCTTTTTTCATCTCCAGTAGCAGTATTTGCCATGACTGTCCCTTTTCTCAAAAAGGGCTTGCAACCTGCAATCCTCTTAGATGTGGAGCCAAATGCCCCAGAGGTTACAGCCATCTAAGTGGTTCGTTGTTTCTAATAAAAAACAAATCAAATAACATGGATCCCTAGGGGTTTATAACACCAGAGTCGTGAACTCTTGCACAGATAAATCTCTTCCAAATATCCCCATACAAAGACATGGATGTGGGAGGACCTTGTTGGCCTTGATTGTATAATTTATAAGCCATACGTGCTGAAGAGGAGGGGAAGAGGGAAAAGCTCTGACCACTCAGCATTAGAACAGCCCTCTCAACTGTGAAATGACCTGATCTTTAGAAGTTGGCCATTACCTTTTCAATGCGTCCCCAGTAACGTTGATGGCAGGAAGTGCTTGTGTCTAAAGCAGGTTTGATGTTTAACTCTTTATCCCCAGGGTCTGCTTATTCCCAGTTCTCAGCCCTCATCCCCACAACTCTCCTTCCCCTTCTCTCTCCGGCCCCGGCAGCTCCTACCTCTGGCAGTGCGACCAGAGAGAACGGGAGGAACAATACAGCGTTTGTGCACCGCTCTGCACTCGGCCTGCTGCTAAACAAATGTTCGGAGGAATTCTGGTGGCTGGCCTTGCCCCTGAGCCCAGGCTGAGCCCACAGTGACTTCATAAACCCTCTCTGGGGCGATCAAAAGAACAAATCACCCTTTATAGGGAGCTACACGGTGACAGAATTATTTCCACACCAGTTTACTTTTCTCTCCCATTGCCCTCATGTAGACTATTTATTTTGCTACTAATAAAGGGAAATGTTCTGTTTCCCAGGACACAAACATGCATTTTTGGGGGAGGCGCAGGCTTTGTGAAGGGGGGGGGGTACCAAAGCACCCCCTCTTTTTTGGCCAATCGGTGTTGGCCGCGGTCAGCCATCGGCTGAACAGTCAAGCTTGAAAATGGTAGTGAGAAAAGCATCCAAAAAAAAACGACTGTGAGAGCGCACACTGAAGGCTCTTCTCATCTGATCAATCTGATCAATCTGATCAATCCAATACACATAAGAGCTGTCAAAGTGTCAAAAATGGCATTTGAAAGTTCCTTCTTAAAAACACATAGGTTTGAACAATTGGAATAACTATTTTTGCACATTATGTCTATAAACGTTTGTACAACAAGATACATAACTACTTGTGTAGATGTATTTATTTCAACAATAACATGACTTTTAAAAGATATTACTTTATTACAAAATAAACTGTAATGAACTTATATCCTATACCGTGAAATTTAATATTAGGACTGTAATTGTCCTCCCTCTCTCTGTACAGTCTGCACCGCTAAGCAATTAGTCCCCTAGCAAGCAAGCTAGCATACTAGCCAGCCGGCCAGCCTCTAAATTAGTCCAATGTAACAACTTTTGTTTTATTCACACAGTCTTGTCCAAGCCCATTGCTATTGCTAGATGAGTGACAATTTTGTACGGCTAATTTTCTGTAACTAGTGAAGGCTAAAGGAATGTTTGGTATCGCCACCGTTTCCTTCCGTCGGCTTGGTGGTGTCAGGGCCTTTAAGCATATCCCCTCCCACATTGGAATGTATGAAATCCACAGACCCTGTCCTCAGGCGGTGGTGTGGCTTGACAGGGTTGGAGATGAGGGGGATTGAATGGCTGGGTGACATGGATCCACACCCAGACCTTCGCTCTATGTGGCCCTGAGGTGACTAGTAAAATAATACACACACATGCAAGATAACTCAGGGCATTATGTTCCTTTTTTTTTTTTCCAGAGGAGTTCACAGTTAAAAGGGTCTGTTCACCCAAACTACAAAACTCGTGTTGTGTCGAACAGCAGCCAGTCTGACATGGTTGGTCTTATAATACATCTGGCTTTGAAGATGAGTCTGGCTTCGACCTCTAAATTAGCATAGAAGATCCACTGCCCCACTGCGGTAGCAAAGTTGCAATTGTAAAAAAGCTGCCTGTAAAACCCAGCACTAGAACGTTAGAGGGTACAGGCTCTCTCTCTCTTTCTCTCTCTCTCTCGTGCGTGTGTGCCCGACACACACACAGACACTGCAGCGTGCAGTTCAGTGTGGCGCAGACTCAGACGCACAGATCTCAGACGCACAGATCGCTCTGTTTCTCTGTCTTTGTTAAATGAGTCGGAAGAAGAAAGCAAAACCTAAGTTTAATTTTAATGATATTTAACAGAGGGAAATGTTCTCCCCTCGTCTTAAAATAACATAAATCAATAAAAGAGCAGCCTACGTCCGTGTTTACTGCTGTAGTGAAACATTTGGTTACTTTACAATTTTTTTCACTCATTCTTCTTAATTGAAATTTTCTTTAAAACAGTGTTAAAATCTTGTCTCGTTGCGTTCTCATGAAGATTTTATCCCATTCCCCCACCCACCAACCCCAGACATTTGGGTTCAGTAGCATTTTATCAAATCTAGATCGAGTATTGAATCTGTTTATACCCGAATCCCCTCAAATCTATACAGCTTTATCTTTCAACATGAAGCAAAACTAATCAGAAGTAGATGAATGTTTGTGTTTAAGTGACACATTGACATTCAAATACCAAAGGTTTGATGAGACTCTGATTTGAACAAATGTGGGTATTTTAGGAACATTGAACCCAAACTTAGACAGGACACACACACACACATATTCTTTGACCCCGCCTTACCTGCTAACACCTGCCACCTCTAGCCCTTCCTTCAAATCATTTTCCACCACTTTGGCCAAGCCTCAACTTGGCCCAGCACCTTTCTGCCTTTTATCTCCACTGATGGAGCCAGGCATTGAAGCAAACTCAATGCTACCCCCACCCCGACCTTTCTCTCTCAGTCTCTTTACTGCGACCCTGCACAATGGCCTTGCCCGGCAGAGTTCCAAGAACAGTGTTTGTCCGATCACCGTAGCAGCTCCCCCTCCGTGTGTGTGTGTGTGTGTGTGTGTGTGTGTTGTTTTTTAATCAGCCAGTAAGAGGTGTGGCTGGATCAAAAAAAGCACATAGCTGGATATCTGGGAGGAGATGTTGAGCATCCAAGGAAGTAGAAGTCTGGAAGTAGAAGTCGGTGTTAGATGACTTGCAGTTAGAGGGCTTCCAAGCCTTGATGGGAAATAAAATGTGTCAATTAAATCATCATCACAAAAGATGAGCTACTGTGTTTAGAAAAGTTCTTTGATTAAAAATGCAAAGGCATTTTTGTTTAAAGAAAGAACATCCAGTCACTGAACTTATAATTCTGTGTTGCATACGCTGCTAATGTTGAACAGAAGTTAAAGATTACAGTGTGTAGAACCTGATTCAACATTCAACCGTTTACATCAGTTCTCTTTAGTATTGTAGGTCTTTGGATGAATTCAACAACACTGGTGTCATGTTTTGTTCCCAACTGCAAAGATGAAGTGTTCTGAATTTTCTACAGCTCTGAATCTGTGACTGGCTGCATAGATTCTTGCTTCCTCTCCATAGCAACAGAGGCTGAGGGCTGATCCATTTTCTAAGGTTGTAGTTATCAAAAACTCGTAATGTGAACCTATAGTATCAGATAAAGTATCTAGGTGGCTCTTGTGTTTCTGTGTTCTGGAACATTAAGGATTGAATTGAAAGAAAACTTTGAAATGAGAATGTACAACTTGGAGAAATAACGACACCTCCCCCACTAATCTGTACTGTCGCCCAAAAAATGAAAACCGGAAATGACGAATGCGTGACATGGGTCTGGCTTCTCTCGGGTTTCAAAGCTGACCATAATGGCGGCTTGATCGGAATATGATCTCGCATTTTACGAAAATAGTTCACCAAAACGTGTTTCTAAAAACATTCTAAGCAAGGAATAGGCCATACTGTTGCTGAACCTGTCTGGTTTTTTTTGATCGGCAAAGGTCAGTTTGAAAGATTTTTGTCCAGTTTTGAGAGCTGTTTGTCACGCTCATCCCGCTCGCCTTTTCGGTAAGTGTTTGAACATAAGTGCACTGATATTATAGTCAAGGGCTAGCACTCCACCAATCAGATTGGTCATTGAGTCTGACTGCCCGCCCGCCGATTCAACAAGTCAAATCGGCCCATAGGAAGGCCGACGGCTCCTCCGACTGACGATGGCACGGAACACACCGAACAGACTCAAGTCACTGACCTCGCCAGACTGTCCGGTGGCCTATTATTTAGTTGGTGTGTCAGCGCCTTTTTAAATGATGTGAAAGTGCACTCCATCGTGTGCTTGTTTTCTCTCATTTACCTCTTCGTTGTCCCCTAAATACACACATACACACTCACGCTTGCACACACACCTCTTCTCAAGTCCTAAGCTTCTATACCCTGAGCCCAGCTGCTCTGCCAGGGTAGGCCCGTTTCATTCCCTTTTGTCCATACAACTGACCTCCAAAGCACACTGGGAGCGCACCTCTGCGGGGCCTGGCCTGTAGCCGGACGCTTGATGTGGAGATTTTTGGAGCAGCGGGTCCCCCTCACCCGGGCAACCAGGCCCCTTTGAGCCCTTACCCCTCACTGTTTGCCCAGCCACTCGTTCCTCCTCGGGCCACTCTTCTTCTTTTTCGCCGTGGGAGAGGAAGAAAGCTTGAGAGACAGCATGTTGTTTTGTGCTCACTGCTTGGTTGGGCTGCTGGTGGCCGGCTTCCTATGGTGCACCAAAGCTTCCATTCACTTTCTCTCCCTGTCTTTCTTTGACCTCCTCCAGGGATAGAACCCCTGTTTGATCACATTAGGGGAGAAAGAGAGAGAGCGAGCCCAGTGGTGCTTTTGACATTCCCACTAGCTTTTGACAGTCTATGTGCTGCTGATCAGTTTGCCCACCACCAGCAAGTGGCCTCTTTTGAATTTCTCCTTCTTCTTTGATGTTTTATAGGCCAACCATTGTGAAGCCTTTTGATTAGAATGTGTGGGTAGAGCTTAGCAGGACTGCTGCATCATTTCGTATTTCACACTTTTTTCTTGATTTTGCGCTCCCTTCTGTTGGAAAAGAAAGCTTGTGTTGACCAGTTTTATTTTTAAAAAGAAAGACAACTTCTGCGATGATATACATATGTAGAAAATTGTGCACTTAAATGAAAGGAAGACACAGCATGCGGATGTGGCACTTTGACTTTGCCTCTTTGTGGTGATCAAAGCTTAGGCTGTCCGATATTTTGGCTACTCGGAAAGCAGAATTTCCAACACTGCACAGTTTGTGAGAATTGTAGAAGTTTCTTCAAAAGCTGAATCACAGCGTGGGTGTTGAGAAATGACTCACTTTGATATTGTACTTTTCTCATCACTACTCGGAATCATTCTGATCCTTATTGATCTGCGAGGTTTAGCATATTTGAGAAAGCTGACACGGTTTGGGCATAACCACTTTACATTCATTGGTGGCCGTGCTAACAAAGAAGCAGATTTCGCAAAAGGCTAAAAGAAAAAGGCCTCTGGAATCTTGTTTTATTTATGCCAAATATGCCTGGCCACAATTGACCAACCACGACCATTCTGAATGTCAATTTAGGTAATTTTCTACCCACACAAAAGCCCTGGACTTGGAGCCCATGAAGCAGAAAAAAACTGATGTAATGGGTTTAAGAAAATCTCCAAGGGGAGTCCAACCTCACCCACACACCCCAACTACCCCGCTCCCCTCCTTCTCTGTCCAAAATCCCATCCCTTATCCACCCTTTAAACTCCTCTGAAGCGGTCACCACCTATGGTCACCACCCAAATATGGCCACTTTGATCCCCAAGAAAAAGAGTTTAAGCTTTAAAGTAACGGTTTGTGATGGTAACCCAAAAAAAGGGAAAGGTTTATGATTCACTGATTTAGTGTTTGGGGCGGGGGGAAAGGGAGCAGGAGATGAAGGCAAAGGGACAAGGGAAAAAAAGAAAGAAGAAAGGGATGGGGGGGGTAAAGAAAAGAAATCCCAGCCTTGGCACACACACACACAGACTCTCTGTGCAGCGTGAAGCACAAAAGAAACCTGTAACGCCTCCAGATTCCTTCTAGTTGAGTATCAAAGACATGCTTTGCTTTAGAACAAGAGGCTAGTGGGTAAGATAGGACTGAGTGAGCCAGTGAACCCAGCACTAGCTCGGTTGGGTGCTGCGAGTTAATCTCTCAGATAGGATTCCCCCCCCCACTTCTTCTTCTTCACCTCCTCTCTCTCTTTGGGGATATCGGTATTACCGTGCAGCTCTGAATAGGGAGACTTGTCTAACCTGATTGCTCGTCAGAATAAGGCAGGGAGAGGCTCCGAAAACACATGCAGAGGTTGCCGCTTTCAAGTTTAGAAGTGGGCTAAACCTGGCCACTGGTCCATCCTGATGCCTTTAGCATAGCTTGTGTCTCAAACCTCCCAGAATAAAAAAGAAATTAATATAAAGGTGCTATACATTAAAAATGTAATTACTTACATGAGCACTATCTAACTGAAATGAGTGGTAGTAAGTTTTTGTTAAAGACTTGTGTTGACTGTAGTTCAGTTTAAAGGTTGCTTCTTCTCTTATTTGAAAATGATTGTCTCTGTATTAGGACAGCAGCTAATGATGAATCGTTCTAATCGTCCAGTTGTTTTCCCCGGAAGCTCAATGGGATGTCGTCGAGGTGATTGCATTGTCCAACTAACTGTCCAAAATTCAAATGACAACGGAACAGCATGTTCAGCCTTTTTTATTTAGTAAATTACTTTAATTGTTTATCGGCATAGCTGTCAATTACATTTTCTATCAATCCATTGTATCGATCAACCTACTAATTGTTTTTAGAAGTAACATATTAGGATTGAACAATTTGGGGGGGAAAAAATTAAACATTTTCAAACGGGTGATTTTTCCTGTCAGATATTGCGATTACGATTTGATTTGCGATTATTTTTTTTAGCTACATATTGCACCCTCTACAATCACGTTAAATATAGTGACCAAAAACAAATGAAAGATCCACTGAAAATAGGACATTTCTGAAAACAATCTGTGATATGTAACATTATTTCAGCATTTATCTTATGAAACAACATAATAATATAAAGGGGAATAAAAAATGTTAAATCAAATGTTGCACCAAAACATTCAAGCAAATAATTAACATTCGATTAATCACGCTCTTCAAGTTTTCAAATCGAAATCGCAATTTGAAAGAAAGCGATAAGCTAATTGCTTTCTTTCAAATTGCGATTTTGATTTGAAAACAATTAATCATTCAGCCGTATAGTAAAGCCTAACTGACCAATGCTGATATTGATTACTTAAAATGTACTTTACTATATATTTGATGCTTATACTCAGTTGAGGCGAACACACAACGTAAAACATTTTTGTTAAGGATGCCTTAAATTTACAGTTGATCTTGAAGAATTTTAACCTGTGTGGGAGATTTTGAAGCTGAAAAATGTCAGTGCTCTTTGCTAAACGAACAATGGCATTGTTTCTATATATAACTATAGCTTGGGCTTCTCTGTAATGCAATTTCTTGTTACTTCTTGGCCATCAAATATCCTACCAAGTCTTCCCTACAAAGATCCATGCCAGTGTATAATTGGGCTGTAACAGGCCTTTGCAAGCACATTCTGTATAGGCACTGTGTTGGTATGAAAACATTGCATGCTTCTTATCCTTAAAGCTACATTAAAGACAAAAGCAGTTTGGAGAGAATCCAAATAGCTTCCGGTGCTCCTCTTCTTGCCATCCAAGATCTTCCCTTCAGTAATATAAGTAGGCAGCCGAATGATGATTCCCCTCTCTCCATCTAACCACTATTTGCTCCATCACAATCCACATTTTGACATTGCATTATATCTGGAAAGGGCCGTAGCTTTGCTTATTCACATTCCCATTGCCTATGGAGTATCATTAGCTCCTCAGAGGGCCTTGAGCTCCTGGATCGAGCTTTACTCCTGTTTCCCCCCTCCGGGTTGCCATGAAAGATGATCATGCAGCCATTCACAGAACCAATAGGCGAAGCAAAAGAAAGGGAGAGGGGCAGAGCAAAAAAACAAAACAGACACAAGCGAGCCAAGAAAAGACTTGGGAAAGTGTCACAGACTAAAACGTGCCACAATTTTCAGAAGGAAAATCGATCAATCTGCAATTATTCTTCTGTGTTTTCGGTACACATGAAAAAAATCATAAGGTTAATTGCTGGTGATACTAAACACATTCCACATGTGGCTCAATGGTACCCACACTCTTCATCTCTTTCCCCGGAGTGCAGCGTGACCTTAGCCATCAGAGCCGGAAGTGATGTAGGTGAGCACTTCCTCTGGTGTATTTGGAGCCCCAGTAAGTGTTTCCTAAAGAAAACAAGTCCGAGGCGGCCGAAATCTGAGACCAGCGCTAATGCTGGCTGCCTCTCCACTTCGCTTCCCTCCCTCCCTCCCTCCCTAAACCATGTGGCCAGTGGAGGTTAGGAGAGAGGGGGGAGTTGCTCGTACTGTACTGTCACTCCATCATTTCAATGTGTGAATGTGTGCATATACTGTAAGTCCTGTTCACATTCCTGCAATCCTTAGCAAACAGATTGTGTGCAGAGTAAGCCACCATTCTGGTTAGCCTAGCCTGGCAATGCCCTGACTCATACTGGCATGCATGGTCAAAAGGGCTTGTTTGTGCAGTTGTTGTGTGGATGAGGACAATATGAACCTGACCTTTGCAGAAAGCCCTGTCTGTCTCCTCTGAGGAGTGGCAGGATTACAGCACTCATCTCCCCGCTGTAACTGTCACACACGCAAATACACACACATTCTGTGTGAGAGTCCACAGCAGGAGAGTCCACTGTCCCTCTGATCTCATACTGCGGCTCTTCCACTTTGATATGCCGGGGCCACTGTGCATATTTGGCAAGTGAATCTGGTCATCTGAAGCTTGTGCCATTCCCTTAATATAATATCGCAAAGCATCAGGGTTAGGCCTGCATGATTAATCTTCTCAATCTCAATCTCAATTCACCCTGTTCACGATTTAATTTTTAATAACTTTAATAACTTAGATTAAAAAAAAAAAAGGATGACTTTGATTCTTATTTAATTTTACGAGCCGACTGCATAACAAACGCTATTACTTTCTTCTGTGAGTTTTAAACAGACTGTATAAAATCTATGTTTGGTACTGCCAATTTGTTTTGTTTTGTCATGGTCTAAAAAATCGTGGCAGAGAATTGTGATATCAGTTCGAAGCAAAACAATCGTGATTCATATTTGTCCCCTTATCGTGCAGGCCTAATCAGGGTTAAGGTGGTGCAGCTTTTGAGTGCAGGTCAGCTGCTTCCTTGGACATGTTTGATCTCCACATGGCCACATGAAGATCCTGTTTTGTTTCAGGTGAAAGGTCACTGAGTTGAAGGAAGAGCTGAACCATTACTCAGTGTAATCATCCACTGACTTGAGAAATCCTATTGATATGATCATCTTTATCCAAATTTATGATGCATGAGCAAAGTTCTTATGGATGTTTTGTTTTATACATGTGAAGACTTTTGTCTAGTGTAAAGTCTGATTTATGCTTCTACATTAAGTCCATGCCATTGGTACATGTAGATATGTACCCTACACCATAGCCTGATTTGCACCTCTCACAAAATGTAACTACACATCGCAGAGAGGCAGAGACCGCAACAACTGTGATTGGTCTGCTCGGTCGTGGCTTGGTAGCGTACTTCTTCCTAGTCATTTCCTGATTCTCATCCTCCATAAACAACATGAAATCAAGAGAGCTTCATTTTCCTGCTACAGCTTTCCAAAGGCGGTCAGAAAGCATAGGGTAGACCCTTTGTTTCTCCCTCTCCACGAGTCGGTACTCGCTCAGAAACTAATCCCCATCACTTTCTCACTTGCTCTACCACACACTCCCTGCTATTTTCTAACTCTAGAATGACACCAGCGCACAAGTATAAACTTCAGGCCACTTACATAGGCTGCGGCGTAAGCTTGGCGTAGAGCCTCCGCAGAAGCATTAATCCTGCTTAAGTGGTATATTAAATTGTGGTAAACATAAATTACATGTATACATAAATTGCCAAAAAATCTACTGTTCAAGCTTCTCACTTGTGAAAATTAGCTTCTTTTTTTGTGTTGTGTGACTGTAAACCGAATATATTTGGGTTTTGGTCAGCTGTTGGACAAAACAACACATTTGAGGACGTCAGTGGGCTTTAGGAAATTGGGATGGACATTTTCCAAAATGATCTAACATTAACAGTCAATTGATTTAATGAATGTTTGCAGCACCAAAGTGCTAAGTAAAGAAAGCTTCTTCAGCTTGTTATAAAGACGCATTACATTTTTTTTGTGGATGAGGAACTAAACATCAGTGGAATGAAGCTGCTGTAGGGTCCTGCTAAAAACCTGGTTGAGACCGATTTAAAGAAGAGGAAAAACACCTGGGCATATATATCCTCCTCTTCTTCCCATCTCCCCAAACTCTGGGCTCTGGACAAGGTTACCGCCATGTTGTCCACTCCAGAGGGCAGGGTGGGAGCGAGACGAGGGAGGGGAGAAAGGGCAATATGGGCCTATGCTCTAATCCCATTCCACTGGGCCGAGCAGCAGCTTGCGCCGCATTCCACAACTCCGGGGGCTTTTTGGACGGGGAGGGTGGCTGAACAGCATTCCTCCATGGCCGGGATCCATCAAAGAAGCCGCGCAACATCAAAGGCCACTCAGAGCCTAGGTGTTGATGACTTCAACCCTCCCCTCGGTCCACTTTTAGCAACCTCAAACCCTCAGCCCTCTAACACACGCACACATACAAAGCGGGCTCACCAGCCGCTCTGCTGCATCATTAATCATAGCTCATTAAGTAGTGACTTTTGTTTTATGGTGTGGGTTGAAGAGGAGCGGGCTGAAGCAGGGGGATGCCACTGATATTTGGGGCGGTGCTGGCGGTGGGTGTGATCCAACTGTACAAACACTGAATCTGGTGTTGAAAGATGGCAGGAAATTGTTGTCTGATAAATTGTGTTGTGCTGAACTGAGTCAATTCATCGATTAGTCAATAGACAGACAAAGAAACAGCAATTTTGAAATTGATCAATTGTTTTAGGTCATTTCTCAAGCACAAATGCAAAACATTTGCCAGTTTCAGCTTCTCAAATATGGCGATTTGCTGCGTTTCTCTTATCTATTGGAAAAGTCATCTTTTTTTGTGGGTGAGATAAAACAAGCATTTTGAAGACCTAACCTTGGGCTCTGGGAACTTCTCTTGACATTTTATAGACGACTAATAGTTTGCCTTGTTAGTTTTTGTTTTTTTTACATTGTGTTTTGTAGGAAGTGGAGTTGTTTTTTTCCTAAATGAAATTGTGTGAGAAATATGTTACTGCTACTACTGCTACTCTGCAGTTGCATGCTGTATAGAATTGTTTATTATTGAGTCCCATTGCCCTTTGCTTGTTACATTGTTAGTCGTGCTAACGAATTCACTTTGGCACCTTGATGCTGACGAATAATTTGTGTGCGTGTTTACCTTCTTTTGATATTGTCCTCATAAGTACAACAGTCTTTTGCACATGGAGACAAGATGTTTGCTTGCTGTTGTTACTTTATCTTGCACATCAATTCTGTGATCTCTTCAGGGAAGGAGGGGGGGGCAGTTGTTTCCACTCCCCCCCTTCTCTTTCCAAAATGGTGGCATCCAGCCCAATGTTGACCCCTGAACTTTGTCGGCCTGTCCTTTGTTCATTTCACTCTGGGTTTTAAAGACTGAAGAGCTTAGAGTGACACCAGAGAAACTTTTGAGGGTGCGTACACACACACACACACACACACACACACACACACACCATTGACGGTTTCGGGATGCACTCGCAGAGAGTTAATAGAGTCACATACTCTGCGTCCTGCTCAGTGTTAAAGCTGTCAACCCCAGAGCCTTGTGCTACATATCCGGACATTTACATGATATTGGGTGTCCTCTGCCGGCGTCCCCTGCCCACACTGAAACCATGACACTTGTTTGCTTTGCTGGTTGCTATGAAGATGGCGTGGAGGTGATTTTCAGGGAAGGTTAAGAAGAGGACATTGAGTAGTGGGGGTAGGGGGGACAAAGAGACAGATGATGACTGCACTTAGGGTTTGCATCACAACGCTGGCTTTCTTAGGGCCCTTGACTTAAGGAAAATGTCTCCCCATGTTAAGAGTAAAAGCTTCTGTCTTCAGTCATTTTACACACTTGATTAGTTCACTTGCTAGAAGTCTAGAATGAAGTTAGATCGTTTACATCATAAAATTGTAATTCACATTCTAGCATAGGCAAATCTCCCTTTTTTCCAGTGCTCAACATCATGTTTATTCTTCATCACACTCCTCCTGTACGTTGGTTTAGACTGCCAAGACAAAAGATGGATGCCGGGCTAGCTTGGCTATTTGTTGCGGCTGTAAGCAGTCCAACGAAGTGCTGCCGCGAGGGACTAAACACTGAGAGATGCGTACTGTACATACATGTATATACAGACTGTGGCGCGCTTGAGATTGTTTTGCAACTAGTACTGCAGTTGGTAGGTACTTTGTGAGTCAAAATAGGTGCATAAGTGCGGCGGTCAACAGAAAGTGTTCGCTCCCAGGCTCACCCCCTCTCTTTGAAAGCGCCAAAAATCCCAGGTGAACAGGTGAAGCAAACAAATAATCACATCCGCTCAAGCCGCGATGAACACGCCCACCAGCTATAACATTGGTGCACAATATAATAATAAATAAATAATATAAATGAGACCATTAACAACATATAGTATTTGGCTCCTACACTAATTGTTCCTTTAGTCCCACAAAAGGGAGGAAGTCTTCATTATGTGAGAGGAGAAGCAGAGGGATCCCTTTACGGCGATAATGTTACAGGAGGTGGAGTGTTGGCCCCACCTGTAGGGCCCTCCCAGCTGCTCCACTGTAACTGGATCCCACTCCCTCTCTCCTCAAGGCTACCAGCCCTCTTTGAAGTTATTTCTAGTTCTGGGAAAGATGGGCAGAGAGCGACCGAAAGAGGCAGAGTGACTGGGAGAGTGAGAGGGGTGGTGTGTGTGTCACAGTGTGTATGTTGTGAGTTGATGCATGTATTTAAATTTATAAGTCTATTTGTGCAAGCTGTACATAGAAGGCTGCAATTCAAAACGCTGGATCCTTTCTTTGCTTGTTGTACCCCATGTGCGATCTATTGAAAGCTCACAAAACATAGTTAGAGACTGCTCGGCATATGGTGCTATGTGAATAATAATCAATCTCACAAAAGTTCTTTATAGGCTGGCAAACAAACCACCAAATAACTTGATTGACAGTTTGTCAATGCAGGAAATCAATAGAACTTAGAGAGCAGTGCAGCAAGTCCACTGGACGGCCACATTGATGTGGTCTTGAGGTGTAAAGAGTTTTCTTTTTCAAAGATTTCTCTATAGAAATGAGAGAACCATATTCATATTTTCCACATTTCTTTCCTAATACAAAGTTACATTTTGCTAATTAGGTGGCTTGTTAGACATATAGTATCTTATTTTGGCATGATAATTGACATACTTGTAGTAACAAAACATGTTGGCTTTTATCTGTCCAGTTGCACAAATATATATATATTTTTTTTTAATGGAAGTTCAAGTTTAAACCTGACCTGTCTGCAGCCAGGGACAGTCACTGTAAATCCTCCTGGTGAGGTCTGAGTGTCTGGTAAACACGCCCATCCCAATCTGGACCAGGGGCTTAACCTCACAGCGCATGAACTAAAATGACTTACTGTAGAGAGCTACTTGCCCTTTTTGCCTGCTTCATTTAGGGTATTTCAGGGTCATCTTTTGGATTAAGACTCAGTGTCAGACTTTCTCTTCCTCTGTGAGTTCCTCAGAGTTCAGACTGTCTGTGGGCCGGTGGGGAAGGTGTGATAATGAAATAGAAGAGAGTTGGAGGGATGAAAGCTAGAAGAGGCATTCCACATGAACAGATGGCAACAAGACTTTAGGAAAATTTGACCTTTGACTTCTGACTGTCAATCAACTGGGATCTGCCACATACCTCTTGCAAAACATGTACTTTTTTCATTATTGGAGGCATGTAGTTATGAATGAGAATTGCACTTCATGGAGGTTGTTGTTTGTTCAATTTCTTATTTTTGTATCACTGTAAGTCGGATCGGTTTCTGTGTGCAGCCATGCTGTTACTTGGATTTTGGAAATTGGAAATTGTCGTTACTGTCAATAAGATTATCGCTGTGTCTGTGTGAAAGTACTTTTCTCACATACTTTACATTAGGATGCCACTTCAGCCGCAAGAACTGCGACTCATATAAGCAACCGTCACCTGATCTGTTTCACCCTCCATATGTTTTCTGGAGGAGTGTCTGATGAGCGTGTGCTGGCAGAGAGTCTGTCCTTATTACCAAGTGCGCAGAAGAGGGTTGCGGGTTTAAGTGCGAGCAAATTCATACTTGGTTAAAGCCTGATTCCATGTCTGCCCTGCAGGGCACAATGGGGATGGAGGGTGAAGTTGACTGGGTCCTCACCGTGCCACGGTTTGTTGTCTGGGTGGCTGGTGGAGAAGATGGTGCTAACATGGTGTTGACATTTTGCAGTTTGTGTGTTTTGGCCAAAATCTTAATGTTGTTTGCTGGATAATTGAGCATCCATGTTATGGGCTGCTGGTTTGTGTAAATCGCTTTGCAGTTATTTAAGATGGTAATTTAGACTTATTTGTTGTTTAAGTGAAATCTTTGGTGCTAATGATATGTGCTGAAGTGATTATTTGGGGCTTCACTTCACACAGCCACCACTAGCAAATGTAGTTCTGCAATGACTGAAACAACTAATTGATCCACAGAAAATGAATCAACCATTTGATAATATATCAATCATTTCAATAAATAACCAAAAAAAACGACAAAAGTGTGTATTTTTTGTAGGGCTGCAAGATATGACCTACAATCACAACGGATTGCACATTTGAGTTCGATAAAGATAATTAATCACGTTTGTAGGTACGGATGAAAAACTTTTATACTGCTAGATGGTGTGAATGCCTGAAGATGTACTATACGTCTCTATGTTGTTTTAGTGTGTGAAGCTGTCTCTTTTGTTTGTGTGCTTTTTAATTTAGTCTAGTCCTGAACATCCTGTTGCATACCTCTCATATGTCCTGTCCTGGCACGGCCTGAAGAAGCTCACAGTGTTGTGAGTGTGCTATGAGCCTCAGACACCACAGGTCCCAGGGGAGACTTGGTCAGTAGCCACCCAACCATCCCCGTCCCCACACCCCTTAACACAACCGCCCACCACCTCTGTTGGCAGGACTAGTGTGCTTTTCCAGGAAGTTGACAATTCTCCCCCCATAGAGAGGGAGTTCAGTGCTGGGGAGGGGAAAGTGTTGGTTGATGCTGTGGCAGGGAGGGGTGATGGAGGAGGTCGGAGGGGTCTGCTGAATTAAAGGACCGGGGAGGTGGGCGGGATGCTTCTTCACTGGGGTGAATGAGTTCACGGTGAGCGGACGGCCAGTAGTGAGAGATGCCACTGAGTTACCCCCCTATCACCCATGATGTGTTTCAGGCTACACACTGACCTCCACACACGCCTGTGCTCAAACAGTGAGAGACGTAAACACGCGCACAGCGCTGGGGAAGCAGGTGGGTGCGAGGGCTGGCGCCGTGCCCAGGTTTTTCTTCTTCTAGATTTTGTGTGCATGTGAAATGGATGCCAGCTCTTCTTCCAAAATTCATAAAAGGAAACCTATGAACAACTGATCTGTCTGGTTAATCATTTAGCCAGCTCCACAAAGAACATCTTTTAGACATTGTCTCTAGCTGGCACACGCTTCAGACAACAAGGCAGTGTTGATTGTTACAAAAGAAACTCATCCCTCCGTGTGACCTAAATGCCATCGGAAGATGTGTTGGAACGAAGTTCTGGGTTGAAATATTGGTGCTTGGGATTTTCCTTTTTTGAGTTGATGTTTTTGATGAGGACATTTTTGCAAGGGTCTATGACTACATAGATCGGTTTAGCTCAGGGATCATTCTGCTCTTCAATCCGCCTACTCACCTTTTGATGTTTTGAGCTCCTGTTGGGTTGTAGCAAGGATACCTTGTTGGAATGCACAGCACATTAAGCACCATATTTCAACAAGATTTTATACCCTATGAGCATAATTTAGTTCACATGGCTTTCCTGCCTGGTGGTGTTAAAAGCAAGAGAGGAGGTAAATCTTTGTGAATTTTTTTGCTTAGTCAAAGGTGTTCTGAAGAAAGTAAAACGCAGAAAATAAGTTGCTTAAAAGTACTTTTTGTACTACTGTTACTACTTTTCATGTGAAAGTGTGAGTACACAGCTATGTAAGATTAAAAAAAAGACAAGCTCTTTCACGCAAGGGCTATATAACATGGTGAGGGCAGGGGAGGGTGAGTTTTGGAGGGATGAGGGGGTAATGGTGGTCTGTAACCAGGGCCACCAATAATTCAGAGGGAAAGAGAGGAAAGGGGTGTGCGGCGAGGCGAGGGGGGGGCAGGAGAAGTGGTTGTATGATCAAAGGCTCAGGGAATTGTGTCACAGACAGACGGAGAAGAATGGGGTTGGATGGTGTGACTTGCATTTTGATTTCCTTTGAGAACAGGGGGAGGGAAGCGGGGGTAGTGGGAGTTTTTAGAAGTTGGGCCCTGTTTTGATCCCATTAACAACTGTTATCAGGGCACTTGTTCGTGAAGGAGACGACCATAAAGGACGGGCAGTGACTGACTTAAAAGGTTTTGTCATTTTATGTTTTTTCTCTAAGCTAAACCAAAACTTTATTTTCTGCCAATTCAAGTTTTTAAAAAGTTACAATGTGCTTTACAGTCACCTTTTATAATTCATATGAAAGTGTATAAAATATGTTAACACAAAAATGAATCAAAGTGCCATGTAAACCTTATATGCAAACAAATATAGTACTGATAAGATGGCATCATATTAAACAAGCATCCCATGTGAGCAAGAACTTTGTCTACAGGTGGTTTTGCAGAAAGGGGTGGGGGTTGAAAGGGGGTGTGGCCAGCTTGAGTGACAGGTGGCGTTCAAATCCCCACCAGGATTTCATTGAGAGTGTGGCCTCTGTAACGGGATATTCATGTGAAAGGCTGCTTCCCCCAGGGGCAGGGTAGAACAAGAGCCGCCCCCTTGTGGCACTTCAGGGGCGCCAGATGCCCTTCACCCAGAACCCTGGGTACAGAGGAGCGAAGCAAAGTGGTGCAATGGGGTGTTTCCAGTGGGCTGAGCTTGTGTGATTTGGGGCCTAGCAGGGAAAGCTAGCAGTTGGAACACAAGAGAGGACAGTTTCTGTCATTCTGTGTTTGTGTGTGTGTGTGTGTGTGTGTGTTTTTGTGTGTGTCTGTGTGTGTATTTGTGTGTGTGAAGGCACGTTTGCTCGATACTCTTTTGTGTGCACGGCCAGTAGCTGTGACCCACTTCAGCAGATCACCGTCTCTCATCCAAACCAAGCTCCTTTTCCCCCTGCCTCCGATCCCCGCATCCATCAACGCCTACGTCAACATACGACAAAAAAGAAAAATCCCTGTGGTGGAGATAATGGTGCAATGGCCAGCCTCTAAAATAACAACATGGTCCACAACAACAACACTGTCCCATTCTGAGTGCAAGAGCCCCCGCACAATGGCCCAGTGTTCAGGACCCAGGGGCGCAGGCGGGGCTCCCCGCTGCCATCCAGGCTGTTAGACAAGCAAGAGAAAGAGGTCATAATCACAAAGCAAGCAGCGCTCCACTTCCTGGTCCTCCTTTGGATTGACTGAGACACAGAGACCGATTGGTCCCCTCTTTAGATCCCCTCCTACTATCGCTTGCTGCTTCCTTCCCATTAGCATGCTCATAGGGTGTCTCACATGAAATTTTAAATGTTAAAATGTGCAGGTTGAATGGAAACCTGGTTCTTTTATCTTTGTCTTTTTTCTTCTTGTGGCGTCCTTCGAAGGTTGAAAATATAGGTTGGATATTATCAGAGCGGGCTCTGATAATATCCAACCAAAGGTGTATGTAATGGATACCTGTACTGCCTCGCTGCTCCTGTTAGCCTGAGGCTAATATCTATCTTCCAAACAGTCATCCAGAGCAAAGTGGCTTCCTGCTCACCTATGTTCAATAGAAAAAGCAGCTTTGAGAAAATGCGAGGTGAATCTGTGAAATGCAGGCGGACAAGGTGACTGCATCCTGTGGGTTTGTGAAAAAGTGGTTTGTGTCAGAGTGGCCTTGATTCATGTTGAGCCCTTTTTGGTTAACTTAATCAGTTGGAAAGATCAGAGAATGATCCATTTTGTGTCGAAGGCCAAGGGCCGTGATTGAAAATGTAATCGTTTGCGTTTGCCATGGTCCCTGTATGAGGATTCAAGTCAGTGTTATTTTCTTCAAAAGTGCAATTCAGAATCTAAAAGACGTGTATGTGTATTTTAGAAGTGCCTCTTTACTATTTAATGTAATGCCAGTCTCTTCATCAGATTTTCTCCATAAGGCAGAAAAATGCTACACTGTGGAGCTCAATAACGGCACACGTTGTCCACATTCCTTCTCTATGACTCTTCCATAGTCCACCTGATTTGCATTTGACCCCCTTACTCATAGCTAAGTCCTCCCTGAAAACCCTTCAGGTCAGGGTCTTGACCCCTCTGCCTTGTGGCACTGAAGTGACAAGGCGCCTTCTGAATCTCTCTTCAATTGGCCTGTTGCACAACTAACCTGCTCCCAATGTGATGAAGTGGGGTTCAAAGGTCAGGGGTCAGCAGAGGGAGAAGGGTATCTCAGGTCATCAGCAGTGGCCCAAGGCTCGACGCCACAGTGCTGGCAAATTGGGGTGCAGTGGTCATTGGGCTAATAGGATAAGTGGCCTACAGGTCAGTTTGGCCCAGTTCTAATGCTAATACAAGAGCTTTGCACTGTTGCCAGGGTGGGGTGGGAATGGATCCAGGATTTTGGGACTCCACATGGTTACAGTTTTAATCCAACCTTAGTGGATCAGATCATTATTTTATCCTAGTGAATGGCCGACAGCTATAGTTCTGTGCTTGTTGTTTTCATTTAGTTTTTGGTTTGTGTTTGTATGTTTCATGCCCTTTTTATTGCTCTGTTCAGTTCAAGTGATGGCCTGCAGTGATTGTCAGCGTTATCTGTTTACTTCCCTCATGATACGGACGCCTCATGGGATTACATACTAGCACATACGCAAGATTGATGATTAGATAACAGTCTCTAGCAGTCTCTTGATGTCAAAATGGGAAAATACAGATTTGGCAGTTTTTAAATTCTCATTCACTGTCAACATGTCTGACACTTCTCGCAACCACCTTCTTCACAATCTTACCAATACCGTCAAGACAACTCAAATAACCCAGCGGAAGGGCTCTGAGATAAATACTTCTGTTGGTTTGCATGTAAGGAAGCTACCACCTCTTTCTTTTTTAGGCCCGGTGAGTGAGTCAGTGTGTTTGTGATGGCTGCCATCCTTTAGCTTTAATCTTCTTTAGACACTTGCTGTGTAAAGCTTTTTGGCAAAGAGAACTGGGCCAATTTAGTGGCCTTAAGTGTAATGAGAGGACAAGCAAGATAGACAGATAGGCATTAATCAGACTGTGTGTGTGTTGGTGGGGAAACGTCATCCATTTAATAGGACAATATAAAATGCATCCAGTCATGGCTCATGTATGCCCAATTACAATAGAAATGGCAGCAAAGTTAATCATTTGCAGCAGTAAGAGTAGAAGTAGACTTACCGGACCTTTCCTTAAGCAGGAATTTTGTGAAAATCGCCACATCAGCAGATCCATGAAAGTACATACAGTAAATCCTAGTTTTGCTTATCTGCTGCTATTCTTTGAGAGGTCTGGAGCGCTGTACAGTATGTTTAGATCCGGTATGATTTTGCCGTACACAGCGAATACTTCAGGCGTCTAATGCTCTTAAGCTCTTATGTTTCATTATAGGTGGCAAGTGGATTATAAATTGTTGCACTCCCTCAAACGATGGGGAGCAAATCTATAAGCTGTGGATGCCAGGGCCCTTTTAAGTTGATGCATCATGTGGGACAGCTTTTCATGTTCTCTTGAAACTCTGCACATTGATTGTTTTTGTTGCTGTGCATTAGGAACTTTAGACCCAAAATGTTGTTTAAATGTCTTTTCAAGACCTTTAGCCAGTTTTTGTTGCATCAGCAATGTAACTTAGTACCCTTTTTAGACATAAAAACTTATCTATCACTTTTGTCTTCTTTCCAGATGCATCCTTTGGGACTATGTAATAATAATGATGAGGAGGACCTATATGAGTATGGCTGGGTCGGAGTGGTGAAGCTGGAGCAACCTGAGCTAGACCCCAGTTGTCTCACTGTGCTGGGAAAGGTAAAGAACTGTTATATTTGCTACTAATGTTCAGGAATTAATATTTGCAAAACGACACAATACAGATAAAAAAAACGGCTTAAAACATTGTACAAAGGTTAGAGAAAAGCATGCACCACACCACACCTATTCACTTTGCATTCACATGAAGAAGTATTCTCATCCGGGGTACCCCTGTCGGTGAGTTGGGTCGTGCATTGAAATTAAAAACCATCTAAGCTATATAAATATACCGCAGTTGGGACCATGAAGAATTGCCTAAGTTAAGACAATATTTGTGGGGAGAATGCTGTGATTTAAGATGAAGGATACTGCTTCATTTGTAGCATGTTTTGATGATTTGCTATTTTAGTCTAAAAATACAGGGTCCATTTCTTTTTATTTCTCTTTTTTTTTTTTTTTTACAGCTTTAGCCATTTTTCAGATCAATACTCTGAATAATTGGATTACTATATGGCTGTAAACACAAATGTTAATAATGCAAGTTAAGGGTGCAGTTCAAAATACACAACAACACTACCAGGTGTATTAAATGTTGGGTCATGAGATGTTTTGGCTCCATGAGCGACGAGCAGAAACATGCAGACAGCGTGGTGATTTGTGTATATAGACAGTTTGCTAACCTTTTGCTAAGTAAAATCCTTCCCTTGTACTTCATTAAACCCTTTTAAGGGTGTGTCTTTGATCTTTTGTAGTTACAGTGACAATTCACAGAAGGATGATTTAGTTTTGTGTTGTTACTTACTTCCCATCGCTGGGAGATTGAGGGTTGAACTGAATCCCTCCCTTGTCTCTCACCACCCGTCTGTCCCCATCCTGCCTCCCTCCTTCCCTCCCTCCCTCCTCCAGTGCTCCCAAACCCCTCTGGAGTCTCAGAGTGGTATTTTATCATGCTTTAATTAAGTGTTCCTCTTAATAGAATGTACCAACATCCCCTGGAGGATTGGGGGGGGGTATAGTCTCATTTATCCCGTGCACGCCCAGAGACAGAAAGAGAGCAGCCATTCATAACTTAAGGAGCCCTTGTACTGTATAGACCTGCTAATGGTGCGCTTCCCTTGGTGATGGTTGCTGCATATTGGATATATATATATATATATATATATATATATATATATATATATACATACATACATACATACATACATACATACATACATACATACATACATACGGATACTGGAGGACAGTAAGGGTGACGTGGGTTCAGTCTATAATAGAAGATGTGTTTTTTTTACCGAACCCGTGACTGTGTTGAGGACTGAATCTCTGTATATGGGCACACACTCTACCAGGTGAGCTACCCAGGCGCCCAAGCTATTTTTAATAGTATAGTGAAAATTTAAATAGGAACTCCACTAATTTTACACATCAAATTTTGTTTAGAGGTCATCGGAAGTGCTAGTGCATATGTAGGCAAGCATGGTATAAAGCTAGAGGAAGCTGTGTGAAGTCTGATAAAAGTTGGGTTGCATTGCGGGTAATGTAGGCACCTGGAAGAAGAATGCGTGGAATAAAAAAGACACTATCTTTGGTTCTGCTGCATCGATTTTGATTTGTTTTTTATAACCGACCATATTAAGTCTGACAATGTCAACAAAATCGGTGGAGTACTCCTTTAAAGGTGCCCTGCCACATAAAACCGGTTTTACCTGCATTTTTACAAATATGTTAGGTCCATATGTGTTTGTGTTATGTCGTGAATGTTAAAATGAACTGCTACCTTCTGTGTCAGCTCTAGCCACTGAAAAGAAATTAGAGGAGAAATCCGGCCAATTACAAAAGCTGGTCAGTCTGATGTCATGTTGCCTGAGCACATTACTATTCATGAGTTTGCCCAGTTGTGCCGGGTTAAGGATACTGACAGCCAGGCTCTCATTGGCTAGCTGTTAGCCAATCAGAGTCAAGCAGCTTAGTTGAATATTAATGAGAACTGGCACAAATCGAGCTGAGTCTTCCTGCAGGCTTTCTATACCACGCTAGAATGGCTTGAAACAACGTAACCAAGGCATTTTTTTTCCACACAAAAAATGTTAGAGTCCATGGTAGAACTTCAGACATTACCACAAAGTAATGAAATATGTGTGGCAGGGTACTTTTAAGTAATCATCACCAATATGGTCCATTAATCTGATCACTAGTGTCCAGCTACAACACCAGCAGATACCTTTGATGGGATACTAAGTAAGGAAAGCTGAGATTGAGAAACAGGTTGTCAGTTTTGTTTAGCTGTTTTTGTTGAGATTATCATTTTGTTGGACATTCACAAAGATTGGAGAGCTGGGAGTGGACGGCTACATGGCATGCGCCTTAGCCAAAGGAGCCACGAGGACACCCGGGTACCAGAAACCCACACCTTCTGCTTATTGGAACCAGCCAAAGCACAGCGATAATGACCTGGCCATTTTTTATAAATTCTAGGTTTAATGTCTTGCTAAGGGATGCTCTAGTGAGGATAGCAGGAACCTTGACCTTTTGGGCTCCAGCCAGCCTCCCTAACCTCTAGACCACTCTAGTTTCCTCTGTGTTTATTCAGCCAGGACTGTAATTAGAGGAGGGAAAGCCCATTGTTGCATATTTACAGACCCTCGCCTCGGGGCTTGAACACAGCTGGGTGCTTTGCGTTGGCACCGCCGCTTTTGCCAAGCCAGACAGGGCCGTGTTTACCCCCTGCCAGTCTGCTTACTCTGCCCAGCCAGCCAGGCCACCATGCCCAGCCCCAGACCGGATACTATGCCCACTCTTACACACTCACCCCACCTGGTTTGGCCTCATGCTCGTCAACCCATGCCCCCCTTCCTGACTGTCCCCTGACTGAACCCAAGAGCCCACTCCACTTTGCTGCCACTTTGCCACCAACAGTGTTGGGGTCTTGTCTGGTCAATTTAGATTCCATTCAATTACAGGATCCCAGTGAACGCATGAAACTGAATTGTAGGAGAGAAAATGCTGTTTACTCCAATCCATGTCTAAATATAAAGTGTCTGGGAACACAAAGCCCCCCCTGTGCATAGGAGCTGGTCAACATGTAGCAATGGGCTACAGAACTTCTACACAAGACATTCCTTTTTAATGTTGTTGTCTTAACTATTATATCAACAATGTGATTTCAGCTAACATTAAATTAATATGCTTAGTGACTCAAGAATCTTAGACTGCTCTGTTGCAGAGAGAGGCTCTGAAATCAGCAAATATTGGCAGTAGAAGAAGTGGAGGAAAAGAAGTTGGTCATGTCGGCCTTTTGAAGTCTGTGCAAACCTCACCAAAGTGCTGGTGTGTCACATATATGTACACAGTTTTTTTCCTGCACTTCCTGTCTGGTTCCAGTAAGAGCTGAGACTTCTGTATGCCACAGCAGTCGGCCCCCCCACCAGCATGAATACTATGAGCAAATCGGTCCCTACTGCAGCTATGTTTGAGACACTCTTTGAAGTGGTTAGTCTGAGTAATGGTATCATATGTGGATGACACTGCACTGTGCCTTGGTACTAGTAGACCAGTACTTGCTTCTCTTTAGTTCCGGCTTGTCATTTCTCTCATTTATTTGAGGTGTTTGTAAATGTTGTAAATCATGCTTACCCCTCTGCACCCATGTATCTGTTTTCAAGTTAAACTAATTATTGCAGTCAATAACATATTTTTGGTTGTCATTTCCTCCCTGCTGCCTGACTTTCTCAGAACTGGCCCCCTCCCTTCTTCACTACACTGTCTTTCACGCACATACACTGCGATTTTGGCAGCTTCTCTGGAATATGAAATCATGCCATTGGCTTTCATTGGTGGCCCCGGCTGGTCAGGGTCTTTGTCACTGTGCCAGGGAGCTATCTCTTCTTTCAAGTGCCGCAATGTCAGTCCAAAGGCCTCACGGGGCCTTAGCATGCCGGCTTTTCCCCTTTCATCCTGCTCGGGCTCTCATGACATCAGCCCCCAACCCAAGCAACCAGGGGAGGAAAGGCGGAGAAGTGGAGCGGTGGCGGATAGAGAGAGGAGTGGGAGTTAGAGGACAGAGGGAAGGTAGCGAGGTTTGGCTTCTCAAGGAGATGAAGAAGGAGAATGTGTCTGGTTTGGTAAGTGGGTGGCTGGGATTTGTGTCTCGCTTGGTACAACTTTGTTTTTTTTTGTACACACATAAGCAGAAAGATGTGACCCATCCTCCCACACAGCCCTGTTGCTTGTGTAAAGCAAGCCTCTTGGCTTGCATAGCATGTAAACCTCCCTGGTATGTGCTTGTTGTGTGTGGCCTGGCGCTGCCCTTGACCAGCTCGTCTCTGAACCACGATCAGTTCCACCTTAAACACCAGCCAAAGACAACATTTCATCTCAGCGGAGCGCAACTGTTCCGAGACGGACGCTACAAAGCATTCAAAAATAACTAGAGCAACGAGAAAAGTTTCAAGATCTTGAGATTGACATATACTCCCAGAAATAAAGCATGCTGCTTCAAGGTTTTAGCCAGATGTACACATCTTAGGGTGTCTGTATGTTTTTCTACCCTAACCCTCAAGTTGGCACTATGTGACAGCAGGCCAGAGCAAACAGCTGCTGCGTCTTAGTGCTAAGTGGCTTTTGGACTCTAACTGTGTCTTGCGTCTCAGCGTGCGTGCGTGTGTGTTAACGTTGGGGATATAGAAAGTATACAAGGTGTGTGTGTGTGTGTGTGTGTGTGTGTGTGTGTGTGTGTGTGTGTGTGTGTGTGTGTGTGTGTGTGTGTGTGTGTGTGTGTGTGTGTGTGTGTGTGTGTGTGTGTGTGTGTGTGTGTGTGTGTGTGTGTGTGTGTGTGTGTGTGTGTGTGTGTGTGTGTGTGTGTGTGTGTGTGTGTGTGTGTGTGTGTGTGTGTGTGTGTGTGTGTGTGTGTGTGTGTGTGTGTGTGAAGAAGAGACAGACGTGCATTAAAAGGAAGAAATGGCAACAGTGATATTGCGGGCGACTGGCTCCGAGCCTGCGGCCAGGTTAGCTGTCCTACACACTCAGGTGCGTGCTTGAGGTCGTCCCGAGGCCACGGCAGTGCCAGTAGGGTGTCAAGCCGCAGGGGCTTGTTGTAAAGAAGCTTCAATCCTGGAGTGAACTGGCTGCATTTTGGCTTTGTTTTCAGACCACTTCTAATACAGCCTTTGTGTAGGAATAGGAATATCAGTGTGATTTGCAATTATGTGCACGCATTATTTCATCCACTGTTTATCAAGCTGGATAGGAGGAACTAGAAGGCTGACTGATCAGCTTGTGTTGTGATGCAGACGGCTGAATGACTCACCGTGTCTCTCTCATCACTCTCTTCTCACTCCTTTTTTCCCTTTTCATGCATTCTCTTTCATTTTCTGCAAAGACCATAGTGAAGAAGAGCGCATTGATAACCGAAAGAAAATTGCGGTAGTTTTACACTGCAGTCTCCAGAGTGTTTTGTTAAATTGCAGCGAAGCCACAATAGCGATTGATTTACAACAGTGGCTTGAGTTCGACACAGATGAAGCTTGTTTTTTTTTTCCTTCAGAGTTTTTAAAAGAATTCTTTTCACAGTGGAGCCATAAAGATGCAGGATATTGATGAGACAATTTTTCCTATGTTTGTGCTGTAAGTGATGGGGCTCTACCTTTCAGTTGAGTGTGGCACATTGAAAGTCAGTTTTGTGTTGTTTAAATTATGGGTATAATGGAGGCTAATGTTGTAGTAACATAACTGCCTTGTCAGATTCACAAGTTTTCAGTTCACTTTAATTTGAGTTCCCTTACTCTATGAATGTACTTTTCTGCCAGTGGAAGAGATTTGGTCAAATTTAAGAGTTCTAGAACATATTTCACACATTTTTACCAAGAAAACGTTCAAAAGGTTCCAGGCAGCTCTCATATAGAGTTTTTGTGTGATTTGAAAGGCATCCACACACTCACTAAAGTACCAAACATCAATTGTCCTCACAATTTTGTTTTGGTGCCACATTATCCCTTTAAATTAAATCACAAAGTTAAAAGACTGAAAACACACTTAAGTAATGAGACCCTTGCATTGCTAAGGGGATAGATTTTACCCCTTTACAAGAAGGGTAAAATGGACAAATGGACAAAACAAACACTTTCAAACACCACAGCATGAAGGGAGGGATAGAAAGAGAAATTTTAAAAATAGAGGAGGAGGAGAAGCACGTAGAGAAGAAAAAAGGGGGACAAAAAAGCTTGTGAAGCACGGAGCACTCAGGGGCCTGCCTCTTGGGCTCTCCTTTCATGTTTGTGTATGCCTCAACTTGCTGATATTATCTTGGCCGCTCTTCGTGGCGGGGTGTCGGGAGAGGTTTCCACTGTGACCATGCAGGGGCCTCTCTCCCTCTGTTTCTCCCTCTGTTTCTTTATGTCTTTCTCCCGCTCTCAACCCCCTCCTCTCCGGCCGTGTTGGAACCCTCACCCACCTTCCAACTTCAATCTCCAACCCCTCCCCCTGCAACAAAAAAAGACCCTCTCCTAAATCACCGTTTCACCACGTTTCACGGCGCTTGGAGGCACCCAGGATCCCACTGCGCTCGTTTCCATGGTCACTGGGAAGCTCCTTGTGTCATGTGGCTCAAAGTGAGCCGTCCCTGGGCCGAATTACCCAGATTTCAATGGGAGGCCAAATGACCATTATTAGACTTCACAGCTCAGGCTCCTATTTAAAGAGAGAAGAAAGGAGCCCTGGGGACTTAAGATGAGAGAGAGACTGAGGGAGAGGGTGAGGGTGAGCGAAGAAAATAGAGGCAGAAGAAGACAGGAAGGGAAATGAGAGGAAAGTTGGAGTTGTTTTTCCTTTTTCTTTTTCCCCACCCTTACATTGATTTTTGTTCTTAATCACAATTGTTATTAGAAAGTCAGAATCCAGCCACAACAAAAGCTCTCCTGTCTATCAAACTGCAACCCAGAAAAGACGGGTGGTGCTGGATCAAAAGCCGTGGAAAAAGTAGATCTTACAAAAGATAGGACCAGACATCCACCCACGTCAACCAAAGCCCTGTCTTTTCTCTCTTCATCTCCGCCTAAGCCTGTTGCTTTGTAGGGGAATGCGCTTGTGTGCATGAGAATCCTCGTGTCCTGCGCCATGCTGTGTATGTCAGGGCCATGTTGTCTTTAGGGCTCGGGCCCACATCCTGGCAAGCTGGAAACTGAATCTCCCTGGTCCCCACACAGCTAATCTGATGCTTCTTCCCACTCCCGATGATTCCTCTACTGGAGGGGATAGCACGGGTGAAAATGTCATCCTGCTCTTGTGGTTGGAACTTTCTTTTATACGCCGCCAGGAAGGCAAAGTTGGGCCTAGCGCAAGGAGGTGTGTGTGTGTGTCTGTGTGTCTGTGTGTCTGTGTGTCTGTCTGTCTGTGTGTCTGTCTGTCTGTCTGTCTGTCTGTCTGTCTGTCTGTCTGTCTGTCTGTCTGTCTGTGTCTCTCTCTCTCTCTCTCTCTCTCTCTCATTGGAGCTGCCCATGCTCTGAGACAGTGAGGTAATGGAACAAGAGAAAAAAAAACATAGGGAGATAGGGATGGGGTGAAGTATAGTAATGCACCTGCAAGAAACTGCGAGAGATATTAGCATAGTTTATCGGAGACCAATAGCATAATATAACAATCCATTTTAATAGGACATCTGGATTACGGTTGTCCATGATTATGTTACCTCATAAGAAGAAAATCTTAAATCTGCAAAATGTAGGGGGGTAAAAAGTACAATATTTCCCTCTAAAATGTTGTAAAATAGAGGGACAGTAGCTCAAAACTGTGTTTAAGGACACTACCTTGTGACCCTTGGAAATGATCTGGTAGTAGGTGTATCATTGCTTATGACATGGATACTGTTACAGGAAGAAAACAATAAAGGTGTTATATTGGAGTCGTAGATGAGTGAGCTAAACTCCTTTTGATGTTATCTTTATTGGGGCACAACAAAAGGAAAAGGTGCCTGCTATATGTGGTGAAGAGATGGGCTCAGCCAGTAGTTTACCATTATGAGCCATATCCAAACCATATCAATGGTTTCCTGTCTTTTAGGACAATACAAAATTCTGAACAAATAAGGGGCCATCCTCACGGAAACGCTGTTTGGTGTAAACGCACGTGATTTGCACCGTTTTGGTTGATTGTCTGAACGAATCCCGTAAATGCGCTGCCTGAAAACACACTTTTTTGAAACCTGGTCCCAGGGTGAAAAATGTGATGATGCGATCGCCACACCCCTCGACCTCTAGCCTTGTTTGTTGGTTTCTGTAGCAGAAACAGCGCCACCTATAGACCTGATATATGAAGTAGCGTGTTGAGTCACAAATGGATCCGTTTGGTGGCAAATATTCTTGAACCGATGCCAGGGAAGACGGGTTACAGTGCAGATCCGCTTTATTCCTATGGGTGACGTCAAGCGATTTTAACACGCAGCAAAGCATCCCGGGAAGGCAGCACTGCATTTGAAAAAATGCTGCATGTCAAAAAAGCTGGCAGATGGTCCATCTTTATGCAAATGAATCTGTTGAATGCGACGCAACTATATAGAAGTAGACACACATCTTTCAAACTGACCTTTGTTAATTTGGAATGAAGACAGATTCAGCAATTGTATGGTCTATTTTGCGCTTAAAATGTTTACAGAAACACATTTTGGTGAACTATTTTTGTAAAATACTAGATCGTATTACGAACAAGCCGACATTACTGTTGTTTTAAAATTCCCGAAGTAGCCAGACCGATGTGACGCGTTCGTCCAATCAGATGCCTGTCAAGGACGTGGAGCATCAACCATGGATGTATTACGTCACAACACCACGCTTTGTGTCGCAAAAATGGATCTGCACTGTTGGCTAGCTCCCAGCAAAGGAGGAGAGCGGGCAGCAGCTCCGGTCTGGTTGGGTTTGAGTGTCCGCTACTGAAGGTCCATATGTGGACTCTTTGTGGCGGTTGCTTCGGTCGCTTGTTTACGGTAGCAAACTCCATTTCTTATCAACGTTAGATAGTGTTGCACCTAACGTCAGCACCAAATTACAAACAACTGACTGGTGACTTTGATTGACACAAACAATATCACTGGCCACTCAACTTGCCCGACATGCTGTTTTACTGGCCGTGGGCATATGTCAGACCCAGGACACATGAAATTCCCCATTTGTTTGTCTGTCCATCACCTTTGTGCAAAACTGAAGTGACGAGTAACATGAGTTCTGTTTTTTTCTCCATAATCCCTTAAACCCAATATAGAAGACAGTCAAGAAGTCAATGATGATAACCAAACAATGGTTATTGGATTTATTCAATTTCATGATAGACACATTGCACTCCTGTAACTTTCACCGAAAAAAAAAAAAAATGTAATCTCCAAAAACAAAAATGCTTTGATGATTTTTATCACCACAGTATAGCATTACCGCAGTGATGCGGTTATCATCACAGCCCTATCCTAAAGTTTTAGTCTCCGCCCGATGTGCTTGACAGCTTTCATCTTGTCAAAAATATGGTAATTCAGATTTTTCAATACCAGGAAAAGTTACTTCCACCTTCGGTTGTTTTTTTGATGGCTGACTGCTGAGAAGCAAAATCCAATTCTTATATCGAAATTTCAGATTTTTCTATTACAAGTTATCTCTCTCAAATATCAAAAATTAGACATGCATGCATAAGTTTTTCTTAACCCAGTGATGTTCTTTGAAATAGGTTAACAGAGGAAACATGAAGGGCTTTACTGAATGATAGGACTAATCACTTATCCGATAATCTAATATATTAATATCAGTGTTTTGTGCCAGATAAAAAACAAACCGCTATGTTTATCACTAATCATTTCTAACGAAGACTTCCCGTCACTTTCATCCAAACACCAGATTAGGCACTTGGTGGAGAAGAAGCACTTTAAAAGTAGTATTCTTGTCCCTAGCCATAAAGCTTGTTTATTTTCCTGTGAATCACAAAGGGCCAGAGCCCGAAACCGGTAAGAAAACAACATGGGAGGGACAGAGAGAGGAAAAGTAGAGGAAATTCAATTAGCGGTTGTCCATTCCTCCGGCCCCAGCGTTTGGTCTCGGCAGGGCACAGCAGCGGGCAGCGGGAGTAGAGAAAACTCAAAGGCTTCTTGATTAGCAGCAGTCAGACACATTTGCATCTGTGTCACTTGTTTGTCTAAGACATCAAACCAAGGAGAGAGACAGGAAATGTTCCATGTGGTGCACGACGAGCAAGACGAACACGTTCATTTCTAAAGAAAGATGTTTTCAATTTCACAAGAACTTTTAAATCCAGTGCACAAGCCTCATTCACTCACTATTTTTATTTATTTTAGAGAATTTTTAGAAACTAATGTCCTGATCTTAATTTATTAGACAGCAATGCACTGGAGTACGAAAGGAAGTTTGAAAGGACGGAAGAATTCAACTTGGAGCTTGAAGAAAGATCCAAAACAGTCTGTTAGTTTGTAAAAACTGCAGTTTTTCCTCAGAAATTCCACTTTATGGCCACATGATGACAAGCCTTTAAATGTTTCAGAATGATCTCTTTGTTATGTAACCCAGATGAAGGCTTTCTGCCCAAACAGTTTGGTGTTTTTGGACCAAAACCAGTTCAGAGCGTACAGTGCTCACCCACTTCCAACAGTAGGGGCTTTTGCCTTGCATTTCTGCGAGTACAAGTCACTTTGTCAGTTTGAAGCGTCGGTCTGTCACTCCCAAAGATTTTTCAAGAATAAGCTTAAGTAACGCATCATTTATTATATCCTTTTAAAGATAAAAAGATCTTTAAAACACCGACTGTAGTTAAAAAAGTTAAAAGTCTTTATAGACTGAAACATTTGGAGTGCAGCTCTTTAACCTTTTGCTTCCACATGTCAGTGTTTCCACTCAAACAACATGCAAATTGTGTTTTGTATTGTGTATAATTCAATAGTCAATACCAATACCAGAGTTTTAGTATTGGTACTGAAACTTTTAGAATTGATACTTGAAATAGCTTTAAGCAATATCAACATCAATTCATATTCTCAGTGGTGGAATGTAACCAAGTCCATTTACTCAAGTACTGTAATTTGAGGTCCTTGTAATTTACTTGATTCTTTTATTTTATTTTCCTGCCACTTTCTACTTCTACTCCACTACATTTCAAACAGAAATATTGTACTTTTTACTCCGCTACATTAATCTGACGGCTTTAGTTACTAGTTACTTTACAAATTAAGTTTTCTTTCACAAAACACATGTAGTTTATACAATAAAATGTTTTATTATGAATTAATTAACATTAACAGTGTAACGGCCTGCAAGTGCAGCCAAAATGATTAGCCAATTACATACTTACAATTCCAATTTCTGAAATATGAGGATTCTTCTGCATTGAATACTTTAACTTTTAACACTTTAAGTACATTTTCCTAATGATACTTGCATACTTTGACGTAAGTAACATTTTCAATGTAGGACGCGGATAGCTCAAAATGCATACAGACAACACACCACTTGGCTTAAGAAAGTCGGAGTGTATGTTTATGCAAAATCATGATGTCATGTTGATATATGGGACTTATGATGAGGGAGTGCTCACCAGTACACCTCACTCACTCTCCGCTCTTTAATGGGACCGGCTCTTTGCCATGGTCCGCTGTCAGGTCCCCTCAGAGCTACACACACACACACACACACACACTCACACAGCACAGTTCTCTTGTATTATTCTGGTTATGCAATGGTGGGTGAAAGGCCTCTCCACAATGTGCGCTGAGGCAGGGACAGAATTGGAGGTGGGGTGGGAGGAGTTGAGGTGAAGAAGAGGAAAATGAGTCAGATTTGTCAGAAATGCATGAAGAGAGTTTTAGCTTTTAAAGAGATGTCGACTTGGATCTGGATGATGGCAGAAGCATCGTTGCAGAAAACTGCAAGCTCCTTCGCTGATCTGTTGTTTTTTTTCCTCGAGAGTGCTCTGGTTTTTCCTCCAAAGCATGACCTTACTACCGACCTTTTTACCTTTTTAAAAGAGGCTTTTCAAGCCAATCCAGAAGATGGCTTCTTGGTGGGTGAAAAACATCTCCCTCTTAAAGAAAATAGATTCAAAAGGGAGCCAAAGCTATGAGCTTTGCTTTTTTTTTGTGTTTGTTCCACAACTCTGTCTCCCATTTAGGGATTTAAACTGGTGGAAAGAAGATACCTAACCCATAGGAACTGATTTTCCCTCAGGGATGGCAACACAGTGGGACAGATAGGTGTGTGTGTGTGTGTGTGTGTGTGTGTGTGTGTGTGTGTGTGTGTGTGTGTGTGTGTGTGTGTGTGTGTGTGTTTTCTGCCCACTAGCGGTCAGAAAAAAACAATGAATCCAGCTTCAGTGAACAAATTGTATCTTTTAAACTGAACAGTGACACTCAAGAAACATGTCTGTGTTCACTTCCTAACCTTTCATCTGCAGTTTGATATTAATGGCAGTCACTGATCTCCCTGAGAGAGTCGAGTGATTATTTCCCCTATGTGTTTATGTTCGTTAAACTGTCGTTTATATGAAGGCGGCTGAAACAGAAAGCAGGCTTGCCGGCCCCTGTCTTTGCCCGGTGTGTCACACAAGTGGATTTTTATGTGCTTCGTAAACATGTTTTATGCAGCTCAAGAAATGTTGCCTCAGAAGTTCTGGGACTCGTGTTAAAATGCTTCAGCCGGCGGCTTAACAGCATTCAATTAATATTAAACAGAAATATGGCACAGTTCAAACGTTTGAGAAGGTAGAGGGAGAAATTGAACATTGACTTGTTTAAAAGTCAGAGGAACACACATTCATCAAACAGAGAATGTTTTTTCTTTCTTTTTAAACTGTAATTTAGTTGCTTGGCTGTGAGTCAAAACCTTAAATATGAGTGGGAGGGGATTCGTGAAAAGAAGGCATTGGCAGGATTAAGCTCAACAAGGTTTATTCAGTTCAGTTTATATGGGAACAGGAAAGTCCTTATTTTTTTGCGGTTGTGTGACGTAGCAGGGCGAGGGTGTCAAACCAGTTGATTATAAGTCACCCAGCCAATACAGTTATGTTAATTATCTGTAAACAGAATGAAAGGTTATGACAGATTAACAGTCTGTTAACATCAAACAGTGGGAGATCAGAAAGATAGGAGTAATTTGCTTTGTGAACAGGGGAAATGATTAAACCCCGTAATGAAAATGTCAAGATAGTACAGATGACTTCATGTGCAAAAGTACATTACGTTCAGGAGATTAAAGGAGCAACAAACATAGTTTTCATTTCTTTCTCTCAGGCTGCACAGGCTTCCGATCAGATGACTCATAGCCACGTTGAAAACTTTGCTTTTATTTTAGTTGAATGTAAATAATGTCTTGGCACACATGCCTGCTCTGAGAGGGAGAGCGAGGAAGGAGAGAAGAGGGGAAAAAAGGGGCGACCACATACAAAAAAAAATCCATGGGAGAAAAGTATGCCTTTATCTTTTAATAAACTGTAAAGCCAGGAGGCAACATGAAATTACAGCATAATAGCAGTGGAGAGTCTTCTGAAGACTTAATTGTCTTAATTATAGCAGTGCAGAGAGAGAAAGAGTGGGGGGGGCAGCATGAAGAGAAGGAAAGGGAAAGGAGTGATGCAGAGGAGAAGAAAGTGGAAAACTAAGGGAGGGATGTGATAGAGGAAGGAGGAAGGTGAGATGCTGCAGGTGTAATTCAGGTGTGTGTGTGTGTGTGTGTGTGTGTGTGTGTGTGTGTGTGTGTGTGTGTGTGTGTGTGTGTGTGTGTGTGTGTGTGTGTGTGTGTGTGTGTGTGTGTGTGTGTGTGTGTGTGTTTGCACGCTTGCACATAACCAATGCCCATTTATGAATGTGTGCACACGTCTGCACATGCATTGTTTTGTAACTGCATGAGCTGGTGTGTAAATATGTGAATCCTCAGTCCATGGGAATGATGAAGTGAGCGCTACGCTGAGAAAAATTCTCTTTCCAGACGAGTGAGAATTTCTCTCCCTCAGATCTTACAAGCTGGCGGGCTTACTTAGGGATGCTAAACATAGCTTTCATTTTCCTCTGTGTCTAGACTGGCTTCTCAGTACTTTCTGCTGCGGTTTTCCTTCACTCAGGGAAGATTGTACCCTAATTCTAGCATTGTGAAGTACCTGTGAACCCCTAAAGGAAAGTTCTGCTGCACCAATCTGCATTCTTCTTTTCTAATATCTTTGGCTTTTTGTGAAGTATTTGATTATTGAAAATGATTTGGGTATAAAAAGATTATGAAACCATTTGAAAAGTTTAGAGATGTCTGGTGTTGGTGTAACTGATTTGAGTAAAAAGTACAATAATTCCTTCTGAAATGTAGTAAAGGAGCAGTATGAAGTGGCATAATTACATGGAAATGGAAGACAATGTACCTAAAAAGATTAAAGTAAGCTTGAAATAAATCAATTTATTGCCTTTCCCCCACTGTAAGTCTCCAGTTTCTCTTAAAGCTTGGACCTATTTTTATTTTTTTGATAGTTTCAGGTGTGTTGTATAAAGCCAAATTGTATAAACTGCTATTTGTTGAACTCTTCTTTGTACTCTGATGGCTAAAAAAGCAACATTTGAATTTTTCCACAATTTCTCTGAATTGGTACTTTATCGCTGCATTCATCCTTGAAATATTGGATTCTTAAAATGATAACATCTGCACATCTTGATCTCATCTCCACTAAAAAATAATCTCAGACACTCCTCAAAATTCCTGTTCCATCTCAGTGAAACTGGTACAGATGAAAGCTTATATTTCCAGCGTATTAATCATCTTTCTTTCTTTTTTCTAAAGTTTGTAGCAGAAGGCTGAATGCTGTTTCAGATTGCTTGCACAATATCTCCTTACACAGGATCTCTGCCACTTGGTATTCCATAACCAGTTTGAGGCGGTGAAGTAAACCGTATTTCCTCACTGAAGGGTTTGGTTTTTAGCAATGTGACCAAGTCACAAAGAAGAAAGAAATTACATTACAACAGTCGCAAAGCAAGATGCTTGCTTTGGTGTCAGAGGTTGTCGTTTTTTATGGGGTTGCGAAGGAGATGTGTCATGTTTTTTAAGAGCGCCAGTTTGCCTGTGGGTGCATTTTTGTTGTCGTCAGGCAAGTCCCTGCACTGCAGCGCAGGCCTGCCCGAGTGGAGATTCTTTAGGAGGGAGATCTCTTTCTTCTCGAAGCGTCTTACCAAGAGCTATTAATTATTAACTGGGAGAGCTCACATCAAAGGGAGCAGACTTGTGCTGAATAAAATGGGGGCTGGAGCCTGGCAGTGTGGAGCTGAGAGAGAACTGGGTGAGAGGGAAAAGCTGAGCGAGATTTTGCTTCATTCTGCTTTTGAACTTTTCCCAAGTACAAAAAGTGAAAGAAGAAAGAGAGAGAAAAGAGCGATGTTAGTTTATGTAAATGAGGCCGGCCGAAAGAGAAAGTTGAAAGTGCTTGTATTTATAACGCGTCGCTGTCTTAATGTTTGGGTGTTTGTCGAGGCTTTCCTACACTGCTGGGAAAGATCGAATCAGTTTGCAGGGTTAAGTAGTCTTTAACGAGCTGTGAAAGTCAGATTCATAAACATCTTCTTGTGGATTTAACCAAGGGGACATCTATTAGAGACGTAACTCACACACTACAATCATGATGTTTGTTTTTTCCTGAAGCTGTTGTTAAAGTTGAATTCACAGAGAGTGATATGTTTTGCCACCCATTATATCAAAGGCCTTGGGTTAAGTTTGCTTCTATTTTGCTCCTGCTGTGACTTGTCCATGCAGCAGTTAGTCCCACCAAAGGTACCTGCAGTGAAGAGGATCTAATCATATGTGTTGCTATTTAAAAAATGAGACATGTTCACTAGTGTCATTATTAACAGTTATTGATTCTGGAGAATGCAAAAACCCTCTAGTTCCCCTCTAGTTACTTGTTTTGGAAGAAGAGGCTCTCCGCTTTAAGCAATAGAAGGCTGCCATGGATACTGAGTAGAGATGTTGGTGAAGTTGAATTACTTTAGCTACACATGCTACTTTTTTGACCGCTATATTTAATCATCTACGTCTTTCTCATAGACTCATAGTGCACATAGTGGGAAATTACAGCCAATTACAGTCACACTGGATGTCACTTTATCAGCTATGCAAGAGTTTAGGAAATCTACTTTGATATAAGTTTTAAAGCGGCAGGATCATCTGTGCCTGAAATGCAGGAGAATGAATTTAAAAAAAAAAACTTCAAACATTCAAAATAATTGAATACAACAGTCTTCACAATCTTGTGGAATAGTGATTACAATTAGTAAGTACTGAAATAATTAGTCGATGGATAGAAAACTAGTAACGAACAATTTAGATGGGGTCTTTTTTAAGTCTACATAACAAACATTTGCTGTTCATATGTTATTACAAATTGGAAAGATTTTTGATTTGTTGATCAGTCAAGTCAGATCTCACTTTGACATCACAGGACTGGTGGTGGCCATATTTATAGACCCAAACATTAGTTGGGAGAAATAATTGACAGATTAACAGATTATTGAAAAATTCAGATAACCGTTAGCAAACGATGGAATAATGAGTAGAGAAACCTAAGGAATGCAGATGGTTTCATACAGGGGACGAGCAGTCACGTAACTGTTCAATAAGTATGAAGATTATGTCAATCATATGCTGTGGCCTTCACCAGCCTCCATTGAAACTGTCTGAGCTAACTGACTCTCTCCGCCACAGTGATCAAAACACCAAAAGGGGGAGTAACATTTGGCAGAATGTTGTTCATCCCTCCAGTAGAGGTCCTCAGACTAGGACAATATACGGGTGCTTTTCATAATGCTAACGTGTCTCCCAGCTGTGAGAGAGACGGAGGACGGAGGAGCTGAAGTTTGCAAATGAAAAATCCTTGGTTCCATAGCATCAGTCTTAAGTGACATCATCAGTTACTTGTGACGTGCCGCATACCTGTATCTATCAAATGGAGATGCAGCATTTAGACGTCACGCCACTTGATAAAAGACTGTCGCGTTGAATACATCAGTGTTGTCTCTCTCTCTCTCTGTGATCCTGCAGAACTATCCTCTCTTCTCACTCCTTGAGTACTTGAGGTGCATTTAAGAGATTGGAAGATCCTCTATTATGGCGGGGGGGTGAGGGGGGTTTCTGGTCACGGGAGAAGTGAGGATGCAGGGAAGCATGAGTTAGCAATATATGCCAAGGAGCAGTGAGGCTTTTCTGCCGGCTAAAGGTGGACCACCACCTTTTTAGAGACTTTTTTTGTGTATTCTGTAGTACATGATAGTGTTTGCGGTGGTGATTTGGTCAGTTGAAAAAAAATCCCGTTCCTTTGGGCAAAACCTTGCTCAACATCCATTGTTAAGTGTTGAAATAAGCATGGTGAGTTGTGAGAAGAGCAATTGTGCGTCCCCTGCACGTACCACGTCTCCCCATCTCTCTCTCTCTCTCTCTCTCTCTCTCTCTCTCTCTCTCTCTCTCTCTCTCTCTCTCTCTCTCTGTCCTCTGGAAGTGCCTGCTGACTGGAGCTATGGCACTCTCCAGCCACTCGGCAGCAGAGTCACAGCACTGTACATGGTCACTTTGATTTCCTCCCCCCCCCACTGGCAAGAACCCAAGGCCACTTAATAATACCAGGATATGATCCCAGCCACGCTATTTTAGATCATGTAGTGCCAACATCAAAACGTTGTCTAAATAGGGCACCGTGAATCATGCGTGGTGAGAACGGGTTGTAGGGGAAAGAAGCAGTTAAGATAAAGGATTTTTTTTCAGACGCAGGGAAGCCAATTTGGATTCTGCGAGGAGATACTTGGGGTACTGCAGATCCAAGCATTTCCTTTATCTTTTGCCTTTAGCAGATGTCTTCAAAATACCTCTGTGCTATGACTTTTCCAGCTCTCAGATGAAAGAAGCTCACATTTTTTCCCAGTTTGAAAAAGTCTGATAACTTTTATTCAACTTTCCTGAGCATGCACAGCAGAATTCAATTAAAATGTCATGCAGAGCTGCATCACATGGATGCATGCATTAGCAGTTTCTGTCATACTATTTGCATAAGGTGGTGTAGACTTACTAGCATCATGATGACTTCAGAGAAATGGAGACTTAGACCGCATGTGCACCCTAGCAAATGTTGTCAATGGTTTCTTTGATTCAGTTGGTTTTCTTATTTGCTTAATCCAGATGATCTGCATGTTACACTTAAGCAAAAAACTCCCTCTAGTGGCCCGAATTTGAATGTGAAAACCTTGAAGTTGACATTGTGATCATACATTCCCTGGCTTTTTTTTCTTCTTTGCATTGTTGTTGAATATGTCTAATGGTTACTTTTGTTCTGTGTTGCCAGGCAAAGAGAGCAGTGCAGCGGGGAGCCACAGCCGTCATCTTTGATGTGTCAGAGAATCCGGATGCCATCGACCAGGTTTGTACACACCTAAAATTATCCAGGCATTTGCACACTCACGTTTCAACAACACTGAAACAGTCTAATCGGTCTCGGTGTGTCTGTGAAAGACTTCTGAAGAAAGCTTAGCAGCATGCCCTGCCCTTCTGACTGACGATGTGACTATGTGTGTGTTTGCTGTTTGCACAAACAATGATCTTTCTTTCCATCTTTAGTTTTGTTCAAAAGCATGTGTGATCAGCCTTGCTTATTTAACCGTTCTGGGCCTTTGAGCTCTCCAACTTGTGTTTGGAGGAGTGCACTGCGCTCTGAAGACTGAAAGTGCATATCTACGTTCAGCTTTCACTAGACCATGACTCCAAACACATGGGCTACAGTAAAGAACAAAGTGCATTTACTGTCACACACCTAGACACTCACATTCCTTCTTCTTTGTCTGATTTTTCTTGCTCATGTGTCTTTGCTGTTAAGATGTATAATACACAAGTTGCTCCACTGAGCGCCTTTGTCGCAAGAATTCTCCTGTGGTATTCATCCTCGCCGTGCCAGGTCTGGACTTGCAGGTTTTTCTCTTCTTTTTTCCTCTCCCTCCTCGCTTCTTCTTCTCTGCCGCTGGGTCGTAAAGCGCGTAGCTGAGAGATAAAAGGGATTGCAGAGACCACATGAAAGGCAGCGCCGGGCGGCTGTGTTAAATTCCCCTGAGAGGCTTTTCCAGTCAGAGCGGCCTGATCAGCAGAGACAGGACCCACAAGGCCGAGGGGCAGGGAGGAGGAGCTTAGGAAGAATTAAAGTCCCAGGGCTGAAATTAGGAGAGAAGCTTTATGAAGTTATGCACTTGACCTCCTTTTTGCCTCAATTTATTCTTAATGTGAGGCCAAGTGCTAATTGTGGCTAAGACGTTTTGTTTGAGGAAAAGTTGAGTTTGTGATTTCACTCTCTTGAAACAGTTTGTCCTAGTACTTTTAGGTGTACTTTTTAAGGGTGTATTGTTTGTCAGAGGCCAGGCCAAGGTCTTGGTGGAGCCATTTCTTAAAGGTTCAATCGAGAGATCAAAAGTTTCAAAGTCTATACTTTGAAACCAGAACGTACAGTATTTCACTGGAGAACATGACGGCAGCGGAAGAAATAGAAATGCGAATATCCTCGGTATTTCCCTTGGGCTTTTCAAATTACAGATTCCAACCAGCAGACGAGAGAGGAGAACAGAGAGGGAGAGGAGGAGTAAAGGGGCAGGTCAACTGACTCAAAAGCCAGAACATACTCTTCATTGACTGTTTTCCCCGGCTCCCTCTGGCCAACGACGACCACAGTTTCCATGTCTTAAGCCTAGAAGTCATTTTCTCTAGTTGGATGAGAAGTTCATGCCTTTTCCTCTCAGACAGTTGACATGCAGTGGTTCCCAAACTTTTTGCTTAAGGGCCCCTTAAAAAAAAGCTATGTCACATTAGTCATTTGGTGTCAGTTCTGAGCACTTTAACCAAATTTGTGATTTTCAGATTTTTACATTCAAATAAAGAAGAAAAATCCAAGGCACTCTCAGTCTTGTGTATAATTTAAAAGCTTTTAATAGTTCATGGTCATTTCATCATGTTTAGGATAAAAGTGTTCAGCTTTCGATACCCTGTTCTGATGGAAGCTTTTAGCACAATGCATTGGTGTTATGCAATATTAAAAGCGTTTTATTATTCTCAGAACCTTAAGTGGAAAAAAGCATACATACTCTGTATTTTCTACAGAATTTAGAAAATTGGACTGCAAAACCTGAAACAAAATTAGACAATCATGGGACACTACAGAGGTTAGGTCTATTAGAGTCAGAATGACCTACACACACACACCTGTTCAAATGTAAAAACCTTGCAATTCACCGCTTTAACTGAAGAACTAGAAACACTTGAGAAACATTTATTAAAAAAATATATATAAAATAAATTGTTTAAGTTATGTCATGCACAGTAGATCACAACTGAATTTTAAAGGTCCCATGGCATAAGAATTTCACTTTTATGAGGTTTATGAGGTCTGTCTTTGAGAAAATAAAAGCTCAGATTGGCCGATCTGGAATCTTGCTCCTTGTGAGGTCATAAGGGGCAAGGTTACCTCCCCTTTCTCTGCTTTGTCCGCCCAGAGAATTTGGCCCAACCATGAGCGAGAGACATCATGGCTTTCAAACAAGCTTTAGACCTTTAAAGCAGTACTCCCGTGATTTAGAATTACACTTGCATACAGTTGGTGGACTCACAAGAGACATATTCTTTAAAAAAAAAAAAGAATGGTCAAAATAGAAGGGCCAGGGTTACACTCGACACTTCAATGCTTTCCATGATCGGATATATTCCAACACAAAAGGTGCATTCAAAATACACTTGGTGCAAGAGAGAGGCTTCTTCTTTTCTTAGTTTTTTTTCATTTTTGTAATGGTAGCACAGGGCCCGTGCGAGATGAGTGATTAACGCTATAAGACGGTCTCAGTTGTGCTCCAGTCCCGGTTTTTCTCCTCTTTTCCTTTTTGCTCTCTCTCAGGAAAAGAAGTCCTGTGGGACAGAAAGACGGCATGAGACCTACGTTTGATAAATTGCCCCGGGTTGTGCCCACATGCTGTCCACACCTAGACTGGGTAAACCCAGCCCGATGTGCCGCTGATTTGATTTTGCCCTGCAACTCAGACTGGACACCTGTACATTTTTCTATCCTGCTTCTGTTACAAATCTGCGGGGACCAATCCCGAACTAGCTTATCCACCTGGCACACTATTGGCTTGTTTAACACAATGACGATAGAGAAGCGACGGCAAGCAGCTTTTTGTTTACATTCAACATCACAGCCACCAAACATGGTTTTATTAAGAGAACCGAAGCGCCCGTTTTGCAAAGAACGTCACCTGGATCGTTGGTCTGATTAGTTGAAGGACTTTCCAATTGCGTACAGAGTTGTGCAGTAGAAAATACAGAGCAGATTAATGTTCAATCTTAAAAGATTGAGCTTGGTCTGGTGATACCCAGACTAGTCCACACCTCACTGAGATCTGAACTTGATGCGAGCCAGGCCTCCTCAGCATGCCACCTGGCTGATCGGATCCCAATGGAGCAAGATCTGATCTCGGAGTGTACAGACTTGACAGTTTTGCGTTTTGGCATGATCTGACGACAAATGTTGCATCAAAAAGACAAGTGTAGCCACGGCCATAGACTTTTAATTTCTAGTATGGGTCAAGCTTAAAAAAAAAATGCCTGGATGCTGGGCACCCGAATAATTCAGTTGGTAGTGCGGGCGCCCATATATAGAGGCTTACACATCAACGCAGCGGGCCCGGGTTCGACTCTTCTCTGCAACCATTTGCTGCATGTCAGCCCGTTCATGTCTTCAGCTGTCCTGTCAAAAACAATAAAGGCTAAAAATGACCACACAAAAAAAATGCTGGATCCTACATTTCCCATAATGGCACAAAAGACATTATACAACACTTTAAACAAAAGTTCATTATTGACTAGATAAATAAGTATACCTTTGTTATGTATTAGTACATCTGTGTTTGATGTAGTTTTCTCTGTCCTCTCCTCAGCTAAACCAGGTTGCAGAGGATCCTCTGAAGCGGCCGGTGGTTTACGTGAAGGGCAACGACGCCGTTAAGTTGATGAACATCGTCAACAAGCAGAAAGTGGCTCGCGCTCGGATACAACACAGACCACCGAGGGTAAGCGCTCATGTCAAAAACCCAAACCACACTCAGTGTGGATGACGTGCGTATGTGTGTGACACTAATCTAAGGCACATGTGAGCAGCATGAGGAAGAGATGACCATGTTTGCGAGGCCCACGCATTAACAGCGCTGAGATGTTTTCAGATGTGAAGACAAACGAAAATTCCAACTGTGAAATCTGACCCTTTTCCTTTCTTCTCTGCTCTCCCCTGCACCGAGGACTTTTTTTTTTACGCAGCACTGTGGGAGATTAATATCAGCTATTCAAAGAGCTGTTTGTTTGCTTGGAATATTTAAAAAGAGGACCAGCACACTTTGAGGTGAAATAACTTGACATAATGAAAGCCCGAGAGAAAGGGCTGTCCGGTAAGAGACATTCTTCTGATAAAGAATGAAACAATCTGGCCATTCTCAGTGAGTTCTGACCAGTTGATTGGGTGCTGATTAAATTGACTGGAAATCAGTCCTTAAAGCTTTTGTGCGTAACTTTTTTATATTAATGAATGTCCGGGATTACGCAAAGCTTGTATCATGTGGACGGCGGCGATGCCGACAATCTTGTTGTCATTGTTTAGAATTCCTCATGGAGGAGACAGAATCTACGCACTATAGCTTTAAGTTAGTTAAGTAGACTCCTTCCTCCTACGTCCAATCTGCAATAGGGCTGCAACTCACTCATTGTCAACTAATGTTATGTTCTTGAATAATTCATTAATAGTTTGTTAAATGCTCATCACAATCTGATAGTTTCAATCCCCCAACAGTCCAAAGGTTATTTGATTCACAGTGATATGTGTAAAACAGAGACAAACTTTAACTCCTCGTATTTGTGAAACTAAAACCACATGTTTGGCGTGTTTGCTTGAAAAATGACTAAAATGATGAATCAATTATCAAAATGTCTGACTATTCATTTTCTGCTGGTCAACTTAGTCGGTTAATCAGCGAGACCGTTTCAGCGCCACTCTGCAGAATGGTCCTATTCCTGTAAGAGATGTAGCACTTACCTGAGTAAATTACTGACAGTCATGAATTGACACAACAAGAGGAAAACAATTCTGAGATGGAAATGAATGGCGTGAATAATCAACCATGTATTTATTCCAGAAAGCAGCAGTGAATTATTATTTGTATAACGAGTCGAATGAGTCACATCGTTGAGTACTCTGGTTTGCTTAGCAACTAACAAAGCTATATTCAAATACCCTGAATGAAAAAATGTGACTGTTTTCTGGCTAGCATAACCCTGTTAGTGACCCCTTTAACAAACAGCATGTGAAGATTATTTGACAAAATCTGTGTTCTTGTTGTCCTCCTTTCCATAGCAGCCCACGGAATATTTTGACATGGGCATCTTCCTGGCTTTCTTTGTGGTTGTGTCGCTGGTTTGCCTCATTTTGCTCATCAAGATCAAACTCAAGCAAAGGAGAAGCCAGGTTAGTGTCTAAACACACACTCATCATCACTACTAGAACAGAAACAACGTATTTATTTACCCCCAGTTTGAGTCACAAAGTACCAAAACTGATGTGTGCCTCTTACACAAAAACACACCCAAATACAACGCTGTGCCTTGTTTTTTTCTCCAGTCAACACAACTTCACTCTGAGTTGCAGGTGTAGAGTTGGGCGACAGTAGCGCTGTTGTTGACTGTCTATAAAAAAGTGTAATTAACAATGATGAGAGGTTGTCTGCTGAAGCCTAAACACACAGAGATGTCATGACAGGGAAGAAAACCTGTAGCGGCATCCGTTAAGACAGGTGTAATCCTGTCAGCACACGTGTGTCTGTGTGTGTAAAGACTGTTTTTTGTGTGTGTGTGTGTGTGTGTGTGTGTGTGTGTGTGTGTGTGTGTGTGTGTGTGTGTGTGTGTGTGTGTGTGTGTGTGTGTGTGTGTGTGTGTGTGTGTGTGTGTGTGTCGCACAGCAGCGGATGACTTGGCCCTGACTTCCTGTGGTGGTTAATTAAAAGAACAGCTCACACCAGGGAAACCTTTTGTTACATAATGTAACAACCTTTCTGTCCTGAAATGTGAAAAATGAATTAACTTCTTATGGAGTAAATATTGTTAATGCAGCATTAACACTTCCTATCCAGTTTAACAGTTGGGGTAAAGACTACTTACTACTTACCGATACTTTTGCATTTAGTGAAGGATTCCTTAAGGGCTTGCCCTCACAAGACTACAGTTAATTACAAACTGAACATAATGTCCTTATGTTTCATGTTTTGTCAATCCTGTGATGAGAATGACTTTCATTTCAATGTTCAGTGCTCTCTATCTGACCAGGAAATCCACGTCCTTATAAAGTCTTCAATTATCTAGTTGCGAGGCAACATAAAGGAAGAAACGCTCTCCAGAGATCCTTTTTTCAAAGTTAAGCCTGCGCATGAGCATAAAAAACTCTTATACACAAACGATGCAACAGTTCAAGCAGTGCTTGCTATAAATCACACTGTCTGCTACACATGCGAAACATTAAGTTTAATCCAAATAAGTAGTTCTGCATGTGTCAACTTATCAGTCACCATTTTTTAAATGTAGAGGTAGAGACCAGAGAGTCAGAGCCAGAGAGAGTTGCTAATGCATCAGTCAAACATAAAATGATGTACTGTGTCAGGGGAGGAAAGTCTTAAATCGTGACATCAACCCTGTCTCATTAACATCAGCAAAGAGGAACACAGTTCAAAAGTTGCCATCACTGACATATAGACATTTAGTTGGATGTTTACTTCAAAACATCATTGCTGAGATGACTTCAGTGTTTTGTTAGTTTTGTCATTTCAATGTCTTCTTGCGGCTTTGACGTTTGTTGACTTTCATTCATGTTAAACTTTACAGATATTTAAAAGGGTCTTCATAAAAGTGAAATATTGCTAATCAAACATGCAGATATCCCCGCTGAACCTGTCCCACCTTCCTCCCCACCACAGAGCTCCATGAATAGAATGGCCATCCAAGCCTTGGAAAAGATGGAGACGAGAAAGTTTAAGGCTAAAGGGAAGGGCCAGCGCGAGAGCAGCTGTGGAGCCTCTGATTCACTGAGCAGCAGCTCCACCTCTGACTGCGCCATCTGTCTGGAAAAGTACATTGATGGAGAGGTAAGAAAAGACACGTTGTCCTTTTGTAACTTTAGAGGATTGACTTTATCTGCTTTGTTGACTTTCAAATCGAAACAGTATGATGCAAACAGTGGTATAAAACCTCCATAAACTGTGCCTGGAATGCTACCAAGTCCTCAGTCGTGACTTGAAGTCGTAACTTACGGGCTAAAAACTGTCTGGAACGCAGTATTACTTTATGGGTTGTTATACCAGCACATAATGATTTCAAAAGTAAAAATTTCTTGTTATGTTTATATGCATGTATACTATTTTGCATATGCAGAAGAGTGACAAAACACAAAAACCGTGTTAACTTAACTTGAAAAGAAGGGGGAATGTTTCGAAACTTTGGAATTCTGACTTTATAAGGCCAGTAGAATATTAGTTAATTAATACAGAAATCCAGGTAAATATCACTTTATAAAAATAGTATTTACATTCCAAATACTTCATGAACCATGTGGAACTTCTTAACTGGCAGGGTTAGTGTGGTCATCTAACCACTGACTGAGCATGTTTTCTTTTCATAACATATTCTGTAGACATGAAACATAATGCAGTTCTGTGGACAATAGAATGGAAGTTCCCCTGATGTGCTCGGGGACCATAGTCCCGCGGTCTTCGGTGACGTTTTTTCCGGCGCCTTTTAGATGTTTGGTTCAGTCTTTGAGAGCACCTGGAGAGATAACGGTACCCAGAGTGCATTGGGTTGTGATTATGCTTCCTGTTTTCCCAGTGTGGCTTTCTTTAATCTTTAAAAGGAGTCATTGTCAAAATATGTATCCTAATCTTGGACTTTGAGGGTTTACTGTAATAGCATTGCTCATCCTTAACACGGACTCTGCAGGGACAAACCCCAGGGGGACATAGTTGGTGCATGAGTGAGTGTTTTTTTTGTGGTTATGTCTCTCTACGGTAAGGAGGAGAAGAAAACACAACAAAGCATGGCGCCAGGATTGCACAGAGGAAGTGGCGATATAAAAGGCTGAATGGCATCAAAGCGCTTTTTGAGCAGTGAACCAAGCAACAAAAGCTTGGGTGGAAAAGAGCCCAAAGATGAGTCACATTTAGCCATGGAGTTAAGTATTTATGGCAATGAAAGTGTGCTCACTGGAGAAGAATATAATTCATATTCATAGTGCTCCTGCTGTTGTCTTGGAATTCCTCCAGGCCAATTCTCCATCTCCGTCTGAATACAAAGTGTTGCATTCTTTTCATATCAATCCTCATGTGTAAGCCTCTTGTTTGTTTTGTTCCAGAAAGTGGTGACATTGAGCATCAAAGTTGTATTTGTACTGTGGTGTGGCATCTAGTTAAGAGTTTTGTTTTTGGCATGATGTGAAGTTGCCTCCTCAGAGGTAAAAACTTGATGAAGACTCAAAACCATCACCACAATTGACAGTTCTGAACAGCTTTGCTGCCACCTTCTGGACATTCAGATGCTCAAATATGTATTCACCTTCTAAGAAATGAAACCCTGTTGTAGTTTGTCACACGTCATTATGCAGAAACTTTGTAACTTTGGGAATTGCCCTGACTTACTTTAGATTATATGCAGGAATCCTACAGTTAAATTTAATACTGTTTATCCTTTTGTGTCTTAAAGTCCTAGTATAGTATGTCATAAAAACATCAGAAAAATCCTAGTATAGTATGCCAAAACAATGGCATTTAAATATCCACAATGTAGTTAATGATATTTAATATCTGTGTGTGTGTGTGTGTGTGTGTATCCTTTTCACAAAAATACTGCAGGATTACTGCAGGGCTGTTGCTATTTAATTAGAAAAATGCCAGAAAAAAAAACAACCCTTTGCACTTGCCTTAAGATGTTATTAGATGTAGATGTTTTAGTTCACTTGCTGTTAGGAGACATTGCGGATCTTTTTAATTTTGATGTAGGAAGTTATTTGGCACACACATTACCTATATTAATTGGAAATACTTAAACATTTGACATTTTATTTTATTTTTCCCTACAGGAGCTGCGAGTTATCCCCTGTGCTCACAGATTTCATAAGAAATGTGTCGACCCCTGGTTGCTCCAGCATCACACCTGTCCCCACTGTAGACACAACATCATCGGTCAGTGGGTGCATAGCAACTCTGAAAATTTTGCTTTTAAGTTCAGGTAAAATACTCATTCATGAAGTTAATTTTTCTTTGTGAGACTAAATGTTACATTATTTCTATTCACAGAGCAAAAGAAGGGAAATCCAGGACCAGCGTGCATGGACCCTGGTAACCCAGTCCACAGCCGGCAGCGAGTGGTGCTGCCGGTGCATTATCCCGGCAGGGTGCACCGTGCTGGCCAGGTGACAGCCTACCCAACCAGAACCAGCATGGACCACCACGGCAACCCCATCACCGTGCTCACTGTGGACCAGCACCCAGATCCTCAAAGTCTGTACCCACCCCAATCAACATCTGCCTTTCTCCGGAGCTATCACCCCACGCTCCATCTGGACCACTCACTCAACCCCCACCACTGCGGATTAGAACACCGCGGACCCCCCGCCTACCCAGCACAGCCGCATCATGCTGCTTTTAAACGACCCAAGTTCCATGGTCGCAATTTTTCCCGACCAGCCTGCTTTTCGCAGTATGAGACTATGTACCAGCACTACTATTTTCAGGGGTTGACTTTCCCTCAACAGCCTGAGGGTGGCCAAGGGCCTGCTATGGCAGGGCAGCTTGGTGGAGGAGCAGGGGCCCACAAGGGCCACCACAGCAGGGCCTTTCAGCAGGGGTTGTTATACCCCACAGTGGTACACATGGCACCTGCCTCTTCTTCAAGGATAGGTGAGAACGGCAGCACTTCTGGCCTGAGCTGTTACCATGGCCACCGCTCAGTGTGCAGTGGTTACCTTGCCGACTGCCCTGGCAGCGACAGCAGCAGCAGCAGTTCAGGCCAGTGCCACTGTTCCTCCAGCGACTCCATGTTGGACTGTACTGAAGTCAGCAACCAGGGGGTGTACGGTAGCTGCTCCACCTTCCGCAGCTCACTAAGCAGCGACTACGATCCTTACGTCTACCGGAGTAAGAGTCCTTGTAGAGGCTCCGTGGGGGAAGCAGGGGCTGCCGCTTGCACCCCAGTTCCTGCTGAGGACTCGTTATCCCCTATTCCCCTGGGACATGAGTGCCTACAGCTCCCTCCGGGAGCTTCGGGATATAACTCGGGGGACCACCTCTCCAACTGCAGTTTGGAGCCCAACTACAGCAGTCGCTCATCACTGGAACCCAGGGAGAACAGCAACATTAGCACTACCTCAGCCGGAGCTCCAGAGGCTACCGGAGCAGACAGGGGAACAGGGGCACAGGAGGAGTCGGGGGAGCTTGGGGCGGCAGCCTGTAGCTGCTGCTTCGAGGTGCTTCCTCCCAATGTGGAGTGTAAAGGGCAGGACTCGGACCAAGCTGGGCCTCTGGCCACAGCACGCTTTCACAGGGGGATGGATTTTCAGAGCTCAACCTCCAAGAACTACTTTTCTCCTGAGCACATGTGCCCCTCCTCAGAGCAGGTGAGCTACGAAGGGCTGCCCTGCTGCTTCTATAAAGAGATGAAGGTGCACAGGGCCACAATGGGGCGCTACACCGAGGACTACGCTGTTAATGTGCAATATGCACACGCGGACTCTGAGGCATGCTCTGGACAGGGCTGCTGTGAACTCAACCAGAGAATACCCATAATTCCCGAGGACACAGATTGTGAATTAGCCACAGGGGCAGAAACCCAGAGCAGCTTATTGCCCATTAGTGTCACAGTGGAGGCAGAGGTGCGGACGGGGGAGCGACACGAGCCCAGAGAGGGGTACTTCACTTCTGGACAGTTTAGAGGTCTGCTGTACCCTCAGGAGGAGGAGACCCGGGCTTTGTTCCACCCTCAGCTCTCTGCCTGTCCCACTGCATTGGGAAGCAGTAGTTCAACAAATGAGGGAGGTGTGGGTATATGAACTACAGCCCAGAGAGAAGGGACTCCATCAAAAGTATGTATTTGGTACCGAATCAGTCAGTCAATCATTAAAACCCTCAGCTGCCTTGTTCTAACCTTGCTCTTTGAGCGCTGAATGTTCTCATCTTCGATTGTGTGGATTTCTACTGAAATGGCCTGTCATTACTAGACATTGTATCAAGTTCATTCCTGTGGCCACAAACGCCTCAGCACCAAGCTATGTTACCATAGCACTGAGACAAAATGATACTGTCAAAAATATGGATGGAAGTTAACTGAAACTAGAAGTAGGTTGGTATTGGCATTTATTTGCAGACTGTCTGCTGCCATCAAGGGTTAGGCCTCTTCAGTGTAATCCGGGCCCATTTCTTGTGAGATTATTTTTTCAGATTATGTCAAGAACAAGATATCTAGATTCCACCATCTGCGCAAGATCTTGGAATCTGAGTTTTTTTTCCTGTATTAAAAAAAAAAAAAAAAAGTAAACTCTTAATTCACAAACAAAAACGCACATGAACACTGACTGCCTGTAAAGCTTCAACCACCAACTCAAATAGGTTGTACGGACATAGCTATACCAAAACAGAAAGACATGATTGTTTTTGTTTTCTTTTACTTTTTTCAAAAGCAGGGAAATGGGTCTAAGTGTCTGAGACCCACACATTTCTCTGAGGAGAAGAAGCTATATATTACAAGATGAAATGCATAGAAATGTGAATGCAAGGCTGACACTGGTCTATATTCAATATAATACAGAATTTGTTTTATGCATTACATTTCTGTCCAGTAGTGGCCTACCTGTATGAGATGTGCCAGAGCAACATGAAAGCCTTACGCTGGTAAGTTATTTGTAGCAAAATCTAAAAGACACTGCACCACTTTTAGATGAACTCCAGTTGAAAGTGACAGTGTCACGGGGTTGGTACATTTCTTCAGAAGTAGAGGGTAGCACTCTACCTCTTGTTTGGAAGCCCTTAAAAGTGTATTCTTGCTGTCACTTGCCCAATTTCCTCAATGAGGCATGCTCTAAAACATATCTTTGAAAAGGTTCTAGTGTGTACCAAAAGGCCAAAGGACAATAGCTGGAAAAGACTCATTTTTCATAAGGGTTCCTTATTTTACTGTGACTTTTAAAAAAGATTTAAATGATGCAGTTATACATACCGCAGTGTATCCGTTTTAATCATATCGTGCCATGCATAATACATACTCGCGATATCAACGTTTGTCATTCATGCCTTTCTGTTTGTCCTGCAGACTGTTTTTATACTGTTTCTATGAAATATACACATTCTCTACAGAGGAAAACCTTCTGAAATAACCCTATTTATAGGTTAACCCAGTGCTGTAATCAAGTGAGAATCTAATCTTGCCTTTTGCATAGAGATATGTACCTACTGCAAATATAACATTTTGGGGTACTTGAGTCACTATTTAATTTTTTTGTCATTGTTTCTAGCACTTAAGAAGATTAAAATGTGTACAAAAATTAATATTTTTTAAGAATATAATTATTTTCTGTCATTACCATTACAAATGTTTTAAAAAGGCTAGAAATCAATCCGTGTATATTTCTGTACCTGTATAGCAAACACATTTCATAAATGGAAATATGTTCTCTGAATATTTATTTACTAATATATTTATCTTTAAGCCATGTCTTATGTTCAGAGTGTATGAACGTTTGAGTTATTTGGTTGCTTTTTATTTTGAGAAAAATCACTAACATGAGACTTTGTATATACATGGTAATTGCACACAAGAATATTAAATCTTCTCTGACCAAAAAACTGATTTTAAAACTTTAGTACCATACAGTTTTGTAATTAAAGTGTACAAAGATCTGTAAAATATACAGTTTTATTCAAGTAACTCATGTTGTGGTGTCCTTTCTATTATCTGCATTGAGATTTTTGACGTTATGCTTTCTAAGAGTTAGTAGTATAATTGGTTTGCTTTCGTAGCTGTAAGAATAATCCATTCAAATACAGAAATCATTTATTTGTTGCCATAAATAGATGATACAAAAACTATTAAACTAACTACAATTCCATGGTTTAATTCACTTGCCAGTAGTCATAAAACTGATACTCCAGATTTTGTGACATTTAGTTTTTCAGTGAGGCATTCATTACTATTGGTTATAACTGAAGTTTAATTGAACCGAGACCATCAGCAGTAAATAATAAATTAATACATATGTCCACTGAGCTGATTTTCTGTCATTGTGCAGCGACATCTGCAGACAGGAGCTCTGGGAATGAATGCTCTGAAATTCATGTATGAGACCTTTGCAGACAGTTTGTTAAACAGCCAGAAAAGCCTAAAACTGTGCTGTCTTTTTGCATTTTATTTTCACTTACAGGTGTCGAGTGCATCTCACAGCTTGAAACCTGAATGAAGAGCCACAACCCCACCGGTGAAGTTGTGGTACTTCACACAGTAGAAACCTGCATCCTCGATCATATGTTTAAACTCCTCCTGCAGAAGAAAAAGCACAAACGGAAATCACTCACCAATACTGAATCCACAAAGTGACACTACTGCATAGTCAGACTGGTATCAAATAATTAAAAACTGAAAAGGCTAAGAAGCTTGAAGAAATGTAAATTGGCAATGTGGCAAAAAGTTCTAAAACAATTAGTTTATTAGTCAAACAACAAATTAATTGGCAAAGATTTTGTTACATAAACATTCACACCATTTATGTTACAGTAGAAAAAAATAATTTGGTTCCACTTTCTAACTGATTATTTGCCGCTTTACTCTGTATAAATGATTATTTATTTAATAAAATTATAAATCAAATATCTGCTAATCAGACTTTCTATTTTCATGACATTTAAAAGTTAAACATTTTCATGACATACTATGTTATGATTTGTTTTTCTTTTAATGACATACTATGACTAACAACTTATGAAATACTAGGACCTACTATACTATGACCTACTATACTAAACTTTTTATGACATTATACTCTACTTTTTATGACATACCATACTATTACTTTTTTATGACAAACTATAATATGAATTTTTACGACTACTATACTATAACTTTATATGACATACTATGCCTTTTGTATTACTTTTTATTGACAGGGACATGATAGGGAAAAACATTGAGGTTTTTGTGTATTACTTATATTACGCTTTCTAATAAAGCTTGCATTGGGATAGGCAATTTCATTTCAGGATTTCTGCATATACACTGAATAATAGCTGTATCAAAAGGAGAAAAAAAACAAATTTAAAATAACCCTAACTTGAGATGAATCATGTCAGATAGGGGAGACAGAAATACAAGATGAATTTTTTTTTTTTACCTGTTCCGGGAATTTGCGGATGCTTTCTACCAGATACTGGTACGACTTCCAGTCTCCAGCAATCACCTCTCCCAAAACTGGGATCATCTGAAAACTATATGCATCATACATCCTGAAAAATGGAACCGAATAGAAGTTACCAGGGTACCCAAAATCTCCGTTCTCAGAGCTGCTACTACTAGTTTTTCCAAAATCTTTTATCTACTAAGCCTATGCTTGTAATGTGTTCTTCCTACACAAAACAGGTTTCATTATATGAAGTTAAACAGAACTTTTTTTACATAACATGCTCATTTTTATCAAGTCAAACACATTTCTTATTAAGAAAGTCAAACATTTTTTATCAAGTCAAACATAAGCAGTTTAAAGAGTTGAAAATGACTGACTGGCCCTTTAAAACCATTACATATACTGTATATCTGTAAATAAGTGGAATTATTAGACAATCACATAAAAGACTGGCAGCCTCATCACGGAGCAACAACAGTCTGTAGGTTTGGATTTTTCCTCTCCACTTGTAGGAGTGCTAATCAGAGGGTGGAGTCTGAAACCCTCCTCTGGCCCTCCATGGCAAGGTTTGCTCTCCATGCTCTCTAGTACTTTGCAGCCAGGTTACATTTAACAGGCAATCTGCTGAAGTGCTTTGAGGTACAACCCAAAACCAGCAAAGGGCACTGTTTGTCTAAACCACACAAAGTAAATGATGGTAAAATTTAATGATCACCGAAGAACACAAAAGCTGAACAAAAACACATTTGTGTTTAGTAAAGCTGAACATTTATGGGAAATGTCTTAATTTAGATCTCTTTTCTCCGCTTTTCAGTAGGTAACACACATGGCAGATGATACATGCAACATGTACCACATTTAACAAAGTTACAAAATAAAAATAATCGCTCCTAGAATATGGTGACACTGAAAAACTCAAATAATTTGTATTCATTTTTACAGCAGCTTGGATAAACACTTTGCACACAACAACCTCTTGGAGCAAACACAAGTTGCAACTGTTTGAATGTGTTGTTGGATTTGTGATTGCAGTAATAAATCTACAGAGACCTTCGAAGACTGACAGGACTGATTCATATTTACACCAAGTCATCCATCATGTGAACACTCCTCCTCACCTTGCCAATACAGGATTTGTCACTTTGCTGAACTCTAAGCACATGAACCTGCCACCAGGCTTCAGGACCCGCAGAGCCTCCTGCAGTGCCTACAAAATGACATGAGTAGCCAAAGAAACACAACAAATTAACAACTATTTTAATTCTTAATTAAGTCATTATCAAGCTAAATATGTGTTGGTTATAGATTCTTAAATGTGAGGATTTGCTTGCGTTTTCATGTTCAATGTCATAGTAAATTGAGTATTATTTGTATTTTGGATAATTCTAAGACATCAGCTGGGACTTTACAGAAGTGCATTTTTCATAAATTTCTGACACATAATACACACACACACACAAAAAAATCAGTTAAATATAACAAAAACTGTCATACAATAATGAAAACAATAAGTGTAGCTCTAAATACATTTAGCAATTTCACAAAAATAAGTTTAACTGTAAGTTCTCTTAATGTTTGTGCAAGAGATGGAAGTGTAACCATAAGTGTAACCTAAAATGACTTTTAATTTAAGCATGTGAATCAACATATGGCACAGATTTATTACAGATTTTGTTATTTGCACATTGTTTTGTCAAGCCCAATTGATCAAACAGTACTGGTGTCTATAAAGCGGTTAGCAGCTCAGTGTTTTAATGAGACACAATGGGACACACTGGCAGTTAACGCTGCTCTACTAACAGGCTGGTGCCACCAAGTGCAGAGCTTCATGGGATCATCCGGGCATTAGAAAAAAGCAGTAGTAATGGTCGGGTCAGTTACCTGATCTATATGGGTGACGTTTCGAATGCCAAAGGCGATAGTGTATATATCAAACTGGTCATCATCAAAGGGCAGCTCCTCTGCATTTCCCACCACCCACGACAGACCTGATGCACACAGGCACAGACACTCAAGTCAAAAATTGTTAACGGTTTTCATTTTAATTTTGCTTTCTACTCAGATTCCAAGTGCTGCAGGTTGATCGCAGTTTTGATGCACTTGTAGCTTTAATTCCAGTTTGATAACTTGTGAAAGTTTCATACCAATAGCTCGGTTTTGTAAGCCTTCAACAATTATTATCTACTCTGTTCAGGTCCTGCATGGTTGCACAGAACTCTCACACACTTAAAATGCAATTGCTCTGTCTGTGTGCTGTGCTCGGAATGTTTGGACACATTTAATTTATATTCCATGCATAAAAATGATCGGATACTGTTGACATCCAATTTCAGATGAAAAGTTTTGAGTGACAACTCTGCAGATACACTCTGAGCTCAGTAAACACAGCTCATTTCACTGGATACGTTTGCATACAAATATTTTACGGAACCTCATTCTGCCTTCGATCATATCTCCTATTTCAAATTATTCCGTTCCAAAACTGGTGAGTTATTATGACCATCAGGGGGAAAGCAGGAAATCCACACTGATCTCTACCTCTTCTTCAGCACATGCAGGTGCAAGGGGATGATCTAAAATGTTGCATATTAAAGTTTTGCCTTACATTGCTCTTCAATTTTACATTAGTGATAAATTGAAAGAAAGATTTTAAAAAAATACATTTAAGGTGTCTTAATACGATTAAGAGATTGTTACAGGCAGACAGTTCAGGTTAGATTAATTGGCTCACCAATAATGTCTTCTCCTGACTCCTGCCACTGATTGTAATAAGGGTTTTGCCAAAACATGGAAACTGAAGTGGAGTTTTGTTGTACTGTCCCAGTTGCAGAAGAAAACACATATTGGGACCAAAAATCAGAAGGCAGGAAATTGTTCAGGCACAACCTATACATGCTAAGATTTCAATAATAAACATATAGTTAAATTAACATTTCTATGACAGTGTCAAACATTATTAAATCTTCGTAAATGTAAAATGAGTGGCAGATCTGTTGTAATGTACTGTCCCCACAGGGACCAAAAATCTTGTTCAGGCACACATGACACAAGTTTTATAATCAAAGGTTTACCAGCACTGATGCCCATGCTGTCGGCTCTCTTCCTGCCCACGTTCAGCATCTCCTTGTTGATGTCACAGACCACAGCCCTGGATTCCTGGGGCGTGTCCTCGTGCTCTGCGGAGTAGTTGTTGGAAATGTCCTGTGAAGATGGCGTCTGCACGGATCTTGCCATCCGCCGCTTCTGCCGTTCTTGCTGAGAATGAACGTACTCCAGGAAACGGAAGGAAATGTCACCTGCAGGGGAGGAGCATGACCAACAAAAGTAAGTAAAATAAGTGTGACACTACCAGTGGGGGATTTAAATGTGATGCTCTGCAGAGGTGCATACAAACTGCTTTACCTGTTCCACCTGCCACGTCCAGTAGTCGCGCCCCGGGCTGTGGGTGCATGACGTGCAGCAGCATGTCCTTCCACAGTCGATGAATCCCCAGACTCATGACATCGTTCATAGTATCATACTTCTCTGCCACATTCTTAAACACCTTATACACTGAAAAAGCAACAAGAGAGATCACTGGTCTCACAGGAAGCTGTTTAGGCTGCATTTATCATTTGAACACACCACAGATATTCTATCGCACTAAGGTACAGAGACTTGATTACACACAGGTGGATTCTATTTATCACCATCAGTCATTTAGGACAACATTGGATCATTCAGAGATCCTCGCTGAACTTCTGGAGTGAGTTTGCTGCACTGAAAGTAAACTTTTCAGTTTTTTATTTGCTAAAAAAGTTTTAAATATCCAATACATTTCGTTCCACTTCACAATTGTGTCCCACTTGTTGGTGATTCTTCACAAAAAATAAAAATTTTATATCTTTATGTTTGAAGCCTGAAATGTGTCAAAAGGTTGAAAAGTTCAAGGGGGCCAAATACTTTCGCAAGGCACTGTACTAATGCAAAGCATAAGGAATGACCTTTTTTTTTGTTGTGACTCTTCATGGATCAATAGTATGCCGAATTATCCAGCAGATCCTCACGATTCCAAAAACATTTAACATCCCGTCCCTAACCGTGAATACATTTACAGATAGGCAACTAACTTTTAAATAGCAACATTTTACAATTAAGTTCGTTATGCTATAGAACGTTGCTCACCTCTCTCCGCCTTCTCTGTCTCTGGCACCGTTTCAAACCCAAAATGTGTACTTCTGTCTCCGGCTACATCGCTAAAACAACGGCAGGTCGACGCTCCCCAACAGCAACCTGACCGTGCTGGAGCTCCAGCGGCGGTAACGTTATTACAGCTGTGAGAAAGACGTATCACCCGGCGAAGCAGAAGTCTCACGGGTGCAGCCATGTTGCCTGAATTATACAACTATGCGACAGCCTGTGTCGTCATTCACTAGCGACGGAAATATCTTCATTGCGTTTAGATTTTTTTCTTAATACATCCATGATTTGGACTTGACCGTGATGATTTGGACCAAACACAGTACAAACAATTAACATGCTAGTGGCAACCGCAGGTAAATAGGTTAGAAAAATAGACACAAATAAATATATAAAATAACAAAAATAATAATAGTAGCCTAATAATAACAATCAAATAAATAATAAAAAGAAAAAAGGAATATTTGAGGAACAATTTCTAATTGTATATTTTCCTACATAGGCCTACTTTACAGCAAGATATTATCTCCTACCCTGTGTTGCTTGTTTCAAGTTTTAGGCTATAATATATGCATAACAATCAGGTTACAGAGAAGCAGTTGTTTCCAAGAAAATTACATTTGCTCATTCATTATCATAGATATACTGTATTATCAAGATACATTCTGAGTTAGATGATTACTTTGTTAACTGTTAGTTTGATTAATTGATACATTTAGTGTAAATTTCAAACAACAGTGATACATCATTTCCCCCCTCCTCCTTTTTTAAAATGTTGTTGTTATTCAAGGACATGTTGGCATGTGGACAGGAGGAGCAGTGTATCATATCACCAACTGTATAATGTGTTGTATGTTAATAGCCAACCAGCTCTACCATCTGAGCTTCAGTCTATCCAAATTACAATGACATAAAAAGTTGGAAATCAACACATTTGAAAAGCTGGAGCTGCTGTGAATATTTAACATTTTTGCACAGTAAATGACTTCAATGATTACACAAAATATCTTAATGGCTCTTGATTATTTATTCAGCACAAATCCAATGTCCTGAAGACAGAGGTGAAAAGGTAGTGTATATAAACAGCTTTCAGCAGTATAAAGCTAAAATAACAGAAGGAAAATCTCAAGCATTAAACAGGCCAATGCATGTACTCTAAACCACTGAAGGGCATGACAGTGCCTTAATTACACCACGGTCATAGACAATATTGCAGAGCAAGGAGGCTCAAAACAGACAAGTTGCTGCACAGCCAGTAAACTTCTTTCACACAGTTCTTTTCCAAATCCATCAAGTGAGACTTGCTCCTTTTCCCCTAACAGTCTCTCTCTCTCTCTCTCTCTTCTACCTGACTTCAGTATCCTGAGTGCAGAAAGGGGCAGGTTTTGTTTTCCATTCTTCTCACTTTCTCGTTCTGACAGTAACCAGACACGGCCATGTTTTGTCCCATTGTTGCCTTAATTACTGGTCGAATCGGGTTCAAAGGAATCATCTTACATCGCTCTCATTTCCTTGGCTATGGAAAGGTTGACCGGAGGAGGAGGGGGGGGGTCTGCAGGCCAAGGCTTTTTCACAGGGACCCAGAGGAGTGGTGATAAGACTCTGAGTCTAGCTAAGGATTATTGTTACAGCTGCACAATTGCTATTGAGAAAAAAAAACACATTTTGAGGTCAATGGGAGGGCCGCAATGATTTGATATCTTTCTGTGGTTGTATGGATGACAGAGAATGAATGTAGGAGGCACTACAGAACCTCAGCGAAGAGATCTTTGTCAACAATCAACAGTATTCTACGTTAAAGCATGCATTCAACATTTTAGTGACATTTTGGCTTGTTGTGGCTAAAAGAGATTATTCTATAACCCAAGCAAGCAAAAACAGATTACTAGGCTACGATTAGTGGCAAGTATCATTATTGGGGTACTCTTAGGACATGTGCTCCAACATCATATCACCAGTAGAGGGAGTAAGAGAATCATTTACAATGTTCTGCTATAGTTTCCTTTAGTGCAGGGGTCTTCAACGTTTTTTAACCAAGGACCCCTTACTGAAAGAGAGATGGGGGAGGGACACCCTACTACATATATTGTATACAATTAGGTTACATACTAAACTGGGCCTACAAAAATGTGTAGGGTTGCCTTCAGCCATTATACATACCTTTTTTGCATAGCATAATGCATAATAATTGTTGGCACGATTTTATAAAACATCTTTTCATGTTAAACCTACATGTGGCACAGTGAACCCTTATTAACTGTATCTGCGGATGGCTGCCTTACGCATATTATGGACCCCACTATAGTTCTAAAAGGCCCACCCTATAAAGCAGCTCGATTGGTTGGAGTTAGGCATTGACCTTGAGTGGTTAAGGACAGGATAGCTGATTGGTCAGGGATAGGACCTTAACAAATGGGGTTGCATTACCTTGTGTAAGCATGGATGTCTTGCCAGTTGTAGTGTGTGAATGCTATTGAAGGGCGGGTCTTTCCTAGAAGTTGCGTGATTTCCATAATAACGCTACCTTACCTATAGGCCAGTAAGCAGTGTGGCTTTGTATTTGCTAATAATATGTTGGATTCATGTTAAGACATTGTAATCTTTGAAAAAAAACTTTCAAAAACTTTACAATAATTTGGAGGCCCCCCTGCAGTGACTCTCCCCTGTTGCTTTACTGGAATGCGTGTGTTTCTTATAAAACATGAAACACTTCCCAAATGACCTTATGATGAAATATGTTCAAGTTCCCTCTCGATACTCCTTGGTGCCTTTCAGATGAAAAACACATGATTCAATTCCATATAGGTTGACGTATGCTAAAAAAGCATGTTCTGATTAATATAATTATGTCATAATCTTAGTCTTTACATTTGAATAATTGTTTTTATTTTTTACATTATTTTGATCCCTGTTTTGTAAAATGTTAATTCAATTCTATTCTATTGACTTTTATCAATTATTTTATATTATTTTTTAGCATTTGATTGTTTTATTGTTGTTGTAATGTTTAGTCTTGCAATATCTAATATTTTTTTGTTTTGATTTTATTTTTTATTTTGCAACTTTCTGTACACTAGTGCCCCACCACATGCAGCTAATGCCCTTTTTAAACATTTTATATCCACCCCTGGCCCTCACACAGACAGAGTCCGCCACTGTTTGGGTTTAACCTTAATAAATTTCTGTTTTTCCATGTTTGTGACAGTGACTAATGGAGAAACTAGTTTGGTGGATTTGTGGCTGTCGTGTGAGGGATAAACCAGCACAGCTGATTTTATTCATGTTGTGGTCAAACTGGAGTGAGGATATTTGTTGTTGTTGTTGGTTTTACAGAGTAAGATGTTTATTGATTAATTCAGACCCTGCACGCTTTAACAAGATATGTCGTTGGGCAAATGATTTTGTGGATTACTGCGTTGGCCTCTGCCTTCTCTGTGGCAAAACTAGGCCAAGAACACCGGCTGGGTGAGGTGATCCTGATGTGCCAGTAACACCGTGCTGGGTGAGGTGATCCTGATGTGCCAGTAACACCGTGCTGGGTGAGGTGATCCTGATGTGGGTGTATTTATGAATATGCATATGTAATCTGCTAACTAGTGTTGCCTAATTTCATTATGATTCAGTTGGCATAGTTATGCAATTTCTATATTGTGCTCATGAACAATATTAGGCTACTGATTGTCAGTGGCTGGGGAAAAGGGCTGCCATTAGGCCTGTCCTGCCCTTGCCGAAGCTCTCTGTTTCCCCTGATTTCTGAATGGCTTTTCAATGTAGAGCATCAACATGATAATGCCATTATTAAAGAAGCTCTGCACAAAGGTTTTGCTGTAAATTGTGTCTCAAGTCAGAAGCCTCAGAAGGTCACAGGTAACTTGATTTGGGCTCACAAATTTGAACTATTGCACATGCACTTGCACAGAATCCTGTTGTCTCTCCAAAGAATAGCGAGCACATACTGTTGCACAGTTCCTCCGAAACAAAACCAGGCATTCAACAAAGTGAGCACTTGATGAAAGAACAAAACACCTTTAAATGAATTAAGAAATCAATGTTTCAAACATCCCAAGTGTTCCAGCTTATTACACGTCCTTACATGTTTGTTTATTTTCATCGTGTTCCTGTTGTAAAGCTGAACTGCTGCTGTTACCCTCTAAAATGTGCAGGTTGCATGCTTGACCTCATCCTGGAGCGGAACCAATGGGTTACACTTGGCACTCCAAATCTTCTCTCCAAACAGTCTGGGAGTCATTTTTTGTATAGCTGATAAGCATTTAGCTTAATAAAAGGAGAAGGGGGTGGAGATTTCCCACCATGCACACACTGCAGCCTGAATCTATTCCTTTTTTAAATGGAAAAGACTGAAGGAATGAGGCTACCTTGATTCCTTTTTTGTGGCTCATATGCTTCTCAGCCACTTGAGTATATAATGTTTGTGTGCGAATATGAAAGGAAAATGGTGTTTGATTAAACAAAACAAAAGAACAAGACCAACACAAGCGTAAGAAACATGCATACAGTGTTTATTTTGCAACCAGGACACATTAAATAAAACTACAAAGATACTTCACTTATACAAAAGATAGATTATATCCCATTCACATACAAAAAAAGAATAATTTACTGTATAAATTAAACATTTCACTATTTTGCTATTTACAAATTGATGAAACCAATGTTTTGGCCCCTCCAGGTTATTTCCCATTGGGCTTCTGGTGTCGATTTAATGTCACGAGAACTACAGGACATTCCCATCAACGACAGTTTGGGAAACGACCGTTTCCACCGCTCAGAAAATAGCGTGGAATTTTTCGATTGACTGGAGAATGGGACAGAAAATGGGAGTTTGCATAATTCACCAGGCAATCCAAACAAATATGCCCTTGTTAGATTTTAACTGTCAGATTTTGTTAGCTTGTGTTTGACTTGAACGCACATTAATTTCCCATCGCTCACATTTATGCTTTTTTTTGTCCCTCTCCGCATGGTCTGCTCTGAACATCACAGACCCAGGGGCATGTGCTCTTGTCCTGCAATAATTAACATGAGTTACAGTTGAGCAGACAGGCAAATATAGCACACAGTCACATTTTAATAAACTTCTCAAAGGGAAAGAAAGGTTCTCCATCTCTTTCATGGGAATCAAATTGTATCTTATTCTTGGAGAACTATAAATCTTCGATGTCACTGGGACATCATGTGTAAATTATAACCTTTTGTCTCAAGTGCTCAGGTTGCTGCACAAAGTACTTTTTTTTCACTGAAAGTGAATGCAAAGGGGAATAAGTACCAGTTCATCTTTTAAGTAGAATCATATCTAAGTGCATTGATGTTTCAAATCTTCTTTATTTGTATTTTCTACTATTAGTGAAAAAAAAGTTTTGCAGAAACATCCAGTCCCAAGACAGGAAAGGCCAATGTCAATGGCCAAATAGTAGATTTTGACCTTTCACAAGTAGTTTAAATGTCACAGCAATACACAGAAAACTATCACAGCTATCAACCTGTCAGCTTGTGCATAGTTCCATTGAGTGCTTTTGGATATATTTCTGTCTGGGTATATTATTTGCGTTCAACCTGTTGGCCTGAAATCAAGTAGAAGAGCTCCAAGTCTGCAGTGTCTTGTAGAATTTACGGCTGTCTAAGGAGAGAAAAAATGCATTTAACCTTTATGCAATGTTGACTAGGAAGTACTTAGACCAGTCTCTTAAATGATTTGGTGAGACACAAAATGAAAGAGCGGACATAATTCATTCCCACACTGAATTACATAATATACAATCAAAAGACAACTTAATGTGAACAATATGTTCAGTAAATGTCCAAGACTACACATAAGAGCACACACAGAAATTAAAAACAATGTATTTTAAAGCCTTGTCCATTATACTACATAAAGACTTTTATTCCAAAAGGCTGTGTTCATTTTGAAAAAAAACAAAATCATCATCTAATGTCCATCATGTAATAATTTTGTTTTAAAGATCCAGTATGGAGAGGTGTTCAGTTGAGTGCGCTATGTTTAAAAATAATACAATATTTGATGTTTTCAATCACTGTACAAGATGTGGCCTGATGTTGTTGTTTTTTTACTTTACATTTAAGTGGTAGAAATCCTATGTTGGAATGAAACTCTTTTAAAGAAGTGCAGACTCTTGTGAGGGACCATGAAAGAAACAGATGTTCTGCATCTGAGACAAGGGAAGAGGAGATCCTTAAGGCACTTGAACACCATCTAACCGGAAAGACTCCCACCCACAACCGAGCAGAAAAAGCCCTCAGATCTTCCCAAGCCTCCCTAAATGGCAGTTTGTCTGAAAAACTGTACCCCCCCTCCTCCCCCCCGAGTGAACGACGCTACTTATCTCTCCACCCAAATCCACATCAGCGCTGAGAGAACAAGTGGGTGAGCGTGCTCTTTCTCTCTTTCTCTCTCTCTCACTCTCTCTCTGATCTTTGCGTTTTACGGCGAGTGATTCATCCCCAAAGTGCTGTGATATCTACCTTCCGTGTATCATTTCCATGTCCTGTTCCCCTTTTCTCAGAAAGCTAGTTGTCGTGTTAAACACATCAAAAAGAAACATTAGTACTTTGCATAATGAATCCAAAAGACAAATAAATATATAACTCTTTGGATGGGAGAATTCTGGTTTTTGGCAGCAAGTATTCATTGTCCTTATGAGGCAGTTAGAAGAGTTATACAAAATTGTTAAGCTGTTAAGTGTTACAACCTGTGTGTGTGTGTGTGTGTGTGTGTGTGTGTGTGTATGTATCAAAGACTCCTTGTCTTCATCTCCTCCTTAATGCTGATGAAGATAAGGTTGCCGCTGTGACTCTGAAACACCAGGAAGAGGAAAACCTCCCAGTTTCCTAAACTGAACACAGACAGTGAAGTTAGCCGTTAATCTGCACCCAGCTACAGTATGTTGTGTTTTCACTGGTGAGCCTGCAGTCTGGAAAGGTTTTTGGAGGTATGTTGATTGTAAGGGACATCCGTGGGTGATGGAAATGGGGCCTCGCTGAACGAGAGAAGCTTCCTGCATGTTAAAAGCGTCCTTGTCTTTTTGTCAGGGCTGCCGGTCGTCTTCCATTTACTCCTTTGCGCTCCTCTCTCATACGGATGCCACTGACAGCCCTGCATGTCCCTTTCCTCTCTGTTGCTGAGGAGGATGGGAGGGCCCAGCCACTTTCGACCCACAGGCCATTTAGCAACTCAGTCAGTTGTCATTAGTCACTGTTGGCTTGTTGGCGTAGCGCCACCTATAATTTCATTGTCTGAGGACCCTTGTAGAGACTAGTTTTGGGTGGCGGTAGCGTTTGGTTAACGGTAGAGCGCAGCAGTGGTGCTAGTTTCCCACCAGGGGGCTGAGGTCGCCGTGGTGGTTCTTTAGCTTCTTTTTGAAGAGGGAGATGGTGGAAGGCCGGTACAGGATGATCCAAGGCTCAGAAGACGCTGTGCTCTGGCTGCAGCTGTCTGAACTGCTGACTGTTGGGATGTTCGGAGACCTGAGAGGGAAAATGAGAAAAAGAGAATAAGAAGATTAAGAGTGAAAATAGTAGAATTTAGTAGAGTAATAGAATATCCAATATGGCACAGAAGAATTAGAAAAGAGAACAATGTGACAGTGATTTACAAAGGGTGTCATACTGCCTTCAAAATGTGCCTTCATTTCATGGCTGATTTATTCTAAACACAAACTAATGGCAATTACACTAGTGGATGTTTTCATAGGATTCATTATCTTCCACTTGATATGTTTATTGCACTATTGATGGTCAAAATCTAAATACTTAGTTTTAGCCACCTAAAATCAGCCACTTTACATAAAGTGGTAACATAGATTGTGCCAATCGTGATTAGAATATTTCACTTTAATCGTAAGAAAAATCATTTAATGTTCTACCGTTTGGCCAATACAATATTTTTGGAATTAAAAATATTGTATTTTTTTGCCATGCACCAAAAACTTGGTTTTGCCCCAACTATAAACTTCTTTGTATAAATAGATTTTAAGGGGGAATAACAAAGATTGAATGACAGAAAGAAAGAGGATTATAAAAACATTTTCAAAACTAAAAAATAAATGTTCTACTTAAAGAAAATGATGAAGCAAATACCAATAATTGTAAGGTGTTCATTAGACAACTTTCATTTCTCTGTTTTTAATTTTTTCATTTTCCTGTGTTGTTACAATGAGGGGAATCTCTGAATTCCCCCTGTGTATCGGTAACTTCAGTAATGAGTCAAAACAAGCATCACGTCGGATTGCTTGTATGTGGGATCATAGGAAGTCCCTCTCGACTGAAGCTTGGCTGAACGTGACTTAAAGGATGCATTCATTTTCCTTGAGATTGTCTAATTTTATAAGATTATAAAATGCTATAATCACAGAAAAAAATAAACACATTGGGACTAAAATGTATAAATATCATCCTATTCCTTCATATGTTTCCAATATAACATAAATGAAGCAAACTACTATAGATTAATGCTTTGACATTTGATGCTTGGTTGATCATGTACACCTCGAACATCCTCAAACTTACTTGACCGTCATATGCAGCAGAAGCTTCGCCACCATGGCTATGACCGTCAGAATGAGGAGAGCAGCCAGGGCGTAAATGGTCCACACTACAGAGAAGGAGCAACACGGTAGCAAGACATCAGATATTGAATCACGGTAATGAAAACATACTGAACCAGACTGCAGGGATGAGCAAGCGAAGGATTATTTAAGCACTGCCGACAAATGAATTAGCAGTGTTTAGCCAGCAAATTGTCGAGAAATGGTGATGCGTTCTTGACGCACACCTGTTCTCTTCTGGTTGAGAGATACAGCACACTGGATAGGCCTTTGAGACAGAGCGCTCGGAGTTTGGAAAGAGTGATATTTGAAGGAAGTAAAAAAACACAGAACATGCCAGTCCACCCTGTGCAGCTTTGACAAGAGGCCTGATTGTGATCAGCAGGGAGACCCAAAGTAACTTCAGTTATGAGTCACTGACAGGCAAAAACATGCGTCAAGTAGCATTACTTATATGTGTGATCACAGAAAGTACCTCTGGGCCCAAACTTCCAGATGCCTCTCATCAAACTAAGATGATTTTAATACTTTCAGAGAAACCAGGTCATGCATAATGGGAGCTCTAGCTCAAAGAAACCTTCCACAACATCCCTGCAGAAGTAGAGAGAGGTGCAATGTATCATGGGTGTTAACATACTAGCGCTGTGGCTGGTGGTCTCGCCGCGTCCAGCCCACTGACCTGGCATGTTGTGCTCCGGTTTACCGGGGCTGGACGTGATCACGTAGAGGATCTGGGAGGAACGTCCGTTTGAGGTGCTGTTGGATCTCTCTGTGATGGCGCCAGATAGCTGGGGCCCCGCTGTGCTGGAGACGTCCTCTCCTTCATCCTCCTCATCTCCTTCAGCCTCCATTGTTCGGGTGTCCTGGCTTCTCAGTGCTGGTGAAACAAGAAGAAGAGCTGATTTGGACAGGTTCACAGACAAAGTTGGATGTTGTTTCTTAAACTATCAAGGTTGCTTATCTTTTAGCTCTGTTTAGTCTCCACCAACAATATCTGGCTTTAAGCAGCTAATTACTCCACTACAGTATGTTCATTAGCTAGTCGCTAACTTTGTCTGTCTGTTGGGTGGGAGGCATGTAGCATACACTGAGGTTGGCGGTGAGAATGAACCAAAACAATTAAGTTGCCGGAAAACCAAAATGAGCTAAAAGACGCTAAAATGTTCCATAGAGCTGAGGGAAGCTGCAGAGTTGGATGATAATTTTCTATGTGACCAATTTCATATACAAGTACTGGTAGTCACATGATTGTTTATACAAAAATATTCATTATGGCTGCTTTAAAATTAACTAGAATTTGTTTATATTTGTTAATAAATAACAAACAACAACACTGTTGCTAAGCACTACTACATTTACTTATATAACAATCCATGACAGTTGTCTTTAACAGTAAGTCTTTATTTAGCTCGGTGTAATTTGCATATAATTATCCATGAAAATGAAAGCATACAACAAAAGGTAAATGGTGGAAATTCAGAGCAAACAAACTGCTATGATTATTGAAGGAAAAATATTATTAATTTGTAAATTTTGCAATGTATGAATCGTGTCGGCCTTATTAATGAAGTTATTATGTCTATCTTCTTATTAATCTTATTAATATATGTAATTTCCAGCCATAATGCCCAGCTCTAATTGGACCACTGTTGCAGTTCTCGGCAATGTGACATATCACAGAGCATTAAAGTAGAAGAAAAAAATGATGAAAACAGCATGTAGCATATTCAATTTTAACTTTTTATAACCAAGAGCATGTTGGCATAGCTACCCTGCCACCTGCTATTTATATGCTGACTGTATTGTCTGCCATTGTTGTTTTGAGGATGTGTTGCTTTGTCTTGCAGTGTGTTAAACAAGTGTCATGCAGTATCAGAGGGCCGCAACAGAAATTAGCCTGTAGCCTTTGAGCATGTAATGTTTGCAGTGCAGTGTTATACTTGTTTTTTAGTTTTTAATTATCAAATTAATCAAACCTCTTAAAATGTAACTATTCCTATGTATTACAGGAAACGCTCTGTCATGTTGCTGTAATTTCTAAGTTGAGGACACATATCATTAAATGCCCCTGTAATCATTCCCGTGGGTATAAACTGGGCTCCTGCAGCAAGCATGCAATCGGATACATGATGTTGTTGAAAGTATATACAATAGAGTCACAAGTGAATATTTAATACCGTACTAAATCCATTTGTAAAGAAATAGATTGACTTTGCAAATGCACTCATGCGTGCTGTAAACGTGGAATGATGAAAGCTTTTCAGTGTGCTCCAGACATTATTCAAAAAGTGTTTGCAATAAATTATGTTTGTTTTAACCAGCTTACAGCACCAGATGTGGCAGCTTGCTTCATAAAACTACACTGCCAGAGAGCGTGGACTATTTTAACTCATTTATGTGTTCCCAGAGGAAAGCAATATCCTAAATAAGATGTCCTCTGCCTTTCATTTACTTCACCTAAACATAGACATGATTTATTTAAAATCACAGGTTTTTTTCAGAATTGTGTTTTTTCTTCTGAGAAACAAACTATGGCATGTCATACGCTGATATTTACGTGTCTCACTTACATTTATCATTATTTTTCTTGTACATGTTCACTTGCAGTGAGGTTTGGTCAAGAGAAACATCTCAGAAATCAATCAGCTATAACATCAGCTTTTCGTATTAGCCTTAAACACATCTCCCAAAGATCCAGTCAGCCAGTGACAATGGTTTACACTCTCAGAATTATTCATCAAACCAAAAATATGCTTTTCAGACCTAAAGTTGTTCAAAAAAATCATTAGAGCTATAGTGCATAGTTTCTGTTTCCTTCACGAGGAATTCTATGTAATGAAAACAAAACTGTCAGCACATCCACATGACGCAAGCCTTCCTTGATTGCGCACCACCCCACCTGTACTCCACGCAGTTGCTAGTAGCCAAGGAGGCAACGGAGGATTAAAAAAACATGTTGGACTCTTCAGAAGGTTGGTTGGATGTTAATGCAGGGATTATTTATATTTCTCCACATATATAGCAAGACTCAACTGCAATGTTACAGAACTTATTTTTGGAAAATATGAGGATAACAATCGTATCACAACATTTTGTATGTAGGTGGCATAACAACTTGCTGTGCAATTCACCATGGAACACTCTGGAAAAGCAAAGCAGCCTGCCGCAGCTTGATAACACAGTGAATTCCTAGAAAGACTAAACATTATTTAAATATGCAGTATCACCTGGGGCTGTGAGACATTGACTAGCAAATAAAAAGAGAAAAGGGCCGGCCAGTGGCGTGACAACTGCCTCACCGGAGGCATTAGCCGTTGAAACAAGGGCTGCCATGCAAAACTCCATCATGGAGCCAGCAAGAACAGACCTGATTGTGTTTGCTAGAACTCAAACCAAACATTAGAAACTATACTTTGTCATAGGCTTTATAGCTTTAGTGCATAACTTGTTTAAATTAATCAACATCTGTTTCATTCAAGCCATTTCCAAATATGTTGATAGAAAGCAAATTAAGACTATCAACTCCACAAAACTCTCTCTATATTTATCACTATGGCTATGTTCAGAAAATTGTGTTGTCCAGCGACTTTCGCGGGCAGGAAATCAATCATCTTCTGTCCATCATAATTTTTTAAGCCTCCGTGTCCTCCTTGGCTACAAGCAACTGCGTGGCAGAGGGATGGGTTGGTGTGCGATCACGGAAGGCTTGTATCATGTGAATGTGCCAACAGATGTCATTACTTAGAATTCCTGATGGGGGAGACAAAACTACACACTATAGCTTTAATGCATTTTATAAAACCCTTCTTGAGTCGATGCAACCTTTCTCACCAGCGATACCAGAGAGCAAGTAAAATCCTACCTTGGTAAAGCAGAGCAAATCCCTGGGCCTGGTTGGTGCGGTCTGAGTAGAAGTACAGTATGACAAAGTCACCAGTGACGTTCACTAGCTCCCTTGGTGGGCTGCGCCAGTCGAAGCGTGCCAAAACCTGGTTGGTGTTGCCATCCAGTAGCTCCACCATGTCTGTCTGGTCGGAGATCTCAAAAAAGGTGAAGTTGAAGATGATGGCGTAGGATCCAGGGACCTGGATAGTCCAGTAGCAAACACGGCCAGCCCCGTACTTGTCGGGGAAGTCAGGGGAGTAGATCACTCCTGATGGAGAGGAGTAGTTTCCACCGCAGGCCCCAACTCGGGCTGAAAGAGAAGAAAATAGTCATTGATATTTGCTATCAAAGCTTGTTAAGTCTATGACCGTATTAATGGGTTATCTTTGGTCTCATGAGTACCTTGGTATAAGACATCATGTCCCAGGATTTAATGGCACTGATACACCAGATTGGTTTTGGCCCAATTACTGAATTTATTAAGTAGATGAATTTTATTTATTATTTTATTTTATTATATTTGGGCATTTTAGGCCTTTATTTCAGGACAGATGAAGACATGAAAGGGGAAAAGAGAGGAGGAATGACATGCAGCATTACTGCTGCGTCGAGTAATGAAATTATTTTAACTTTCAAAACTTCAGTTAAAACGTCTCAAATTAAAAAGATGTTTAGTGGCGCTCGTGTAATAATTATGTAAAATATTGTATAATAAATAGGTGTTAATGTACAGTAATGTGCAAGAATGTAGGTCTGATCACAGAAGGGGGTGAGGAAAGTATATTGGTAGTATATATTCTTGATTTTACATTGCTTGGAATTATGTGTACAGCAAAGGAAGAATTTAATTGTACATGGAAACTTGTTTCCTTACTGTGCATATGACAATACAACTTTGAAATAATATTGAAAGGAGGGCTGTTGTTGAAGAAAATTTACTTCTGTGCCTTCTGAAACCTAATTCGACAAAACATCTTTGATGGAAGGTGTTACCACAACAACACAATTGACACACCGGCTCTTACCTCAGGTCTATACAAACTGCAGGCACTATCATGGGTTATTACCACAGATACAGATGTATTTGTATAAGTGATTACCTTATATTACTTTGGAAGTCTTAAAATTCAATTTACCGGTAATTTACCTAAGAATTTTACCTTCATTAGAATTCATACCAATTGTCAGCAAACAGATGGGAAAAGATCACAGAGTCACTCACTGTCAAAGATGATGACCCAGCCATCTCCGCCGCAGGGCTGGGTGTGGTCGCCGAAGCAAACATGGTTACACTCCATGCTAGGCGACTCACCGTGGTCGCGCTGGTCCACTTCGTTACCACAGAAACAAGCGTATCCTGACTCCATGCCAGCAAGCTGCCAAACACAAAACGAGTTATGCAAATCATTGCATCAGCAAATAAAAACAAACTTTTGGTAGCACTATTCATTATTAAATCCATTTGACATGGGTGCCGTCGAGGAAAACATTCCATCCGACAACAGAGAGGACAAACTTTGTAAAGGAAACATGAAGATTTTAGATAATCTTTCTAAAAATATTCAAAATGGCATTTTTTTTTTACCTAACAACTACATAACAACTTTGCAAAAAAAAAAGTTTGCAAATACACATTAAAGCTAAGAACTAGAGAACTTTTTTCCGCTTTGGCCCCCTATAGGTTGGAAGCGGACTTGTCCATTACATTACGTTATGAAAGTTTGCCAGATCAGGTAGCAAAATCTGTAGATTGGGTAGCGGTCTGTAGTTTGAATGAACTGGACAATGTAATGTAATGGACAATTCCGCTTCCAACCTGTAGGGGGACTGAAGCGCAAAAAGTTATCTAGTGTTGCTTTAAAATGAAAATTTTTTCAATGTGTTTCTCATATCAGCTGTATGTGATATTGTGTAAAGAATTTGAGCTCCTTCTCTCTTTGAAATTGAAGTGACTTGAGTCTTAAGTGCCCTAATTGCTCTTTCTGTTATGATTACAAGATGCTGTAATCTGAGTCTGATTAGAAGCCTACTTTCAAACACACAGCTGCACGGGGTGTAGAGAATAAACCTGACAGAAATAGCACCTATCTATCTTTCAAATCAAAACTGTTAGTAAACTGCTCTAGAAAGATCCAGAGCAGGAATGAGAAACGTCAAAAACCTTCACACATCTTGACCGCGCCACCAATGTCTGCGTGTTCTCAAAAGAGCTATTGTCCTTCATTCAAAAGGACACCATTGTACAATTTTCAAGCCCTAAATGAATTCACACAATTGAAGGTACTGCATCATTTCCCACTCTGCGTCTTTCTCATGGAATAGGAATTTATGGAGCCTGTGCTTTCGGGAAGATGAATCAATCTACATCCTTGTTGCATTATTCTATCTGATAAAGCAACACCAACGTGAATACTTCTGGCAGAAGCAAACAAGCGATTGCTGTCTAACTCATCAGGCATGCTCTTTGTCAAAAAGTCACACAGGATTTGTACTTCCGTGCACCAACGTTTCAATGCGCATTAAGGACGGTGACAGTCCAAGTGTAGGCAGACAATGCCAATCTACCGCCATATCTTGTAACATCTGCTGAATTGAGAGGGAGGGGATGGGAATTGTCAGTATCTGTCAATGCAGACCGAGCTAACTAGATCTGCTGAGACAGAAAACGAACACCTGGCACTGTTTATAGCTGGGACAATGGCATGCCAGATACAGAGATGAGAAAAATGCATTGAAGAGGAGGTGCCCACTGGGCTAATAACCGTTCATTGCCAGCTGTCAGCCTTAAATGCTGTGATGATTTGTCATTCGCTGGTTGGTTTACAGGATGTTTGATGGCTGAATAAAGAGGGTATAGACTGCACTAGGCACCATGGTAATAACTGTCAGGAAATTGCCTGTAAATGCAGATGATTTACATAAAAGCTTTTAAGCCGTGTCCATTTTAGACATGACATGGGCAATTGACTGGACACTTTTTCATACAATGAGAGGACACACTTGAACTTCTCAGTACGAGCGCCAGGATAAAGGAGTCACACAAATAGAGTCTTTTTCTCTTCTAGCTTTCTCCTACAGAAGATGACAGCTTTAATCTGAGTTAAAAAATAATGCTGAAATTACAGGTTTCCTTTTCATTTCATACAGTTCTATTTTTGGTTCTACTCTCACCTTGTATCTCTGCTTCCTACAGAAGCTAATACAGTTCTGGATGGTGAGTTTGTTGGAGGTCTCGCTGGTGCCAGACAGAGTGGGAGGGTCACCACTGTCTTTGAAGCAGCCCAAGTTCCCAGGCACTGTAGGGAGACAAGACGAGGGTGAAAAACAAACAGTTACACACAACAATTTAAATTTGATCTGTATCATACCCAAATATAAGGGTATCTTTTGTCATTTACATTTTATATCCATGTCGTCTTAGATCCATTGCACGATCACACGTGACATGCCTTAAACCCTTAGGAGCCTTACAGCTTTCTATAAGTTGTTTAAGTTTTATAATCATATGTGTGGTTTACACTTTGCCTCATGGAGACATAGCCCCCAAAGAACCATATATAGTGACACACTCAAAACATATTCATGCCTCTGTTGGATTGTTTTGGTGTGACACTGGCAAAACAACAATTTGGCCTCTGAAGAAAATAGAAGACGAGGAGACGAGAGGTAATAGAGGGCAAGGAGTAGTTGGAGAGAGGGAGAAAAGAGGGTCATCGCAAGAGAGAGCTGGAATCTAGTGTGATGAGAGATCAAATTTTTTTAAAGATTGACGTGGCAAGAAATGGGAAAACAATGTTACAGAAAATATATAAAATTGTATATAGCGCGTTTCCAGGCGCTCTAGTATTTGACAAATGGCAAAGCTTGGACGGAGAACAAGCCCTACCCCTTTGGTCTACATTAAACACAAGTTCAATTTTAACCCATCAAAAACACAAAAGTGATATTTGTGCATGAGCAAAAAATCTTGTTATAAAGTTTTCAGTTTGATAACTGGGATAAACTTTGGTTGAGCCTTAATAAAATGAAGCAAACAGAAACTACATACAACTTCTACATCTCATTTTTACTTTTTTACCCCCTCTTGGTTTTGACCGTTGTTGCAGCCCATCACATCAATAACTATTAAACATTAAATGTTTGTTGGGTGAGACATGGGGATGTATGACACAAATAGGCCAACAATCACAGATGGATCACAGACCATACGGAGGGAAGATGGGTGTTGACACCCTCCCAGATCATATTCAAGTCAGACGAATCAGCCTGCCTCCCTTAATCCACTGTGTATTCATCAAATACTATGCAATCTTTCAAAATCAGCACAGTGACTCTAGAGTTATTAAATTCAACGCAATATCTCAGCAAATGCTAACAAAGCCTCAAGCAGGCAATATCCCACTTGTGATTTGTTTTTCATGCAACTTAAACAGGCTTACTCTTATTTCATTACCATGTTCTGAGGTGAACAAATTTGACAAACTGGAGTAAATGAAAATCTGAAAGTCATTTCCACTGCAAGTTTGAAAAAATCCCCCTAAAGCTCTTCAGTGTAATTGGAATTGGTGTCATCCGACCGCAGGGTACAAACAAGATCATTAGGAAAAGACAGAAAAGACTGTGTCCGAAATAGCTGTCAATGGTGCTCTGATATACAACGTGGATGCAAAATTAAAAGCATGTGATATTACAAAACAACCTTGTTCCTTAGCAAGCTTGTATTTTTTCCAAATTCATTTCGATTTCCAAGAGTGAGTTTACTGAAGCACAAGCCACCTTTACAGAGCCTAATGTGTGATGGATGCTTCCTAATTTCTTATGCTCTTGTAAACTCAAAATGAACAATGAGGTAAATATTTTGAATTTGTACTTGCGCTACAAAATTACACCTGTTCAGTTTAGAACACACATTACCAAAAGATGGTGAATTACTATGAGTACAGATAAGGATAGTTAATAAGATTTGTGTTGCTTTACTTTCAAAATTGTACACATGAATGCAAATGCAATATAGCAGAGAACTCAGCAATGCAGGCTCAGTACATATTGGTAAAGAGAGTATTTGATCATTAGTTACATTAGTTACACAAGAGCATGTGCTGTATATGTGTGCAACAACAGAGTCTTGCTTTGTAGATGCTGCAACTTCTGACAACAGGCTCAGCGACTGTGGTTTGTGCCCTGATTATGAAAACACTGTCCTGGAACTGAATATCTCTGGAGCTTTTCAGTTGTTGTGTGTATTCTCTTCTCAAACATTTGCATGTTGAAAGCTGCTTGTCAGAAGTGGCACCCAGTTTTTGGAAATAAGAAATAGAAAAACACTTTTTTTTATTTTTTACAAGCTGTCAAGATTACATTTTGGAATATATTGGTATTCTGCAAAAGAAAAATAAGTATGGATTAGCATGCAATTTGAACATTATTATAGAGAGGCATCACTTAAGTCAAAACCGCTGTGATGAACTGAAGTTACCTTGATAAAGACCTCACACATGCATGGTTTTTTGGGTGCCAGTTGTTGTTCATGTTGACTTTTCGGCTGGCATGAAAGCGCCTCTACATGGGCAACAGATGCTGCAGATTCTAATGTTTATGTAAAAATGAAGCACAATGACTTTTGAGGGAAAAGTGTGTGGCATGTTTGTAGATGCCAAGCAATTGTCCACAAGAATCTCCACCCCAGACTGGAAACAAGAAGGAAGGAGAGGAGAGAAGGAAGTGAAGTGAAACAGACTGGCACAGAGAGGGCCGCTCCCTGGGTTTCACCCACGTTTGATGACCGGGAAGTGACCGTGGAGATTTTGGCTGCAGCAATGAATCGCTGCCGTGCAGAACTGTGTTTGACAGATGACTCAACACTTGAAGACATAATCCTCAGACTCCCTTAGAACAGCAATAAATCATGTGCAATATTCATTTTTCAGCCACAATCCTGCCAAAGCTTTATAAATGTGGCAGCTTGAATCATTTAGCAAGACTCCACGGTCCAAACTTGCAGAATTAAGGGCTGGATTATAAGACAGGTTAAAGGTAAACATGACAGTAATAAGAATCTTTGAGGTACTTCATATTTTCAGGGTGAGACAGAACAGTGCTGTAGCCTATGGCTGTAACAGCAGTTTTTCTTTTATACATGATTTAAGCATCCTCTGGATTAACAGTGAAGTGTGCAGGAGGGCAGATGAGAAAAGAGGAGAGATAAACACCTGCTTGGAAACCAGCAACCTCCCTCCAAGCAAGTCAGACAGGGTCTACTTCAATGGAGCTTTTGAAAAGCCAAACTAAAAATGCCACTGCAGGGCTCAACAACCAGATTAAAGACAGCAGTGCTCCTTTTTCATTTTGCTTTGACAAGAAGATTACAGACTACAGTCAATTTATCAGTCTTTGTCCTCTTCTCGTCGCAGGGGCTGTGAAGCGCTGGCTAAAGAGAAGCAGGTAGTGGGATCGTATCACATTGGAGCACTGGAGGTTTTTTTTGCAACTGGAGACGAAGAGGGCAGCAGCCTCTGCACTGCACCTTCCCTGCATGCAGTGTTGATCCAACAAAAGAAAAATGTAAAATTGTTAAAAGAAATTCCTGAGCAAAGCAACGTTCCTTAAAAACATCTGCTTTGCAGGCGCAACAAGTGCAAATATCTCCACGTACAATAAAATAAAATAAAACACATTCAACACACTTCAAAGCTGTGGAATTTAGACTTTAACGAGCCAGAGGGGAGAAATGGAGGAAACACAAGGTGCATAAATGCTCCATTCAGCCAAACCAGACCTCTGAAAACCTCAGGGGATCACAGCGGGAGGGGAGACTCCCACAAAGTAAAAAAAACAAAAAGTGAAAGAAAACAGACACAGAGAGCTAAACTAGACTTGACTGCAGCCAGACTCGTCACAAACCTGGCAGCCTGCTGCCTTAGCTCGGAAAAGAGCAGGTGGTTAGCCTTCCCACAATGCAACACATGAGGCAGCAGGCAAAACAACAAACTTCATGGGTGTCTGACTAGCAGGGAAAAGGAGACGCAGCAGACACAACAACAGCGTCGACCCCAAACACGTCAGCGAGAAAGAAAAAAGCAAACAACAAAGGCAAACATGTACAGCAAGCTTTGGCACGTGCACTTGGCAGAGAGTGCATGCAAGCAGGTTAACAAACTGCTTGCATTTCTATGACATGTATGTATGTATGTATCTATGTAATGTACAAAAGAAATCCCAAAAAAAAATTTAGACATGAAGAGCGAACGAGAGATAAAATAAATGTTTCCATTTTAATGGGACACTGTTTGTCTCTCTTTTAAAAAAAAGAGCAGCCAGATTTTGATAAAGTCCCTGCTTTATAATCACAGTTGAAACATTGGAGAATATGAATAGAAAAGCTATTGTCACAGTCGGTCCTAATCTTAAAATCTGCAAGAGAAGCCACAGACATTTCTTTTACATACAATAGCCTGCAATAAAATTGAAAATACATGTTTTTACGTTTACTACGTATCAAACCTCAATACTTTTTCAGTACAAACTAAAATGTGTTGTTAGGACTGTGTGTCAAAACATTGTCAAGTACAAACAGCATGCATCGAATGTCAGATTCATCATTTTATGTAGTTTCTTTTTATTGGGACCAATTTTAGACAATAGACAAACTTTGGCTTTTTAAAGTAAGGTATTGAAAAAAGTTTTTAAGATATTATATCGAAACTAGTCTAAAAAAAATTCTAATGATATCAAGCTCTTGTCAAAATAAAAGCTCAAATAATATTTACAATAGAGTCATTATTAGCTTTTGCTTTTATTGTTTTGTATTTTTCTGATTCATAGCCACTGCATACTGAGCCAATCTAACAATTTACAGAAGGGCTGCCTATTAAAGTATGCACTGAACTATGTCTCTAAACTTCAAGAAACATTACTTCCTTCACCTATATACAGTACATCTAAATTAATATACATTAATTATATACAATATATTAAAAGATTTTGCTGTCAGGTGATTTTGTGTTATTTAGTTGCATGTTTGTGCTCTCAATGAGAAACCACTATAAGTGCCGTCAGCTACCGCCGGATGAATTCTGGATGTGGGAGCATGAAAGGTCAGTTTAAAGGGGCTGACAGATAGCGCCCACACAGATCATGAACAATATCACCACCGTGGCTTCACTGTGTAGGTCATGCCGTGGGCTTTCTAAGATTAATGATTACAGTTGTGGTGAAGTGTGCGTTCCTTTTCCAGAATAATAAACTTCTTCTTTACACAAAGCTTCTTTTTTTAAAAATCTATTTATTGGACATCTAAGGGATATTTTCTAATTTGTTTCTTTTTGTCAAATGTTTTGTCAAATTTCCAATAATTAAAAAATGTAAGAACAGACCAGCTGAGCTACAGTATAGCCACATTGTTGACTGTATCACTTTGTATTTATGCATGTTTTACCACAAATTATGTCATTTTTTGTGCTTTTTTTAAAATGTATTTATTGTTTTAGCCTGTGAAGCACTTTGTGACTCTGTCTGTGATAAGTGCTATATAAATAAACTACTTACTTACTTAAATGTCTTATACTGATGAGGCAAAGCTGAGGATAATATATTCTCTTTCCTTATATTTACACAAAGAATCATACATTAATACCAGAGCAGCTTTGCTTGTTTCATGTTTCATGATCTTCTTTCAGTGTTTACATTTTTATCCAATATCACATGCTTTGTCTTCTGATCGTGTTGTGAATGTATTTTTCTCTTTATGCCGCATTAGCCTCGTACAGACACATTTCTTTCACGGATTATTTTCTTACATTGAGTTCGACATCTCAGACATGTTGTTTTGAAAAATCTAAAATTGCTTATAAGTAAACATTGCATCTAGAGAGAAAGAAATGTCTGTCAGGTATCTCTGGTAGGAACATGAGAGAAATCGTCCAGATTTTTTTGAGGGAACAATGGAACAAAAAGAACCTTAACATTGACTGTGGCCAAAACCATCCATCAAGCAGCACCACTACTTCATTAACATCCAATTACACTGTAACCAGAGACAAAAAAAGTCATTAGTGCTTTCACATTAGAGAAAGGATATTAAAGTCTTGAGGTCAAAAGAAGAGAAGCAGGATTTTATAAGCACATTCCTCTAGCTCTAAAAGGCCTGAGTAATTTAAAACACAGGTATACTAAAGCCTTGGAAACACTCCCACCAACCCATTAATGCCAGCAGGTTAACAACTCAAATCTGGTGCACACTCACACACACAAACACACACACACACCTCTTGAAACGTATGCTGCCTTCCCAGGAATGCTAACTGCAGCAAAGCAAGGAAACAACAGTTATTCACAGTCTGTGTTTATTTTTTTTTCAAACTCCCCATCACGTTCTGTCTCTTTGTCTTTATTCCTCGCTCTGTCTTCCTTCCATTGTGTCTCAGCTCCATTTATCACCCCTTTTCTAGTACAGTATATTCAATACATAAACAAATACAGCTGCTGTGTTTCATCTAGCCTGTGATTAGTCTTGTCGACTGCACCACAACCCGCGAGAGCACAAGAAAAACAGAGAAATATGCCACTAACTCCCCCAGGACAAGCATTTCTGGAAACTCTGTATTGTTTGTGAGGAGGAGGCAGTTGCTATTATCTGTTTCTGTTGGGGTTCATGCTTTGCTTTTGTATAGAGATCATAAATTATCCAGCCTGTAAATGAGAACAGTTTACAGTTAGACAATAAGGGACTTATTACTGGACAGAATGAGAGAAGTATTTGTATGCAACAGAACGACTTTGCTAGTGGGATGTTCAAAACACGCTGCTGGACTGTGAATGTGAGAGAGAGACTCAACTGTATGTTGTATACCACGTGCATGTTTACTGTATCTGTACGTCCTATTTTATCCCATGTGTGTGCGTGCATGCGCGCGTGTGTGTGTGTTTGTGTGTGTGTATGCGTGGTGGAGGCTGTGTTACAACAAGATTGAGATGGAGGAGATCAATGCCCAAGCCCAGGGCCCTGGGATAGTGACTAACCATCTAATTAGAGGGAAGAAGGAAGAGCTGGAGCTTTAAATGAATAATTAGTGCCTCCTCAGAGACTGGGCCGAACAATGCGGGTAAGAGATGAAAAATGGCTGCCACACTACATAACTGACAAACCTAATAGCCTGTGTCCCGAGGAGTTGTGGAGGACTTGATACTGGGGCGAGTGGGAGATTAAAAGATGAGCAGACACTTTGTGACCACCTCAGGCTCTAGATACGCACAATGGGACACTTCCATCTATCATCATTCACTTTCAAAGAGATCAATTTTGTGTTTGTCTACTGTGGCAGGTAGTCCGGGTTATCTGGAAGTCCCCAGGAATGTGCAAAAAAGGTAAAGCCAGGTAAAGAAAATGTGTTACGATTACCAATGCAGCAAGCTGGAAAAGTGCCTCACAACAATCTGTACGCACTGATTACAAACATTGTTTTCAAATCATGTTTTTATTTTTAAATTCCAATTAGAGAAATGTCATACATATTTTATCCAAAGGCCTGCATCAACCGTATTCATTTAATCGTTCAGATGCAAGTTGAACAAATATAAATTGCAAAGTAAAATTGCATCATTCTTACGTCATTCAACTGGGACAACTGGCCTAAAACATGTTGCCACAAATGACACAGAGACAAAACTATAAAACCAGAAAGATGTTTGTTAACTAACATGAGTATAGGTAACACAAGAATAACTGCTAAAACACCTGTAATAGCAATGAAAGTAATGATATACTGTATATCATGCAGAATATTTTCTCAGAGCCTATTCAACTTCTTTTTGGAGGAGGGAGCAAGACAAAAGAGAAAAAAGACGTGGTCATTAATCAAAGGGCCTTATTAAAAAGGGATTATTAATGTCTTCTCCATAAATTTCATTTACAAATCTGCCCATTATGTCTTTACATAATGCATCTTATGTGCACAGTTGACATTTTGGTTTAAGGGTAACAAAAGATAATTAATGGAGTGATCAAATCAGAAATCGAAAGGTTTTACTCTCTGGGAAGCATGAATGGGGTCAGTAAATTTCATAGCAGTCTACCCGACAGATGTCAATGTTGAGATTAAGATTTCTTTGGTAATTTCGTGGAATCTTGTGGCAATTGTCAAGGAGACACCAAAAACATGTATCCTTTTTCAGTAGTTTTTTAAGATGCCTTATCAAGGGTCACAATGTTGGCCAATAGAATGTATTTATAATCTGTGACACAATAGTTAGGGAGTTAACCTCTGAACAACATGGATACTAAATGTAATGGACATCTGGACAGGAGTTGCCAGGATATGTGGCTCTGGACCACACTGTAGGACTACCATAATTTTTCACCATGCTAGCTGCGTCGCTCTTGGATCACCATTTTGATCCAATTTTGCATACTGGATGGATTGCCATTAAATTGTGTACAGACATTTATGATCACAAGAAGATGAAGTCTAATGACTTTCCCTATAGCACCACCAACAAACTGACATTTGTTATTTTGAGTGATATCTCAACAACTACTGGATGGATTGTCATGAAATGAAATCAATTGCAAAAACCTTTGTTTATTCCATGATTTTTCATCTGGTTTAGCTATACTTTGTATATTCTCCTAATCAGCAAATAAACATCAGCATATTAACATTGTCACTGTGAGCGCGCTAGCATTAAGCTCAAAGCAGTGCTGTACCTATGCACAGCCTCACAGAGCTTCTAGCATGGCTGCAGAGATGTTTATTCACTGTCTCACCTTTCACAACAAAAAAATCATATTAACTAAGCTAATGCTTTTTGATCAAATTTGACTGAAAACTGGAAAAATGAAAAACACACAACGTGCACTGTGAGCTCAAATTACACTAGCGGAACTAAATCCAATAATAAAATCCAATAATTTATTGCACCTGTAGAAAACCATGCTGGTATACATTTGGCAGTGAGCCCTCATTACAGAGAGCTAAATTGGTTGACCCTCTATTCATCTCCTCCTGTTTCCCAAAACATGCACTAAACAATGTCCATCTACTTGTTCTCATTAGCAAACAGTCTACACAACCGGCTCGCCTTGTAATCAATACCTTTAATTCCCTAATGGCCATGGCTGATTTTACCCCAGCCATGTTGAGTGAGGGGAGGAGCCAGGAAGAGAGATGCTAAGAAATTAAATCTACCTCATGTCCTGTGACTTGTTTTTGTGAGAGTCTCTTCTTTCTAGTTTCTGTCTGAGAGTCTCCCAACAGCATTATTATGGAACAGGTATTTCCCCTGAGGGCAGGTGTGGGTGGAGCACTGAGGAGGTCAGAGGTCAGAGTAAGATGACAATGAGTATGTTGAAAGTTCCCCAACCCTCTTTGCCAGGTAAGTACAGGCCTAATGCAGGTGAAAGGGGACACGTCAAACTCACAGATGTCAAAAAATTAGCAACCGTCAAGCGCCAAATAACTGGAGAAATTTGTACGATCTTTATTTTCTAAGAAATCAATCTGTAGTATAAAATATGGCTCTGTCACAGGATCCTGATTCACCCTTCTAAATCTGTAATGCCTAAACATCTCACCTGTCTCTTAATGTGTGGATGGTGTTCATGAGTCAAATATAAGCAGAAAGTTAACTTCATCCCCATGTGGAGGCCAGGGGCAAGAAAAACAAGTAAGAATCAGTGAGCAGTTTTCAAATTTTTTTTTTTTATAAATAATGGAATGTAACTAACTAAATGATCCCAAGTACTGTACTTAAGTACAATTTTGGGGTACTCGTACTTTACTTGAGTCTTTTCTTTTCATGTTACTTTATACTTTACTCTACTACATTTCAGAGTGAAATATCATTGTTTTTACTCCACTCCATTACAGTAATCTGACAGTTTTAGTTACTTGTTTGTTATTTTGGAAATTAAGATTTTTGTACACAAAATACATGGTTTATAAAATATGATATTTTATTATAAATTAAACTACCCAACAATATATAGGACTACAAGTACAGATGAAATGATTAACTGATTAAACACTTAGATTGACAGAACTGTTTTGATTGTTTCTTGTTTCTAAAATGTAAGGATTTTTATGAGTACTTTTACATTTAATACTTTATGTACATTTCCCTGATGATACTTAAATACTTTTACTTAAAGCGCTTTTTACTTACTTTATTATACTTTACTTCTTCCACCACTGCACACGCTTTTATTTTCTTTACAGCATTGCGATTTAAGGCATCACACCTGCACATTCTAAAATGATTTAGTATATTCATTGGTTGGATGCAGGTAGCTGGTGCAGAGACAGGTACACCTCTTTATCTTTACAATGCTCATGAATCAATCGATTTGTACATGCAATGGTGGGCTTATGCCCATTTTGGTCTTGAATAGTGACTGATACTTTGCTTCTACTTAGACTTGACAACTCTCAGTCCTCTTCTCGTCTCCGATTCCACTTTGCCTGGGCCTGCAACTGATCTGTACTTGGCTAACATGTTCTTGACTGAAAGACAATCAATCAACAACAATTTTGATAATCAAATAATCATTTAAGTTTATCAAGATTAAAGTTATCAAGATTAAATTCCAAGAATGTAATCACTGTTATAATAAATAATATAAAAATGTATATCTAGTCAGATTGATTTGAGACTAGCTGGCAGTCTACCCAGGTGCCCACAACTTCAAAGTGCCATTTAGTGGCTTCATGAATCACTCTTAATTAGAGCAATAACTCATCACTGCATATTTTCCTGAACATTCAGTAAGAAAAACATTAGGCCAAACAACTACTTTGTTTTAATGTCTTCAAGGTGTGGCTGGTTAGCTTGCCAGATGGAAGTGGTTCCTCTGGTAATGAGACTGTTGTTCCATATTGACAGGGAGGCAGGGTTAATCAGATGTTCCCTCCCTTGTTCAAATGAAAGTAGGCCTAAAAACACATTGACAGCTCTATAACAAAGATACATCTTAAAATATCACAAAGCAGCTTACGGGGTTTCTGTTAATGAGAATCATTACCCAACACAGCAGGTATTGTCAGCCACAACAATGTGTAAACATATGGTACCACACTCTGTTAACAGAAAAATATATAACTTAAGGGGAAAAAGATTTATACTGATTTATTTAAGTATAAATCAGTTGTGGAATAAGTACACAGATAATTTACTTAGAAAAAGTCACAATGCTACAGTGTAAAAATACTCAAGAAAAAGTCCTGTATTGAAAAATATTTACAATAATATATTTGAGATGTAGTGGTGTGGAGTAAAAGTATAAAGTAGCATACAATGGACATACTAAAGTAGAGTACAAGCACCTCGAAATTCTATTCAAGTGCAGAACTTGAGTAAAAGTGCTTTATTATTTATATGAAATGTTTGATGTCAATTGATATGATGTATAGTGTGAATTAACACTTTAAATATTTTCAGTTTTCAAAGTAAAAAAAATCTCAGGTACAAGTTAAAAAAAGAGTTGTTGAAAAAGGTGGATAATCTTGAAAAGGTGGGAGATGTGAGTGTTATCACCCAATATTATTCTGGGTTTTACTTTACATTTCTTATTGTGATCCTCCACATGAAATACATTCCAAATTAAAAAAAAATCATAAAAGGCATTGTCTCATTAGGGTAAGCCTCATAGCTGCTGCAAGCAGTAGCTAGTAGTCTTTGGCATGTGCAAAGCAGGCAGTTGCCCGGGGCAGCATTTTTTCATGACACATGGGGGGCGGCATGAGCAAAAAACAAATCCTCAAAGCGATTTTGCTTTTCTACAGTATTATGTATTATTTCACCGTGTGGGGAATTGGCAAATTGGCGCCCCTGCTTGCTGAGAAGGTACCGTGCACAGAGAAGCTGTGTGAGAAGGGGAAAGGGGAGGGGGGCAGGGGACAGTTCACCTCTGGGTCAAACGGGTTGCTGGGCATAAGAGCGCCGATACCGTTGGTGCTCCACTAATACTGAGCACCCACAAAATGTTAATCTCCAATCCTATCCTGAGTTGAAAGATAGCTTACTTTATCAGTATAGGCGCATGTGTTCACGTAATAAATATACACTATAATTAATTGCTGTAATTCAATGTAGAACCGCCAATGTCTGCAAGTTTCTTTTCTGCAGAAAAACACAGTGGAACAACAAGTTTATCTTGGTTATATGCTATGCTGTTGAAAGATCAAAGCGTCTTTGTCTTGGCAAACGCTCAAGAACTTCACCCTGACAGTTTCACTCTGTGTCAATCAAACTAAGCCAGGGCACATCATTAAGCAAATGCATGTCAGTTTAAATAGAACAAAATGTCCTTTCAGTATGGAACACTCAGAAAAAGGAAATCACATGACCATCAGTGAGACATACTGAACAGTTTCACATATGACAACATAAAGATGTTATTAACATTAACTGCATAATTATCTTTAAAATCTCAACCACCAATCATTTCCCATATTTTGAATCAGTAATCTGAATTGTGTTTTTATCACAACCTGGTAAAATGTAATTTCAATCTGAAATCTTAAAGGAAACTGGCCTCAACACATGTAACCACAAAATAGATTTCTGAGATCTTCCTGGAACCATCTGACTTTAAACAAAAAAACTATAGTCCCATAATATTTTATTTTGAACTGTCAACTCTAGTTTTTATCTGGTGAACCTACTGGTTTGTAAAAGCAGAGTAGGAATTTACGGCACAATGACCCTGAAGGCCACAAACTGAAAGACGTTGTTCCGTTGTCTAAAAGGGAGTTTTACCTCTTTGAACCTACTTGCTTGGCCAGAGGCTCCATTTGTTAATTCCTCACACCTAATTACAATAAGCATTGCTCAGTCAGACAACATTAAAGTGCTCATATTATGCTCAATTTCAGGTTCATACTTGTATTTAGATGTTATCAGGTTATGTGAAAAGGTTTACATGGTTTCATTTTTAAAAAAACACCATATATTTGTTGTTCTGCACATTGCTGCAGCTTCTCTTTTCACCCTGTGTGTTGAGCTCTCTGTTTTAGCTCCAAAGTGAGGCATCTCACTCTGTTCCATCTTTGTTGGGAGCCGAACATGCGCAGTAGCTAGATAAGCACTACTACCCAGTCAGAAGCAGAGTATGAGGGCGTGATGACCCCTTTGGGGTGGACTTTAGGCTTTTTCACTTTGTAAACCTATAGCGTTCACAAAAAGATGCATAACACAATAAAGAAAAGGGAAAAGCCAAAAAGTATTATATGAGCACTTTAAGCCCTGTTTGCCCTATGCACTAAGAGTAGGGCCTCAAAACCAGCGTCCACCATGACACACCAGGGAAATGCCAATCTGTACAGTAGTCGATGTGCCTTGACAGCACGCCTTTTGAAATGTTTAGATAATTCTACCACATGATAACTGCTGCCATGAGGGATTACTAGGATCAACACATGTTGTGACCTACACTATAATCCACCCTGTCAGACTATATGTTTCTGGCCTCATGTGTACACTCCAGCAGGGTGTGTCATCCTCACCAGGGTGGCATGACCCTAGATGACAGGGAACCCAGCTGGATGACAGACTGCTGGCAGGCTCCAGGTGCCTCAGCGAGTGGCCACCAACTGCCAACCACACAACATCAAACATAAGCAGAAAAGCAGACAAAATGAAGGCACAGACAAAACAAGAGCCAGACAAAAGGAAAACAAAGACCACTGTTGCTCTTACTCTGGCACACCACTGTGTTTTTCTGGTCTTTGTGTAGCCAGCCACAGACTGGCAGAACACTGACACTGATAGAGCATCAGCATTCTCTCACTTGGCAGTTTAAGCTTTCAAAGGCAGCAGATTGGGAACAGGCACCACCTGAAGGTGAGGCACCACGTGGCGATTGTGGCTTCACAATGGATGAGACAGAGCATTCGTGTCTGAAAGCTCCCTGGTATCCCTGCAGGGGAGAAACCGTCTCCACTAAGCAGGCATGTTTTCATGACACTGGATGCATGGCTCAGAGCAAACCTCATCTCCTTTTCTTACATTACAGGGATCCGAATAACTTTAAATGCTCAAACAGAAAGAGGAGTGTTCATAAACGGGCGACGCTCTCAGCCGTTAGAAATGGGCCACATGTCGCAAGGATGGGTTGAAGGCTGAACCAGCACATGGAAAGCCCATCTGGAACAAAAAATGGCCTAATTTCACCAAAGATAAGGGACGAGATGATGGTGTGGGCAGTTCTCCTCTTTCCTCCCAAACCACAAAGGTTCAAGATATTGGCCTAGAAATAATGAGCTAAATGGACATTTGTCTGAAATAGGTCAGTCAAAAGTCTTATGGGACACACACAAGCTCCTATACACATAAACACGCAAACCATTCAAACTGCAGGCTTTAGTCAAGCATGCTACTCAGACAGGATAATGGTGGGATAGCTGGAGGGGCTTGGAGGCTCTTGATGCCTGTTGGTACTTACTGCAGTAAAAGTCACAACATCTCTAAGTCTCAGCTTTGCCCCTTCACTGTCTGTCTACTACTGTCCACCAGTTTTAGAGTTTTATCTGTTGTGACAAGGATTTCAAAAGTATAGGATTGAAACTATATTCCTACCAAAAAAAGAGGTATAAAAAAAGTGTTTGGAAAATAAATATAATTGAAGATAGATAAAGAAGGTGGACGACTGTTTAACCTCAGAGAAAAATAGCGAAGAAGTCGAGTAGTAAAGTGTATTACATAGGAAAAGGGGAATATAATTCATGATTGAAGAGGTGAATTCAATATTTATTTTGGTTAAACAAAATATTTGAGTTCTGCTTGGCTATATTTCAGCTGCCTTTATCTTTCACATTGTGTTCAGTCACCAGATTATTTTCGTTACTAAAACAATGCAATAATACTTCTGATCTAATCTGCCTTGCAAAGTGAAGAACACATGGAAAATGTTGAAATGACATTATGTTGCCTTGGAAATGTAAGCATGTGTGGAAGTTAAAAAAGTATAACCAAGCAAATCGCTATATCTGAACCTCTTCTGCAGGAATTCTAATCTTTGGCAATAACAACAGTGTAGGTTGATCCACCTGAGTCAGTTTTCAACAGCAGTGATTAAAAAGGTGGAGGGAAGGAAAGTAATGGGATTAAAAACAGGCAGCTCTTTGTAAAGGTGTGCCAAACCGGTAGAGAAGACACAGAAGCACAACATCTACCAGTTTAAACAGACACATCACACACATTCATCTAGAACAGGGACACTCAAACCCACATGTGCACAAAATATACAGATATATCCACAAACAGGTAGATGTACATAATCACACGCATAAAAAGAAACATGTCAAAACAAGCTACGAAGCCAAAGGGGAAACGTATAAACACTCACACGGAAACGCACACACAAAAATACACACGTATATACACAGGGGCAATGATTGACAGCTCGCATTAAGTAAGGGCAGGCCCGGGCATGGCAGGAGGAGGGGTGACGGGAGGCAATTAGAGGCATTTTTTAGATGCTAATAGCTGTGTTCAAGTCATACGGTCTATAAAAGCTATTCTAAGCAGGCAAGCAGATGAGCATAGCAATGAAAATGGTCTGTGTGCCCATGATATGGCCCAGAGGGCATAGAAGGGCAGAGAAGAGACAGAAAGTCAGAGAAAGGCGTGGCAAGAATCTCTTACTCTGGCATGTAGGGATGTCGCAGTATCTCCAGTAGATCCCGTCTTCATAATCTGCAATGTAGCACCACGGCTGCACGTCCCCATCAGGATTCCTGCAGACATACATACACATAGAGGGGTAAATGTTTGACCATGTAGACACAAAGTTGGTTAAATCTGATCACATACGTTTTCTCTCCATTTTAGCTGCAGGTTTCAAATCAGCAGTTTGTTCCGAAACGTTGAGTTTTTAAAAAAAACTTTCTCCAAAGTGGATAAATCCAAAAACACCTACATGGATTTTAGTGCAAGGCAGGAGACTTTCTATCCTCTCTGTGATTACTTAACTATAATATCACCAAACCCACAATACAGGTGTTAAACTGTATTTATGTGGATTTGTACAATAAAATTTTGTGATTAGAGCTGCAACGACTACATGTAGTCAATTAATTGATTGGATGATGGACAATTGGATGGAATTAATTAGCAGCTATTTTCATGATCAAATAATCATCAAAACTGCTGGCTCGAGCCTCTCAAATCTGAGGATGTGATATCTTTCTTTGTTATATATGATGGTAAACTGTGTTGCATCTTTGTAAAAATGTATCTTTTGGGACTGGTTGTTGCACAAAACAAGACATGTGAAGACGTTAGTGACAGTTTAGTCTGATAATAATAGACTAATAGATTGATTGAGAACGTAATTGACATAGTCACTATTTGTGATTATCTACACATCTCAGTGTTTAAGCCCAAATCAAATCTCTCGTTTTTGCTTGTTCAGCTATCTTACAACAGTTGTCAAAAACTATAGGAAACAATCAACAAGCTGTATTAAACGTGATAGCAGGAGGAGACAGAACTGTTTGGACTCAGCTGAGTAACAGGGCTGTGTTTGTATGTTTGTTTCTTTAGAACAATATTTAACCATTTTTAAATTGCTTTGCGGTTTCAAAATGACGTAAAAAAGAAAAGAAAAAACTAGTGTGGATGCACATCATTTTTTAAATTGCATTTTCAGAATCATCTGTCTCCATATGGAAGAAGTGGTGTGTTGGGGACAAACAGTAATCAAGAAAAAGAGAAAAAGTAGAAAAAGGTAAAGGGAGAGAAGGGTAGAAGGGTGATTGCAGAGATATCAAGGACAAAAAAACAACGTTAAGATCAACTGACAACCCAGCTGCAGAGGGCTGAATACTCAATAATATTTCCGTGAGAGATTATCTTAGCTGTGTCAATCATCCGCAGTAGCCCCTCTTGGCGCGTTTTAGTTTAGCCTTTTCCTCCGCGCTCTCGAGGCTTGGCCATGCATGTCAGTCAAGGGCCATACCAATCGGTCTTTGATGGGTGGAGATGGTTGGGGGGGTTCTTTGTTCCAGGGCCAGACACAGACCTGGAAAGGAATGGGTGGTGGGGCAACACTTTTGTCTGCCTCTTTCAACCCATCATAATACAGCTGACAGGCCCCTTGGTGCTTCTGCTTTTCTGTTTTACTGACAAAAGCAATAAGTGGGATTGACGATGCAAATGTCTGAAAAGCATTGTGCAGGCTCCATATCTCCAGGGTAATCATGCAACTTTGTACATCATGACCCTTGTTGCAACTTTTAAATTGCTGATGAATGATATCAAAGCAGCCAGTACGCAGAGGGCGCTCATCTGTGAGCTGTTTCTGTTCTATATCATGATTAGCATGAACTGTGAAAATACACACCCAGTAGACTACAAAAGCCATCTAAGATGACATTGCTATTTTTTCAGACTTGACTATAATTGCCAGAGACCTTTTCTGTTCTCTTTTGACACACCTCATTGTAGCATCCTGAAAAAGCCCTGCGGCGCTGCACTCTCCTGTTTCACCTTTTCTGAACAAAGTTGTGAAGGGCGTTTCCATTTCTTTTCTTCTCCTATCAAAAACACTATCCTAAGTTTCCTCCTCTCTTTTCACACTCAGAATGAGGCATTGACAAAGATGTTCTTGTAAAGACTTTTTTGGGTTGAACTCAAGTTTAAGTGCCTAAAAGCTTTTCACTCACGTGCACAACCTATTGTCAATGGGAATGTGTGAAGAAAGAGCTTATGTAGTCACATTTTCTTCATTCTTTATTCTACCATTTTGTCATCAAAAAAGCCCAGAACTTATCTCAACCTAAAATGTTGCCATGTTCATGGGAATCCAGCCTTATTTTCCAGTAAATTTCGAAATGGTATCAAAACTGGCCCAGATCTGTTTGTTGCTCCACCCAGATTGGAGGCAGATTGAAGGCAGACACCTGTTTGTGTAGCCTGAGGCTACTGCTGAAAAAAAAAAGAGCAAAAACTGGGTCCAACCATCAAAAACATTGGATTATATACCCTTTCTCTATTTCTCTCTCCCCTTCTCTTTTTCATGCCTGTCAACGTGTAATAGCCCTATTTGAAATAAGACTCCCAAGAGCTCATCTATAGCCACTTATGTAATTTACTGCACTTTGAATCACTCCCTAAGGAGACAGACATGATTTATAACCATTAGCATTAAAAAAAAACATCCTTAGTAGACCACCCATTCAAAGTCTGACCCACCAGCATTTTTGATCAGTACATGATGTGGTGTGCCCCTCCAAGCTCTCTCTCCTAGTTTCCAAATAGTTTTGTAATCATTCTTTTTAACACACACACACACACCTGCACACACCCTTTTCGCAGAAGCATGGAAACATCATCCATACAGATAAGGTGAACAGGCCAGCCCACATGACAGAGAAACATAATCAATCCTGCCCCGAGGTAACTGTGTGACTGCGTGTGTTTGTGCGTGTGTGTGTGTGTGTGAGGAAAGTGAGTGTGGAAAGCAGACAGTGTCAGAATAGCCGAGGTGCCACAGTGCAGATAAGAGCAGACCTCGATGGACGGAAATTGTTTGTTTAACCTGTCAACACAGAAAAATACTTTGGTCCTTGCGGTGACACAAGCTGCTGGTGTGTGTGTGTGTGTGTGTTTTGGGGGTGGAAGTGCATTCACATACATGTGCGTCAGAGATGTCCCGCTTGGCTCTGAGTAGAAGAGCTTGTTGAAACACTCCCATACCCAGAGGTAGATCACAGAAGATGTTTGGACACTTAATTGGCACAATTACGCTGATTGACTCATTTTGCTCGGAGTGAACCACACATTTTGGGAACAGAGCCAATTTTAGCCACATTGCATTTTTGCCTCACAGGCTGTATGGTCCTGCACTTGAAAGCAATTGTGGCTTACATCTGAACACAGAGAAAAAAACAGCTGTTCTTAACTGGCTCCTGTTCAAAAGGTTTCCTTTAATAACCATTTTCCATGTACCTGAATTAGAAAATTTATGATCACATTTAAAAAGCCTGGCACTGTGAAACTACCTATAAAAATTTCAAAATCATTTACATTAAACTACTCTATGTGTGCAAATGCTTGGAGTAACTAGCTTCTAGTTGTTTTTCACAAGCTTAACATTAAGTATGATTTTAGAGGGGCCTTTAAAGTAGTAGACATGTAAAAAAAGATTTTTTTTTTAAAGATGAAAGCTAATTTTGCGATATTGGAGAGAGGAGAAATGTTGATTAGAAAGTGGTGGTGAAAGGCTTGTCTGGATTGGGATTTGAGGTCAGATGCAGATCAGAGTCTGGTAATTTACAGCCTAAGAGAAGACTCTTTAAGTGACTTGGATGATTTAGCATGCAAACCGCTGCCTGCCTCTGTGCTGCATGAATGCATGTATTGAAGAAGAGGGCTTGTTGGTTGTCGGCCATTATGTATAGTCTACTGTACTGTCTGTTGTTCTTCTCTTATGGTCCACTTGTGCTAAATATGAGGTTGTTATGTCACAGTGTCATGTGTGGCTTGTAAACACATCGCTATATGTTTCTTGACTTTAAAGCATCAATACACCTACATTACAAAAGGAACTTTTTCTCACCTACCTCTGTTGGTATCTAGCCATGTTTGGTTTTATTTGCCCAGAATTTAAAATATCTGTTTCTGAAATGTCTGCCCTCTACCACAATACAATGGAATTCCATTTGAAGTGCTTACAGCATTGAGAAATTATCCCACTTTGGATAATCTCCAGACTTCACTGGCAACAGTTCACTTTAAAACTATATCTTCAGCAGAAACTAGGCCCAACTGGTTCAATCCTGCAAAACTACCAGAAAATATGTGCTTCTTTAAGAAAGAGTCAAAGGTACAACTTTGTATATATAAAAACTTAAGAGGTAGATGTGAACTGCAACTTCCAAGCTTCATTTTTTAGCAAGAAACATCCAATAACAGAGTTTAATATATGGTGACGTGCGCTGCTAACAGTGGATTAAGGCTAAAGATTCCGATGTTGAGAAAACCAACTCTGGACCAATTTTGGATTAATTCAGTAACTGTTCTGCCCTGTTTTGTTCACAAATTCAACAAACAACAAATTCCACAGCAGCTGAAGCTCATGGGTATTTTAGTATTTATTGGTTTATATCTATATAATCCTTAAATTATTAGGGAGCCTTGTGATTCTATGTTCAGGAACACTATAGCTACAACTCTATTAGATGGAGACACAAATGTCATAAAGTGATATCTCAACACCTGGGCAAAAAAAAACTAAACCTAAAATATCTACAGTGGGGGAAATAAGTATTTGACCCCTTGCTGATTTTGCGGGTTTGCCCACTTACAAAGAATGCAACGATCTATAATTTTAATCATATGTACATTCTAACAGTGAAAGACAGAATCCCAAAGAAAATTCCAGAAAATCACATCATATGAATTTATAAAAATTGATAACCATCTGATGAGGAAAAACAAGTATATGACCCCCTACCAAACAGCAAGTATTCTGGCTCCTACAAGCCAGTTAGTCTTTCTTTAAGACACAGCCCCAATCCCAACCAATTATCTACATCAAATACACCTGCCTCACCTTGTTACCTGTATAAAAGACACCTGTCAACACCCAAACAACCAGCATCCAACATCACCACCATGGGCAAGACCAAGAGCTCTCTACGGACATCAGGGACAAGATTGTAGATCTGCACAAGGCTGGGATGGGCTACAAGAGAATCGGAAAGCAACTTGGAGAGAAAAGATCAACTGTCAGTGCAGTTATTAGGAAATGGAAGAAGCACCACACCACCGCCAACCTCCCTTGGTCTGGTCCTCCACACAAGATCTCGCCTCGTGGGGTGTCCCTGATCATGCGAACGGTGAGGAATCATCCCAAAACCCCAAGGGGGAACTGATGAATCAACTGAAGGAAGCTGGGACCACAGTTACAAAAGAAACGGTTGGTAACACACTACGCCGTCATGGATTGAAATCCTGCAGCGCACGCAAGGTCCCCCTGCTCAAGAAGAAACATGTACAGGCCCGCATGAAGTTCGCCATTCACCACCTGGACGACTCAGAAGAGGCCTGGAAGAAGGTGATGTGGTCAGATGAGACCAAAATAGAACTTTTTGGCCTCAACTCAACTCGTCGTGTTTGGAGGGCAAAGAACACCATCCCCACCGTCAAGCATGGTGGTGGCGACATCATGCTTTGGGGGTGCTTTTCAGCCAAGGGGACGGGCCAACTCCATCGTATTGAGGGGAGGATGGACGGGGCCATGTATCGTGGAATTCTGGACCAACATCTCCTTCCCTCAGTGAGAGAGCTGCAGATGGGTCGAGGATGGGTGTTTCAGCACGACAACGACCCTAAGCACACCGCCAAAGCAACAAAAGAGTGGCTGAAGAAGAAGCACATCAAGGTTCTGGAGTGGCCTAGCCAGTCTCCAGACCTGAATCCAATTGAAAATCTTTGGAGGGAGCTTAAAATTCGAGTTGCCAGGCGACAACCTCGGAACCTGAATGATTTGGAGGCTGTCTGCAGGGAGGAGTGGGCCAACATCCTTGCCGAAATGTGCACAAACCTTGTCACCAACTATAAAAACCGTTTGACATCTGTGCTGGCCAATAATGGCTTTTCTACAAAATATTAACATGCTGTTTGTCCAGGGGGTCAAATACTTGTTTTTCCTCATCAGATGGTTATCAATTTTAATAAATTCATATGATGTGATTTTCTGGAATTTTCTTTGGGATTCTGTCTTTCACTGTTAGAATGTACATATGATTAAAATTATAGATCGTTGCATTCTTTGTAAGTGGGCAAACCCGCAAAATCAGCAAGGGGTCAAATACTTATTTCCCCCACTGTATATGACTTAAAACAGAGTTCAAAAACATGTTTGTTAATAGTTTGGGTGAACCGGCCCTTTCAAAGACAAACGAATATAGCCTACAAATAAGGGCTACATTATATGACATGAAATTGGTTCCTACTCTGATTCTGAGATGTCCATAATGTTGGTTGCTGATGCTTTAGCGCCACACATTACATCTTCTCGCGGGACACTTCTATTAACTTCCTCACATTAGTTAGTGCACTGGGATTGTAATATTGTCATACAAACGGTGGACAACTTGGCTGCAGTTTGCCTGACCTCAGATTTGCACCTGACATCATGGAGATTCAATTACAATCAACTTGGGGAACACTATTCACTCTGGCATTTCCATTATCTCATCTATGTAAGGAAAAAGCATTAGAAGCCATAGTGGACACTCATAAATTTTACAGTACACCCATGTGCACACACACACACCTGCACATAAACAACCAGTAAAGGCTGGCAAAGCTATTCAACCACCCACTGAACCATCATGGACTTCACACCCTCATACTAATACACCGGGGGGAGAGCTTAATATCAGCCTGTAGGAAGAGTAGATAGGATGGAAAAATAAACTAAAAATAAATCAGGTCTTCCATATTAAATAGATATTCTTGATATGGATGTCGTAAAGTATTCACAGAAGGTCAAAGGGAAAAAAGAGTAAAATTGCCAAATGCTTGCTAATTCTGAATCGAACCATGCTGAGTGTGTGAATCAAGTGGTGTGATATTCCCTGTTGAAATGATTCTAGCTAAGTCTCAGCTTAGACACGAGCACTGTTGTCCTTTTCTTGTCTTTTTTTTGCAGGGGAACAATGTGACATTTCCTCTCGGCACAGTTTTTTTTTTTATAGCAGGCTATAAAGATGAAATGTGGGGGCTGTTAGGACTCTTTCTCCAGCACTACTGCGATGCTCTCTCGACTAAATCACCACCAGGAAAATGCCAGTGATGGGGCAAGAGTCTGTAATCTTTTACTTCTCAACATCTGATACGTGCTTAAAGCCGTGCGTTAAAGCTAAGACATGCAATGATTCCCAGGTTCACATTATCCACCTGTGCCTTGGCCTCATCTGTTATCTCATAAAACCCCAATTGGCCTTAGCATCAGACATGCCAAAACTACTCTGTTTTTCACCCCTCTTTTTTGCTTTCATTCTGCCACCTCCCACTTTTGTCTAATCACCACCTATTGTGTTGAAAGACAGACAGAGCCAGGGTAGGCAGATGAGAAAGAGTTGGAAGGTGGAAGAAATACGAGAAACATTATTTGAATTGCAATCATGTAAATAAGGAGATTTGCAATCCAAATTGAGCAACAACATCCAACACATCTCACTTTCTGTGACAAAACAAATCTGGCATCCTGGTTTGCGGTGGAACGCTCTAGTCTGCACGGGCGTACATGTTATGTGCACACACCAACACACACGTGGGTGGCGGCATGCACAAATACTTGACCCTGTGTAGACATGCCATAAATGCCATCCCTCATTTTTCACAATGAATTGGCCACTTTGGTCCCAAAAGCCCCGCTGATGGGTGACTCTTTACAAGGAGGATGTCTGAGAGAGAATGAGTAGTTGTAGCTACAGCTCTAAGTGACAGAAATCCCTCTGTCGGGAAGAAACAAAGCTATGAGCTGTCAGTGAGTTGGAAAAGCTGCATCAGTGGCCAAGAAAACAGCAAAATCCAAACAAAGAAGATGTCCATTTTGGATCGCTTGTTGGACATAACACACTCCCTAATGGACAGGGAAAACCATCCACAATCCTCTGCATGTATCCTACTCATAAATCTTCCAAACTCCCATCCAGTTCAAGTAAAAAACAAATCTGTCCAGTGCCACTTCAAAGCATTGCTGCGTTATGAGTTTACAACCGTGACTTAGAGAAATGTTTCAGAAGCTTTGGGCTGAGAAGGAGGGGGTGTTCTGTTTCTTGGCGATCTGGGCCAAGCCACTGTTCTGGACGTCTCGGTGAATTTGAAATGACTCACAAAACGGTGTGGGTCCCTGCAAATACACCAGTTTGACAGTCATGCATACAACGCTGACAGCCGTACTTGGAGTGTGACAGACGATAGAAAGGGTTTCCTAGAAACCCAAAGCCACCGTGTCCCTTCAAATTCCAGGGATGAGAGATGGAGATTTGCTTACACAAACTCTTCAAGCCTCTTTGTGTCCTTGTGATGAGAAGGCTAAATGTTCTGTTAAGGGTACCACCAATAAAATATTAAGTGGCACAGGTTCCCTGTGCTAAGAACGACGACTTGGCTCTAAATTATTCAGAAAGTAAAATGCTTTGTCTAGGACGTTCAAAGCTCTGTCAAACAGTGGTGTTGTCAGTTACAAAGGTGCTACTCAAAGCATTTTGACATTAATAACATCAATCATAATTGTCACAACTGCTGAAAATGATTTTCAGCCTTACACTGTGAGTCCCTGCTTAGGATTTTGAGGTAAATCTGATGGATTTCCAGCACAAAAGGAGATGGCTTTACAATAAAAAAATAATCTGAGGGAACAGGTATTATTCCAGTGCAGAAAGAACTAAAGCTTACTTGAAATGCTGGATGGTGAAATGACAGAATGGCTTACAGAATAATGTCTTAAAAACATTAGCTTCATTTGTAGTCTCTGTAAAACAAAAGAACCAGTAGCGGCAGAAGGTCTTCATTTCAGAATGTACAATCTTTGTGAGATAGCAGGACGGTCTCATTTGCTTACAGGAATCATACCAACACAGTCTAATCAATTAATAATAAAACAGCAGATATTAAAAATATTCTACATGTAACACTTTGAGATAAGTGTGACCTCCAAAGTAATCTGATGCTGCATTTGAAATTTCACTGAGATTCCAAAAGGTTTCAATAGGGTATTTTTTCACTTGGTTTCCAATCCTTTTTTATTATTTTTTTCAGACTTTTCTCTAATCTGTGATTGTGAAATACTGGATAATTGTATCTCTGTGTAAAAGTTGGCAAATCTTTGCATTAAACCTATCCCTCAACCCTGCATTCCAATATACAATTCCATATCTTGCAATAATAACCCTTAGGTTGTTACCATATTATCTGAAATTAAACAGTTGGTTCAATAACTTCTTGTATCGGTATTTGTAACAAGTAAAGCTTTATAGTAAACTTTCAGATCAAGAAAAGGGACACACCTGCAGTAGTTGTGGGTGCCCAAACCACCCTCTCCATTGGGGTATTTGAGGGTGTTGTAAGGGTGCTGGAAAGTCTCATTCCAGAAGAGGCAGGGTTTACCACCATGCAGGCTGGTCTGGTTCTGGAAACCCCTGTAGTCTTCACCGTTGGCAGTGTAACACTCTGAAGAGAGAGAAATGAGATGAAGGAAGTGAGACAATTCCCTGGTGTCTGCAATCTGGGATTAGACTTAGTCTGACAAGATGGAAATCAAAAGCTTGGCGAGAGTTTTTGAATATAAAAGGCAGTCACATATGCAACCACCTTTATTAAGAATCTGGATTCAGTGAAATACTCTACTGCTATAAAAATGTTGTAAAGAGCTTGGAGTGATCATAAACGATACGTTTAGACTAATTGTATTCTTTGCCCAGGCTCAATTCATTTCAGCTCTGGCCAAATGTGGTAAAGCAAGATCAATCATGGTATTGTTTTAATTAATTTAAACGCAGAGGGGTTGGAAAAAAAATGGCCCACAGATGTAAAACAAAAGCAAAATTTACAGAACTTGTATGACAACCATATGGCTAAGTCCGAGAAAGAGAGTGAGAAAGAGAGAGAGAGAGCTGGTTTCCTCAGGCAAAACAATGACTGGTGGAAGGCTTTTCTTCCATGAAAGAGGGAATTCAAATAAACAATGGCTGATGGGAGCGTGATGAGCCATCAACGCTCATCACTCTAAGCCCTGGGGGGCTCCTGTCAAGAGAGTTTTAACAGCTACAACTGAATTCCTTTTTTGATTTATTATTTGACTGTTATGGTTACTCATATATATGCAGGTACTCATAATTGCAAACATTTGACAGAGCAGGATACACCTTCAGTGTAAACAGGATAAAAATTGTCTGTATGTGTTTAAGTTGTAGCTGCAAACAGTTTGAAGTTCTGATACACGGTACATGCATTTAACACTTTGAGTTTTGACTTATCTGCTTTTGAAAATGTCAAGCCAGAGCACATGGAAGTATAACAACTTTTTCACTTTATACCTGTCAAACATTAATAAGAAAAAGAACAATTCTTGCTTGTTTGGCTCGTCTCCATGGGGTCTTGTTGCTATGTACGCGGTTAACCAATGACCGGCCTCTTTCATTTATCCAAGCTGTCTGTGCTGAGTATGAGCTAATGCATTGCAATATGACAGTCATTACACCCGTTGGTGAGCCAGCTGTGCTCCAAGGCTCTTGTTTATTCTCTTTCAAGTGTGTGTGTGTGTGTGTGTGTGTGTGTGTGTGTGTGTGTGTGTGTGTGTGTGTGTGTGTGTGCGTGCGTGCGTGTGCTTGTGTGACTGAAAGGTCCGTCAGTTTGTTGGATGACCAAACAGATGTTTGTGTTCTTTAATATTATCTGTTGACTGTCGACGATGCAAGAACATTTTCTGTGTTAACAGACAACAAAGTTTTATTTTATCTGTTATTTTATCTTTGAGGATCACTCGGCATCACAGCCTTGTAATGCAACTTTTGTAGTCTATCACCAGGTCCATCGTTCATTAGATGCCGTTTCACAGGTTGAGAGGTAGCAATCAATGACAGTTATAAGACCTAAAAAAGTTTACCCTTTATTTATGGGAGATAATTAAACTCCCAAATTAAATGTCTGTGTTGATTACATCAAAAGATATACGGGAAAGTGTATAATGGAGAATTGTAGGACCTAAACAAAAAATAAATGTTGGGAAAGTTTCTAGTGTTTAGTAATTAGCTTACCATGATTTGCAATATTTACAGCAGTTAGCTTGCACCCATTCCAGCCACCACAAAATTACAGCTAACACTTAAGTTAAGAGTAAATCAAAGGCTCCGGCTGTTCTCAGTGTGTCGGCCAAAGTTGCTTTTAATTAAAATTGTTTCGCCCTGTGTTGTTCAGTCAAGCTTGTCAGCTATCCATCGTCTGGCTGACAGGAGTTCACCAGCAGCAAGGAGCTTCAGGGTGTCATGTTCCTGCAATTATTGTGCAACTCTATTGTCTGTAAATGGCTGCACTCTGTTTTAGCAAATTAATACCACCTTGGCATGCAAGGATATCAACCACCAGATCGTTAAGCCACTTGTGTGTCTGAGGCAGAACATAACTGCATAAAATAAAAAACAGCTTAAAGGTGTTACAAAAGGGGTCATGCTCTTGCTATCCTTACACAAGGGAGCGGCGAGAGTGGTGGAGAGAAGTTGTCGTTGGGCTCACACAGAGGGCAGGTAAGGCGTGTAGATGATCACCATGGATCAGTGCTTAACCCGGAGAAGACTTTGGAGATAAGGGAGGGTGTTCTGATATGAACATTATTGTGAGCTGGTCCTATAGTTAAAGAATAATGCAATATGAATAAGGATTGTATGATGTGATATATACAAAACTAATTTGGGAAGACAGGAATCAGTTTTTTATTACATTTACATTTTTCTGGACACCGCAACCACGTCAACAGAAAGAAAGAGAAGGAAACACTGCCATTGAGAGTTTGGCAGCGGCACAAGCACAATCATGAGTCACTGCTCCCCAAAAGCAATCACGACTGTTATTGCCCCAGTCAAAGAGGATAACATCAGGCAGGGACAGGGCGGCCGACTGCATCCCAAATGAGCTCACGTCCTTCAAACAGCTTCTCCTCCAAAAGAGCGGGTATCAGAATGACTAAACTTGGCTCTATGCATTGCTGCTCAACACACTGTATCAAAAAGAAAGAGCCAAATGACTTTGTAAATGTCACCTCTCCTCCTTCAGGAAACTTTGCTCTGAAGTTTCAGGTTGAAGCAGAGCTCGTCTGCACATGGTCCGCTTGGAACGAGCTGCTGCTGGCAATCATCCCGCCCTGCTGTGGCCAAGTTAGCTTTCCAGCAAGAGATGGTAAATGTGGCAGCTTTTTGCCAGAGAGATGGGGAGGGAGGGTGTTCCAGGTGGTTTCAAGGCACCATTTGCTTGTGGTGGGAATGGGAAGTAGCGGATCTGCAAGGACTCAGAGATAAGTGAGGCCATCGTTAAAGATGAATGGTCCATTAAGGAGCCCTGCGGATGGCCACACATCTATCAAGCTAAAGAGAAAAGGCCCATTTTACTTTGGAGCAGTGTGGATATGAGTGTTTTATCCTTGTCCTGGAGGGAAATGAAGAGCTCATCTGCTGATTGGATGTCGGCACTCCAGGCCCACTCCCCTTTGAACACGGCCAGCCCCATCTCACGCCCCTTTTTCTTGTCACCAAGCAACTGTTGCGCTCTCGTCACATGGGACTGGGCTTTCTTGTGGTTTTATCATAGGCCGTGATGGGAAACAGAACCACCACCGCAGGAAAGATGGAGAGAGAGTGTGGGGGGGGGAGGGGGCTCCTATAAAATACAGGCAGATCTACAAATAGAAAAAGTCCGGGAAAGGGAAGAGGAGGACTCGCCCTTGACCAAGCCCTGCGCTCAAAGAATACTGCACCACCCCGGCGACAAGAGAGAAAGAGAGAAAAAAAACAGCAGAGGATCGCTGAAAGAGAGCTAATCGCCCTGTTATTATATTGGTTGGGATTTGTGGCTAATGACTTCCACATTGCAACTTCAAATGCACTTGATGCTCCAAGAAAAGGGGGGGGGGGTCGGGAGAAAAGAGTATGCGGCTTTGGTCATGTGATCTCAAGAACACAAACAAACAAGTTTACAAACAAATGGTTTCTCTAAGACACGTTGCCAGGTCACACAAGAGCACTTATTTGTTGTGTTTGCTACATGGGATGAAAAGCAGCGATAATTACAGACGACTGCTTCCTCCCAGAGGGTTGACATAAAGAGTTCCTTCCATCTTTATTATATGCTTCGAGCTCTGGGCACAGCAAAACAGGCTTAGTGCATGAACAATATTTCCACTATTACAGAATTACACTGATAAAGTCTATGACAGAAACATGCATACATTTTTATACACAAAAAAAATAATTTTAGAAGGCACTAACACCGGCAAAAAACTGGAGGCTACACACTGTGGATTCAGAGATCTTCCAAAATCCATAAACTAAGATGACGGCAACTTATCAATGCACAGCCGGCCACACTATGTTGCCCCTCCACTGTGTCCTGGTAGCCATTACTGTAGTGGGGATCATTAATGTCAGTGTAGTAGGAACAGAGGCCAGGGCCAGGCCAAACCAGGCCAGATGTAGCGGGTTACAGATTGCTTTTTTCGGGGGGGGCACAACTGGCTGCAACACAAATCTGGTTCCCCTTTTCCCCAACAGCATCCATTTCCACATCAAAACCACATCAGACTTCAGAGGATTGCAGGAAGACTGCTTTACATTTAATATCCAAGATTCAGAGATGGTCATAGATACAGTGAGGCTCTTTTAATAAAGTCGGATGTTGCTGAGAAGAAATCAGTGATTTCTCAGATGGGGCGCGGGGGCTCTGCAGTTAATGAACCACACCTTGCCTCGCCGCTTCTCTGATCTCTCCTATCCTGTAAGAGTTTTATTTTTTTTAAAGTGCCCACATGCAAGAGGGTCAATGAAAGTGCAAATAAAAGTAATGGTGCCTCTAAAGTGATGAGAACAGAAGCCTCGAACTAGTTAAATCTGCAGACAATGACTTCTCAATGGGACTTTACAGTCCTTTTCATTTCATGCTTTTGTCATAGGTTGTAGCCCCAGATTACCAGGCCATAAACCAAGACCTCATTCTGTCCCAAAATAGCCTCCATCACCACCATTCTTCCTCTGAAAAAACCCTCTTCTGCACCACCTTCTGAGTTCACTACCACAGTAGCCACAGACCCAAAGGACTCCCTGCCAAAGTTGCTTGGTAGCACCTATAAAACATGGCCCCATCTCGTTCTAGTGTGGCCACTATTATTTAGCTCCGTAATGGAAAGAGTCTAATCTGCTGGAGCCAGTGGTGGGCTAAACGTGGTGCCAAAACCCTCTGTTTGAAGTAGCTTGTCACAAAAATGGAAAGCATAAAAGTATTTTTTTTGCTACAAGCTGCTCTCTGGCCCTAAATTTCTCAGGAGTTATTCCTCAAGGGGTTTTTGAAAAATCAATAAGCAAATATTCCCGAAGCAGATAAAACATTCACCTTTGTAGGATTTCCCATAGAGGCCGGGATGATGTCTGACAGAACACAGCACAGATATACCAAGTGTAGTTTTGGCTCGGTGAGTGGACCGGGATGGAACGAGGAGGGACGATTTTGAGTTTTACTTGGCAGACATTCAGGGAGTGACTGATGGGCTGCATACTCTGACAATGAAGTAAAGGACATTCAGGGACTTGCTGAAACCCTGGGGAAAAAAGCGGCTGGCAAAATGTCGACATCAGAGACCCGCCAGCCCTGAGGGCGGACGAGGTGTCGCATTCAATTACCTCTCTCTGGCACCTCCTTACTGTTTCCTCAAGTCATAATCAACATCTGCCAAAAAAGAGGCCATATTTCCAAACATGATTAAAAGCTTCTTCACCTCAATCGATGTCTTTGTTTTTTCCGTAGTTTCTCACAAAATTATACATCCACTCTATCAAACACCTCGCCATAAAATCACAAGAAAGTAGAAATAGAAGGGGGAATTTCCTGCATACAGTACTCAACACACACCACTGAACCTGCTCTAAACCAACTTTGACAGCGGCGTAAACAAGACTTGTGCAGCCAAGAGAAAGCAACGACTATAAGTGAGATAGGAGGAAGGGAGCAGAGGTGCACAATTAGTTTGTGCCTGAGATTGATCCATGCTAAATTAAATCAAACTACAAATTAAAGTGGAGCATTGAGACTGAAGGAAGGATTGTGAAAGACAGAGCAATGGCAGGGGAGGCAAAATTAAGCCGAAAAGTAAGAAGAGAGGAAAACAGATACAGAGTGAGTAAGGGTGGGACAAAGACGTTTTTTTATGATCCCGCGGATTGTTAACCCAGGCTCTAATTTTCCACTTCACGTGCATAGTGGGTTTATTTCACATTTCTCCATTGTTATAGACAAGGCCGACAAAGACCAGGCTTGTAAAATTAACAGCAAACACTGAGTTAGCGTCTCCAATGCCAGTGGTCTAAGCATGAAGGTACTAATCTCATTCCAGAGGAGCTCTGTGGCACAGCTGCGTGCTGGGGCCTTTTAGCAGCAAACAAACAACCGATGCAGGGCTTAAGGGAGAGAAAATATGTCTTGCTAATGCATGTCTTCTGTGAAGAGAATAACACAACCCCATATGGGTTCCTCATCGCATGCAGCCTTTGATAACCAGAGGATCCTCGGCTTGTGATACATGCCATGATAGCTCACTGTTGCTAATGGCTGTGCATGGGGGTGTTTTAAGGTTGTCTTCTTTTATGTTGTACGTGTAAATGGATGGTAAAATGATCCACCACTTGCATTGTCAGTTGCCCGGATAAACATATGCAGTGACAAAACATGCATTAATCTGCACTGCTACCCACATCATTCCAGCTTTTTTTTCTCCTTTGCCCCCCTCATACCCATCCTTCCCCCCCAGATGCACTTACAGTAAGAATGAAAGGGAGCAATTTTCATCAGTGGAGCAGCCGCAGTATTTTAAGATGGATCCGATGTGGAGGGAAAGAAGGACACGCACACACTCGCGCACACACATAAACATGCACACAGGCACCTTTGTTCCCTTGGTGGTAGGGCCAGTGTCATTGTGGTGATGCCATTCTCACCCCCTCATAACTGCACTGTGGATATCACCCACTCAGTGTGTGTGTGTTTGTGTGTGTGTGTGTGTGTGTGTGTGTTTGTGTGAGAGCATATGTGTGTGTGTTTGAGGGCACATCTGTCAATTTTCTAACCCTCTCAATGGGCCCACCTCGCAAAGGAAGTTTCATCATCTGGCCTCCTGTCCACTCTCTCGTAGGACGATTTCCACATCTCATGTTGCTCCAATCATGATAATCATGATATTTTCATTTGTACACAGTGATGGACCTCAGATGCATATGTAGGCTGTTTGCCCAGTATGTTAAGCCACTGTAAGCCATAACATTAAAAAGCCAGACAGCACCTCAAAGAAAGGTGAACCATGAAAGGAAAAAAAAGTTGTCGCTAAACACACCTGTTTTTGATTGTCCTGTTTGGGCTCAGGTTAGCTGCTATCTGAGGAATGTAAATTATATGTGGTTTGTCAGTGCTGTTGGAGGATTGAGTGCAACCCTGAACCCTGGGAGCAATATGACCTGCCTTGCTAATGAAGAACAACCAAAAAACACACTGCTGCGCCAGATTAAAAGCTCGGCTTGTTCCCTCTTTATTCTTAACAGACATCCTTATTAAATTCAAAATGAATCATAGCAAGACTCATGGCAAGAAGGCTGAAGCCATTGTGTAAAGCAGCAGAAGAAATGTAAAGGAACATTATCATAATCAAAGTACTTTTACAGATAAACATTAAGTAAACAGTCCCCCCCTTTTACTCATGTCCATAGTGGTGCAGGTGAGGTGTTGTTGAAAATCTTTTAAGAGTAACTTTCAAACACTATCCAACTTTCTCATTCCCTTTTTCTCCAGTTTTGATTAGTTATTTCCTGTTGTGCAGATTCCCTGCCAAGTTGTCATACATGACATCCAAATATAATTTGGGGAATAAGAAAACCAGTGGCATTTCGTCTAGGGGAGAAGCTGCAATCATTAAAACAAAATTAGGTTTTTTTTTTAAATAATGACCTGAGAGATTAATTATCAAAATAATTGCTGATACATTTTCTTTCAACTGAGGTTTTAACCTCTCAACGTCTATGTTATTGCTGTACGAAATGACAAAACTAGAAGAATAAAAACCTAAATTACACCTCACTCAATCTGTCTGGATATTCTCTAGAGTCTGACCACCAAGGCCATGTTTCACGTCAGCATGGCAATCCTGAGCTTTAACGGCAGCTTTGAAGCCGTTCTTCAAAAATGGAAAAACATGGTTATTGTAAATTGAGCTTAAGATGATCAAATGTCTGAGTGCGGCTTAGAGCGATGTGTTGCAATAAAATGTAACTATAGCAGACCAATGGTGGATTTCATTCACCTTTTGGGAAGTGCAAAAAATGTGATGGATGGGAGGAAACATCGAAAGAAAGTAATGTATGCATGTATATTTAATGCTGCAGTTTAATCAGCTGTTATTCATTGTAGAACCAATGTGTTAAGCACAGACATGCTACCATCTGCATCCAATGAATCTCTAGCGTGCTTGTTTAAGAAAGTGGCATTCACATCAGAAAAAAGCCACCAGTGTGTTTGTTTGTCTAAATTTGTAAACGTAAAAATGAAGAGCATTGGTCTGTTCCCTCAGCATTCCTTGGCTGTTTAAATTTTTTTGCACTTTAAAGTGCTCATATTATGAAAAAAATAACTTTTTCTGGGATTTGGGATGTTATTTTGTGTCTCTGGCGCTTCCACACGCATACAAACTTGGAAAGAAAAATATCCATGCTGTTTTGAGTGAGATACGGGTTTCTGAATGTCCTCTGCCTTCAGTCTCTGGGTGAGCTGTTCAGACTCTGCACGGTTTTCTACGTAACTAGCCAAGACAAGGTGGCTAACCGTAGCATGCTAGCTCGTTCTCAATGGCAAAACACTGCTACAACACACACCATAATCACCATAATCTACAAAAGAACTACTTACATGTTTCTGTTCTGCGCCCTCGTTTAGAAGAAGTCTCCCAGCTAATCCTGCCTTGTACTCACTAAAGTAGGAAAAACAGTAGCTAGCTGATAGCATTACCTAGCTAGCATGTGCAATTCCAAACAAAGATTGTAAAAAAGTGAGATGTCACAGCAATATGCAGTACAACAAAAATATGGTTGAAAATTAAACCATGTAAACATATTCTGGTACAACCTCAAAATACAATTATGAACCTGAAAATGAGCATAATATGGGTGCTTTAAACCCTTGTATGCTGTTAAGAAAATTTATTTTGCGTCAATCTCTCAATACACTGAATTGCCTTATGTCTGTTCTTGCTTTAGAACAATCGTTGATTATTATCACTAAAGTGCACATCTCAATTTGTGGATTGTACTCTATTATTTCCTAACACGTAAAAATCTTTCTTTTTTAATTATCATGTCTCACTGACGTGGTCAGAGCATAAACAGACCACACATTTCCACTGTATCAAATCACAAATGGTTGTCAGATAAACCGCAATAGAGTGAACTTCTCAGGACAGAATAACAACAGCACAATAGGCTGCTGCAGAGGGGACCACAGTGCTCAACATTCAGACCCCTTTAAACCAGCCATGTCTCCAGTTCCTGATCTTGATTGTGAAAGCGATCCCTTTTCACTGTGGTTTGTGTGGCTGTGGGAAGAGCAGCAGTACTGGGAACCAGATGGCTCTGGTAAAAGACAGGGGGCATCCCACCGGCATCCCTGAGAACGGGGATCCATTACGGAGGATCTATTGAGGGCCGGCAGATTCTGTTTCATGGCATTGGCCGAGTGTGACGACCCCTTGGTTGGAGTTGGTCGTGGGCTGGTGCCACATAGACTGCTGCAGACCCAACCCTTTCTGTGTTCACCTTGGGGAGCTGTATTCACCTTCAATGACAGGACAGGCAACTAAATCAGGGCCTCATGGCGACTTGGGTTTCATCCCTTTTGAGTTCAAGCATCTTTCAAAGCCCCTCGCATTGCAAGGGGATATCACTGGCTCTGTAGTTTGAGGGACAATGGTTGTTTGTGAAAACGGTTTCTGAGATGTTCCTGGGCATTTGTCAAGTAGGGTCCATGAACAGTTTAAGCTCTGTTAACTATCGCCAGGATATCGCAGCTCCAGTTAATGAACGTTTATTTCCATTTCTTTAAAAAATGACCACAGTGAAACATGTTGTCCAACCCCCGTTCTTCGCTCTCTGATCCACTGCACATTTCCCTGTCATGGCTTCTTAGCGCTACCCGTTACTGGCTTTGTTCTTTTGTTTGCTGTCCACTTAGCCACGTCTGCTCCCTTCACTTGTCTAAATGTTTGCTCTGTCCACTTAGCCATGTCCACTTGCCTGGCCTTGTCAAATCAGTGCTGTCTGTGGGCGTTTCCTGCAAGGAGGAAAGGCGACAATTTGCCTCTTTGGCCACAAACTGTTGCAGCTGGACACAAACCAGACCCCCGGGCTCAGCAATGAAATTACTCTCCATTTATTTAAAGTGGTTGCCATTACTCTACCGCGGTAGAGCACAGACCTCAGTGGCCCTGGCCCAAACATAACTGCAGTATAAAAAGAACTAAGTTTGCCGGACAGGTCATGTCTTACACAGTAGCAATTCAATATCCTCCCGTTATGTTCTTGGTTACGCTTCTCAAAACTCAGAATTGCATGTGACACCACAAAAATACATGGTTGAAAGTCAGTGGAGATCCTTGTAAAGACACCCAACCAATCACTGGCGAGATGTTTGGAACATGTTACATGTTTGAATCAAAGAAAGAATAACAGCTAATTTAACCTTAATCATAATTTGTCGAAAGCTTTATTAATAGTATTTTCAAAAAGAGAAATACAGAGACAGGAAATCTGAATGGTTTCAACCTAAACAAATCAAACCAAAGTCTAATAATTTTTTCCTCTTCTCCTTGAAATACAGAAACAACACCAGTCAATGAGCGCTGTTAGAGAATAACAAAGCTGCACTTCCTTTTATCAACACGCCCAGAGCTGATAACGCTCTATTTTGATTTCACGTCAGCATATAAATCCATTGTTGAGGAAGAAAGTTATATTTTGTGTAATGTTTTCATGCATCAGCAACTTCCTGCCTGGGGTCTAAAACCTCTTTTAAAATTCCATTCTCTGTGAATTAAATTGAGTTTTGATAATGACAAAAATTGTTTGTTTGAGAGTTAATAGAATTCATGGAAGAACATAAGGCTCTATCGTATTTCATTAATGTTCTCTCGGTATTTGATTTACCCCTTCGCCCTGGAGTGTGTTCCAGCTGATGGGCTATGACTGCTGCAGAGAGCACCAGCAAAGCTGAGAGAGAATGTGATTTGGCATTGACTGGAGTGGGTCTCCTCATGCATAAGCAAATGTCAAGGTACACGAAGAGGCCAGGGAACACAGCTCATGCATAATAGCTTTCAAATGTGCAAACGAGGGAAATGGAAGAGAGAGGTGAACTGGTTGCAAGAGAAGGAGGGAGAAACCTTGTAGAACAATCTAGATAGTTTGCAATGAAACGAGTTGTGAAAGAATAACTGCAGAGGTTACATTGCTTCACAGAGCTCCATCCAAAACCAACATGTCCCAGCTCATTCAGAAAAATACTCTGACTGGCCTTGACTGACCTCACAGACCACTGTACGGGCCACATGAGTGCACTCTCCTACCTAAACATTGTTTACCTCTTTTCAAACCTGACAGTTGTGTACAGCCAGCAGCAGCTTGACAGCTTAATTCCATGTTGTCTCACGAGCCCGCCTCCGTGGATCAGAGCCCTGAGTGACACATTCAACCTTGCACCACTAAGTTTGGGGACGCCTGTTCCTCTCACTGCTCTGTGCTTTACATGACTATCGCATCCGTCACGCCTCGTCACCTCTGAGGGGTGCTACCCATGCGCTACCATCACCATCATAGAACCTGAAGCTGGGACTGGCCCGGCTGCTTTGCATGCTGGGTTGCCCGACCAACCGCCTGAGCAGGTGGTGATTTGCACAAGGTGAGAGAAAAAACATGAAAGAGTTGCTCACAGACAAAGTTCAAAAGGAGAAATGCAGAGAGTGAGGAATGACACACAGAGAGAAGTACTTTGATAAAACAAATGAAGGCCTTTGAACACGACAGGACGCGAATCACAGTGGAACGATAATAAGCATGATTGTGTTTATAATAACTAGGTCTGTTTCTCTGTCTTAGTGGTTGGTGGTTTTGTGGGCAGTCCAATCCCTCTGCATGGAAGAACAAGGGCGTTGCCTGCAACCTTACCGTCGCAGGACACCACCCGGAGGTCAATAGGAAGTAAATTGGTAGCAGTTTGACACAGAAGGACACAATTCTGTTCTACAGACTTTTTTTTCCCTTCATCTGTTGCCAACTGAGAGCCAGATTTAACTTACTTCCCGCCAAGTAAATGAGTGTCATGAGTTGGGATATTTAAAAAGAAAATACTCTGCTCTATTTCCTTCAAATTCAGCCATTCAACTATCGATGTCTCGTTTCTCAATGAGTGCAACTCTTTCTGTCTTCTCATCTATAGGAGACAGGTAGCTAGGTACTGTGAGCGGATGTTACTAGCAATGCAGCACTAGACCTGGAGGCATGTATAATCATCTTTTACTTGGTAGCGGTATTTTTCAGAGTTTACTGGAATAATTGTTCAGTCACTCAGCAAGGAGAGCTTCCAGCCTCTCTCCACTATGGCTCCATAGCCTGGTCTGTTGTCGGTCACCTTGCAGTCACAGTGTCAGTTGAAGTCGATATGCGTACTTGGTTTTTGTTGGTGTGTTTTGTTGTCTCGCTAAACCTCTTGGGGAATTCCATTGAAGATTCATGAGGGCTCCATATGGGCTGGTGGGGAGCTGATTATGCATGGACACAGCACACAGAGGAGACAGGCTGACTGGATTTGCTGTGAAAACAACCAGGACATGCTGACCTGAACCTGCATGCAACCTACAGGACATTTAAAAGGAGAATAAGTAACTATGTAGTAAGTTTTACAGAGGGTACATAGGTTTTTAGGTAGATTAGCCCGTTTGTCAGCCTACTCATAATTCTAATGAGTGATGTGGAAATAAGCAGTAAAAGCAACCAAGTGCCCGGGTAGATTGTTCTGTCTTGTGATTGATGCAGACACTGTCGCAAGCCCTTGAGTGAAAGTCAAATGACTCACATTATCTCAAGTCTAATCTAAAAAACTGATGTTTTCCCCTTACCTTACTCTATTTAAAAATACATTTCTCTTCAGGCCACCTGAAAAAGAAAACCATTAAAAAATGTCTATGAATACACCAAAATGTCAGCCTTCTAAATAGTCACTGGCTGGGCTTTCATTAAATTGTCAATTGAATTTTATGCAAACTTTTGAAATGTCGCAAAAGAAGTGAGAATTATGTGTGTTTCCATCAACTGGTTAGTAAACAAACTAGGCTACAGTTTGGTCAGAAGTTGGTGCTTTAGGCTACGCATGGCTGTTATCAAAAAAGGAAACGAGAGAAGAAGAAGTAGAAGTTGCTAACTGAAAAAAAATAACAAAAGATTTTTCTATTGTGATACTTTAAAGTTTGCATAAAAACAGGTGAGTCTACTGTCACTTAACACAGTGTGTGCAAAAGTGAGAAGCACAATGATCTAGTCATATCTAGTTATGAGTTGCCTATTTACACACCCATCAGAAACATAGCAACATTAGAGTCATTTATTTGGACTCTGACAAATGTAAGCCCAATATTCACTCTTGTTTTAGCTCTGGCGATCTGGAATTATTTTCTTAAGCAGCTTTCAAAAATGGTTGATTTTGTGTGAAATGTCTTCACTATGGAAATCTAAAACTTACACTGGTTTCTACAAAAGGTCACACCATAAATCAAGAACATAGGTACTTATGTGTAGCTCAACACACACACACACACACATACACACAGTACCATTCAGTACACCACACCAGCGGTTTGTCTGAACTTGTGTCTGCAGTACAGAAGCTCACCAGGGGAGGAGAGGTTTCCATCTCCATCTCTGAACCGGAAAAGCGGTAGAGACCACAAAGCCCACTTCTGAGACCAAGACCCCATTTTCCCATAATGCCCTCTGACACTCCCAACACTGAGCACAGAGGGTTTACCCGCACACTGAAAGCCCTTATGTTAAACTCTTTAAGAACCCACTGTCTCTCCTCAAACCAATGCTCCATTGCGATCACCTCTGCCAACACAAGCTTGCGTTTCCTCAGATCGCGGCTGAGGATGGTCTGTTATTATCTTCTGAGTCAGACCATTCAAAGTGTCACACACACACACACACACACACACACACACACACACACACACACACACACACAAACATCCCTCTGTCTCAGGGGTTACAAACTGCACTGTATGGACTGGTATTTACAAGTTGAGAGTGGATTAAGTTGAGACAGATATAGTGATTGGCTGTGTAAGGGAGAGTTGTGGATTGGGCAAAGACAGACAGACAGTGGTTGTGTGTGTGTGTGTATTAGATAGAGATTGTGAGACCTCTTGGTTTTGACACTCAACGTGGCCCCTTTAAAATCGAATGCTGGAACGTTGGAAGTTTATAGAGGCTCCAGATGGCAACAGCTGCTTCACATTTGAACTCACACTCAAACACATATGTAGTGTTGAAATTATTAGCTGATGAATGGATTCCTGGAGTGACCGAACATTTATCGCAATTTTAAAAGTGAAATTGTCAAAAATATGTTGTTTTCAGCTTCCTACATGTGAGACGTTTTCTTTGTTTTATATCATTTTACAGTGACTGTCTTTGGGGGTTTTGAGAACACAAACCATTTGAAGATGTTCCCCTGGGATTTTTAGACTTATTAATTGATTTGTTTAAAGAAATAACAGAATCAAGTTTGAACCATAATTCTTAATTCAACATGGATAAGAAGTCTGTAAAATGCAAATCTTAACATCTAAAATTCCGTGACAACTGGGTAATCTCCATCTGCTGACAAAGTTGGTCATGTGATATGATCAAAAGCTTCAAAAATAACTTCTAAAGGTACAATGTGGTGGAATTGTTCTTTCTAGTATGGAATCTGAACAGATTACAATAGCAGGTACAGAAGCAGAAATATGCGCACAAAATTACACAATTATCCTGGACTTGCATATATGGAAATGTTGACAAGACAGGTGAGTATACACACACACACACACTCACACACAAACACAAACACACAGTAAATGCACTGTGACTTGATATTAAGCCAAACATCTGAAAATGACAAAACCCATGTACTGTAGACTCCTATCAATCACACATCAACCTAGTGTACAAAAAGTACAATATAAACCTCTGCCTGAGTTACTCTTGAGGTGTTTGTGCCGTGTTTTAAACCACGCTCCCGCCAACTTGCCAACTATACCACACAGCTCTCCTAGTTCCGTCTGCGGCTGGGAGCGATGATTCTGACAGAGTCCAGGCCAACATCATGCCCTGCTGGACAGCGATCAGACAGGGAGCAGGATAGAGAGCGGGTTGCCAAATAAAACAGAGGGTTGCCAGTTTGTGCAGCAGCTTATATGCATGTTAGGCTACAAAGAAGAAATCACAACACATGCTGTCATTCATCTCCCCCACCCCATCACTCTATTTGGTGCGTGCAATGCTTAGAGGAAGAAAGAAGAGTGGCAGTGTTAAATGAGAGTAAAATTCTTTATCTAAATCTCCAGTTTAGTCAGGAATAATCAAGCTGATTTAGCTTTGGAAAGTTAGTTTTGATAAGATACCTCACTGCACAGAGCGCAGCCTTTGCAGATCTTCCCACTGTTATGTCATGCATGTCTAGTTCAGTAGTGAGAGACTTGGCAAATGCAGAAGAAAATAAAGCCTATAAAGCACCTCTAGCCTCCTCTGATCAGTTCAGGATTCAGATTCAGTTGGTTGAGCTCAGCCTGATATTAACCTGATGTTTTCTTCATCTGGCCCTATTTCTGAAAGATCTATCTTCTGTGATCACAAAATGAGAGTGCATTCCATATTGCCAAAATGTCACTGCCTGCCCTTTTCAAGCCTCAGCTCGACACAACCAAAGTTAACTGTTTTCCTTTAAAAGTAATAGAAAGAAGGTCCAGCAAAACACAGGTTGTGACCTTACTTGTTTCATGTTGCTGTAATTCATGACAGAAAAAAGTGGGACCAGACAGATCAATTGTTGCTGACATTTTTGCCTTGTGAACCTCTAAATCAATGCAACGCCTTCATAAAATCCCCTGTTGTAGGTTGCATATGTCTATGAGCAGTTTAACCATTGAAATATTACTGCAGAGCAAGGCTAGCTGCTTCCCATGGTTTCCAGCCTTTTTGCTTATCTAAGCTATTGAACTTCTATCTAACTTCCATCTTTCAGCATGAAAGTGTATTTCCAAAAATGTCAAACTGTTCATCCCTGAATCCTAGGTGAGGGGGAAACATCGTAGGTTATCCTCACATGTACCAACAGTTTGTTCACTCTTCCACTGAATTTAAAAAAAGATAACTAAAGGTGACCTTCCTTCCTTCTACGGCAACACTTCACAGTTTCATAAAAAGATGCCCACACCCTCAACAAGCATCATTTACATAAACAAAAGACATATATATATATATATATATATATATATATATATATATAGGTGCACTGTGAGAATCCCACCACTAATTTCACCACTGGCCCTCATCGTCCACTTGCCAGTGAGGCCGGTCATAGTCAACAGGAACATCAAGAACAATAGAACTCCACCCTGATTAACCAACTCGAGTTTGTTCACAACAACAACACCATCAGCTATTACCGTCTTACAGAGCAACTCAGTTACGCCTCATCTTGACAGCTCTGACAGGATTCAGCTTCCACTTGTGTGTACATTTGTGTGATAGGCCTAAGCAGCTACCAAGTGAGCAACGGAAGGACATAGTCGGACAAAACAGCATGTGGGAGTCTGGATGAGCTTCTTTATAACGCCACTGAGTTCAGGTGGAAGAGGAATCATATACATAAAAGATAAGAGTCATTGGTTAACTAACACTCTATACTGGGTGCATGAAGTGTACTGTATAAAAAATACCGTAGGTTGCATAAAGGCACTTAGCTGCTTCAGCTATAACCAACACTCTTTGTATATGTGTGTGTGTGTGTTTACATCTCTGTATATGTGTGTGCATATCACTCATCGCATTATATTATGACTCAGTGCAAGATAAAAAAACAACACTTTTGATCATAACACACTTCTGTTTGGTGCCATGCCACAGTCTACCAGGACAGTGGAAGCACTAATTGTTTTAGACACTAGTCACAAAAGCAACAGTGGCTGGCTTTCTGCAGAGCATCAATACGATGCTGCATGGCCTAGCTTTAGTAGTGAAAGGCAAATTCATCTGTGTTTAAGAATTCCTATTTGCACATACCCATATTTTACTTCTTAACAACATCACAGACACCCTGGATTCTTCCGATAGAGTTCACATTCATAAAGTTTGTCTGAATGATGTTAAACCACAACAATAGGATAATAGGACGTTTTTCAACCACCCAACCAAGCCAAGAGTTATTCTGCAGCCCTGCTCGTTTCAGTGTGTCCCCTTTCCCATAACCTTACCTTGTCTGTTTCCCCTGAGGTTCCTACATTTACCAGAATGCCTTTCACCAATCTCCAGAGCATGAACTTTTGCATCAACCTTAAACTTAATCTCCGCTGATTGGATTTCTCCTGTTACACATGAGTATAAAACTGTATGCCTGGAATAAAGCTCTTATTCTTTGATTCCGAGGGCCTGACATCTGATGTTTACACTCAGTTGTCTGCTTTTGAACTCTATAGTAGCTCCAGACATTTGGCAAATCATCTGTGGTTGTAAGAAAAAAAAAGATAATTTATAGCGTCTATAAGGGCAGAAGGATTTTTCCTTTAGTTGTTGTTAAATTTCACATTTAGTTTGGTTTCCACAGTCCAAACATATTAGTGGAAAACAGGGCAAAGAGAGCATCAAAGAGTCTTTGCACAAGAGACTGACGTCTTGTAGACGCATGAAATTATTGTTTTACTGTACAGTAAATATGGCACAGCTGACTTAAACTAAACATAAACTTGGCCTTTTTTCTTCCCAATGTTATGAGGGGGACTACCATTGCTTTAAATACTTTGTTAATACATAGGTACACATGGGAGTAGTTACGCACTAGCCCAGATGGTGGACCCTCTAATTTGAAATCCAAGGGTATAATTAAGAGACAAAAAAATTAAAAAGGAAAGCATGAGGATTTGCTGCTTCGACATGAAACGCGGCACAAATTACAGCAAGGAGAAGCTCGGTTTGTGTGGTCATAGTTATTAGATATTCACATTACAACAAAATATTCAGCTTTGCGTGGGGATCCGTTTGTGACTTTGAAGTGCTGCAGATAGACGCAAGCGTGTCCCTGCGTTTTAATCAGAACTTGATGGTGAATTAAGTCGATGATATCAGATGACTGAGCTGAGAGACTGATATGGTTCAATTAAAGACACAATAGCCAATAATACAGTGCAGCCAACAGTAATATTACGATGGAGGTTTAAAACATCATAAAGATGTTCCCTGCCATAAGCGTTAAAAATGTGGCCAATCAAAAGAACTTCAATTAAATTATTGAACCAAATGTGGCTGATGCTGAAAAGGTCAACACATCAGGACCATGGGCGCAGAATGTGATGGAGAGTGGAGTGCGTAAAAGCTGCTGGTGAGAGTTACAACAAGCACATCGTTTCCCTGATTTAATAGAAACGTAATTTTTAGAACACAACAACATCGGTTCCAGATGACGCCTAATGCTGTTTCTTGATTTACATGGACCCCTGTTTGGTCGGATTTTGTTACGGGGACACACACGACGTGTCTGAGGACACCTTTGGATACGGTTTGTAGGACCACAAGTGTTAACCCTGTAGGTGTGGAGGTACTGAAAACTGCTAATCTCTTGTCCTCAAACGAATCAAATAACAAACCATGTCTCATTTTTTTGCTTTGGCCGCCCTCTGTGAGCACCCCAAATAAAGACATCAGTTTGGGAAACAGTGTCGTAGTGGGTTTGGACCAAGATGAACTTTGAATGAAGTTACCGCGACTGCAATCTGTGCAATTGTTCGATACCAAATAGGAAAACATCAGAAAAGCATTTAAATCGACGCATTTCTAGTTTGTGGTGATTCACTTCGGAAAGAATAATAACCACCCGTCCGGTGCGTAAAAGAGCAACTTTGGAGACGCTTCCGAGAACGCGGATATTTAGGCTATCGGAATGCATCCTCAGAAGAAAATGCGAGTAAAAAAAGTCACACTTACCAGTGTCGAAAACACTAAAAGCCGCAGAAGAAATAACCCCAGCGAGAAGAATAACAGAGGTGACTGTCCAGGAATCCATCGTGTAAATAAAGAGTTTGAACTGGCTCTCAGGTGAAGTGCAGCCAGACGGACAGATGCGCAGACCAGCGGGCTGGTGGACTGACTGACTGACTGGCTGGTTGGCTGGCAGACTATCTGGGTCTGTGCAGGAGTCGCTCTTTGGCCGGCGTTAAAAGTCCCTGAACTTCAAGGCAGGTCCTACAGCTTCTACTACGCTGACACCACCAAGACGGGAACAGATAGTAGAAAAACGGATCATATTTCCAACCCATGTGACAGGAAATAGGGGCAATAGATTCAACCTGCAGCGCTGGGGAAGCAGCAGGAATGAAAGGGGAAGAGGGAGGGAGAGAGGGAGAGAGAGGGGGGGGAGGTTGGAGGGTGGACTCAGTGGTGCAATGAACAGCAGGTTAGTAAAGCATAAACTAATTTTACTATTTTCTTTTCGAAAAATTGTATTTTATGCATCTTCCATAGTGA